>CM064881.1:27693822-28893822 GCA_003313485.2 Penstemon barbatus
TCTTCAGTATTTTTATAAATACCTTTTCCTATATTATCTTTGTTAAGAAGATTTTTTCAAACTTTATCAGAATATTCTCTAAATTGGGATGTAGAATTTCTAGCAGGAAATTTTTCATAATCATACGAAGTTGAAGTTCTAGTAGGTATGACTAAATCATCTAAAGGTGATATATAAGACCTAACAGAAGTGCTTCTAGAAATATTATTTCTAGTACTATTTTCTATCATTTTTATAGAAATATCTCCTGTTGAGATTGAATATAGTCGAAAAATCATTACATATTTGTGGCTTAGGTTTAACCGCATTAGTAATTTTCCAAGTATCAGGAAATGGAATTTCATCCCACTTTATAGTTCTTCTAGTGGTTATATTAGATTTACCAAGATTGGTTTCAATTATGACTGTTTCATTCATTTTCTTATCCATTATCCTACAATTAGGATTTAAAGTATATAAAGGTTTAAAATAAACTCTGTAACAGACACACATAACTTCTGTTCCATGCTCATAATCATAACCATGAGTTTTAACATTTAAAGTTAAAGCATCTAATAAATTAACATCAGTTAATGATAACTGCAAATTAGGATAAACATTAAAATAAACTGATCCATGTGCCAGACTAGATTGAATTATTCCTATTAGAGATTTTTTCCAATTTAAATTTGTTGGTCCCAAGTGGTCAGATGAGGTCTAGAGGGGGGGGGGGGTGAATAGACCTCTGAAAATTTTTGAACTTAAAAACTTTTCAGTCTTCTGTCAGCAGACTAAGCTGATGAAGAACAGTAAGCAGACTAGTCTGATCGTGAACAAATCTTGAACAGACGACTGACCACTCTTCTTACAGTAACTTAGCTGTTTTTCAGCAAAACAGTTTTTCAAAGAGTTTACTTGCAGCGGATTGTTTCAAAGTGTTTTTCACAAGTAGACTTAGTTCTTGAAAGATTTTATCCCCAGTTTTTACAAACTCCTTTTGTTTTAAAATCTTTTCAAATAATTCAAAGTGTTTAAATATGCAAACTTTAAATATGCAAGAAAACTTTAAATGCAAGATAACACAAAGAATTTTTATAGTGGTTATATGGATAAAAATCCTTTAGTCCACTCTTCCAGATCACACAGATTCTGGGTTATACTATAATCACTTAGATTACAATATTTCTCCACTTACACCTAAACAACTAATGAGAAGGCTGTAAGCTCACAATAGGAATTCACAAAGAAAACCTATCCACTAAAGTAGAATCACTCACTCAGACGGATTCTAACTTCGCACAACACTCAGCTTTTTACAAAATCACTCAGATAATGTTTTTCTGTTTTCTTCAACTGGGTTTCTGTCAACAGATGACTTCCACCAGACGAGTGAGCTGTTCGAGCTTTGAGACTTAGAGAAATTCTGCTTCAAAATTTCGATCTCTGATTGTTGTTGTGTTAGTCTCTCTTCGAACTTTGCTCTATTTATACTTGGATTTGAATTTATGACCGTTGAAGGAAATCACATCTTCAAATCCATTCTTCAGCTCTTTTTGAAACGGCTCCCTGCAGCAATAGTACAGTGTACAGTACCTTTCTGTCCATCGCATTTAATGCTGCATTTAATGCACTCTGCTGATCCGAGAATATCTTCAATCATTTGCCATTACTACCCTTCTCTTTCAGCATTTATTACGCCAGGTGCATTTATTACCGTTGGACTAATCTCTTGATCTCTTCTACTCTGCTGATCAAAACGACTCTGCTGATAGATACTCTGCTGATCAAATACTGAACTCATCTGATTTGACTCGGCTGATGACCTACCCTTCTGTTCGCTGTTTCAGCAAGAGATCACTAGTCTTCTGAGCTTCGAACTTTGAACTCTTCTGATGTCTTCTTTTACTTGTTCAAAATTCTTCTAAGGGAACTAAGCTTTCCATACTTAGCTGATTAAGATGTTTTGAAAATCATCAAAACCTTCCCTTAATTTTGACTTCTTTGCACTTCATCTTCATCTTCATCCAACAATTTCCCCCTTTTTGATGATGACAAAACTTCAGCTAAGTACCTGTACCTAAACTAAAGTTTTGATCCTCAAAAATTTCTGAGATAGAAATAATCTGTTGGAGTCAAACTTGCAAATTTATAGATATTGAATTGATTACATTTTACAAGTTTTGAAGAGTAAAAGATGCAAAGTAAAAGATTACAAGGTTTTAAAGATAAAGAAATCTAGTCTAAACTAGTCTTCTTTCTTCTGTTCTTCTGCAGCTTCCTTGTCTTCTTCTTTCTTCTTCAGCAGGTTTGGAAGTTCCAACTTCCAATTTCTGCTTCAACAGCTCTAGCTTTTTCTTTTTAGAATCAGGATCAAGCTGTTCTTCAGCTGAATCCTTAGCAGCAGCTATTTCCTTATCAGATTTAGCTTTTGCTTCAGCTTCAGTTTCTTCAAATTCTTCAGCTGTCTCCTTATCATCTTCTTCTTTTTCTGTGATCTTTTCTTCTGCTGATCTGCTTGTGCCTTCATTTGCTGCTTCATTCCTATCATTTTCATCAGCAGACTCTTCTAAGACTTCTGTTCCTTCAGCATCATCTTCAGCTTCCAATACAAGAGAAGTCCCAACTCTTTTCTGTCCAAATATCCTCTCTTCCCCCTTTTTGTCATCATCAGCAGGGTTGATTTGATAGTTTGGTAAGATTGGAGTAATTAGAAGTGAATCACAGAGAAGCTTGATGTTCTCTTCCATAGCATTCATCTGAGCTTGTTGAATAAGTTGATTGGCCTTAACAGTTTTGACTTCCTTTAGCAAGTCTTCTCCTTGATCACCCAATTGAATTTGAGATCCCAAAATCCAATTTGATGAAGCAGTGAAGTCTTTCATCATGTTTCCCATGACTTCATCTTCTGCTTGGAGAGCCAATTCAACAGTTTGTTCAATCTGCTTCCAACCTTCAGTAGTGCTCTGAGTCCTTCTTCTAAGAATATCCATATCCTGACAGATGGATTTAACATTATAAGCAGTGTCTTCTATCAGATCTGTTGGGACAGCAGCAGCTTTCTGAACTGGTTGTTTAACAGCAGCTATCACTTCTGCAGCTAATTCTTTCTTCATATCCTTCAAAGAATTGGTGATCATTTGCTGGATGGAGTCCAACAGATTTGTCTGAACACCATGAGAAGTTGAAGGCATATCTGAAGTAGCAGTAGGTGTATCTTCCATGAGTTGCTCTGATGGTTGAGTTGTCAATGCAAGAGATTGATCTGCTGGTTCATCAGCATGGCTTGGAGTGCTTTCCTTCTCCTTAGCTTGATCATCTCTTTCAGCAGCAACTTCTTTCTCCTCTAACTGATCTGCTGGAATTTCTTCTTCCTTCTTTGATTCCTCAGCAGCATCAGACTTATCATCCTGCACTTTGTCTTGATCAGATGGGTCTGATGTACCTCAATTGTTGATCAGAGGACTCTGCTCCTTCTTTCTCAGCAGGTGATATAATCTTCTTGACAGTTTCAACTGTCCTCATCAATCCTTCATTGTCCACTGCAGACCTGTTAGAAATCCAAGTAAAGTTATCAAGAGGAATAAAAGTAGATGTTGGTTCCTCAGGTAACTCTTCATAAGGTTTCAGATTAGGTCCATAGACAATATGTTTGATGTTAGGAAGTGGGACCAGTTCACTTGGTTGTCCTCTTAACTTCCTTGCTTTCTTTGCCCAGAGCTCCATTGCTTGAGCAATAGCCAACTTGATAAATCTTTCTTTGAGGTCTGTTGAGTTATCAAAATCCTCAGAGATGGACGCAAAGATCTTCTTGGCTTCTTCCTTGACTATGTGACATATCCTCATCCTTAACCTATCCAGAAAGAACTCTGAATCAAGTGCTTGAATGAGTGAATTTGTCTCAAGCCATTTAAGTATCCATTCTTCTGTAGCCTTGAATTCTTTCCATTTGGCCATTTCAGCAGGACTCTTTGTTAATCTGAATTCCCTCCATCTGTTGTATCTGATCTTTTCAGAATGGAAGAGTGTCAGACGATTGATCCTCTCACTTTCAGCATCCAGTCTTTTGAGAAATTCTTCAAAAATTGCAGGATCTTCCCTGACAATTTCAAGAGATAATCTGATTTCTTCTCTTTTATCTTAGGTGCAGGCATAGCTGGGATTGGTTTGTTTGGATCCCTTGGTTCACCAATAGCTATCCCACCAGTATGCTGATGTCCATGAGCATCCTTGATGCTTGCTTCAATAACAGCAGCCAACTCTGCTGCCTCAATAGCATCTCTCTGCTCTTGAGTCATTTTGCTGGCTTCTTCCTCCAGCCTTTTTAATTCTAGGCTTTTCAGCCTATCATCTTCTGCTTTCTCTGCAGCTAACCTTTGCTTTTCAGCAGCATCTAACTTTTTCTTTTCTGCAACAGTTACATAAGTTGAAAATTTCCCAGGCCTTTGTCTGATTGGGTCAGGGCTTTCAACTGCTTGAAGAGGAACTGCAGCAACTGGAGCAGGATGCAACAAAGGTGCATCTCCTTCAAGTGTTGAACTAGTCTGCTGTACATTTTGAACTTCAGCAGATAGTGCAACAGATGAGTCTTCTGTTTGTACTCCAATTTCAGAGATAACTTTATCTTCAGTAGCAGCAGCTTTAGCAGCTTCAACAGCAGGTTCTTTAATTGTTAATGGCCTTTCTGCTTCTGTAGTTGTTTCTCTTACAATTGCAACAGGTTCTTCAGAGAAATTTACCTTTCTCTTTGCTTTGGACTTAGGAATTCTCTTGGCAGGAGGGTTTGCAACAGGAGGTCCCCTTGCCTCACTCCTAGTCCTCAATCTCTTCAACCTTTGAATAGGAACTTCTTCATCAGACTCTGTCTTTTCAGATGAAGTACCAGTCTCCATGTTCTCAACTTCAGCTGTGAAGTCATCTATCACCTTTTCAGGGACTTCAAATTCAGGTTGTGCTGATTCAGCCACAACAGCGGACTGTGCTGTTGCCTCAGCAGATTGACTTGTCTGACCCACCTTCTTACTCTTCTTAGAAGGGGTCTTTTTGGATTTTGCAGGGGCTTTTCTCTTAGGTTTCTCCACTATTTGTCTGACAGCTCGTAGAGTTTGAACTCTTTACTGCTATGAGTTTGCTTCCCACCACCCATAGGGCAATTTAGTGAGGCAAACAGATTACTCAGTAAAATAGCATGAGAATGCCTTTTATCACTTAACAGCTCATATAAGTGAGCAGCCCAGTTAACCTTAAATCCATAATAAATGCAAATCATTGTGCAGTACCTCTTCCTAGGTAATCCATCCAGAGAACCTGTAGCACAATCTATTATCTTTGCAATAATATCAGCAAACCTCTGATATTCACCTTTCAGCTGAGTCTTCATCAAAGACCCAGTCATCTCTTCTCCAGGTTTAGCACAAATGGCCCAAAACTCTTCTTCCTTTGCTGACCCTAGACTGGTCACATCTCCTCCCTCGTTTGATACTTTATAGATCTCACTGAGAACAGCAGCTGAGACCGCAATCTTCTTTCCACCTATTTCAGCAGTCATGATCGTGTCATTTTTAGAGAATTTCCTGGTTGTATAGAAGTGCTCAACATCTTCTAAGTAGACTCTGTCTTCGTGAGCCTCCAAAACAGGAACTAACGAAGCTTCCTTAATCTTTTCCAGTAACGAGCGCATCAGATCAGTGCCCGAAAAATGGAATTTGCTGTAGTTGAAGTACCTTCCTTCGATAATCTTCTCCATATCTGAAATTTTGAGAGTAGAAATCTACAAAGATGCAGTGAACTTTCGAAACAATAGGGTTTGAGAGTTAGAGAGTTTGAGAATTTTTGAGTGCGTAAGACGACTATACTGTTTAGATCGGATTTTATAGGTTTCCTTTTGATTAGGTTTCCGTGATTTATCTGAACCGTTGATCTAATCTGACAGTTTTTAATCGTGTGTATAGGAGAAGCGGATTTCAATTTTATTATTTTAATGTCAGATGGGCGGGAAACTCTATCGACACTAATCTGTTACTTATAAAAGCGTGTTTCTTAAGAATGCGTTTTAATACCATGCTTATATAAGATATCAGATGAGTAGAGTTTAACTTATCTGACAGACGAGTGATCTGTTATCTGATATTACTAGAGAATGCCAATAGCTAGTAATCTTCCTCTGCTGTTTGTCAATCCAGCAAGATAAAATAATCTTCAGTCTTCAAGAATTAAGAACAGATCTTCAGATAATATAACTTTCACTAACTGACATTAACAGATTTCATCTTTAGAGCAGAAGTACCGCTAGTCTTACACGTTCCCCCTGTCTTTAAGAATCCATAAGCTAACTAGTCTGTTGAAAGTTAATTCTTGAATAAATAACGAATAACTAAGCTGTTGAACTCCAGTCTTCTGATGAGTTCCCCCTCAGCTTATGCATCCAAATTAAGTAGTCCTAACTCAGCTCTTAGAGTTGAGAACCTTGCTTCACTTAGAGGTTTAGTGAAGATATCAGCAATTTGATTGTCAGTATGAACATACTCGATCATAACATTGCCTTTTTCCACATGATCTCTAATGAAGTGATGCTTGATCTCTATATGTTTAGTCCTTGAATGACTTGTAGTATTCTGAGTAAGTGAAATTGCACTTGTATTATCACAGTAGATTGGAATTCCACTGATCTTGATGTTGTAGTCTTCTAGTTGATGCTTCAACCAAAGTATCTGTGCACAACAAGCTCCAGCAGCTATATATTCAGCTTCAGCAGTAGATATAGAAACTGAGGTTTGTTTCTTACTCATCCATGAGATCAGACGACTACCTAAGAACTGACAGGCCCCTGTTGTGCTCTTTCTGTCAATCTTGCAGCCAGCAAGGTCTGAATCTGAATAACCAATAAGCTCAAATCCAGATTCTCTAGGATACCACAATCCCAATTCTTGAGTGCCTTTAACATATTTCAATATCCTCTTGGCAGCTAAGAGATGAGATTCCTTGGGGTTTGATTGAAATCTTGCACAGACTCCAACTGAGTACATTATGTCAGGTCTGCTTGCTGTTAGATATAACAGTGACCCTATAATGCCTCTATATTTGGTTATGTCCACTGATTTGCCATCTTCATCTTTATCCAAACGAAGACTTGTAGACATAGGAATAGTAGCAGTAGAGCTAGTTTCCATACCAAACTTCTTGAACAGATCTCTTGTGTATTTTGCTTGATTTATAAAGATTCCATCAGGTAGCTGTTTGACTTGTAAACCAAGAAAATAATTAAGTTCACCCATCATGCTCATTTCAAACTTATTCTGCATCAGCTTGGAGAACTTATCACACATCTGTTGGTTAGTTGAACCAAAAATAATATCGTCCACATATATTTGCACAAGTAATATATGATCTTCCCATTCAATTGTGAACAAGGTTTTATCTACCTTACCTTTATGAAATCCTTTAATTAAAAGAAAATCAGATAGGGTATCATACCATGCTCTTGGAGCCTGTTTCAGTCCATAGAGGGCTTTCTTCAGACGATATACTTTGTCCTCTTCTTGATAGACTTCAAATCCAGGAGGTTGTTCAACGTACACTTCTTCTTGCAATTCTCCATTGAGAAAAGCAGACTTCACATCCATCTGGTAGACAGTGAAGTTCTTGTAAGCAGCATAGGCAAGAAACAGTCTGATTGCTTCAAGTCTTGCTACTGGTGCAAAAGTTTCATCAAAGTCAATTCCTTCTTCTTGACAATAACCCTTGGCCACTAGTCTTGCTTTATTTCTGGTAACAATACCATCTTCATTCATCTTATTTCTGAAAACCCACTTAGTGCCAATTACCCTTTGATGACTTGGTCTAGGAACTAAGTACCAGACTTCATTCCTTTCAAATTGATTTAACTCTTCTGCATAGCTTCTATCCAGAAGGAGTCATTTAGAGCTTCTTCAATTTGCTTAGGCTCTATTTGAGATAGAAATGTGACAAACATAGCATCTTGTGCAGCAGCTCTTCTTGTTTTCACTCTATCTAAAGGATCACCAATCACCAACTCTGGTGGGTGGTTTCTGAGCCATCTGAGATCAGGTTGCAGGTCTGAATGTTGTCCTCTGTCTTGATCTTGCAACACTACTGTTGGAGATACAGTAGTAGTCTGTTGAACATTTGCCGTCTGTTGAACAGTCTCTGGTCTGTCAGCTGTTTGCAACTCGTCTGTTAGACAATCAGCACTGTGATTTTGAACAGCACTTGAGTTATCAGCTGAATTTAGATTAGGTAGTATGATGGGAACATATTCTTCATTTCTTCCAATGTCTAACTTCTGTAGATCAGCAGACATATCTTGATTAGCACTTTGATTCTTTTCAGAAGATTGACTTGGCTCATCAAATACTACATGGATAGATTCTTCTATTAGTAATGTTCTTTTATTGAAAACTCTATAAGCTTTACTAACAGATGAGTATCCTACAAAAACAGCTTCATCAGCCTTTTCTGCAAATGCAGTAAGGTGATTCTTCCCATTGTTCAATACAAAACATTTACAACCAAAAATCTTAAAGTAATGAATGTTTGGTTTCCTATTGTTCCAAACTTCATATGGCGTCTTGTTCTGATTTTTGTTGATCATACATCTGTTCTGGGTGAAGCATGCTGTATTTGTTGCTTCTGCCCAAAATCTTTGAGGCAGTTTAGCTTCAGCTATCATGGTTCTGACAGCTTCTTTTAGTGTTCTGTTTCTCCTTTCAGCAACACCATTCTGTTGAGGGGTTCTGGCAGCAGAGTACTCATGATGTATTCCTTTGATATTACAGTACTCTTCAACAGTAGAGTTTGTAAACTCTGTCCCTCTATCTGATCTGATCTTCAATATTTTGATAGTCTTCTCATTCTGGATCAGTTCCATCAGATTAGTAAGATGTTCCTTGGTTTCACTCTTTTTCTTCATGAAAATCACCCAAGTATATCTTGAATAATCATCCACAACAGCTAGGCAGTATTTCTTTCCACCATTGCTGACTGGATCAATGGGTCCAAATAAGTCCATATGTAATAGCTCCAAAATTCTTTCAGAAGATTGGTGCTTCTTGCTTTTGAAAGATGACTTGATTTGTTTACCCTTCTGACAGGCGTCACAGAGCTTGTCTTTGCTCATGACTGCTTTTGGAATCCCTTCTACCAAATCATTCTTGATTAATCTGTTTATGGTCTTGAAGTTTAAGTGATTCATTCTCTTGTGCCACAGCCAACTAACTTCACTTGGTGCAGATGCAACCAAACAAATGCTTGAATTCTTGTCAGCAGAATTCCAGTCGACTATGTAGACATTCCCTTGTCGTCTTCCAGATAAAATTACCTTCTTTGTACCAATCTGTTCGACAAAACACTTATCTGTTGAGAAGATGACTGAATATCCCTTGTCACAAAATTGACTTATGCTCAGCAGATTATATTTGAGGCCTTTGACATATGAGACGTCAGATATCTCTATGTTTCCTCTGATTACTCTTCCTTTAGCTTTAATCTTGCCTTCTTTGCTGTCCCCAAAAGTAACCTTTGGACCATCCACAGCAACTGCATCAGTCAGCTCATGTATGTTTCCACACATGTGTCTTGAACATCCACTGTCCAAGTACCAGATCTTCTCTACTTTACTCCTACTCCTAATCCTATCCTACAAAACAAAAATAAAATTGTTTTAGGTACCCTTATTGAGAGGGTCCTGAAGGATTAGTTCCACCTTTGACAACCCAAGATGTTGAAGTCTTAGGCTTCTTAGGTTTCTGAGTTTTCACAGGAGCATGAACAGTTTCATTTTTATCATAATTATCAGATAAGTCATGTTGATGATCAGTATGATATGAATAATGTTCATAAGCAGGGTAAGGTGCATGATATGCAGGATGTGCATGCATTGGATGAGCAGGGTAAGGTGCATAGTAACTAGGAAACTGAGGTGCATGATACATAGGATGATATGCAGCAGGTTGCACATAATATGACTCATTTCCATACCAAGCATTTTGATTTTTCTTATTCTTATGCTTCTTTGGCTTACTAGGTGCTTGCTCAACTTGTTTAGACTTAGCTTTACCACTAGTCTGATTGACTTTAGCATCATCAGCAGACTTCTTAGGACTCTGCTGTTTGGTCTTACTAGTCTTATTTCCTACACTAGGCTCTTTGCTCTTTTTAGCCTTAGGAGATTTCTTCTCCTTTAATACTTTCTCAGGTGAAGTAGGTCTAGCAGTTTGAACATACAGAATGACCTTACTATTGTCAGCTGATATGAATTTTTCAGTATGGTTCAACTCTTGCTTATCCTGTTCTAAAGGCATCTTCTGTTTACTAGATGTATGCGTGGATGCAACAGATGATTTCTCATGAGACTCGATGATCTTTTCAAGTTCCATGATTTTTCCTTTATACACTTCACATTCAGCTTTCAGAGATTCATGCTCTTGCTCAAGCTGTTTATACTCGACTGATTCTTTTGGCTTTTCAGCTTTAAGTTTCAGTGAGTTATTTTGCTCTTTTAGCAAGCTCATCTCTTCCTTAAGCTTAACAAATTCTCCAGCAATAGTAGTATTATTTAACATCATTTGCTCTAGAGAATCAAACAATTCATTGTTTTGAGGAGTTACCTCATCCTCAGAGTCATCAGAGTCCTTTGCCATCAGGCACAGGAGAGCAGGTTTTTCTTCATCAGAAGATTCTTCATCAGACGAGTCTGAATCTGAATCAGATGAGTAGACAGCAGCAAGCTTTTCTGCTTCAGCCATCATTGCTTTTCCTCTCTGATGCTTTCTTTCTTTTCTCACTTTCTTCTCCTCTTCAGTGTACTTTTCTGCTTTTGGATATGGGCAGTCTTTAATGAAGTGTCCCAATTTCCTGCAGTTGTAACACATTAGTTTTGATTTATAATCGTCTTTATCTTGAGAAGAAAAGTTAGGTTTAGAAGTGGAAGCATTGTTGTATTTGTTCTTCATTTTTCTTTTGTAGAACTTCTTGAAATTGTTCATCAACAGTGCAACGTCTCCAGCAGTGTACTCCTTCTTGTTGAGTAGAGTGGCTTCATCAGATGAGTCCACTTCTTTGCTTTTCTGTGCTGGTCTTCTGGTGTTTTCAGCAGCAACCAGTGCAGCTGTGGGTCCTGAAGTTGAGGTTTCTTCAATACCCATCCTAGGCAGTTTATACTCATAAGCCTTGAGTACAGAAAACAGCTCTGTAAGAGAGATTTTTCCCAAATCCCTTGATTCTTCCATTGCTGTAACTTTCATGTTGAACTTTGGAGGTAGCGCCTTCAGTACTCTGTTGGTTATTTCTTTGTCTGTGAAGGTCTTTCCCAACTTTAAAACTTCATTCAGAGTTCTGGTGAATCTGGTATCCATCTGATCGATGGTTTCTCCAGTCTTCATCTTGAAGTTATCAAGTTTTTCCAATGCAACAGTGAGCTGATGCTCCTTGATAGCATCATTGCCTTCGCTCATATCTCTGACTTTGTCCCACATCTCCTTTGCAGTCTTGCAATGTTTGACCTTGTCAAACCGATCATTATCCAGGGCTTTAGTCATGATGAATCTCCCAACTTTATCTAAATTGAAAAGCTTTATCTCTTCTGGAGTCATCTCATGAAGGTCTTTTTCCACAACCGTATCTACTTCATTTATCTTTATGGTCTTTGTGAATCTGAATGGACCTTTAATGATACATGTGTACATGTTGTCATTATAAGCAGCAAGGAAAATCTCCATTCTGATTTTCCAGTCCTCAAAGGACATACCAGCGATGTGGGGAACATGGCTGATACAATCCATTTTTCAAAAAGTTTTAGTTTTTCAAAAGGATGCTCTTTTGAAAAGTTTTCAAAAAAACCTTTGAAAAACACTTGGATCAAGCTCGTTGATCAGGCAGCTGATTCAAATGAACCACCCGCTCTGATACCACTTGTTGGTCCCAAGTGGTCAGATGAGGTCTAGAGGGGGGGGTGAATAGACCTCTGAAAATTTTTGAACTTAAAAACTTTTCAGTCTTCTGTCAGCAGACTAAGCTGATGAAGAACAGTAAGCAGACTAGTCTGATCGTGAACAAATCTTGAACAGACGACTGACCACTCTTCTTACAGTAACTTAGCTGTTTTTCAGCAAAACAGTTTTTCAAAGAGTTTACTTGCAGCGGATTGTTTCAAAGTGTTTTTCACAAGTAGACTTAGTTCTTGAAAGATTTTATTCCCAGTTTTTACAAACTCCTTTTGTTTTAAAATCTTTTCAAATAATTCAAAGTGTTTAAATATGCAAACTTTAAATATGCAAGAAAGCTTTAAATGCAAGATAACACAAAGAATTTTTATAGTGGTTATATGGATAAAAATCCTTTAGTCCACTCTTCCAGATCACACAGATTCTGGGTTATACTATAATCACTTAGATTACAATATTTCTCCACTTACACCTAAACAACTAATGAGAAGGCTGTAAGCTCACAATAGGAATTCACAAAGAAAACCTATCCACTAAAGTAGAATCACTCACTCAGACGGATTCTAACTTCGCACAACACTCAGCTTTTTACAAAATCACTCAGATAATGTTTTTCTGTTTTCTTCAACTGGGTTTCTGTCAACAGATGACTTCCACCAGACGAGTGAGCTGTTCGAGCTTTGAGACTTAGAGAAATTCTGCTTCAAAATTTCGATCTCTGATTGTTGTTGTGTTAGTCTCTCTTCGAACTTTGCTCTATTTATACTTGGATTTGAATTTATGACCGTTGAAGAAAATCACATCTTCAAATCCATTCTTCAGCTCTTTTTGAAACGGCTCCCTGCAGCAATAGTACAGTGCACAGTACCTTTCTGTCCATCGCATTTAATGCTGCATTTAATGCACTCTGCTGATCCGAGAATATCTTCAATCATTTGCCATTACTACCCTTCTCTTTCAGCATTTATTACGCCAGGTGCATTTATTACCGTTGGACTAATCTCTTGATCTCTTCTACTCTGCTGATCAAAACGACTCTGCTGATAGATACTCTGCTGATCAAATACAGAACTCATCTGATTTGACTCGGCTGATGACCTACCCTTCTGTTCGCTGTTTCAGCAAGAGATCACTAGTCTTCTGAGCTTCGAACTTTGAACTCTTCTGATGTCTTCTTTTACTTGTTCAAAATTCTTCCAAGGGAACTAAGCTTTCCATACTTAGCTGATTAAGATGTTTTGAAAATCATCAAAACCTTCCCTTAATTTCTGACTTCTTTGCACTTCATCTTCTTCTTCATCCAACAAAATTTCTACCATCACGTAGAGCAGCAATAAAACTTTCTGGTAATCCTACCAAAGTTAATGGCTTAAAAGCAATTTGAACTAATCCTATATGGATAAATTTATGAGTATACCTATAAGGTAAAATATCATTTTCATTTAATAACCTTATGGTTAATTCATCATTATCAAGGGATATAGACTCTTCTGTAGTCTTAACAATTTGTTTAAGTCCAATTCTTTCAAAAGTACCCATCTTATAAATGGTTCTAGGTGCACTTTTTTATTGAATTTTCTATACCTTGGATTTCTAAATGGATCCCAGTTGTAAGTGATACAGAATACAACACACCATGCCTATATAGAGTTTCTTTCTCAAAATTTTGGGAAAAGATGAACAAGACTGACCCAAATTCGGGAAAATTATATGGAGCAGATACTGAAGAATTAATTCAGTCTAAATTATTGACTTATAAGTCAAAGGACAAAGAAGAAACACCTAGTCCGTTCAAGGTAATATCCGGAAAACTAAAAATGAAAAAACAAGATTTGTCAAAAGCCGAAATTATTAAGGCTTATATGGAAGCAATGAAGAAAGACATACAGAAGAATTTTAAAGAATTTATGGAAGATGATTCTAAATCTGACACGTCTATGGCGTCCGCACCAAAAGGTGATTTAGCAGGAGAAGCCCAAGATCCCTATGAGGATTATGATGATGAGGATCTAGAAAATGCGTATGAGCTGGAAACCATATTTGATAATATCAAAACAAGAAAATAATTATTGTCGGCAAATGGAGACAACAAGAGATGGAAAAAATAGAAACTATTTAAGATTCCTAAATAGTAAAACTTTTGATAAAGTAAAAGACATGGCTTTTGAAAAAGAAGACATAGCTTTTGAAAAATAAGGACACGGGTGATTAGTGCTCTGAATAGTATTACATAATATTGAAGAATGATTTCAAGTCCGGAATTCCAGACTCTATTTAAGCAGACATTAGCTGCTTAGGAAGGCATCTTTCCACTACCAATCCTACTACTATTACTACTAATACTCCCTTTGTAATACATTCAGTTTTTCTATTTTGTAAAATATATCTTGTAAAATATATTGGAAGAAATAAAGCTTGGTTTGAAGTTTATACTGAGGTATTCCTTTTACTTTTCTGTTTTTAATTTTTATATTTGTGTTTTATATTTAGCCTAATGAGAGGCTAAATACTCTTTAATCATGTGTTGAACCATATATTGCTATGTATCAGAAACCCCATGTGTTTAAAGTATTATTTTGAACATGGGTCATGAATAATATAATAAATTAGGATTATGGTTAAGATTATATTTCTGGCAAGAATAATCTTATGGATTCATCAGTAAATATCCTTGCCCCTCTCCAGCCGTTGTGAAGGCGTTTTCTTGGGCTTTTTGATATTGAACATGAATTTATTAAGATTATTATTTGACGGATTTATTTTCTTGTAAAACTTTTTCCGATCTAATCCTAAGCCTTATATTATGATTGTACCTGGGTCCAGAATGGTATCAGAGCCATGGAGGTAGAAGATATATAGTGATTATATGGATTAACACATGATTAAAATTACTGTGAAAATGAATATTTTCCGAAAAAATGAAAATATTAAAAATAGTTTGAATCAGGAATATGATATTCCTCAGAATCTTGATTTACTTAATAAGTGGACTATTCCTAGAATTGAACCTAGAACCATTTATAAGATGGGTACTTTTGAAAGAATTGGACTTAAACAAATTGTTAAGACTACAGAAGATTCTATATCCCTTGATAATGATGAATTAACCATAAGGTTATTAAATGAAAATGATAAAGTAAAAGACATGGCTTTTGAAAAAGAAGACATAGCTTTTGAAAAAGAAGGACACGGGTGATTAGTGCTCTGAATGTATTACAAAGGGAGTAATAGTAGTAATAGTAGTAGGATTGGTAGTGGAAAGATGCCTTCCTAAGCAGCTAATGTCTGCTTAAATAGAGTCTGGAATTCCGGACTTGAAATCATTCTTCAATATTATGTAATACTATTCAGAGCACTAATCACCCGTGTCCTTCTTTTTCAAAAGCTATGTCTTCTTTTTCAAAAGCCATGTCTTTTACTTTATCAAAAGTTTTACTATTTAGGAATCTTAAATAGTTTCTATTTTTTCCATCTCTTGTTGTCTCCATTTGCCGACAATAATTATTTTCTTGTTTTGATATTATCAAATATGGTTTCCAGCTCATACGCATTTTCTAGATCCTCATCATCATAATCCTCATAGGGATCTTGGGCTTCTCCTGCTAAATCACCTTTTGGTGCGGACGCCATAGACGTGTCAGATTTAGAATCATCTTCCATAAATTCTTTAAAATTCTTCTGTATGTCTTTCTTCATTGCTTCCATATAAGCCTTAATAATTTCGGCTTTTGACAAATCTTGTTTTTTCATTTTTAGTTTTCCGGATATTACCTGGAACGGACTCATCAACTTTTTGTACAGCTATTAGCTGAGTAATTTGGGGGGATAAATCTATCCATTCTGAGTATAATTTTTTCCATGATTCTGGAAGAATTTGATATGTAGGACCGTGGTATGACCACCAATTGACAAACCAATTTGGGATAGGAGATTTATAAACTTCTCCACATATCTTGATAAACCAAGTATGTTTTTTCTTGGTATTTTGGTAATATAATACTTTATCAAATGCTGAGATATAATCCCAATAATTAAATTTAATAGAAACATTTTTCTCAGAAAAGATATAATCTTTTTCTTTGAAGGTAGATAACCCCCATTCTTGGTATGACAAAATCTTCTTCACAATAATTTTACTGAAAGTATAACTTTTCTGGTCATTAGAAGCAAAGTGAGTAATTTCACAGCTTTCTGTTGCTTTGAGCAAATTTTCATAGAAATTTCTCTGCTTGTATGACGTAGCAGTGAATTGAGTATTATCAAGATACCTGTTCATTAGGAACCATGGGTCCTCTTTCCATTTCAGATCAGGATATTCCAGATGAAGTATGACTTCCTTCTTATTATTTTCAGCATAATTTATGCTGTCATCATATTCATTTTCTTGCAAAATATTTGCAAATGTTTGGGGATTTCCTTTTGAAGATGATGTGGATGATTCACCCACTCCAGAAATATTCTCTGCTACTAATTTCTTTCCATTAATTTGGGAGATTATGTTCCCCCTTCCTCCTCGACCTCTATAATTTTGAGGCCTGCCTCGAAAGGAATAGTCACGAGGTATCATTACCTGAAAAATCATTTATAGAAGTTATTAATTCTCAGCAATCGGTGCTGGTATTCAATAATATCATTTTTATATTTTTCTTTAGCGGCAATATGATCACCACAGAAAAGATGAGGATACTTATCAATAAAAGATATATTATCCTTACAAATATCAATTTTAGCTCTGAGATAGGAAATATTCCTTTTTATCGTTATTTTCTCAGACTTACTTAAATGAGGATTATTCATTTATAAAATCCTTGAAGCCTCAGCAATTTATGCTGACAATACCATATAAGGTTTTCATAAAATTGTATTAATTGAGGCTTATTTTCCTCTAATACCATACGGTTTATAATTTATAACCAGCCTAGGGGCTCCTCTCTCTTGTTCACTATGTTTATTAACATAGAAGGCTGTACATGACCAAGGTGAATTAGAAGGTTTTATTAAACCTTTTTGTAAAAGAGATTCTATTTCTTTTTTACATAATTCTAAATATTCAGAATTCATTTGACAAGGTCTAGCTTTAGTAGGAATTTTCCTTTCATCAAAATCATCCTCATAAGGAAGTTCAACAATATGTCTTTTTCTTTCCCAAAAAGCATTAGGATGATCATTACAAATTTCTAAAGATAATTTATTATAAATTAACTTTATTTTTTCTTGCAAAGTATGACTTTGAAGTTTCTCTTCGATAGTAAGAATACTAACTTCTTGTTTCAAATAATTTAAATGAGAAACTTTATTATCTAATAAATCTTTCAATTCATGTAAAAGCTTAGGAAATGGCCTAGTAATAAATTTAAAAGTCATCTCTTTTCCTTCAAAAGTTCCTGTAATTCCTGAGTTATCAACTCTAGTTAAAGGATAAATTTGATCAATAAAAGGAGTTCCAAGTATAACTTGGTTAGTAATATTTTTAACAAGTAAAAGACTTGTAGGAATACAAACCTTATCTTTGCAAATATAAGCTAAAGGAATTTTAAATTTTATATCTAATTTTTCTCCTCCAGCATGACTAAGAGAATTTGTAGTTTTATGAAAATATCTAGTAGGAATTATCCCTTCTTGTATAACATTCATGTCAGCTCCACTATCAACAAGAGCTATAATTTCTTTTCTAAAATGATTATCTATAAGTAATGTGATTTTTATAAACCATTTTTGAGAAATAACCATATTAAGGTTAGTCAAGAAATTTTCTTGAATAATATTTTCATCAAATTCATTATGGCCAAATTCTACATGAGTACTAATCTGTTTGACCATTTCTAGGCGAGTAATTCTCTCTTCTAACTGTTGGTTAGTATTCTTTAAATTTGAAATTTCTATTTTCAAATTCTTTATCTCTTTATTCAAATCATTCACAGAAGTAGGTATTTCTATGTTCTGTCTTTCTTTCAAAAGTTGATATACTTTATTCATACTATAAGGTTCTGACGAACTTATAGGTATATTTGGTTGGATTCTATCAGAATCTTTACTAGTTGAAGGAATGTCCTCTACTTGCATCTGATCTATAAGTTTTATCCTTAATTCTGGATCTTTAATCTGCTTTAGGAATTCTAACATATTTCCTGAGGTTAAAACATTTAAATTCATATTTTTAAATTGAGACAAGACTTTATAATAATCCTCTCTCTCTCTCCATTAATTTCACAAGTTCCTCCTTGTGCACAAGAATCACAACAATAACTAGAATCCTGAGAAGCTATTTCTTCTTCTTCTAACATATCTATTTCATCAGAAGAATTATCACTAGCATTATTATCACTATCCTGAGAATCTTCAGGTTCTGATTCAGAATTTATAAGTAATTTTTCTAAATTCTCTTTCATAGATTCATCAATCTTTAATTCATTAATCTTTTTCTTCATCTTACACCTATTAGCGTAATGGCCTATTCTTCCACACTTATAACAAACAATTTTTTTCTTATTTGAAGCTAGTTCCTCTTTCTTTTTATTCTTTTGTTCTATTTTCTTTTTAGAGAGATGCCTCCTTTTCTTATGGTGAGAAACATTATCTGTTCCTAAATTAGACTTATGAGTCTTTCCTTTTCTAGAAGTAGTTGGAATATCCATACCAAATTGATTACAAAATTGTCCTAATTGACCTTTTTCATTTAGGTTTTGTCTTTTAACCTGTTGATTTAATTTAATCTCATTACAAAGAGATAATCCTTCTTGAATACAAGTACCAATAAGCTTACCATAAGTATAGTCTTCATAGGGTATATTAATCCTATCTTTCCTAAGATTTTTCCTAACTCTTTCAGCAAATAGGTTAGGCAATCCATCAATAAATTTAGATTTCCAATGAGAGTTATTACACTCAGGTAATTCCATTACTCTACTAAGGAAAGTATCCTTATACCATCTAAAATCTGTAAGAGTCTTACATCTAAGATTCTGTAACATAGTTCTTATATTTTGACTATTATCGGAAATTCTTCCAGTAAAATGCTCTAAAATAGTCACTATAAGTGTATAAACAGCATTCTCAACATTTTGACCATCTTCTTGTTTAACAGTTCTGTAAATATCTAATTTACTTCTTTCTGTTAAATAATTATCCCACCAGCCTTTTAACTGGCCAGTAAATCCAGCAACAATCATTTTAGCAACAGTACTATCACTGTTATTATTACTTTTACAAATAGTGCTATACATAAGCATTCTATGAGCTAAAGTATATATCTGTTTTTCAGTATAACCGTCTAAATTCCATTCATAAATATTTTTCCCATTATAACTGTTATTAACAGTGTACTCTTGTTCTTCATGTAACGTATCCATAGGGGAAGGTCTCCTATAGTAATATAATCTTTGAGTAGGCCTATCAGCAAATTTTTCAATTTTGTTTATCTCATCATTAATTTTTTCTTTGTAGTTATTTCTACTAATACCTTCCGTAAACTCATAATTTAAAGTATTTAATTTTAATCCTTTAAATTTTTCTTCTAGAAAATTTTCTAATTCTTTATGCGATTTTAATTTAAAATCTGTTATTTCAGGTGGTGGCTGCAAATGAGAAGTAGAAACGATTCCATTAATAGGCTTATCATCCAAATCTATCATTGGTTTAATATTTTTTATTACAGAGAAGATTTCTTCTACCCTATTATGTAATTCTTTAATTTGATCTCCTAAGATATTCAAATAGAGATTTGTATAATTATTTTGTTGTAATATACTATTTATATTACTGGTTGTAACTTGTAAAGCATCATTTTCCAATAATTTAGAAAAGGCTGTAAAATTTATAGTTTTGTGGTAATTGCCAACAGTAAAAGAACTCTGAGGAGGGAAAACACTCCTTAAAACATCTCCATTAGATAATTTATAAGTTCTTTCTAAAACTGAAATATGATTTTCAAGGTATGTCATAACAAACCAAGGAACAAAATGAATAATTTTGTTTTGTAAAGAAGTGAATTTATAAAATTCATTTTGAAAATAAGTTTGATATTCGATTGAAATATTCTTGAAAAACCATTCTCTAAATAATTTCCATTTTGGAAGATTAAATTCTTTTTTAATTAATTGTCTTGCCTGGGAACCAGGACTGAAATCAATTTTTGGTGTACTATCCATTAAATATCATCAAAGTTTGCTACTGAGGGAGTTATATCTGCCTCTCCTATGTTTCTAACTGAAGCTGTAGAATTATCTTCTTCAGTATTTTTATAAATACCTTTTCCTATATTATCTTTGTTAAGAAGATTTTTTTCAACTTTATCAGAATATTCTCTAAATTGGGATGTAGAATTTCTAGCAGGAAATTTTTCATAATCATACGAAGTTGAAGTTCTAGTAGGTATGACTAAATCATCTAAAGGTGATATATAAGACCTAACGGAAGTGCTTCTAGAAATATTATTTCTAGTACTATTTTCTATCATTTTTATAGAAATATCTCCTGTTTGAGATTGAAATATAGTCGAAAAATCATTACATATTTGTGGCTTAGGTTTAACCGCATTAGTAATTTTCCAAGTATCAGGAAATGGAATTTCATCCCACTTTATAGTTCTTCTAGTGGTTATATTAGATTTACCAAGATTGGTTTCAATTATGACAGTTTCATTCATTTTCTTATCCATTATCCTACAATTAGGATTTAAAGTATATAAAGGTTTAAAATAAACTCTGTAACAAACACACATAACTTCTGTTCCATGCTCATAATCATAACCATGAGTTTTAACATTTAAAGTTAAAGCATCTAATAAATTAACATCAGTTAATGATAACTGCAAATTAGGATAAACATTAAAATAAACTGGTCCATGTGCCTGACTAGATTGTATTATTCCTATTAAAGATTTTTTCCAATTTAAATTTCTACCATCACGTAGAGCAGCAATAAAACTTTCTGGTAATCCTACCAAAGTTAATGGCTTAAAAGCAATTTGAACTAATCCTATATGGATAAATTTATGAGTATACCTATAAGGTAAAATATCATTTTCATTTAATAACCTTATGGTTAATTCATCATTATCAAGGGATATAGACTCTTCTGTAGTCTTAACAATTTGTTTAAGTCCAATTCTTTCAAAAGTACCCATCTTATAAATGGTTCTAGGTGCACTTTTTTATTGAATTTTCTATACCTTGGATTTCTAAATGGATACCAGTTGTAAGTCATACAGAATACAACACACCATGCCTATATAGAGTTTCTTTCTCAAAATTTTGGGAAAAGATGAACAAGACTGACCCAAATTCGGGAAAATTATATGGAGCAGATACTGAAGAATTAATTCAGTCTAAATTATTGACTTATAAGTCAAAGGACAAAGAAGAAACACCTAGTCCGTTCAAGGTAATATCCGGAAAACTAAAAATGAAAAAACAAGATTTGTCAAAAGCCGAAATTATTAAGGCTTATATGGAAGCAATGAAGAAAGACATACAGAAGAATTTTAAAGAATTTATGGAAGATGATTCTAAATCTGACACGTCTATGGCGTCCGCACCAAAAGGTGATTTAGCAGGAGAAGCCCAAGATCCCTATGAGGATTATGATGATGAGGATCTAGAAAATGCGTATGAGCTGGAAACCATATTTGATAATATCAAAACAAGAAAATAATTATTGTCGGCAAATGGAGACAACAAGAGATGGAAAAAATAGAAACTATTTAAGATTCCTAAATAGTAAAACTTTTGATAAAGTAAAAGACATGGCTTTTGAAAAAGAAGACATAGCTTTTGAAAAATAAGGACACGGGTGATTAGTGCTCTGAATAGTATTACATAATATTGAAGAATGATTTCAAGTCCGGAATTCCAGACTCTATTTAAGCAGACATTAGCTGCTTAGGAAGGCATCTTTCCACTACCAATCCTACTACTATTACTACTAATACTCCCTTTGTAATACATTCAGTTTTTCTATTTTGTAAAATATATCTTGTAAAATATATTGGAAGAAATAAAGCTTGGTTTGAAGTTTATACTGAGGTATTCCTTTTACTTTTCTGTTTTTAATTTTTATATTTGTGTTTTATATTTAGCCTAATGAGAGGCTAAATACTCTTTAATCATGTGTTGAACCATATATTGCTATGTATCAGAAACCCCACGTGTTTAAAGTATTATTTTGAACATGGGTCATGAATAATATAATAAATTAGGATTATGGTTAAGATTATATTTCTGGCAAGAATAATCTTATGGATTCATCAGTAAATATCCTTGCCCCTCTCCAGCCGTTGTGAAGGCGTTTTCTTGGGCTTTTTGATATTGAACATGAATTTATTAAGATTATTATTTGACGGATTTATTTTCTTGTAAAACTTTTTCCGATCTAATCCTAAGCCTTATATTATGATTGTACCTGGGTCCAGAATGGTATCAGAGCCATGGAGGTAGAAGATATATAGTGATTATATGGATTAACACATGATTAAAATTACTGTGAAAATGAATATTTTCCGAAAAAATGAAAATATTAAAAATAGTTTGAATCAGGAATATGATATTCCTCAGAATCTTGATTTACTTAATAAGTGGACTATTCCTAGAATTGAACCTAGAACCATTTATAAGATGGGTACTTTTGAAAGAATTGGACTTAAACAAATTGTTAAGACTACAGAAGATTCTATATCCCTTGATAATGATGAATTAACCATAAGGTTATTAAATGAAAATGATAAAGTAAAAGACATGGCTTTTGAAAAAGAAGACATAGCTTTTGAAAAAGAAGGACACGGGTGATTAGTGCTCTGAATGTATTACAAAGGGAGTAATAGTAGTAATAGTAGTAGGATTGGTAGTGGAAAGATGCCTTCCTAAGCAGCTAATGTCTGCTTAAATAGAGTCTGGAATTCCGGACTTGAAATCATTCTTCAATATTATGTAATACTATTCAGAGCACTAATCACCCGTGTCCTTCTTTTTCAAAAGCTATGTCTTCTTTTTCAAAAGCCATGTCTTTTACTTTATCAAAAGTTTTACTATTTAGGAATCTTAAATAGTTTCTATTTTTTCGATCTCTTGTTGTCTCCATTTGCCGACAATAATTATTTTCTTGTTTTGATATTATCAAATATGGTTTCCAGCTCATACGCATTTTCTAGATCCTCATCATCATAATCCTCATAGGGATCTTGGGCTTCTCCTGCTAAATCACCTTTTGGTGCGGACGCCATAGACGTGTCAGATTTAGAATCATCTTCCATAAATTCTTTAAAATTCTTCTGTATGTCTTTCTTCATTGCTTCCATATAAGCTTTAATAATTTCGGCTTTTGACAAATCTTGTTTTTTCATTTTTAGTTTTCCGGATATTACCTGGAACGGACTCATCAACTTTTTGTACAGCTATTAGCTGAGTAATTTGGGGGGATAAATCTATCCATTCTGAGTATAATTTTTTCCATGATTCTGGAAGAATTTGATATGTAGGACCGTGGTATGACCACCAATTGACAAACCAATTTGGGATAGGAGATTTATAAACTTCTCCACATATCTTGATAAACCAAGTATGTTTTTTCTTGGTATTTTGGTAATATAATACTTTATCAAATGCTGAGATATAATCCCAATAATTAAATTTAATAGAAACATTTTTCTCAGAAAAGATATAATCTTTTTCTTTGAAGGTAGATAACCCCCATTCTTGGTATGACAAAATCTTCTTCACAATAATTTTACTGAAAGTATAACTTTTCTGGTCATTAGAAGCAAAGTGAGTAATTTCACAGCTTTCTGTTGCTTTGAGCAAATTTTCATAGAAATTTCTCTGCTTGTATGACGTAGCAGTGAATTGAGTATTATCAAGATACCTGTTCATTAGGAACCATGGGTCCTCTTTCCATTTCAGATCAGGATATTCCAGATGAAGTATGACTTCCTTTTTATTATTTTCAGCATAATTTATGCTATCATCATATTCATTTTCTTGGAAAATATTTGCAAATGTTTGGGGATTTCCTTTTGAAGATGATGTGGATGATTCACCCACTCCAGAAATATTCTCTGCTACTAATTTCTTTC
Source organism: Penstemon barbatus (assembly GCA_003313485.2). Classification (NCBI taxonomy): domain Eukaryota; kingdom Viridiplantae; phylum Streptophyta; class Magnoliopsida; order Lamiales; family Plantaginaceae; genus Penstemon; species Penstemon barbatus. The sequence continues at coordinate 27,717,823 of CM064881.1, forward strand.
CATGAATTTGGGAGATTATGTTCCCCCTTCCTCCTCGACCTCTATAATTTTGAGGCCTGCCTTGAAAGGAATAGTCACGAGGTATCATTACCTGAAAAATCATTTATAGAAGTTATTAATTCTCAGCAATCGGTGCTGGTATTCAATAATATCATTTTTATATTTTTCTTTAGCGGCAATATGATCACCACAGAAAAGATGAGGATACTTATCAATAAAAGATATATTATCCTTACAAATATCAATTTTAGCTCTGAGATAGGAAATATTCCTTTTTATCGTTATTTTCTCAGACTTACTTAAATGGGGATTATTCATTTATAAAATCCTTGAAGCCTCAGCAATTTATGCTGACAATACCATATAAGGTTTTCATAAAATTGTATTAATTGAGGCTTATTTTCCTCTAATACCATACGGTTTATAATTTATAACCAGCCTAGGGGCTCCTCTCTCTTGTTCACTATGTTTATTAACATAGAAGGCTGTACATGACCAAGGTGAATTAGAAGGTTTTATTAAACCTTTTTGTAAAAGAGATTCTATTTCTTTTTTACATAATTCTAAATATTCAGAATTCATTTGACAAGGTCTAGCTTTAGTAGGAATTTTCCTTTCATCAAAATCTTCCTCATAAGGAAGTTCAACAATATGTCTTTTTCTTTCCCAAAAAGCATTCGGATGATCATTACAAATTTCTAAAGATAATTTATTATAAATTAACTTTATTTTTTCTTGCAAAGTATGACTTTGAAGTTTCTCTTCGATAGTAAGAATACAAACTTCTTGTTTCAAATAATTTAAATGAGAAACTTTATTATCTAATAAATCTTTCAATTCATGTAAAAGCTTAGGAAATGGCCTAGTAATAAATTTAAAAGTTATCTCTTTTCCTTCAAAAGTTCCTGTAATTCCTGAGTTATCAACTCTAGTTAAAGGATAAATTTGATCAATAAAAGGAGTTCCAAGTATAACTTGGTTAGTAATATTTTTAACAAGTAAAAAACTTGTAGGAATACAAACCTTATCTTTGCAAATATAAGCTAAAGGAATTTTAAATTTTATATCTAATTTTTCTCCTCCAGCATGACTAAGAGAATTTGTAGTTTTATGAAAATATCTAGTAGGAATTATCCCTTCTTGTATAACATTCATGTCAGCTCCACTATCAACAAGAGCTATAATTTCTTTTCTAAAATGATTATCTATAAGTAATGTGATTTTTATAAACCATTTTTGAGAAATAACCATATTAAGGTTAGTCAAGAAATTTCCTTGAATAATATTTTCATCAAATTCATTATGGCCAAATTCTACATGAGTACTAATCTGTTTGACCATTTCTAGGCGAGTAATTCTCTCTTCTAACTGTTGGTTAGTATTCTTTAAATTTGAAATTTCTATTTTCAAATTCTTTATCTCTTTATTCAATCATTCACAGAAGTAGGTATTTCTATGTTCTGTCTTTCTTTCAAAAGTTGATATACTTTATTCATACTATAAGGTTCTGACGAACTTATAGGTATATTTGGTTAGATTCTATCAGAATCTTTACTAGTTGAAGGAATGTCCTCTACTTGCATCTGATCTATAAGTTTTATCCTTAATTCTGGATCTTTAATCTGCTTTAGGAATTCTAACATATTTCCTGAGGTTAAAACATTTAAATTCATATTTTTAAATTGAGACAAGACTTTATAATAATCCTCTCTCTCTCCATTAATTTCACAAGTTCCTCCTTGTGCACAAGAATCACAACAATAACTAGAATCCTGAGAAGCTATTTCTTCTTCTTCTAACATATCTATTTCATCAGAAGAATTATCACTAGCATTATTATCACTATCCTGAGAATCTTCAGGTTCTGATTCAGAATTTATAAGTAATTTTTCTAAATTCTCTTTCATAGATTCATCAATCTTTAATTCATTAATCTTTTTCTTCATCTTACACCTATTAGCGTAATGGCCTATTCTTCCACACTTATAACAAACAATTTTTTTCTTATTTGAAGCTCGTTCCTCTTTCTTTTTATTCTTTTGTTCTATTTTCTTTTTAGAGAGATGCCTCCTTTTCTTATGGTGAGAAACATTATCTGTTCCTAAATTAGACTTATGAGTCTTTCCTTTTCTAGAAGTAGTTGGAATATCCATACCAAATTGATTACAAAATTGTCCTAATTGACCTTTTTCATTTAGGTTTTGTCTTTTAACCTGTTGATTTAATTTAATCTCATTACAAAGAGATAATCCTTCTTGAATACAAGTACCCCAATAAGCTTACCATAAGTATAGTCTTCATAGGGTATATTAATCCTATCTTTCCTAAGATTTTTCCTAACTCTTTCAGCAAATAGGTTAGGCAATCCATCAATAAATTTAGATTTCCAATGAGAGTTATTACACTCAGGTAATTCCATTACTCTACTAAGGAAAGTATCCTTATACCATCTAAAATCTGTAAGAGTCTTACATCTAAGATTCTGTAACATAGTTCTTATATTTTGACTATTATCGGAAATTCTTCCAGTAAAATGCTCTAAAATAGTCACTATAAGTGTATAAACAGCATTCTCAACATTTTGACCATCTTCTTGTTTAACAGTTCTGTAAATATCTAATTTACTTCTTTCTGTTAAATAATTATCCCACCAGCCTTTTAACTGGCCAGTAAATCCAGCAACAATCATTTTAGCAACAGTACTATCACTGTTATTATTACTTTTACAAATAGTGCTATACATAAGCATTCTATGAGCTAAAGTATATATCTGTTTTTCAGTATAACCGTCTAAATTCCATTCATAAATATTTTTCCCATTATAACTGTTATTAACAGTGTACTCTTGTTCTTCATGTAACGTATCCATAGGGGAAGGTCTCCTATAGTAATATAATCTTTGAGTAGGCCTATCAGCAAATTTTTCAATTTTGTTTATCTCATCATTAATTTTTTCTTTGTAGTTATTTCTACTAATACCTTCCGTAAACTCATAATTTAAAGTATTTAATTTTAATCCTTTAAATTTTTCTTCTAGAAAATTTTCTAATTCTTTATGCGATTTTAATTTAAAATCTGTTATTTCAGGTGGTGGCTGCAAATGAGAAGTAGAAACGATTCCATTAATAGGCTTATCATCCAAATCTATCATTGGTTTAATATTTTTTATTACAGAGAAGATTTCTTCTACCCTATTATGTAATTCTTTAATTTGATCTCCTAAGATATTAAAATAGAGATTTGTATAATTATTTTGTTGTAATATACTATTTATATTACTGGTTGTAACTTGTAAAGCATCATTTTCCAATAATTTAGAAAAGGCTGTAAAATTTATAGTTTTGTGGTCATTGCCAACAGTAAAAGAACTCTGAGGAGGGAAACACTCCTTAAAACATCTCCATTAGATAATTTATAAGTTCTTTCTAAAACTGAAATATGATTTTCTAGGTATGTCATAACAAACCAAGGAACAAAATGAATAATTTTGTTTTGTAAAGAAGTGAATTTATAAAATTCATTTTGAAAATAAGTTTGATCTTCGATTGAAATATTCTTGAAAAACCATTCTCTAAATAATTTCCATTTTGGAAGATTAAATTCTTTTTTAATTAATTGTCTTGCCTGGGAACCAGGACTAAAATCAATTTTTGGTGTACTATCCATTAAATATCATCAAAGTTTGCTTCTTAGGGAGTTATATCTGCCTCTCCTATGTTTCTAACCGAAGCTGTAGAATTATCTTCTTCAGTATTTTTATAAATACCTTTTTCTATATTATCTTTGTTAAGAAGAATTTTTTCAACTTTATCAGAATATTCTCTAAATTGGGATGTAGAATTTCTAGCAGGAAATTTTTCATAATCATACGAAGTTGAAGTTCTAGTAGGTATGACTAAATCATCTAAAGGTGATATATAAGACCTAACGGAAGTGCTTCTAGAAATATTATTTCTAGTACTATTTTCTATCATTTTTATAGAAATATCTCCTGTTTGAGATTGAAATATAGTCGAAAAATCATTACATATTTGTGGCTTAGGTTTAACCGCATTAGTAATTTTCCAAGTATCAGGAAATGGAATTTCATCTATTAAGTAAATCGGAATAAGTTTTACAAGAAAATAAATCCGGCAAATAATAATCTTAATAAATTCATGTTCAATATCAAAAAGCCCAAGAAAACGCCTTCACAACGGCTAAAGAGGGGCAAGGATATTTATTGATAAATCCATAAGATTATTCTTGCCAGAAATATAATCTTAACCATAATCCAAATTTCTTATATTACTCATGACCCATGTTCAAAATAATACTTTAAACACATGGGATTTCTGATACATAGCAATATATGGTTCAACACATGATTAAAGAGTATTTAGCCTGTCATTAGGCTAAATATAACACACAAATAAAAATTAAAAACAGAAAAGTAAAGAAAAGTACCTCAGAAACTTCAAACCAAGCTTTTTATTTATTTCTTCAATATATTACAAAAGTTTTACAAACTTAAAACTTAAAAACTTAAAACACTGAAATTTTCAGGGAGAGTGGTCGTATAAGTAGTAGTAGTAGTGGTGGAAAGATGCTCCTCCAAGCAGATTATGCCTGCTATTTATAGAGTCTGGGCTGCCCGGACTTGAAATCTTCATTCAATTTCTTTTAACACTATTTGAAGCACTCACCCGTGACTTTTGCTTCTTTTTCAAAAGTATAACTTTTACTATTCAGGAATATTGAATAGTAACCATTTTACTATTTATCAATAGTAGTCTGTCTTTTGTCTTCATTTGCCGACATTTATTTTCTTGATTTGATTTCTTCAAATATGTTCTCCAAAACATATGCATTAAATGGATCTTCATCTTCCTCATACGGATCTTGAGATTCTCCTGCTAAATTACTTTGTGAAGCAGATTTCATGGATGTGTCTGATTTTGAATCATCATCTAAGAATTCTTTAAAATTTTTCTTCAGATCTTTCTTCATTTCGTCCATATATGCTTTAATAATTTCAGATTTTGACAATTCTTGTCTCTTCATTTTTAATTTTTCGGATATAACCTTGAATGGACTAGGAGTCTCTTCTTTGTTTCTTGACTTATATGTCAATAATTTAGACTGAATCAATTTTTCAGTTTCTGCTCCGAATAATTTTGCAGAACTTGGATCAATTTTATTCATTTTTTCCCAAAATTTTGAGAAAGAAGTCCTATAAAGATAAGGGGTCTGATGTTTTGTATATCCCACCATAGGAATCCATTTTGATATCCATGGGATAGAAAATTCAATAAAAAAAGTGCATTGAAGCTATAAGCTCGTCTGCCTTGTGTAACGTTATTAACTATGAAATCTGAGGGGATAAATCTATCCATTCTGAATATGAATTTTTCCATGTTTCAGGAAGGATTTTGTAAGAAGGACCGTGGTATGACCACCAATTAACAAACCAATTTGGTATAGGAGATTTATATACTTCTCCACAAATCTTTATAAACCAAGTATGTTTCTTTTTACTATTCTAGTAATATAATACCTTATCAAAAGCTGAGATATAATCCAGTAATTAAATTTGATAGAAATATTTTTCTCAGAAAAGATATAATCTTTTTCTTTGGATGTGGATAATCCCTATTCTTGGCATGAAAAAATCTTTTTCACAATGATCTTACTAAAAGTATAACTTTTACTATTCAGGAATATTGAATAGTAACCTTTTTACTATTTATGAAAATTTGCTCAAAGCAAGCGAAAGCTGTGAAATTACTCACTTCGCTTCAAATGATCAAAAAAGTTATACTTTTAGTAAGATCATTGTGAAAAAGATTTTTTCATGCCAAGAATGGGGATTATCCACATTCAAAGAAAAAGATTATATCTTTTCTGAGAAAAATATTTCTATCAAATTTAATTACTGGGATTATATCTCAGCTTTTGATAAGGTATTATATTACCAGAATCGTAAAAAGAAACATACTTGGTTTATAAAGATTTGTGGAGAAGTATATAAATCTCCTATACCAAATTGGTTTGTTAATTGGTGGTCATACCACGGTCCTTCTTACAACATCCTTCCTGAAACATGGAAAAATTTATATTCAGAATGGATAGATTTATCCCCTCAGATTTCCCAGTTAATAACGTTACACAAGGCAGACGAGCTTATAGCTTCAATGCACTTTTTTTATTGAATTTTCTATCCCATGGATATCAAAATGGATTCCTACGGTGGGATATAATGAACATCAGACCTCTTGTCTTTATAGGACTTCTTTCTCAAAATTTTGGGAAAAAATGAATAAAATTGATCCAAGTTCTGGAAAATTATTCGGAGCAGAAACTGAAGAGTTGATTCAGTCTAAATTATTGACATATAAGTCAAGAAACAAAGAAGAGACTCCTAGTCCATTCCAGGTTATATCCGAAAAATTAAAAATGAAGAGACAAGAATTGTCAAAATCTGAAATTATTAAAGCATATAAGGACGAGATGAAGAAAGATCTGAAGAAAAATTTTAAAGAATTTTTAGATGATGATTCAAAATCAGACACATCCATGAAATCTGCTTCACAAAGTCATTTAGCAGGAGAATCTCAAGATCCGTATGAGGAAGATGAAAATCCATTTAATGCATATGTTTTGGAGAACATATTCGAAGAAATCAAATCAAGCAAATAACTGTCGACAGATGAAGACAAAAGACAGAATACTATTGATGAATAGTAAAAAGGTTACTATTCAATATTCCTAAATATTAAAAGTTATACTTTTGAAAAAGAAGCAAAAGTCACGGGTGAGTGCTTCAAATAGTGTTAAAAGAAATTGAATGAAGATTTCAAGTCCGGGCATCCCAGACTCTATAAATAGCAGGCATAATCTGCTTAGAGGAGTATCTTTCCACTACTACTACTACTCCTACTACTACTACTACTCCTACTACTACTACTAAAATTTTCAGTCTTGTAATTTTAATAGTTTCAAGTTTGTAATATATTGAAGAAATAAATAAAAGCTTCGTTTGAAGTTTATACTGAGGTACTTTTACTTTTCTGTTTTTAATTTTTATTTGTGTGTTATATTTAGCCTAATGACAGGCTAAATACTCTTTAATCATGTGTTTAACCATATATTGCTATGTATCAGAAACCCCATGTGTTTAAAGTATTATTTTGAACATGGGTCATGAGTAATAAAATAGTTACTATAAGTGTATAAACAGCATTTTCAACATTTTGACCATTTTCTTGTTTAACAGTTCTGTAAATATCTAATTTACTTGTTTCTGTTAAATAATTATCCCACCAGCCTTTTAATTGGCCAGTAAATCCAGCAACTATCATTTTAGCAACAGTACTATCACTGTTATTATTACTTTTACAAATAGTACTATACATAAGCATCCTATGAGCCAAAGTATAGATCTGTTTTTCAGTATAACCATCTAAATTCCATTCATAAATATATTTCCCATTGTAACTGTTATTAACAGTATACTCTTGTTCTTCATGTAACGTATCCATAGGGGAAGGTCTCCTATAGTAATATAATCTTTGAGTATCTCAATTTTGTTTATCTCATCATTGATTTTTTCTTTGTAGTTATCTCTACTAATTCATTCAGTAAACTCATAATTTAAAGTATTTAATTTTAATCCTTAAAATTTTTCTTCTAGAAATTTTTCTAGTTCTTTATGTGATTTTAATTTAAAATCTGTTATTTCAGGTGGTGGCTACAGATGAGAAGTAGAAACGATTCCATTAATAGGCTTATCTTCCAAATCTATCATTGGTTTTATATTTTTTATTACTGAGAAGATTTCTTCTACTCTATTATGTAATTCTTTAATTTGATCTCCTAGGATATTCAGATACAAATTTGTATAATTATTTTGTTGTAATATACTATTTATATTACTGGTTGTTATTTGTAAAGCATCATTTTCTAATAATTTAGAAAAAGCTGTAAAATTTATCGTTTTATGGTCATTACCAACAATAAATGAACTTTGTGGAGGGAAAACACTCCTTAAAACATCTCCATTAGATAATTTATAAGTTTTTTCTAAGACTGAAATATGATTTTCAAGATATGTCATAACAAACCAAGGAACAAAATGGATAATTTTATTTTGTAAAGAGGTGAATTTATAAAATTCATTTTGAAAATAAGTTTGGTCTTCTTTTGAAATATTTTTGAAAAATCATTCTCTAAATAATTTCCATTTTGAAAGGTTAAATTCTCTTTTAATTAACTGTCCTGCCTGTGAACCAGGACTAAAATCAATTTTGGTGTACGATCCATTAAATATCATCAAAGTTTACTTCTGAGGGAGTTATATCTGCCTCTCCTATATTCCTAACTGAATCTGCCGAATTATCTTCTTCAGTATTCTTATAAATACCTTTTCCTATGTTATCTTTGTAGAGAAGAATTTTTTCAACTTTATTATAATCTGTATTTTCTCTAAATTGGGATATAGAATTTCTAGCAGGAAATTTCTCATATTCATACGAAGTTGAAGTCCTAGTAGGTATGACTAAATCATCTAAAGGTGATATAAAAGTCCTAACTAAAGAACTTCTAGAAATATTATTTCTAGTATTATTTTCTATCATTTTTATAGAAATATCTCCTGTTTGAGATTGAAATATAGTAGAAAATTCATTACATATTTGAGGTTTGAGTCTAACCGCATTTGTTATTTTCCAAGTATCAGGAAAGGGAATTTCATCCCACTTAATTGTTCTTCTAGTAGTTATATTTGATTTACCAAGATTGGTTTCAATTATCACAGTTTCATTCATTTTCTTATCCATTATCCTACAATTTGGATTTAAAGAATACAGAGGTTTAAAATAAACTCTATAACAGACATGCATCACTTCTGTTCCAAGTTCATAGTCATAACCATGAGTTTTAACATTTAAAGTTAAAGCATCTAACAAATTAACATCTGTCAAAGATAACTGTAAATTAGGATAAACATTAAAATAAACTGGTCCATGTGCCAGACTAGATTGTATTATTCCCATCAAAGATTTTTTCCAATTTAGATTCCTACCATCACGTAGTGCTGAAATAAAACTTTCTGGTAATCCTACCAGAGTTAATGGCTTAAAAGAAATTTGCGCTAATCCTATATGGATAAATTTATGAGTATATCTATAAGGTAAAATATCATTTTCATTTAATAATCTAATGGTTAACTCATCATTATCTAGAGATATAGACTCTTCAGTAGTCTTAACAATCTGTTTAAGTCCAATTCTTTCAAAAGTACCTATTTTGTAAATGGTTCTTGGTTCAATTTTGGGAATAGTCCACTTATTAAGTAGATCTACATTCTGAGGAATATCATATTCCTGATTCAAACTATTTTTAATATTTTCATTTTTACGGAAAATATTCATTTCCACAATATTTTTAATCACGTGTTAACACATATAATCACTATATATCTTCTACTTCCATGGCTCTGATACCACTCTGGACCCAGGTACAATCATAATATAAGACTTAGGATTAGATCGGAATAAGGTTTACAAGAAAATAAATCCGTCAAATAATAATCTTAATAAATTCATGTTCAATATCAAAAAGCCCAAGAAAACGCCTTCACAACGGCTAAAGAGGGGCAAGGATATTTACTGATGAATCCATAAGATTATTCTTGCCAGAAATATAAACTTTACCATAATCCTAATTTCTTATATTACTCATGACCCATGTTCAAAATAATACTTTAAACACATGGGGTTTCTGATACATAGCAATATATGGTTCAACACATGATTAAAGAGTATTTAGCCTGTCATTAGGCTAAGTATAACACACAAATAAAAATTAAAAACAGAAAAGTAAAGAAAAGTACCTCAAAAACTTCAAACCAAGCTTTTTATTTATTTCTTCAATATATTACAAAAAGTTTTAAGTTATATATCCTTTATTAATAAATATCCTCATCTTTTCTGTGGTGATCATATTGCCGCTAAAGAAAAATATAAAAATGATATTATTGAATACCAGCACCGATTGCTGAGAATTAATAATTTCTATAAATGATTTTTCAGGTAATGATACCTCGTGACTATTCATTTCGAGGCAGGCCTCAAAATTATAGAGGTCGAGGAGGAAGGGGGAACATAATCTCCCAAATTCATGGAAAGAAATTAGTAGCAGATAATATCTCTGGAGTGGGTGAATCATCCACATCATCTTCAAAAGGAAATTTCCAAACATTTGCAAATATTTTGCAAGAAAATGAATATGATGATAGCATAAATTATGCTGAAAATAATAAAAAAGAAGTTATACTTCATCTGGAATATGCTGATCTGAAATGGAAAGAGGACCCATGGTTCTTAATGAACAGCTATATTGATAATACTCAATTCACTGCTACGTCATACAAGCAGAGAAAGTTTTATGAAAACTTGCTTAAAGCAACAGAAAGTTGTGAAATTACTCACTTTGCTTCAAATTATCAGAAAAGTCATACTTTTAGTAAAATTATTGTGAAAAAGATTTTTTCATATCAAGAATGGGGGTTATCTACCTTCAAAGAAAAAGATTATATCTTTTCTGAGAAAAATATTTCTATAAAATTTAATTATTGGGATTATATCTCAGCATTTGATAAGGTATTATATTACCAAAATACCAAGAAAAAGCATAATTGGTTTATCAAGATTTGCGGAGAAGTTTATAAATCTCCCATTCCAAATTGGTTTGTTAATTGGTGGTCATACCACGGTCCTACATATCAAATTCTTCCAGAATCATGGAAAAAATTATACTCAGAATGGATAGATTTATCCCTCAGATTACTCAGCTAATAGCTATACAAAAAGCAGATGAGCTCACAACTTCAATGCACTTTTTTTTTTATTGAATTTTCAATTCCTTGGATATCCAAATGGATCCCTGTAGTTGGTCATACAGAACATCAGACCCCTTGTCTTTATAGGACATCATTTTCAAAATTTTGGGAAAAAATGAACAAGATTGACCCAAACTCGGGAAAATTATTTGGTGCAGATACTGAAGAATTAATTCAGTCTAAATTATTGATTTATAAGTCAAAAGACAAAGAAGAAATACCAAGTCCTTTCCAGGTTATATCTGGGAAATTAAAAATAAAAAAACAAGATTTGTCAAAATCAGAAATTATTAATTCAACAGCTTCGGTTAGAAACATAGGAGAGGCAGATATAACTCCCTCAGAAGCAAACTTTGATGATATTTAATGGATAGTACACCAAAAATTGATTTTAGTCCTGGTTCCCAGGCAAGACAGTTGATTAAAACAGAATTTAACCTTCCGAAATGAAAATTATTTAGAGAATGGTTTTTCAAGAATATTTCAAAAGAAGACCAAACTTATTTTCAAAATGAATTTTATAAATTTACTGCTTTACAAAATAAAATTTTTCATTTTGTTCCTTGGTTTGTTATGACATACCTTGAAAATCATATTTCAGTTTTAGAAAGAACTTATAAATTATCAAATGGAGATGTTTTAAGAAGCGTTTTCCCTCCACAAAGTTCATTTACTGTTGGTAGTGAGCATAAAACGATAAATTTTACAGCTTTTTCTAAATTATTAGAAAATGATGCTTTACAAATAACAACCAGTAATATAAACAATATATTACAACAGAATAATTATACAAATTTGTATCTTAATATCCTAGGAGATCAAATTAAAGAATTACATAACAGGGTAGAGGAAATCTTCTCCGTGATAAAAAATATAAAACCAATGATAGATTTGGATGATAAGCCTATAAATGGAATCATATCTACATCTCATCTGCAGCCACCACCTGAAATAACAGATTTTAAATTAAAATCACATAAAGAACTAGAAAAATTTCTAGAAGAAAAATTTAAAGGATTAAAATTAAATACTTTAAATTATGAGTTTACGGAAGGAATTAGTAGAGATAACTACAAAGAAAAAATTAATGATGAGATAAATAAAATTGAGAAATTTGCTGATAGGCCTACTCAACGATTATATTACTATAGGAGACCTTCCCCTATGGACACGTTGCATGAAGAACAAGAGTACACTGTTAATAACAGTTATAATGGGAAAAATATTTATTAATGGAATTTAGATGGTTATACTGAAAAACAAATCTATACTTTAGCTCATAGGATGCTTCTGTATAGCACTATTTGTAAAAGTAATAATAACAGTGATAGTACTGTTGCCAAAATGATTGTTGCTGGATTTACTGGCCAGTTAAAAGGCTAGTGGGATAATTATTTAACAGAAAGAAGTAAACTAGATATTTACAGAACTGTTAAACAAGAAGATGGTCAAAATGTTGAGAATGCTATTTATACACTTATAGTGACTATTTTAGAGCATTTTACTGGAAGAATTTCCGATAATAGTGAAAATATAAGAACTATGTACCAGAATCTAAGATGTAAGACTCTTACAGATTTTAGATGGAATAAGGATACTTTCCTTAGTAGAGTCATGGAATTACCTGAGTGTAATAACTCTCACTGGAAATCTAAATTTATTGATGGATTGCCTAACCTATTTGCTGAAAGAGTTAGGAAGAATCTTAGAAAAGATAGGATTAATATACCCTATGAAGATTATACTTATGGTAAACTAATTGGTACTTGTATTCAAGAAGGATTAGCTTTATGTAATGAGATTAAGTTAAGCCAGCAAGTTAAAAGACAAAATCTAAATGAAAAAGGTCAATTAGGACAATTTTGTAATCAATTTGGTATGTATATTCCTACTACTTCTAGAAAAGGTAAGAATTATAAATCTAATTTAGGAACTGATAATGTTTCTCACCATAAGAAAAGGATACATCTCTCTAAAAAGAAAATAGAACAAAAGAATAAAAAGAGAGAGGAAAGAACTTCAAATAAGAAGAAAATTGTTTGTTATAAATGTGGTAGAATAGGCCATTACGCTAATAGGTGTAAAATGAAGAAAAAGATTAATGAATTAAAGATTGATGAATCTATGAAAGAAAATCTAGAAAAATTACTTATAAATTCTGAATCAGAACCTGAAGATTCTCAGGATAGTGATAATAATTCTAGTAATAATTCTTCAGAAGAAATTGACATGTTAGAAGACGAAGAGATAGCTTCTCAGGATTCTGGTTATTGTTGTGATTCTTGTGCCCAAGGAGGTATTTGTGAAATTCATGGAGATAAAGAGGATTATTATAAAGTCCTGTCTCAATTTAAAAACATGCATTTAAATGTATTAACTTCAGGAAATATGCTAGAATTCTTAAAACAAATCAAAGATCCTGAATTAAGATTAAAATTATTAGATCATAAAGTTTCTCATTTAAATTATTTGAAACAAGAAGTTAGTATTCTTACTATTGAAGAGAAACTTCAAAGTCATACTTTGCAAGAAAAAATAAAATTAATTTATAATAAATTATCTTTGGAAATTTGTAATGATCATCCTAATGCTTTTTGGGAAAGAAAAAGACATATTGTTCAACTTCCTTATGAGGAAGATTTTAATGAAAGGAAAATTCCTACTAAGGCTAGACCTTGTCAAATGAATTCTGAGTATTTAGAATTATGTAAAAAAGAAATAGAATCTCTTTTACAGAAAGGTTTAATAAAACAATCTAATTCACCGTGGTCATGTACATCATTCTATGTTAATAAACATAGTGAACAGGAGAGAGGAGCCCCTATATTAGTTATAAATTATAAACCTTTGAATAAAGTCCTAAAGTGGATTAGGCATCCTATCCCTAATAAGAAAGACCTTTTAGATAGGTTATATGATGCTATCATATTTTCTAAATTTGATTTAAAATCAGGATATTGGCAGATTCAAATTAGTGAAAAAGACCAATATAAAACTGCTTTTAATGTTCATTTTGGACATTATGAATGGAAAGTTATGCCTTTTGGTTTGAAAAATGCCCCTTCTGAATTTCAAAAAATTATGAATGATATTTTAATACCTTATAGTGATTTTATAATTGTTTATATTGATGATATTTTAGTATTTTCAAAAACCATTGAAAATTATTTTAAACATTTAGAAATATTTAAAAAGGTTGTTATTCAACATGGTTTGGTTATTTCTAAACCAAAAATGTCTATTTTTCAAACTAATATTAGATTTCTTGGTCATAATATTGAGAAAGGAAAAATTATTCCTATTAATAGAAGTATAGAATTTGCTACCAAATTTCCTGATGTTATTATTGATAAAACTCAACTCCAAAGATTTCTTGGAAGTTTAAATTATATTTCGTCTTATTATAAAGATTTAGCTACTGATGCAGCTGTTTTATATGATAGACTTAAAAAGTCTCCTACTCCTTGGACATATATACATACTAATGCTGTTAAGTTAATTAAAGGTAAAGTGAAATCACTTCCTTGTTTAATGCTTGCAAATCCCACTTGGGAAAAAATTATTGAAACTGATGCCTCTGACATAGATTTTGGAGGAGTTTTAAAGCAAATATGCCCTTCGACTAAACAAATATTTTTAGTAAGATTTCATTCTGGAAAATGGAATAATAGCCAGAAAAATTATGCTACTATTGCAAAAGAAATTCTTGCTATTATTAAATGTGTTTTGAAATTTCAAGATGATTTATATAATCAGAAGTTTAAAATTTTTACTGATTGTAAATCTGCAAAATATATGTTTAATAAAGATTTTAAACATGATGTTTCTAAACAAATGTTTGCAAGATGGCAGGCGCACTTAGCTCCTTTTGATTTTGAGATTTATTATAAAAAGGGAGAAGATAATCATCTTCCTGATTTCTTGACACGCGAATATTTACAGGAAAAATAATGTCAGATCCAACAGAAGAAGATGATCTGATCTGGACATCAGCATTACCAGGTAATGATGACACTGATAGTGGAGAACCTCTTTATCTTAGTGATGGACTTATTTGTCAAGGACATTCTTGTCTTAATACTCTTAATAAGAGTGATTTCAGATCTAACAAGATAATTATTAGACATATTAAAGATACTATAGAAAGATTTGAGAAAAATCTTCTTGAGGCAAAGGGAAACCGCATGGTATTAGAAGAAAATAATCCTCAATTAATACAATTTTATGAAAACATTATATGGTATTATCAGCATAAATTGCTGAGACTTAAAGGATTTTATAAATGAATGATCCCCATTTAAGTAAGTCTGAGAAAATAACGGTAAAAAAGAATATTTCCTATCTCAGAGCTAAAATTGATATTTGCAAGGATAATATATCCTTTATTAATAAATATCCTAATCTTTTCTGTGGTGATCATATTGCCGCTAAAGAAAAATATAAAAATGATATTATTGAATACCAGCACCGATTGCTGAGAATTAATAATTTTTATAAATGATTTTTCAGGTAATGATACCTCGTGACTATTCATTTCGAGGCAGGCCTCAAAATTATAGAGGTCGAGGAGGAAGGGGGAACATAATCTCCAAAATTCATGGAAAGAAATTAGTAGCAGAGAATATCACTGGAGTGGGTGAATCATCCACATCATCTTCTAAAGGAAATTCCCAAACATTTGCAAATATTTTGCAAGAAAATGAATATGATGATAGCATAAATTATGCTGAAAATAATAAAAAAGAAGTTATACTTCATGTGGAAAGAAAATGAATATGATGATAGCATAAATTATGCTGAAAATAATAAAAAAGAAGTTATACTTCATCTGGAATATGCTGATCTGAAATAGAAAGAGGACCCATGGTTCTTAATGAACAGGTATATTGATAATTCTCAATTCACTGCTACGTCATACAAGCAGAGAAATTTTTATGAAAACTTGCTTAAAGCAACAGAAAGATGTGAAATTACTCACTTTGCTTCAAATGATCAGAAAAGTTATACTTTTAGTAAAATTATTGTGAAAAAGATTTTTTCATATCAAGAATGGGGGTTATCTACCTTCAAAGAAAAAGATTATATCTTTTCTGAGAAAAATATTTCTATTTAATTATTGGGATTATATCTCAGCATTTGATAAGGTATTATATTACCAAAATACCAAGAAAAAACATACTTGGCTTATCAAGATTTGCGGAGAAGTTTATAAATCTCCTATACCAAATTGGTTTGTTAATTGGTGGTCATACCACTGTCCTACATATCAAATTCTTCCAGAATCATGGAAAAAATTATACTCAAAATGGATAGATTTATCCCCCCAAATTACTCAGCTAATTGCTGAACAAAAAGCAGATGAACTCATAGCTTCAATGCATTTTTTTACTGAATTTTCAATTCCTTGGATATCCAAATGGATCCCTGTAGTTGGTTATACAGAACACCAGACCCCTTGTCTTTATAGGACATCATTTTCAAAATTTTGGGAAAAAATGAACAAGATTGATCCAAACTCGGGAAAATTATTTGGAGCAGATACTGAAGAATTAATTCAGTCTAAATTATTGATTTATAAGTCAAAGGACAAAGAAGAAATACCAAGTCCTTTCCAGGTTATATCTGGGTAATTAAAAATGAAAAAACAAGATTTGTCAAAATCAGAAATTATTAAGGCTTATATGGAAGCAATGAAGAAAGATATACAGAAGAATTTTAGGGCCCATTTGGATGGGTGGATTTGAAATGAAGAGGTATTTCAAATGAATGGATTTGAAATTCCAATGATTTGAAATCCATTCATTTGCAATCTCTTGTTTGGATAAATTTTTTTTACAAAGGATTTCAAATCCATTCATTTAAAATCCATTGTTTGGTATATATCATTTGTGTTATTCAAAATTCTCAATCATGCCTTATAATTTGCTCTATCAATTAATTCTTGTTGTTGATATCGGGATAAAATCACATAAATCGATTTGGGGCAAAATTATAATTTTTGAAAATTGAGGGACCAAAAGTGCAAATTCAGATTTCAGAAAATTTGGGGCCGAATTGAAAATCTTAATTTTCTGAAAATTTTGGACTGGATTGGAACTCAGGGTTTTTGGGAAATCTGGGGTAAAATGACAATTTTTGAAAATTAAGGGACCAAAAGTGCAAATTTGGATTTTTTAAAATCAGGTGCCAAATTGAAAATTTTAATCTTTTGAAAATTATGGACTGAATTGCAGTTCTTATTTTTTCGAAAATATGGGGTCAAATTACAATTTTTGAAAATTAAGGGACCAAAAGTGAAATTTTGGATTTCTGAAAATCAGGGGCCGAAATAAAAATTTAAATCTTCCGAAATAAACTGAATTGTAATTCTGGGGTTTTCAAATATTTAGGGTCAATTTCTAAAAATTGAGGGACCAAAAGTGCAATTCGAATTTCTGAAAATAGTAGCCAAATTGCAAATTTTAATTTTTTGAAAATTCTGGACTGAATTGCATTCTTGGTTTTTTGAAAATTTGGGATCAAATTGCAATTTTTGAAAATATGCAATGTGGATATTTTTTTAAGTGGATTTCAAATGACTAGTTTTAGGAGGAATTTCAAATCCACTTAAAATTGAGTTGAAATCCATTGGACTAAAATCCAGGATTTCAAATGAATGGATTTAATTTTGTATCCAAATAGCACGATGGATTTGACAAGGGATTTCAAATCCACCCAACTCAAATCCATCAATCCAAATGGGTCCTTAAAGAATTTCTAGAAGATGATTCTAAATCAGATACGTCTATGGCGTCCGCACCAAAAGGAGACTTAGCAGGGGAATCCCAGGATCCCTATGAGGATGAAGATGAAGATTTTCAAGATGCTTATGATCTGGAAACCATATTTGATAATATTAGATCAGGAAAATAATTGTTGTCGGCAGATGAAAACAACAAACAAATGGAAGAATAGTTACTATTTAAGATTCCCGAATAGTAAAGTAATACTTTTGATAAAGTATGAATAGCAAAAGTTATAACTTTTGAAAAAAGAAGGTCACGGGTGAAAAATTAGTGCTCTGAATAGTATTACAAGAATTTGAAGAATGATTTCAAGTCCGGAATTCCAGACTCTATATAAGCAGACATCAGCTGCTTAGGAAGGCATCTTTCCATTACCATCTCTACTACTCCTACTACTCCTACCACTCCCTTTGTAAAACATACAGTTTTTATATTTCTGTTTTGTAATATATCTGAAGAAATAAATAAAGCTTGGTTTGAAGTTTATACTGAGGTATTCCTTTTACTTTTTTGTTTTTAATTTTTACATTTGTGTTTTATATTTAGCCTAATGACAGGCTAAATACTCTTTAATCATGTGTTGAACCATATATTGCTATGTATAAGAAACCTCATGTGTTTAAAGTATTATTTTGAACATGGGTCATGAATAATATAAGAAATTAGGATTATGGTTAAGATTATATTTCTGGCAAGAATAATCTTATGGATTCATCAGTAAATATCCTTGCCCCTCTCCAGCCGTTGTGAAGGCGTTTTCTTGGGCTTTTTGATATTGAACATGAATTTATTAAGATTATGTTTTACAAAGGTAGTAGTAGTAGTAGTAGAGATGGTAGTGGAAAGATGCCTTCCTAAGCAGCTGATGTCTGCTTATATAGAGTCTGGAATTCCGGACTTGAAATCATTCTTCAAATTCTTGTAATACTATTCAGAGCACTAATTATTCACCCGTGACCTTCTTTTTTCAAAAGTTATAACTTTTGCTATTCATACTTTATCAAAAGTATTACTTTAATATTCAGGACTCTTAAATAGTATGTGACGCCCCGTTTTTCCCAGCCACATCCTCGGGCCAAAAACGACCCTCGACTGGAGTCGGGTCGCCAAAACAAACCGAACATGAATTTTAAACTAGACCATCAGCGAAAACATATAATTTAAAACGTGAATTAGTTTAAATATCTTAAACAATTTATCGATCAGCTTAATACGTCTGTACTTAAACAATTCAATTTAAAACTCATAAACACTATCCAATCACATTTTGAAACCTCCAAATGTAAATAATCCAAATACGACTCAAAAAGGAATAAACACGACCGACTCGGATCCCGGATCACCAACTATCAAACCCGTCAACTGTCGAAAGTACCTGAAATAGTAATCCACAAAGAGTGGTAAGTTGATCGTCCAACTTAGTGAGGTAGTGTGCAAATGTACATTAGCAGCGAGAAAACAATACTATTGATAAATCAATTCAAACACGCACACCTTAGACACTTCACACATATGTATGCGACAGACATCTCATCCAGCACGTAGTGGGCTTGAATGAATGTGATAAGATAAAGACATCTCATCCAACCCGTAGTGGGCTCGAATGAATGTGATAAAATAAAAGACATCTCATCCAACCCGTAGTGGGCTCGAATGAATGTGATAAAAGGACATCTCATCCAGCAACGTAGTGGGCTCGAATGAATGTGATAAGATAAAAGACATCTCATCCAACCCATAGTGGGCTCGAATGAATGTGATAAAATAAAAGACATCTCATCCAACCCGTAGTGGGCTCGAATGAATGTGATAAAAGGACATCTCATCCAGCAACGTAGTGGGCTCGAATGAATGTGATAAGATAAAAGACATCTCATCCAACCCATAGTGGGCTCGAATGAATGTGATAAAATAAAAGACATCTCATCCAACCCGTAGTGGGCTCGAATGAATGTGATAAAAGACATCTCATCCAGCAACGTAGTGGGCTCGAATGAATGTGATAAGATAAAAGACATCTCATCCAACCCATAGTGGGCTCGAATGAATGTGATAAAAAGACATCTCATCCAGCAACGTAGTGGGCTCGAATGAATGTGATAAAAGACTCATGCGAAGACATCTCATCCAACCGCATAGTGGGCTCGAATGAATGTGATCAGACTCAATGATGCAAACGATAAACAGAAACAAAACCCCAACACTGGTACATTAGTAATTCACAAATTTTATAGTCACAAGCACAGTTCAAAACCCACAAAGCAAATAAATAATACACGTAACAGTTAATATCCCACTTCAAGCAGCACCATGTAAACTCGCACAAGAACACTCACCTGATTAAATGGGGTGCTTTTGGAGAATTGGATGCAAATTCCGGATCAATAATCTCAACTACCTCGACTTCAAACGACCCCGAAACACCACTGAAACCCCACTAAGCTTGTTCAGAAAGAACCTAGGAATAATTGAGGCAACTTAGGTTACTGGAAGGCATTTAAAACTCTAAGCTATCAAACAAAATAAAATAAAAACTCACGGTTCACAGACTACTTCTCAAAAGCCAAAACTAACATTATTAGGTAAGACAAAGCTTGAATCTACAACCTTATGATATAAAATGAATATTTAATCAAGATTACATAATCAAATGTCAACTCTATTAAATTTCCTTCGCATTTTAGTTGCGTGAGTTTGTCATATTAACTACTTCCCACGTACTTAATTCCAAGAAAGAATTCTGCATCAATTTACATTACACATCCAATTTTCTACATTACAAGAATTATGAGATCAACTCATGGTCCACCACTATATATGTATTACTTTTCCCGAATCAATTCATCAATGGTAGTGTTAATTACACAATATTTAATTGCTAAAATGTTAGAAGTTAATACCTCCTACGTAGATCAATTCCATTAAGAAATTATGCACCAATTTACATTACAAAGCCAATTCTCTACATATATAGAATTCTAAGGTCCGATCATGGCCCACCACTACGTATCTATTTACTTTTCAAGAATCAATTCACCAAGGATAGTTTTAATTACACAATATTAAATTGCTCAAAGTTTAGAAGTTTCTCACCCGTGTCTGCGCCGCTAATCACCGTAGAAACCCAAGAATCCTAATTAGCTCTCATTCCTTTGAAACTTGAAACTTACAAATGCCCTACTTCGTTTTAACCCCTCATTCCCATTTAATTGGGCCTTAGTTAACGATTAATCTTTAGTCAAATTACTTTTCTAATCTGATCCTCATTCCCATTTAATTGGGCCTTAGTTAACGATTAATCTTTAGTCAAATTACTTTTCTAATCTGATCCAGTCTTATTAAACATTTTACTTTAGTTGATATATATAGCTAACTAACTTTGAGAATTAACATTTAAATAAACTTTAGTCACTTAATTTAAATGCTTAAACAACAAGATCTAGATTTTGAAAATTACATAATAGACCCCAAATAAAAATTTGGGGTTTCACATAGTAACTATTCTTCCATTTGTTTGTTGTTTTCATCTGCCGACAACAATTATTTCCCTGATATGATATTATCAAATATGGTTTCCAGATCATAAGCATTTTGAAAATCTTCATCTTCATCCTCATAGGGATCCTGGGATTCCCCTGCTAAGTCTCCTTTTGGTGCGGACGCCATAGACGTATCTGATTTAGAATCATCTTCTAGAAATTCTTTAAAATTCTTCTGTATATCTTTCTTCATTGCTTCCATATAAGCCTTAATAATTTCTGATTTTGACAAATCTTGTTTTTTCATTTTTAATTTCCCAGATATAACCTGGAAAGGACTTGGTATTTCTTCTTTGTCCTTTGACTTATAAATCAATAATTTAGACTGAATTAATTCTTCAGTATCTGCTCCAAATAATTTTCCCGAGTTTGGGTCAATCTTGTTCATTTTTTCCCAAAATTTTGAAAATGATGTCCTATAAAGACAAGGGGTCTGATGTTCTGTATGACCAACTACATGGATCCATTTGGATATCCAAGGAATTGAAAATTCAATAAAAAAGTGCATTGAAGATTAGCTGAGTAATCTGAGGGGATAAATCTATCCATTCTGAGTATAATTTTTTCCATGATTCTGGAAGAATTTGATATGTAGGACCGTGGTATGACCACCAATTAACAAACCAATTTGGAATGGGAGATTTATAAACTTCTCCGCAAATCTTGATAAACCAAGTATGTTTTTTCTTGGTATTTTGGTAATATAATACCTTATCAAATGCTGAGATATAATCCCAATAATTAAATTTAATAGAAATATTTTTCTCAGAAAAGATATAATCTTTTTCTTTGAAGGTAGATAACCCCCATTCTTGATATGAAAAAATCTTTTTCACAATAATTTTACTAAAAGTATAACTTTTCTGACCATTTGAAGCAAAGTGAGTAATTTCACAACTTTCTGTTGCTTTAAGCAAGTTTTCATAAAAATTTCTCTGCTTGTATGACGTAGCAGTGAATTGAGTATTATCAATATACTTGTTCATTAAGAACCATGGGTCCTCTTTCCATTTCAGATCAGCATATTCCAGATGAAGTATAACTTCTTTTTTATTATTTTCAGCATAATTTATGCTATCATCATATTCATTTTCTTGCAAAATATATGCAAATGTTTGGGAATTTCCTTTTGAAGATGATGTGGATGATTCACCCACTCCAGAGATATTCTCTTCTACTAATTTCTTTCCATGAATTTGGGAGATTATGTTCCCCCTTCCTCCTAGACCTCTATAATTTTGAGGCCTGCCTCGAAATGAATAGTCACGAGGTATCATTACCTGAAAAATCATTTATAAAAATTATTAATTCTCAGCAATCGGTGCTGGTATTCAATAATATCATTTTTATATTTTTCTTTAGCGGCAATATGATCACCACAGAAAAGATTAGGATATTTATTAATAAAGGATATATTATCCTTGCAAATATCAATTTTAGCTCTGAGATAGGAAATATTCTTTTTTACCGTTATTTTCTCAGACTTACTTAAATGGGGATCATTCATTTATAAAATCCTTGAAGTTTCAGCAATTTATGCTGACAATACCATATAATGTTTTCATAAAATTGTATTAATTGAGGCTTATTTTCTTCTAATACCATGCGGTTTCCCTTTGCCTCAAGAAGATTTTTCTCAAATCTTTCTATAGTATCTTTAATATGTCTAATAATTATCTTGTTAGATCTGAAATCACTCTTATTAAGAGTATTAAGACAAGAATGTTCTTGACAAATAAGTCCATCACTAAGATAAAGAGGTTCTCCACTATCAGTGTCATCATTATCTGGTAATGCTGATGTCCAGATCAGATCATCTTCTTCTGTTGGATCTGACATTATTTTTCCTGTAAATATTCGTGTGTCAAGAAATCAGGAAGATGATTATCTTCTCCCTTTTTATAATAAATCTCAAAATCAAAAGGAGCTAAGTGCGCCTGCCATCTTGCAAACATTTGTTTAGAAACATCATGTTTAAAATCTTTATTAAACATATATTTTGCAGATTTACAATCAGTAAAAATTTTAAACTTCTGATTATATAAATCATCTTGAAATTTCAAAACACATTTAAGAATAGCAAGAATTTCTTTAGCAATAGTAGCATAATTTTTCTGGCTATTATTCCATTTTCCAGAATGAAATCTTACCAAAAATATTTGTTTAGTCTTAGGGCATATTTGCTTTAAAACTCCTCCAAAACCTATGTCAGAGGCATCAGTTTCAATAATTTTTTCCCAAGTGGGATTTGCAAGCATGAAACAAGGAAGTGATTTTACTTTATTTTTAATTAACTTGACAGCATTAGTATGTATATATGTCCAAGGAGTAGGAGACTTTTTAAGTCTATCATATAAAACAGCTGCATCAGTAGCTAAATCTTTATAATAAGACGAAATATAATTTTAACTTCCAAGAAATCTTTGGAGTTGAGTTTTATCAGTAATAACATCAGGAAATTTAGAAGCAAATTCTATACTTCTATTAATAGGGATAATTTTTCCTTTCTCTATATTATGACCAAGAAATCTAATATTAGTTTGAAAAATAGACATTTTTGGTTTAGAAATAACTAAACCATGTTGAATGACAACTTTTTTAAATATTTCTAAATGTTTAAAATGATTTTCAATGGTTTTTGAAAATACTAAAATATCATCAATATAAACAATTATAAAATCACTATAAGGTATGAAAATATCATTCATAATTTTCTGAAATTCAGAAGGGGCATTTTTCAAACCAAAAGGCATAACTTTCCATTCATAATGACCAAAAGGAACATTAAAAGCAGTTTTATATTGGTCTTTTTCACTAATTTGAATCTGTCAATATCCTGATTTTAAATCAAATTTATAAAATATGATAGCATCATATAACCTATCTAAAAGGTCTTTCTTATTAGGGATAGGATGCCTAATCCACTTTAGGACTTTATTCAAAGGTTTATAATTTATAACTAATCTAGGGGCTCCTATCTCCTGTTCACTATGTTTATTAACATAGAATGCTGTACATGACCACGGTGAATTAGGTGGTTTTATTAAACCTTTCTGTAAAAGAGATTCTATTTCTTTTTTACATAATTCTAAATACTCAGAATTCATTTGACAAGGTCTAGCCTTAGTAGGAATTTTCCTTTCATCAAAATCTTCCTCATAAGGAATTTCAACAATATGTCTTTTTCTTTCCCAAAAAGCATTAGGATGATCATTACAAATTTCCAAAGATAATTTATTATAAATTAATTTTATTTTTTCTTGCAAAGTATGACTTTGAAGTTTCTCTTCAATAGTAAGAATACTAACTTCTTGTTTCAAATAATTTAAATGAGAAACTTTATGATCTAATAAATCTTTCAATTCATGTAAAAGCTTAGGAAAAGGCCTAGTAATAAATTTAAAAGTTATTTCTTTTCCTTCAAAAGTTCCTGTAATCCCTGAGTTATCAACTCTAGTTAAAGGATAAATTTGATCAATAAAAGGAGTTCCAAGTATAACTTTTTTAGTAATATTTTTAACAAATAAAAAACTTGTAGAAATGCAAACCTTATCTTTGCAAATATAAGCTAAAGGAATTTTAAATTTTATATCTAATTTTTCTCCTCCAGCATGACTTAGAGAATTTGTAGTTTTGTGAAAATATCTTGTAGGAATTATTCCTCCTTGTATAACACTCATGTCTGCTCCACTATCAACAAGAGCTATAATTTCTTTTCTAAAATGATTATCTATAAGTAACGTAATTTTAATAAACCATTTTTGAGAAATAACCATATTAAGGTTAGACAAGAAATTTTCTTGGATAATATTTTCATCAAACTCATTATGTTCATATTCTACATGAGTACCTATATGTTTAACCATTTCTAGACGAACAATTCTTTCTTCTAGATTTTGGTTAGTATTCTTTAAATTTAAAATCTCTATTTTTAAATTCTTTATCTCTCTATTGAGATCATTAACAGAAGTAGGTGTTTCAATATTCTGTCTTTCTTTTAAAAGTTGATAAACTTTATTCATAGTATAAGGTTCTGTCGAACTTATATGTATAGGTGTTTGGATTCTATCAGAATCTCTACTAGTCGAAGGAATGTCTTCTACTTGCATCTGATCTATCAATTTTAATCTTAATTCAGGATCTTTAATTTGTTTTAAAAATTCAAGCATATTTCCTGAAGTTAATACATTTAAATGCATGTTTTTAAATTGAGACAGGACTTTATAATAATCCTCTTTATCTTCATTAATTTCACAAATACCTCATTGGGCACAAGAATCACAACAATAACCAGAATCCTGAGAAGTTATCTCTTCATCTTCTAACATGTCAATATCTTCTGAAGAATTTTTACTAGAATTATTATCACTATACTGAGAATCTTCAGGTTCTGATTCAGAATTTATCAGTAATTTTTCTAGATTTTATTTCATAGATTCATCAATCTTTAATTCATTAATCTTTTTCTTCATTTTACACCTATTAGCGTAATGGCCTATTCTACCACATTTATAACAAACAATTTTCTTCTTATTTGAAGTTCTTTCCTCTCTCTTTTTATACTTTTGTTCTATTTTCTTTTTAGAGAGATGTCTCCTTTTCTTATGGTGAGAAACATTATCAGTTCCTAAATTAGATTTATAATTCTTACCTTTTCTAGAAGTAGTAGGAATATCCATACCAAATTGATTACAAAATTGTCCTAATTGACCTTTTTCATTTAGATTTTGTCTTTTAACTTGCTGGCTTAACTTAATCTCATTACATAAAGCTAATCCTTCTTGAATACAAGTACCAATTAGTTTACCATAAGTATAATCTTCATAGGGTATATTAATCCTATCTTTTCTAAGATTCTTCCTAACTCTTTCAGCAAATAGGTTAGGCAATCCATCAATAAATTTAGATTTCCAATGAGAGTTATTACACTCAGGTAATTCCATGACTCTACTAAGGAAAGTATCCTTATACCATCTAAAATCTGTAAGAGTCTTACATCTTAGATTCTGTAACATAGTTCTTATATTTTCACTATTATCGGAAATTCTTCCAGTAAAATGCTCTAAAATAGTCACTAAAAGTGTATAAACAACATTCTCAACATTTTGACCATCTTCTTGTTTAATAGTTCTGTAAATATCTAGTTTACTTCTTTCTGTTAAATAATTATCCCACCAGCCTTTTAACTGGCCAGTAAATCCAGCAACAATCATTTTGGCAACAGTATTATCACTGTTATTATTACTTTTACAAATAGTGCTATACATAAGCATCCTATGAGCTAAAGTATAGATTTGTTTTTCAGGATAACCATCTAAATTCCATTCATAAATATTTTTTCCATTATAACTGTTATTAACAGTGTACTCTTGTTCTTCATGCAACGTGTCCATAGGGGAAGGTCTCCTATAGTAATATAATCGTTGAGTAGGCCTATCAGCAAATTTCTCAATTTTATTTATCTCATCATTAATTTTTTCTTTGTAGTTATCTCTACTAATTCCTTCCGTAAACTCATAATTTAAAGTATTTACTTTTAATCCTTTAAATTTTTCTTCTAGAAATTTTTCTAGTTCTTTGTGATTTTAATTTGAAATCTGTTATTTCAGGTGGTGGCTGCAGATGAGATGTAGATATGATTCCATTTATAGGCTTATCATCCAAATCTATCATTGGTTTTATATTTTTTATCACAGAGAAGATTTCTTCTACCCTGTTATGTAATTCTTTAATTTGATCTCCTAGGATATTAAGATACAAATTTGTATAATTATTCTGTTGTAATATATTGTTTATATTACTGGTTGTTATTTGTAAAGCATCATTTTCTAATAATTTAGAAAAAGCTGTAAAATTTATCGTTTTATGGTCATTACCAACAGTAAAAGAACTCTGAGGAGGGAAAACACTTTTTAAAACATCTCCATTAGATAATTTATAAGTTCTTTCTAATACTGAAATATGATTTTCAAGGTATGTCATAACAAACCAAGGAACAAAATGAATAATTTTATTTTGTAAAGCAGTAAATTTATAAAATTCATTTTGAAAATAAGTTTGGTCTTCTTTTGAAATATTCTTGAAAAACCATTCTCTAAATAATTTCCATTTCGGAAGGTTAAATTCTATTTTAATCAACTGTCTTACCTGGGAACCAGGACTAAAATCAATTTTTGGTGTACTATCCATTAAATATCATCAAAGTTTGCTTCTGAGGGAGTTATATCTGCCTCTCCTATGTTTCTAACCGAAGCTGTTGAATTATCTTCTTCAGTATTTTTATAAATACCTTTTCCTATATTATCTTTGTTGAGAAGAATTTTTTCAACTTTATCAGAGTATTCTCTAAATTGAGATGTAGAATTTCTAGCAGGAAATTTCTCATAATCATACGAAGTTGAAGTTCTAGTAGGTATGACTAAATCATCTAAAGGTGATATATAAGACCTAACTGAAGCGCTTCTAGAAATATTATTTCTAGTACTATTTTCTATCATTTTTATACAAATATCCCCTGTTTGAGATTGAAATATAGTCGAAAAATCATTACATATTTGTGGCTTAGGTTTAAACGCATTTGTAATTTTCCAAGTATCAGGAAATGGAATTTCATCCCACTTAATTGTTCTTCTGGTGGTTATATTTGATTTACCAAGATTGGTCTCAATTATGACAGTTTCATTCATTTTCTTATCCATTATCCTACAATTAGGATTTAAGGTATATAGAGGTTTAAAATAAACCCTGTAACAGACACACATAACTTCTGTTCCATGCTCATAATCATAACCATGAGTTTTAACATTTAAAGTTAAAGCATCTAACAAATTAACATCAGTTAAGGATAACTGTAAATTAGGATAAACATTAAAATATACTGGTCCATGTGCCAGACTAGATTGTATTATTCCCATCAAAGATTTTTTCCCACTTAAATTTCTACCATCACGTAGAGCAGCAATAAAACTTTCTGGTAATCCTACTAAAGTTAATGGCTTAAAAGCAATTTGAACTAATCCTATATGGATAAATTTATGAGTGTACCTATAAGGTAAAATATCATTTTCATTTAATAGCCTTATGGTTAATTCATCATTATCAAGAGATATAGACTCTTCTGTAGTCTTAACAATTTGTTTAAGTCCAATTCTTTCAAAAGTACCCATTTTATAAATGGTTCTTGGTTCAATTCTAGGAATAGTCCACTTATTAAGTAAATCAAGATTTTGAGGAATATCATATTCCTGATTCAAACTATTTTTAATATTTTCATATTTATGAAAAATATTCATTTTTCACAAAAATTTTAATCATGTGTTAATCCATATAATCACTATATATCTTCCACCTCCATGGCTCTGATACCATTCTGGACCCAGGTACAATCATAAAATAACAGATTTTAAATTAAAATCATATAAAGAACTAGAAAAATTTCTAGAAGAAAAATTTAAAGGATTAAAATTAAATACTTTAAATTATGAGTTTACGGAAGGAATTAGTAGAGATAACTACAAAGAAAAAATTAATAATGAGATAAATAAAATTGAGAAATTTGCTGATAGGCCTACTCAACGATTATATTACTATAGGAGACCTTCCCCCTATGGACACGTTGCATGAAGAACAAGAGTACACTGTTAATAACAGTTATAATGGGAAAAATATTTATGAATGAAATTTAGTTGGTTATACTGAAAAACAAATCTATACTTTAGCTCATAGGATGCTTATGTATAGCACTATTTGTAAAAGTAATAATAACAGTGATAGTATTGTTGCCAAAATGATTGTTGCTGGATTTACTGGCCAGTTAAAAGGCTGGTGGGATAATTATTTAACAGAAAGAAGTAAACTAGATATTTACAGAACTGTTAAACAAGAAGATGGTCAAAATGTTGAGAATGCTGTTTATTCACTTATAGTGACTATTTTAGAGCATTTTACTGGAAAAATTTCCGATAATAGTGAAAATATAAGAACTATGTTACAGAATCTAAGATGTAAGACTCTTACAGATTTTAGATGGTATAAGGATACTTTTCTTAGTAGAGTCATGGAATTACCTGAGTGTAACAACTCTCACTGGAAATCAAAATTATTGATGGATTGCCTAACTTATTTGCGGAAAGAGTTAGGAAAAATCTTAGGAAAGATAGGATTAATATACCCTATGAAGATTATACTTATGGTAAGTTAATTGGTACTTATATTCAAGAAGGATTAGCTTTATGTAACGAGATTAAATTAAATCAACAAGTTAAAAGACAAAATCTAAATGAAAAAGGTCAATTAGGACAATTTTGTAATCAATTTGGTTTGGATATTCCTACTACTTCTAGAAAAGGTAAGAATTATAAATCTAATTTAGGAACTGATAATGTTTCTCACCATAAGAAAAGGAGACATCTCTCTAAAAAGAAAATAGAACAAAAGAATAAAAAGAGAGAGGAAAGAACTTCAAATAAGAAGAAAATTGTTTGTTATAAATGTGGTAGAATAGGCCATTACGCTAATAGGTGTAAAATGAAGTAAAAGATTAATGAATTAAAGATTGATGAATCTATGAAAGAAAATAAAGAAAAATTACTGATAAATTCTGAATCAGAACCTGAAGATTCTCAGGATAGTGATAATAATTCTAGTAAAAATTCATCAGAAGATATTGACATGTTAGAAGATGAAGAGATAGCTTCTCAGGATTCTGGTTATTGTTGTGATTCTTGTGCCCAAGGAGGTATTTGTGAAATTCATGGAGATAAAGAGGATTATTATAAAGTCCTGTCTCAATTTAAAAACATGCATTTAAATGTATTAACTTCAGGAAATATGCTTGAATTTTTAAAACAAATTAAAGATCCTGAATTAAGATTAAAATTGATAGATCAGATGCAAGTAGAAGACATTCCTTCAATTAGTAGAGATTCTGATAGAATCCAAACACCTATACCTATAAGTTCGACAGAACCTTATACTATGAATAAAGTTTATCAACTTTTAAAAGAAAGACAGAATATTGAAATACCTACTTCTGTTAATGATCTCAATAGAGAGATAAAGAATTTAAAAATAGAGATTTCAAATTTAAAGAATACTACCCAAAAGCTAGAAGAAAGAATTGTTCGTCTAGAAATGGTTAAACATATAGGTACTCATGTAGAATATGAACATAATGAGTTTGATGAAAATATTATCCAAGAAAATTTCTTGTCTAACCTTAATATGGTTATTTCTCAAAAATGGTTTATTAAAATTACGTTACTTATAGATAATCATTTTAGAAAAGAAATTATAGCTCTTGTTGATTGTGGAGCAGACATGAATGTTATACAAGAAGGAATAATTCCTACAAGATATTTTCACAAAACTACAAATTCTCTAAGTCATGCTGGAGGAGAAAAATTAGATATAAAATTTAAAATTCCTTTAGCTTATATTTGCAAAGATAAGGTTTGCATTCCTACAAGTTTTTTACTTGTTAAAAATATTACTAACCAAGTTATTCTTGGAACTCCTTTTATTGATCAGATTTATCCTTTAACTAGAGTTGATAACTCAGGTATCACAGGAACTTTTGAAGGAAAAGAGATAACTTTCAAATTTATTACTAGGCCATTGCCTAAACTTTTACATGAACTAAAAGATTTATTAGACCAGAGAGTTTCTCATTTGAATTATTTAAAACAAGTGGTTAGCATTCTTACTCTTGAAGAAAAGCTTCAAAGTCATACTTTGCAAGAAAAAATAAAATTAATTTATAATAAATTATCTTTGGAAATTTGTAATGATCATCCTAATGCTTTTTGGGAAAGAAAAAGACATATTGTTGAACTTCCTTATGAGGAAGATTTTGATGAAAGGAAAATTCCTACTAAGGCTAGACCTTGTCAAATGAATTCTGAATATTTAGAATTATGTAAAAAAGAAATAGAATCTCTTTTACAAAAAGGTTTAATAAAACCATATAATTCACCTTGGTCATGTACCGCTTTCTATGTAAATAAACATAGTGAACAAGAGAGAGGAGCCCCTAGATTAGTTATAAATTATAAACCTTTGAATAAAGTCCTAAAGTGGATTAGGCATCCTATCCCTAAGAAGAAAGACCTTTTAGATAGGTTATATGATGCTATCATATTTTCTAAATTTGATTTAAAATCAGGATATTGGCAGATTCAAATTAGTGAAAAATACCAATATAAAACTGCTTTTATTGTTCCTTTTGGACATTATGAATGGAAAGTTATGCCTTTTGGTTTGAAAATTGCCCCTTCTGAATTTCAGAAAATTATGAATGATATTTTCATACCTTATAGTGATTTTATAATTGTTTATATTGATGATATTTTAGTATTTTCAAAAACCATTGAAAATCATTTTAAACATTTAGAAATATTTAAAAAGGTTGTTATTCAACATGGTTTGGTTATTTCTAAACCAAAAATGTCTATTTTTCAAACTAATATTAGATTTCTTGGTCATAATATAGAGAAAGGAAAAATTATCCCTATTAATAGAAGTATAGAATTTGCTTCTAAATTTCCTGATGCTATTACTGATAAAAGTCAACTCCAAAGATTTCTTGGAAGTTTAAATTATATTTCGTCTTATTATAAAGATTTAGCTACTGATGTAGCTGTTTTATATGATAGACTTAAAAAGTCTCCTACTCCTTGGACATATATACATACTAATGCTGTCAAGTTAATTAAAAGTAAAGTGAAATCACTTCCTTGTTTAATGCTTGCAAATCCCACTTGGGAAAAAATTATTGAAACTGATGCCTCTGACATAGGTTTTGGAGGAGTTTTAAAGCAAATATGCCCTTCGACTAAACAAATATTTTTAGTAAGATTTCATTCTGGAAAATGGAATAATAGCCAGAAAAATTATGCTACTATTGCAAAAGAAATTCTTGCTATTCTTAAGTGTGTTTTGAAATTTCAGGATGATTTATATAATCAGAAGTTTAAAATTTTTACTGATTGTAAATCTGCAAAATATATGTTTAATAAAGATTTTAAACATGATGTTTCTAAACAAATATTTGCAAGATGGCAGGCGCATTTAGCTCCTTTTGATTTTGAGATTTATTATAAAAAGGGAGAAGATAATCATCTTCCTGATTTCTTGACACGTGAATATTTATAGGAAAAATAATGTCAGATCCAACAGAAGAAGATGATCTGATCTGGACATCAGCATTACCAGATAATGATGACACTGATAGTGGAGAACCTCTTTATCTTAGTGATGGACTTATTTGTCAAGGACATTCTTGTCTTAATACTCTAAATAAGAGTGATTTCAGATCTAACAAGATAATTATTAGACATATTAAAGATACTATAGAAAGATTTGAGAAAAATCTTCTTGAGGCAAAGGGAAACCGCATGGTATTAGAAGAAAATAAGCCTCAATTAATACAATTTTATGAAAACATTATATGGTATTGTCAGCATAAATTGCTGAGACCTCAAGGATTTTATAAATGAATGATCCCCATTTAAGTAAGTCTGAGAAAATAACGGTAAAAAGGAATATTTCCTATCTCAGAGCTAAAATTGATATTTGCAAGGATAATATATCCTTTATTAATAAATATCCTCATCTTTTCTGTGGTGATCATATTGCCGCTAAAGAAAAATATAAAAATGATATTATTGAATACCAGCACCGATTGCTGAGAATTAATAATTTCTATAAATGATTTTTCAGGTAATGATACCTCGTGACTATTCATTTCGAGGCAGGCCTCAAAATTATAGAGGTCGAGGAGGAAGGGGGAACATAATCTCCCAAATTCATGGAAAGAAATTAGTAGCAGAGAATATCTCTGGAGTGGGTGAATCATCCACATCATCTTCAAAAGGAAATTCCCAAACATTTGCAAATATTTTGCAAGAAAATGAATATGATGATAGCATAAATTATGCTGAAAATAATAAAAAAGAAGTTATACTTCATCTGGAATATGCTGATCTGAAATGGAAAGAGGACCCATGGTTCTTAATGAACAGGTATATTGATAATACTATTCACTGCTACGTCATACAATCAGAGAAATTTTTATGAAAACTTGCTTAAAGCAAAAGAAAGTTGTGAAATTACTCACTTTGCTTCAAATGATCAGAAAAGTTATACTTTTAGTAAAATTATTGTGAAAAAGATTTTTTCATATCAAGAATGGGGGTTATCTACCTTCAAAGAAAAAGATTATATCTTTTCTGAGAAAAATATTTCTATTAAATTTAATTATTGGGATTATATCTCAACATTTGATAAGGTATTATATTACCAAAATACCAAGAAAAAACATACTTGGTTTATCAAGATTTGCGGAGAAGTTTATAAATCTCCCATTCCAAATTGGTTTGTTAATTGGTGGTCATACCACGGTCCTACATATCAAATTCTTCCAGAATCATGGGAAAAATTATACTCAGAATGATTTAGATTTATCCCCTCAGATTACTCAGCTAATAGCTATACAAAAAGCAGATGAGCTCATAGCTTCAATGCACTTTTTTATTGAATTTTCAATTCCTTGGATATCCAAATGGATCCCTGTAGTTGGTCATACAGAACATCAGACCCCTTGTTTTTATAGGACATCATTTTCAAAATTTTGGGAAAAAATGAACAAGATTGACCCAAACTCGGGAAAATTATTTGGAGCAGATACTGAAGAATTAATTCAGTCTAAATTATTGATTTATAAGTCAAAGGACAAAGAAGATGTAAAGACCTCGATCCACTTCTGGCCTTGTCAACATTGTTGGGCTCTAGTCCACTAGCCCAAAATGCTTAAGCCCATGTTGACAAGTAGATGTAGGTCAAGTCTTTATTAACCATTCAAACAATTCATCCACAATCAATGTGGGATTGGGGTGTTACAATCTCCCCAACTCAAATACTCGACGTCCTCGTCGAGTCCAGATCAATAGCCCAAGACCGCCATCATGGATAACACCACGAAGTCGGCTCTGATACCATTTGTAAAGACCTTGATCCACTTCTGGCCTTGTCAAAATTGTTGGGCTCTAGTTCACTAGCCCAAAATGCTTAAGCCCATGTTGACAAGTAGAAGTAGGCCAATTCTTTATTAATCATTCAAACAATTCATCCACAATCAATGTGGGATTGGGTTGTTACAATCTCCCCAACTCAAATACTCGACGTCCTCGTCGAGTCCAAATCAATAGCCCAAGACCGCCCTCATGGATAACACCACGAAGTCGGCTCTGATACCATTTGTAAAGACCTTGATCCACTTCTGGCCTTGTCAACATTGTTGGGCTCTAGTTCACTAGCCCAAAATGCTTAAGCCCATGTTGACAAGTAGATGTAGGTCAAGTCTTTATTAACCATTCAAACAATTCATCCACAATCAATGTGGGTGTAACACCCCAATCCCACATTGATTGTGGATGAATTGTTTGAATGGTTAATAAAGACTTGATCTACTTCTACTTGTCAACGTGGGCTTAAGCATTTTGGGCTAGTGGACTAGAGCCCAACAATGTTGATAAGGCCAGAAATGGATCAAGGTCTTTACAAATGGTATCAGAGCCGACTTCGTGGTGTTATCCATGATGGCGGTCTTGGGCTATTGATCTGGACTCGACGAGGACGTCGAGTATTTGAGTTGGGGAGATTGTAACACCCCAATCCCACATTGATTGTGGATGAATTGTTTGAATGGTTAATAAAGACTTGACCTACATCTACTTGTCAACATGGGCTTAAGCATTTTGGGCTAGTGAACTAGAGCCCAACAATGTTGACAAGGCCAGAAGTGGATCAAGGTCTTTACAAATGGTATCAGAGCCGACTTCGTGGTGTTATCCATGAGGGCGGTCTTGGGCTATTGATTTGGACTCGACGAGGACGTCGAGTATTTGAGTTGGGGAGATTGTAACACCCCAATCCCACATTGATTGTGGATGAATTGTTTGAATGGTTAATAAAGACTTGACCTACATCTACTTGTCAACATGGGCTTAAGCATTTTGGGCTAGTGGACTAGAGCCCAACAATGTTGACAAGGCCAGAAGTGGATCAGGGTCTTTACAAAAATTGTAACACCCAAATCCCACATTGATTGTGGATGAATTGTTTGAATGGTTAATAAAGACTTGATCTACTTCTACTTGTCAACGTGGGCTTAAGCATTTTGGGCTAGTGGACTAGAGCCCAACAATGTTGATAAGGCCAGAAATTGATCAAGGTCTTTACAAATGGTATCAGAGCCGACTTCGTGGTGTTATCCATGATGGCGGTCTTGGGCTATTGATCTGGACTCGACGAGGACGTCGAGTATTTGAGTTGGGGAGATTGTAGCACCCCAATCCCACTGTAAAGACCTTGATCCATTTCTGGCCTTATCAACATTGTTGGGCTCTAGTCCACTAGCCCAAAATGCTTAAGCCCACGTTGACAAGTAGAAGTAGATCAAGTCTTTATTAACCATTCAAACAATTCATCCACAATCAATGTGGGATTGGGGTGTTACAATCTCCCCAACTCAAATACTCGACGTCCTCGTCGAATCCAGATCAATAGCCCAAGATCGCCCTCATGGATAACACCACGAAGTTGGCTCTGATACCATTTGTAAAGACCTTGATCCACTTCTGGCCTTGTCAACATTGTTGGGCTCTAGTCCACTAGCCCAAAATGCTTAAGCCCATGTTGACAAGTAGATGTAGGTCAAGTCTTTATTAACCATTCAAACAATTCATCCACAATCAATGTGGGATTGGGGTGTTACAGAAGAAATACCAAGTCCTTTCCAGGTTATATCTAGGAAATTAAAAATGAAAAAACAAGATTTGTCAAAATCAGAAATTATTAAGGCTTATGTGGAAGCAATGAAGAAAAATATACAGAAGAATTTTAAAGAATTTCTAGAAGATGATTCTAAATCAGATATGTCTATGGCGTCCGCACCAAAAGGAGGCTTAGCAGAGGAATCCCAGGATCCCTATGAGGATGAAGATGAAGATTTTCAAAATGCTTATGATCTGGAAACCATGTTTGATAATATCAGATCAGGGAAATAATTGTTGTCGGCAGATGAAAACAACAAACAAATGGAAGAATAGTTACTATTTAAGATTCCTGAATAGTAAAGTAATACTTTTGATAAAGTATGAATAGCAAAAGTTATAACTTTTGAAAAAAGAAGGTCACGGGTGAATAATTAGTGCTCTGAATAGTATTACAAGAATTTGAAGAATGATTTGAAGTCCGGAATTCCAGACTCTATATAAGCAGACATCAGCTGCTTAGGAAGGCATCTTTCCACTACCGTCTCTACTACTACTACTACTACTACTACTACCTTTGTAATACCTACAGTTTTTATATTTCTGTTTTTTAATATATATCTTGTAAAATATATTCGGAGATACAAATAAAAGCTTTGGTTTGAAGTTCCTACTGAGGTATTCCTTTTACTTTTCTGGTTTTAATTTTTATATTTGTGTTTTATATTTAGCCTAATGACAGGCTAAATACTCTTTAATCATGTGTTGAACCATATATTGCTATGTATCATAAACCCCATGTGTTTAAAGTATTATTTTGAACATGGGTCATGAATAATATAAGAAATTAGGATTATGGTTAAGATTATATTTCTGGCAAGAATAATCTTATGGATTCATCAGTAAATATCCTTGCCCCTCTCCAGCCGTTGTGAAGGCTTTTTCTTGGGCTTTTTGATATTGAACATAAATTTATTAAGATTATTATTTGACGGATTTATTTTCTTGTAAAACTTATTCCGATCTAATCCTAAGCCTTATATTATGATTGTACCTGGGTCCAGAATGGTATCAGAGCCACGGAGGTAGAAGATATATAGTGATTTTATGGGTTAACACATAATTAAAATTTCTGTGAAAAATGAATATTTTTCGTAAAAATGAAAATATTAAAAATAGTTTAAATCAGGAATATGATATTCCTCAAAATCTTGATTTACTTAATAAGTGGACTATTCCTAGAATTGAACCAAGAATCATTTATAAAATGGGTACTTTTGAAAGAATTGGACTTAAACAAATTGTTAAGACTACAGAAGAGTCTATATCTCTTGATAATGATGAATTAACCATAAGACTATTAAATGAAAATGATATTTTACCTTATAGGTACACTCATAAATTTATCCATATAGGATTAGTTCAAATTGCTTTTAAGCCATTAACTTTAGTAGGATTACCAGAAAGATTTATTGCTGCTCTACGTGATGGTAGAAATTTAAATGGGAAAAAATCTTTGATGGGAATAATACAATCTAGTCTGGCACATGGACCAGTATATTTTAATGTTTATCCTAATTTACAGTTATGTGTGTCTGTTACAGAGTTTATTTTAAACCTCTATATACCTTAAATCCTAATTGTAGGATAATGGATAAGAAAATGAATGAAACTGTCATAATTGAGACCAATCTTGGTATATCAAATATAACCACTAGAAGAACAATTAAGTGGGATGAAATTCCATTTCCTGATACTTGGAAAATTACAAATGCGGTTAAACCTAAGCCACAAATATGTAATGATTTTTCAACTATATTTCAATCTCAAACAGAGGATATTTCTATAAAAATGATAGAAAATAGTACTAGAAATAATATTTCTAGAAGCGCTTCAGTTAGGTCTTATATATCACCTTTAGATGATTTAGTCATACCTACTAGAACTTCAACTTCGTATGATTATGAGAAATTTCCTGCTAGAAATTCTACATCTCAATTTAGAGAATACTCTGATAAAGTTGAAAAAATTCTTCTCAACAAAGATAATATAGGAAAAGGTATTTATAAAAATACTGAAGAAGATAATTCAACAGCTTCGGTTAGAAACATAGGAGAGGCAGATATAACTCCCTCAGAAGCAAACTGTGATGATATTTAATGGATAGTACACCAAAAATTGATTTTAGTCCTGGTTCCCAGGCAAGACAGTTGATTAAAACAGAATTTAACCTTCCGAAATGGAAATTATTTAGAGAATGGTTTTTCAAGAATATTTCAAAAAAAGACCAAACTTATTTTCAAAATGAATTTTATAAATTTACTGCTTTACAAAATAAAATTATTCATTTTGTTCCTTGGTTTGTTATGACATACCTTGAAAATCATATTTCAGTATTAGAAAGAACTTATAAATTATCTAATGGAGATGTTTTAAAAAGTGTTTTCCCTCCGCAGAGTTATTTTACTGTTGGTAATGACCATAAAACGATAAATTTTACAGTTTTTTCTAAATTATTAGAAAATGATGCTTTACTTTTAGTAAAATTATGGTGAAAAAGATTTTTTCATATCAAGAATGGGGGTTATCTACCTTCAAAGAAAAATATTATATCTTTTCTGAGAAAAATATTTCTATTAAATTTAATTATTGGGATTATATCTCAGCATTTGATAAGGTATTATATTACCAAAATACCAAGAAAAAACATACTTGGTTTATCAAGATTTGCGGAGAAGTTTATAAATCTCCCATTCCAAATTGGTTTGTTAATTGGTGGTCATACCACGGTCCTACATATCAAATTCTTCCAGAATCATGGAAAAAATTATACTCATAATGGATAGATTTATCCCCTCATATTACTCAGCTAATAGCTATACAAAAAGCTGATGAGCTCATAGCTTCAATGCACTTTTTTATTGAATTTTCAATTTCTTGGATATCCAAATGGATCCCTGTAGTTGGTCATACAGAACATCAGACCCCTTGTCTTTATAGGACATCATTTTCAAAATTTTGGGAAAAAATGAACAAGATTGACCCAATCTCGGGAAAATTATTTGGAGCAGATACTGAAGAATTAATTCAGTCTAAATTATTGATTTATAAGTCAATAGACAAAGAAGAAATAC
Source organism: Penstemon barbatus (assembly GCA_003313485.2). Taxonomy (NCBI): domain Eukaryota; kingdom Viridiplantae; phylum Streptophyta; class Magnoliopsida; order Lamiales; family Plantaginaceae; genus Penstemon; species Penstemon barbatus. Next base: position 27,756,931 of record CM064881.1, read on the forward strand.
CAAGTCCTTTCCAGGTTATATCTGGGAAATTAAAAATAAAAAAACAAGATTTGTCAAAATCAGAAATTATTAAGGCTTATATGGAAGCAATGAAGAAAGATATACAGAAGAATTTTAAAGAATTTCTAGAAGATGATTCTAAATCAGATACGTCTATGGCGTCCGCACCAAAAGGAGACTTAGCAGGGGAATCCCACGATCCCTATGAGGATGAAGATGAAGATTTTCAAAATGCTTATAATCTGGAAACCATATTTGATAATATCAGATCAGGGAAATAATTGTTGTCGGTAGATGAAAACAACAAACAAATGGAAGAATAGTTACTATTTAAGATTCCTGAATAGTAAAGTAATACTTTTGATAAAGTATGAATAGCAAAAGTTATAACTTTTGAAAAAAGAAGGTCACGGGTGAATAATTAGTGCTCTGAATAGTATTACAAGAATTTTAATAATGATTTCAAGTCCGGAATTCCAGACTCTATATAAGCAGACATCAGCTGCTTAGGAAGGCATCTTTTCATTACCATCTCTACTACTCCTACTACTCCTACCACTCCCTTTGTAAAACATACAGTTTTTATATTTCTGTTTTGTAATATATATTTTGTAATATATCTGAAGAAATAAATAAAGCTTGGTTTGAAGTTTATATAGAGGTATTCCTTTTACTTTTATGTTTTTAATTTTTATATTTGTGTTTTATATTTAGCCTAATGACAGGCTAAATACTCTTTAATCATGTGTTGAACCATATATTGCTATGTATCAGAAACCCCATGTGTTTAAAGTATTATTTTGAACATGGGTCATGAATAATATAAGAAATTAGGATTATGGTTAAGATTATATTTCTGGCAAGAATAATCTTATGGATTCATCAGTAAATATCCTTGCCCCTCTCCAGCCGTTGTGAAGGCGTTTTCTTGGGCTTTTTGATATTGAACATGAATTTATTAAGATTATTATTTCACGGATTTATTTTCTTGTAAAACTTATTCCGATCTAATCCTAAGCCTTATATTATGATTGTACCTGGGTCCATAATGGTATAATGGTATCAGAGCCATGGAGGTAGAAGATATATAGTGATTATATGGATTAACACATGATTAAAATTTTTGTGAAAAATGAATATTTTTCGTAAAAATGAAAATATTAAAAATAGTTTGAATCAGGAATATGATATTCCTCAAAATCTTGATTTACTTAATAAGTGGACTATTCCTAGAATTGAACCAAGAACCATTCATAAAATGGGTACTTTTGAAAGAATAGGACTTAAACAAATTGTTAAGACTACAGAAGAGTCTATATCTCTTGATAATGATGAATTAACCATAAGGCTATTAAATGTAAATGATATTTTACCTTATAGGTACACTCATAAATTTATTCATATATGATTAGTACAAATTGCTTTAGTAGGATTACCAGAAAGTTTTATTGCTGCTCTACGAGATGGTAGAAATTTAAATTGGAAAAAATCTTTGATGGGAATAATACAATCGAGTCTGGCACATGGACCAGTATATTTTAATGTTTATCCTAATTTACAGTTATCCTTAACTGATGTTAATTTGTTAGACGCTTTAACTTTAAATGTTAAAACTCATGGTTATGATTATGAGCATGGAACAGAAGTTATGTGTGTCTGTTACAGAGTTTATTTTAAACCTCTAATAAGGCTTAGGATTAGATCGGAATAAGTTTTACAAGAAAATAAATCCGTCAAATAATAATCTTAATAAATTCATGTTCAATATCAAAAAGCCCAAGAAAACGCCTTCACAACGGCTGGAGAGGGGCAAGGATATTTACTGATGAATCCATAAGATTATTCTTGCCAGAAATATAACCTTAACCATAATCCTAATTTCTTATATTATTCATGACCCATGTTCAAAATAATACTTTAAACACATGGGGTTTCTGATACATAGCAATATATGGTTCAACACATGATTAAAGAGTATTTATCCTGTCATTAGGCTAAATATAAAACACAAATGTAAAAATTAAAAACAGAAAAGTAAAAGGAATACCTCAGTATAAACTTCAAACCAAGCTTTTATTTATATCTCCGAATATATTTTACAAGATATATATTACAAAACAGAAATATAAAAACTGTAGGTATTACAAAGGTAGTAGTAGTAGTAGTAGTAGTAGAGACGGTAGTGGAAAGATGCCTTCCTAAGCAGCTGATGTCTGCTTATATAGAGTCTGGAATTCCGGACTTGAAATCATTCTTCAAATTCTTGTAATACTATTCAGAGCACTAATTATTCACCCGTGACCTTCTTTTTTCAAAAGTTATAACTTTTGCTATTCATACTTTATCAAAAGTATTACTTTACTATTCAGGAATCTTAAATAGTAACTATTCTTCCATTTGTTTGTTGTTTTCATCTGACGACAACAATTATTTCCCTGATCTGATATTATCAAATATGGTTTCCAGATCATAAGAATTTTGAAAATCTTCATCTTCATCCTCATAGGGATCCTGGGATTCCCCTGCTAAGTCTCCTTTTGGTGCGGACGCCATAGACGTATCTGATTTAGAATCATCTTCTAGAAATTCTTTAAAATTCTTCTGTATATCTTTCTTCATTGCTTCCATATAAGCCTTAATAATTTCTGATTTTGACAAATCTAGTTTTTTCATTTTTAATTTCCCAGATATAACCTGGAAAGGACTTGGTATTTCTTCTTTGTCCTTTGACTTATAAATCAATAATTTAGACTGAATTAATTCTTCAGTATCTGCTCCAAATAATTTTCCCGAGTTTGGGTCAATCTTGTTCATTTTTTTCCAAAATTTTGAAAATGATGTCCTATAAAGACAAGGGGTCTGATGTTATGTATGACCAACTACAGGGATCCATTTGGATATCCAAGGAATTGAAAATTCAATAAAATAAGTGCATTGAAGCTATGAGCTCATCTGCTTTTTATATAGCTATTAGTTGAGTAATCTGAGGGGATAAATCTATCCATTCTGAGTATAATTTTTTCCATGATTCTGGAAGAATTTGATATGTAGGACCGTGGTATGACCACCAATTAACAAACCAATTTGGAATGGGAGATTTATAAACTTCTCCGCAAATCTTGATAAACCAAGTATGTTTTTTCTTGGTATTTTGGTAATATAATACCTTATCAAATGCTGAGATATAATCCCAATAATTAAATTTAATAGAAATATTTTTCTCAGAAAAGATGTAATCTTTTTCACAATAATTTTACTAAAAGTATAACTTTTCTGATCATTTGAAGCAAAATGAGTAATTTCACATCTTTCTGTTGCTTTAAGCAAGTTTTCATAAAAATTTCTCTGCTTGTATGACGTAGCAGTGAATTGAGTATTATAAATATACCTGTTCATTAAGAACCATGGGTCCTCTTTCCATTTCAGATCAGCATATTCCAAATGAAGTATAACTTCTTTTTTATTATTTTCAGCATAATTTATGCTATCATCATATTCATTTTCTTGCAAAATATTTGCAAATGTTCGGAAATTTCCTTTTGAAGATGATGTGGATGATTCACCCACTCCAGAGATATTCTTTGCTACTAATTTCTTTCCACGAATTTGGGAGATTATGTTCCCCCTTCCTCCTCGACCTCTATAATTTTGAGGCCTGCCTCGAAATGAATAGTCACGAGGTATCATTACCTGAAAAATCATTTATAGAAATTATTAATTCTCAGCAATCGGTGCTGGTATTCAATAATATCATTTTTATATTTTTCTTTAGCGGCAATATGATCACCACATAAAAGATCAGGATATTTATTAATAAAGGATATATTATCCTTGCAAATATCTATTTTAGCTCTGAGATAGGAAATATTCCTTTTTACCGTTATTTTCTCAGACTTACTTAAATGGGGATCATTCATTTATAAAATCCTTGAAGTCTCAGCAATTTATGCTGACAATACCATATAATGTTTTCATAAAATTGTATTAATTGAGGCTTATTTTCTTCTAATACCATGCGGTTTCCCATTGCCTCAAGAAGATTTTTCTCAAATCTTTCTATAGTATCTTTAATATGTCTAATAATTATCTTGTTAGATCTGAAATAACTCTTATTAAGAGTATTAAGACAAGAATGTCCTTGAAAAATTAGTCCATCACTAAGATAAAGAGGTTCTCCACTATCAGTGTCATCATTATCTGGTAATGCTGATGTCCAGATCAGATCATCTTCTTCTGTTGGATCTGACATTATTTTTCCTGTAAATATTCGCGTGTCAAGAAATCAGGAAGATGATTATCTTCTCCCTTTTTATAATAAATCTCAAAATCAAAAGGAGCTAAGTGCGCCTGCCATCTTGCAAACATTTGTTTAGAAACATCATGTTTAAAATCTTTATTAAACATATATTTTACAGATTTACAATCAGTAAAAATTTTAAACTTCTGATTATATAAATCATCTTGAAATTTCAAAACATATTTAAGAATAGCAAGAATTTCTTTAGCAATAGTAGCATAATTTTTCTGGCTATTATTCCATTTTCCAGAATGAAATCTTACTAAAAATATTTGTTTAGTCTTAGGGCATATTTGCTTTAAAACTCCTCCAAAACCTATGTCAGAGGCATCAATTTCAATAATTTTTTCCCAAGTGGGATTTGCAAGCATTAAACAAGGAAGTGATTTCACTTTACTTTTAATTAACTTGACAGCATTAGTATGAATATCTGTCCAAGGAGTAGGAGACTTTTTAAGTCTATCATATAAAACAGCTGCATCAGTAGCTAAATCTTTATAATAAGACGAAATATAATTTAAACTTCCAAGAAATCTTTGGAGTTGAGTTTTATCAGTAATAACATCAGGAAATTTGGTAGCAAATTCTATACTTCTATTAATAGGAATAATTTTTCCTTTCTCTATATTATGACCAAGAAATCTAATATTAGTTTGAAAAATAGACATTTTTGGTTTAGAAATAACTAAACCATGTTGAATGACAACTTTTTTAAATATTTCTAAATCTTTAAAATGATTTTCAATGGTTTTTGAAAATACTAAAATATCATCAATATAAACAATTATAAAATCACTATAAGGTATGAAAATATCATTCATAATTTTCTGAAATTCAGAAGGGGCATTTTTCAAACACAAAGGCATAACTTTCCATTCATAATGTCCAAAAGGAACATTAAAAGCAGTTTTATATTGGTCTTTTTCACTAATTTGAATCTGCCAATATCCTGATTTTAAATCAAATTTAGAAAATATGATAGCATCATATAACCTATCTAAAAGGTCTTTCTTATTAGGGATAGGATGCCTAATCCACTTTAGGACTTTATTCAAAGGTTTATAATTTATAACTAATCTAGGGGCACCTCTCTCCTATTCACTATGTTTATTAACATAGAATGCTGTACATGACCACGGTGAATTAGATGGTTTTATTAAACCTTTCTGTAAAAGAGATTCTATTTCTTTTTTACATAATTCTAAATACTCAGAATTCATCTGACAAGGTCTAGCCTTAGTAGGAATTTTCCTTTCATCAAAATCTTCCTCATAAGGAAGTTCAACAATATGTCTTTTTCTTTCCCAAAAAGCATTAGGATGATCATTAAATTTCCAAAGATAATTTATTATAAATTAATTTTATTTTTTCTTGCAAAGTATGACTTTGAAGTTTCTCTTCAATAGTAAGAATACTAACTTCTTGTTTCAAATAATTTAAATGAGAAACTTTATGATCTAATAAATCTTTCAATTCATGTAAAAGCTTAGGAAAAGGCCTAGTAATAAATTTAAAAGTTATTTCTTTTCCTTCAAAAGTTCATGTAATCCCTGAGTTATCAACTCTAGTTAAAGGATAAATTTGATCAATAAAAGGAGTTCCCAGTATAACTTGGTTAGTAATATTTTTAACAAGTAAAAAACTTGTAGGAATGCAAACCTTATCTTTGCAAATATAAGCTAAAGGAATTTTAAATTTTATATCTAATTTTTCTCTTCCAGCATGACTTAGAGAATTTGTAGTTTTGTGAAAATATCTTGTAGGAATTATTCCTTCTTGTATAACATTCATGTCTGCTCCACTATCAACAAGAGCTATAATTTCTTTTCTAAAATGATTATCTATAAGTAACGTAATTTTAATAAACCATTTTTGAGAAATAACCATATTAAGGTTAGACAAGAAATTTTCTTGGATAATATTTTCATCATACTCATTATGTTCATATTCTACATGAGTACATATATATTTAACCATTTCTAGACGAACAATTCTTTCTTCTAGCTTTTGGTTAGTATTTGAAATCTCTATTTTTAATTTCTTTATCTCTCTATTGAGATCATTAACAGAAGTAGGTATTTCAATATTTTGTCTTTCTTTTAAAAGTTAATAAACTTTATTCATAGTATAAGGTTCTGTCGAACTTATAGGTATAGGTGTTTGGATTCTATCAGAATCTCTACTAGTCGAAGGAATGTCTTCTACTTGCATCTGATCTATCAATCTTAATCTTAATTTAGGATCTTTGATTTGTTTTAAAAATTCAAGCATATTTCCTGAAGTTAATACATTTAAATGCATGTTTTTAAATTGAGACAGAACTTTATAATAATCCTCTTTATCTCCATGAATTTCACAAATACCTCCTTGGGCACAAGAATCAAAACAATAACCAGAATCCTGAGAAGCTATCTCTTCGTCTTCTAACATGTCAATTTCTTCTGAAGAATTATTACTAGAATTATTATCACTATCCTGAGAATCTTCAGGTTCTGATTCAGAATTTATAAGTAATTTTTCTAGATTTTCTTTCATAGATTCATCAATCTTTAATTCATTAATCTTTTTCTTCATTTTACACCTATTAGCGTAATGGCCTATTCTACCACATTTATAACAAACAATTTTCTTCTTATTTGAAGCTCTTTCCTCTTTCTTTTTATTCTTTTGTTCTATTTTCTTTTTAGAGAGATGTCTCCTTTTCTTATGGTGAGAAACATTATCAGTTCCTAAATTAGATTTATAATTCTTACATTTTCTAGAAGTAGTAGGAATATTCATACCAAATTGATTACAAAATTGTCCTAATTGACCTTTTTCATTTAGATTTTGTCTTTTAACTTGCTGGCTTAACTTAATCTCATTACATAAAGCTAATTCTTCTCGAATACAAGTTCCAATTAGTTTACCATAAGTATAATCTTCATAGGGTATATTAATCCTATCTTTTCTAAGATTATTCCTAACTCTTTCAGCAAATAGGTTAGGCAATCCATTAATAAATTTAGATTTCCAATGAGAGTTATTACACTCAGGTAATTCCATGACTCTACTAAGGAAAGTATCCTTATACCATCTAAAATCTGTAAGAGTCTTACATCTTAGATTCTGTAACATAGTTCTTATATTTTCACTATTATCGGAAATTCTTCCAGTAAAATGCTCTAAAATAGTCACTATAAGTGTATAAACGGCATTCTCAACATTTTGACCATCTTCTTGTTTAACAGTTCTGTAAATATCTAGTTTACTTCTTTCTGTTAATTAATTATCCCACCAGCCTTTTAACTGGCCAGTAAATCCAGCAAAAATCATTTTGGCAACAGTACTATCACTGTTATTATTACTTTTACAAATAGTGCTATACATAAGCATCCTATGAGCTAAAGTATAGATTTGTTTTTCAGTATAACCATCTAAATTCCATTCATAAATATTTTTCCCATTCTAACTGTTATTAACAGTGTACTCTTGTTCTTCATGCAACGTGTCCATAGGGGAAGACTCTTACAATGTACTCTTGTTCTTCTTGCAACTATGTTACAGAATCTAAGATGTAAGACTCTTACAGAATTCACACGCGAGTAAAACAACAGTAACAAAGCTAATTGAAGAACAATTTCAAGTCCTAAAATATCCGTCTATAAATAGCTGTCATAACCAGCTCTGGAGGATCATCAGCTTCCATACTCTACTACTACTACTCTGAAATTCAGTCTTGTAATATTTTCTACTTTTAAAATTTGTATTTCCCTTTTGTAATATATTTGAAGATATTACTAAAAGCCTGGTTTGAAGAAGTAATAAGGTAATTTTCTTTACTTTTTTGTTTTGTACATATTATATATATGTGTGTGTTGCATTTAGCCTAATGACAGGCTAAATAAACTTAATCATGTGTTGAACTATATATAGCTATGCATCAGAAACCCCATGTGTTTTGGTATTATTTTGAACATGGGTCATGAGTAATATAAGGAACCAGAATTATGGTTAAGAGAATATTTCTGGCAAGAATAATCTTTCGAATTCATTAGTAAATATAATTTGCCCCTCTTTTCCATGTTTAGGCGTGTTCTTGGGCTTTTGATATTGACCATGGGTTTGTTAAGATTATTGTTTGACGGATCTATTTTCTTGTAAAATTTATTCCAATTTAATCCTAAGCATGATATTATGATAGTACCTGGGTACAAAATGGTATCAGAGCCATGGAGGTGGAAGATATATAGTGATTATATAGATTAACACATGATTAAATTAAATAGTAAAATTGTAAAAGTGAATCTATTCCGTAAAAATGAAAATATTAAAAATAGTTTGAATCAGGAATATGATATTCCTCATAATTTAGAATTGCTTAATAAGTGGACTATTCCAAAAATTGAACCAAGAACCATATACAAGATTGAAATCATCCACATCATCAAAGGAAAATTCTCAAACCTTTGCAAATATTTTGCAAGATAATGAATATGATGACATCATAAATTATGCTGAAAACCATAAAAAAGAAGTTATACTTCATTTGGAATATTCCGATCTAAAATGGCTAGATGATACATGGTTTCTCATGAACCGACACATTGATAATACTCAATTTACTGCTACATGATATAAGCAGAGAAATTTTTATGAAAATTTGCTCAAAGCAACTGAAAGCTGTGAAATTACTCACTTCGCTTCAAATGATCAAAAAAGTTATACTTTTAGCAAGATCATTGTGAAAAATATTTTTTCAAGTCAGGAATGGGGATTATCCACATTCAAAGAAAAAGATTATATCTTTTCCGAGAAAAATATTTCTATCAAATTTAATTATTGGGATTATATCTCAGCTTTCGATAAGGTATTATATACCAGAATAGTAAGAAAAAACACACTTGGTTTATAAAAATTTGCGGAGAAGTATATAAATCTCCTATACCAAATTGGTTCGTTAATTGGTGGTCATACCACGGTCCTTCTTACAAAATCCTTCCTGAAAAATGGAAAAATTTGTATTCAGAATAGATAGATTTATCCCCTCAGATTTCTCAGTTGATAACTTTGCAAAAAGCAGACGAGCTTATAGTTTCGATGCACTTTTTTATTGAATTCTCTATTCCTTGGATTTCAAAATGGATTCCAGTAGTTAGTCATACAGAACACAATACACCATGCCTATATAGGGTTTCTTTCTCAAATTTTTTGGAAAAGATGAACAAAGTTGACCCATCTTCTGGAAAGTCGTTCGGAGCAGATACTGAAGAAACTATTCAGGAAAAATTATTTACATACAAGAATAAATCTAAGGAGGAAATTCCAAGCCCTTTCCAAGTCATATCAGGAAAACTAAAAATGAAAAAACAATGATTATCTAAAGCAGATATTATTAAAGCATACATGGATGAGATGAAAAAGGATATGCAGAAAAATTTTAAAGAATTTTTGAATGATGATTCTAAGTCTAATACATCCATGGCGTCCGCCTCAAATTTCGAGTTAGCAGGAGAAGCACAAGATCCGTATGAGGACGATGACCCATTCAATGCAGATGATCTGGAAGATATTTTTAATAAAATCAGAGGAGAAAAATGAAGAATATTGTTGGCAAAAGTGTCGGCAGAAAAGGACAAAAGACATAGTATTGTTCATAAACAGTAAAGTTACTATTCAGGAATAGTAAAAAGGTGATACCTTTTTAGAATTTACAAATGGGGAAAACAACGGTAATGAAGAAAATTGAAGAATAATTCAAGTCCGAAGGTCTCTCTCCATCTATAAATAGCTGATATTATCAGCCTTGGAGGGCATCAGCTTCTACTACTACGACTACTACACTCTGAAAATTTCAAGTATTGTAATATTATTACTTTTAAGTTTGTAAAATATTTGTAATATATCTGAAGAATTAAATAAAAGCTTGGTTTGAAGATTCTTCTAAGGTAATCCTCTTTACTTTTTTGTTTTTAATATTTATATTTGTGTGTTGAATTTAGCCTAATGACAGGCTAAATTAACTTAATCATGTGTTGAACCATATATCAGAAACCCCAGGTGCTTTAATGTTATTTTGTACATGGGTCATGAGTAATATAAGAAATTAGGATTATGGTTAAGAAATACTTCTGGCAAGAATAATCTTATGAATTCATCAGTAAATATCCTTGCCCCTATTTGCCATGTGAAGGCGTTTTCTTGGGCTTTTTGATATTGAACATGAGTTTATTAAGATTATTATTTGACGGATTTATTTTTTTGTAAAACCTATTCCAATATAATCCTAAGTCTTATATTATGACTGTACCTGGGTCTAGAATGGTATCAGAGCCATGGAGGTAGAAGATATATAGAGATTGTATGGGTTATCACATGATTGAAATATTGTGAAATGAATATTTTCCGTAAAAATGAAAATATTAAAATAGTTTGAATCAGGAATATGATATTCCTCAGAATCTCGATTTACTTAATAAGTGGACTATTCCCAGAATTGAACCAAGAACCATTTATAAAATGGGTTCTTTTGAAAGAAGTGGACTTGAACAGATTGTTAAGACTACAGAAGAATCTATATCTCTTGACAACGATGAGTTAAACATTAGATTATTAAATGAAAATGATATTTTACCTTATAAATATACTCATAAATTTATCCATATAGGATTAGTACAAATTGCTTTTAAGCCGTTAACTTTGATAGGATTACCAGAAAGTTTTATTGCAGCACTACGTGATGGTAGGAATCTAAATTGGAAAAAATCATTGATGGGAATAATACAATCTAGTTTGGCACATGGACCAGTTTATTTTAATGTCTATCCTAATTGATGTTAATTTGTTAGATGCTCCAACTTTAAATGTTAAAAAGCATGGTTATGACTATGAGCATGGAACAGAAGTTATGTGTGTTTGTTATAGAGTTTATTTTAAACCTCTTTATACTTTAAATCCAAATTGTAGGATAATGGATAAGAAAATGAATGAAACTGTGATAATTGAGACCAATCTTGGTAAATCAAATATAACCACTAGAAGAACAATTAAGTGGGATGAAATTCCCTTTCCTGTTACTTGGAAAATAACAAATGCTGTAAAACCTAAACCTCAAATATGTAACAATTTTTCTACTATATTTCAATCTCAGACAGGGGATATCTCTATAAAAATGATAGAAAATAAAAATAGAAATAATATTTCTAGGTCTTCATCGGTTAGATCTTTTATATCACCTTTTGATGATTTAGTCATACCCACTAGGACTTCAACCTCTTATGATTATGAAAGATTTCCTTCTAGAAATTCTACATCCCAAATCAGAGAAAGTTCTGATTATAATAAAGTTGAAAAAATTCTTCTTAACAAAGATAATATAGGAAAAGGTATTTATAAGAATACTGAAAGAAATTAATGAAAATAATACGGAAGCATCGGTCCGAAACATAGGAGAGGCAAATATTACTCCCTCAGAAGCAGATTTTGATATTTAATGGATTGTACACCAAAAATTGATTTTAGTCCTGGTTCTCAGGCAAGACAGATAATTAAAACAGAATTTAACCTTCCAAAATTGAAACTTTTTAGAGAATGCTTTTTTAAGAACATTTCAAAAGAAGACCAAATTTATTTTCAAAATGAATTTTATAAATTCACCTCTTTAAAAAATAAGATAATCCATTTCGTTCCTTGGTTTGTAATAAACTATCTCGAAAATCATATTTCAGTTTTAGAAAGAACTTATAAATTATCTAATGGAGATGTTTTAAGGAGTGTTTTCCCTCCCCAAAGTTCTTTTACTGTTGGTAATGATCATAAAACAATAAATTTTACAGCTTTTTCTAAACTATTAGAAAATGATGCTTTGCAGATAACAACTAGTAATATAAATAGTATATTACAATAGAATAATTATACAAACCTTTATCTGAATATCCTAGGAGATCAAATTAAAGAATTACATAATAGGGTAGAAGAGATCTTCTCAGTAATAAAAAACTAAGACCTATGATAGATTTGGAAGAAAAGCCGATAAATGGTATTGTTTCTACCTCTCATCTTCAGCCACCACCTGAAATAACAGATTTTAAATTAAAATCACATAAAGAATTAGAAAAATTTCTAAAAGAAAAATTCAAAGGATTAAAAATAAATACTCTAAATAATGAGTTTTCCGAAGATATTAGTACATATAATTACAAAGAAAAAATAAATGATGAATTAAATAAAATCGAAAAATATGCAGATAGTCTTACTCAAAGATTATATTATTACAGGAGACCTTCACCTCCGGATACTTTACATGAAGAACAATAATATACTGTTAATAACAATTATAATGGGAAAAATATTTATAAATGGAATCTAGATGGATATACTGAAAAACAAATTTATACCTTAGCACCTAGGATGCTCATGTATAGCACTATTTGTAAGAGTAATAATAATAGTGATAGTACTGTTGCTAAAATGATAGTTGCTGGATTTACTGACTAATTAAAAGGCTGGTGGGATAATTATTTAACAGAAAGAAGTAAAATAGATATTTACAGAACTGTAAAACAAGAAGATGGTCAAAATGTTGAAAATGCTGTTTATACACTTATTGTTACAATTTTAAACACTTTACTGGAAGAATTTCTGATAATAGTGAAAATATAAGAACTATGTTACAAAATCTAAGATGTAAAACTCTTACTGATTTTAGATGGTATAAGGATACTTTCCTAAGTAGATTGATGGAATTACCAGAATGTAATAACTCTCATTGGAAATCAAAATTTATTGATGGTTTTCCTAACTTATTTGCTGAAAGAATTAGGAAAAGTCTTAGAAAAGATAGGATTAACATACCCTATGAAGATTATATTTATGGTAAATTAATTGGTACTTGTATTCAAGAAGGTTTAGCTTTATGTAATGAGATAAAATTAAATTAGCAGATTAAAAGACAAAACTTAAATGAAAAAAGTCAATTAGGATAGTTTTGTAATCAATTTGGTATGGATATTCCAACCACTTCAAGAAAAGGAAAAAATTATAAGTCTAATTCAGGAACAGATAATGTTTCTTACCATAAGAAAAGAAAACATCTTTCTAAAAAGAAATCAGAGCAAAAGAGTAAAAAGAAAGAAGAAAGAATTTCTAATAAAAAGAAGATTGTTTGCTATAAGTGTGGTAGAATAGGCTATTACGCTAATAGGTGTAAGATGAAGAAAAAAATTAATGAATTGAAAATCGATGAATCAATGAAAGAAAATCTGGAAAAATTACTTATAAACTCAGACTCAGAACCTGAAGAATCTCAAGATAGTGATAATAATTCTAGTAATAATTCTTCAGAAGAGATTGATGTGTTAGAAGAAGAGGAGATAGCCTCTCAAGATTCTAGCTATTGTTGTGATTCTTGTGCTCAATGGGGCACTTGTGAGATAAATGGAGAAAAAGAGGATTATTACAAAATCTTGTCTCAATTTAAAAATATGCACTTAAATGTCTTAACTTCAGGAAATATGTTAGAATTTTTAAAACATATTAAGGATCCAGAGTTAATATTGAAATTAGTAGATCAATTGCAAGTAGAAGACATTCCTTCAAGTAGCAAAGATTCTGATAGGATCCAAACACCTAAACCTATAAGTTCTTCAGAACCTTATACTATGAATAAAGTATATCAACTTTTAAAGGAAAGACAGAATATTGAAATACATACTTCTGTTAATGACCTAAATAAAGAAATAAAGAATTTAAAAACAGAAATTTCAAATTCGAAAAATACTAATCAACAATTAGAAGAAAGAATTACTCGTCTTGTAATGGTCAAACAAATAAGTACTTATGTAGAATATGGACATAATGATTTCGATGAAAACATCATTCAAGAAAATTTCTTGACTAATCTTAATATGGTTATTTCTCAAAAATGGTTTATAAAAATTACGTTACTAATAGATAATCATTTTAGAAAAGAGATTATAGCTCTTGTTGACAGTGGAGCAGACATGAATGTTATACAAGAAGGAATAATTCCTACGAGATATTTCCATAAAACTACAAATTCTCTCAGTCATGCTGGAGGAGAAAAACTAGATATAAAATTTAAAATTCCATTGGCTTATATCTGCAAAGATAAGGTTTGCATTCCTACGAGTTTTTTACTTGTTAAGAATATTACTAATCAGGTTATTCTGGGTACCCCTTTTATTGATAAGATTTATCCTTTAACTAGAGTTGCTAACTCACGAATTACAGGAACTTTTGAAGGAAAAGAAATCAATTTTAAATTTATTACTAGGTCATTTCCTAAACTTTTACACGAATTAAAAGATTTATTAGATCATAAAGTTTCTCATTTAAATTATTTAAATAAGAAGTTAGTATTCTCACTCTAGAACAAAAACTTCAAAGTCATAGTTTACAAGAAAAAATAAAATTAATTTATAATAAATTATCTCTAGAGATTTGTAATGATCATCCTAATGCTTTTTGGGAAGGAAAAAGACATATTGTCGAACTTCCTTATGAAGAAGATTTTGATGAAAAAAAATTCCTACTAAGGCTAGACCTTGTCAAATGAATTCTGAATACTTAGAATTATGTAAAAAAGAAATAGAATCTCTTTTACAAAAGGGTTTAATAAAGCCTTCTAATTCACCATGGTCTTGCACAGACTTCTATGTTAATAAACATAGTGACAAGAGAGAGGAGCCCCTAGATTAGTAATAAACTATAAACCTATGATTAAAGTCCTGAAATGGATTAGGCATCCCATACCTAATAAGAAAGACCTTTTGGATAGGTTGTATGATGCGATTATATTCTCTAAGTTTGATTTAAAGTCAGGATATTGACAAATTCAAATAAGTGAAAAAGATCAATATAAAACTGCTTTTAATGTCCCCTTTGGATATTATGAATGGAAAGTTATGCCTTTTGGGTTAAAAAATGCCCCTTCTGAATTTCAAAAAATCATGAATGATATTTTCATACATTACAGTGATTTTATAATTGTGTAGATTGATGATATTTTAGTATTTTCAAAAACTATTAAAAATCATTTTAAACATTTAGAAATATTTAAAAAAGTTGTTATTCAACATGGTTTGGTTATTTCTAAACCAAAGATGTCTATTTTCCAAACTAACATTAGATTTCTTGGTCATAATATTGAAAAGGGAAAAATAATTCCTATAAATAGAAGTATATAGTTTGCTTCAAAATTTCCTGATGTAATAACAGATAAAACTCAACTTCAAAGATTTCTTGGAAGCCTAAATTATATTTCACCTTATTATAAGGATTTAGCTAATGATGCAGCTGTTTTATATGACAGACTTAAAAAGTCTCCTATTCCTTGGACTGATATACATACCAATGCTGTAAAGTTAATTAAGAGTAAAGTGAAATCACTTCCCTGTTTGATGCTAGCCAATCCTACATGGGAAAAATTATTGAAACTGATGCCTCTGATATATGTTTTGGAGGAGTTTTAAAACAAATTTGTCCTACTACATAACAATAATTTTTAGTAAGATTCCATTCAAGAAAATGGAATAATAGCCAGAAGAATTATGCTACAATTGCTAAAGAAATTCTTGCTATACTTAAATGTGTTTTGAAATTTCAAGATGATTTATATAATCAAAAGTTTAAAATTTTAACTGATTGCAAATCTGCTAAATACATGTTTGATAAAGATTTTAAACATGATGTTTCTAAACAAATGTTGCTAGATGGCAGGCTCATTTAGCCCCTTTTGATTTTGAAATACATTATAAAAAGGGAGAAGATAATCATCTTCCTGATTTTCTAACCCGTGAATTTTTACAGGAATCATGAAGCCTATTTTAACAAGAGAAGGATATGATTGCCATGAACCTCCCTGTGATAATACTATTAGCTATTTAGAAAAAATAAAAGAGCAATAATATTTTTTAAAGATATCATAGAAGAATATGAAGAAGGTTTAGCTAATGCTAAAAATGACCACATTGTGATAAAAGAAAATAGAATATTGCTGATTCAATATTATAAAGAATGTTTAAGATATTTACAGCGTAAAGTGCTGAGACTACAGGGATTTTACAAATGAGCAAGTCTGAAAAAATAAAAACCAAAGGGAATATTTCCTATCTAAGAAATAAGATTATATTGGAATAGGTTTTACAAGAAAATAAATCCGTCAAATAATAATCTTAATAAACTCATGTTCAATATCAAAAAGCCCAAGAAAACGCCTTCACATGGCAAGAGGGGGCAAGGATATTTACTGATGAATTCATAAGATTATTCTTGCCAGAAGTATTTTTTAACCATAATCCTAATTTCTTATATTACTCATGACCCATGTACAAAATAACATTAAAGCACATGGGGTTTCTGATATATAGCTATATATGGTTCAACACATGATTAAGTTAATTTAGCATGTCATTAGGCTAAATTCAACACACAAATATAAATATTAAAAACAGAAAAGTAAAGAGGAGTACCTTAGAGGAACCTACAAACCAAGCTTTTATTTAATTCTTCAGATATATTACAAATATTTTACAAACTTAAAAGTAATAATATTACAATACCTGAAATTTTCAGAGTGTAGTGGTCGTAGTAGTAGAAGTTGATGACCTCCAAGGCTGATAATATCAGCTATTTATAGATGGAGAGAGACCTCCGGACTTGAAGATTATCCCTATGAAGATTATCCCTATGTTAAACTCATTGGTACTTGTATTCAAGAAGGATTAGCATTATGTAATGAAATAAAATTAAATCAACAGATTAATAGACAAAACTTAAATGAAAAGAGTCAATTAGGACAGTTTTGTAATCAATTTGGTATGGATATTCCAACCACTTCAAGAAAAGGTAAAAATTATAAATCTAAAACAGGAATAGATAATGTTTCTTACCATAAGAAGAGGAGACATCTTTCTAAGAAGAAATCAGACCAAAAGAATAAAATGAAAGAAGAAAAATCTTCAAATAAAAAGAAAAGTGTCTGCTATAAGTGCGGTAAGATAGGCCATTATGTTAATAGATGCAAAATGAAGAAAAAGATTAATGAATTAAAAATTGATGAATCCATGAAAGAAAATTTAGAAAAATTATTGCTAGATTTTGACTCAGAACCAGAAGAATCTCAGAATAGTAATGAAACTAGTTCTAATGATAGTTCTTCTGAAGAAATTGATGTTTTAGAAGAAGAGGAAATAGCCTCTCAGGATTCTGATTACTGTTATGATTCATGTGCACAAGGAAATATTTGATAGAAATAGTGTCCTGCAAGCCAGCTGTATGGCTAGCATTTATTGTAATAAATAAGGAACTATTCAATTTCGATTAATATATGCACTTTATTAAATGGTCATCTTTATCTTATGTAGTAATTATCTACGCATAAGGATAGAAGTCCTTAGATCACAGAGCTATGGGACAACCCGTGGACTGATCTCTAAGGCCGTGATCTAGAACATATTCAAGAGTCGTAGAATCTAATCGAGATAGGACATCGTTGGATTCGGTTAGACTCTCACTGTTGTGTATACTCCGATGAACTGGAGAACGCTGGGGTCCACGAGCGTGACTGGGATAGTCGATACACATAAGTGGGTGGCTTGCTGGGATGGCAAGCGCATTGAATACCCCAATTAAAAAATAACTCACCATGGAAGCGGTAGTCGTATATCGGGGTTGAAGTTATTCCAATTTGCAATAGTATACGAGGAACGATCCCTAACTACTTGAGGTGATAGGGTTTATCTGGTGCGAGAACGTTCATACTTTGATGTGAGTTCCGACTGACTGGAGATCACCAGAAGGTCTCTGTGAACTCATGTTGGGTATGAAGGAACTCGTATGCAGATTCATATCATCAACAAAGGATATTTACTGATGAATTCATAAGATTATTCTTGCCAGAAGTATTTTTTAACCATAATCCTAATTTCTTATATTACTCATGACCCATGTACAAAATAACATTAAAGCACATGGGGTTTCTGATATATAGCTATATATGGTTCAACACATGATTAAGTTAATTTAGCATGTCATTAGGCTAAATTCAACACACAAATATAAATATTAAAAACAGAAAAGTAAAGAGGAGTACCTTAGAGGAACCTACAAACCAAGCTTTTATTTAATTCTTCAGATATATTACAAATATTTTACAAACTTAAAAGTAATAATATTACAATACCTGAAATTTTCAGAGTGTAGTAGTCGTAGTAGTAGAAGCTGATGCCCTCCAAGGCTGATAATATCAGCTATTTATAGATGGAGAGAGACCTCCGGACTTGAATTATTCTTCAATTTTCTTCATTACTGTTGTTTTCCCCATATGTAAATTCTGGAAAGGTATCACCTTTTTACTATTCATGAATAGTAACTTTACTGTTTATGAACAGTACTCTGTCTTTTGTCCTTTTCTGCCGACACTTTTGCCAACAGTATTCTTCATTTTTCTCCTCTGATTTTATTAAAAATATCTTCCAGATCATCTGCATTGAATGGGTCATCGTCCTCATACGGATCTTGTGCTTCTCCTGCTAACTCAAAATTTGAGGTGGACTCCATGGATGTATCAGACTTAGAATCATCATTCAAAAATTCTTTAAATTTTTTTTGCATATCCTTTTTCATCTCATCCATGTATGCTTTAATAATATCTGCTTTAGATAATCCTTGTTTTTTCATTTTTAGTTTTCCTTGTAAAGGGCTTGGAATTTCCTCCTTAGATTTATTCTTGTATGTCAATAATTTTTCCTGAATAGATTCTTCAGTATCTGCTCTGAACGACTTTCCAGAAGATGGGTCAACCTTGTTCATCTTTTCCCAAAATTTTGAGAAAGAAACCCTATATAGGCATGATGTATTGTGTTCTGTATGACTAACTACTGGAATCCATTTTGAAATCCAAGGAATAGAGAATTCAATAAAGAAAGTGCATCGAAGCTATAAGCTCGTCTGCCTTTTGCAAAGTTATCAACTGAGAAATCTGAGGGGATAAATCTATCCATTCTGAATACAAATTTTTCCATTTTTCAGGAAGGATTTTGTAAGAAGGACCGTGGTATGACCACCAATTAACGAACCAATTTGGTATAGGAGATTTATATACTTCTCCGCAAATTTTTATAAACCAAGTGTGTTTTTTCTTACTATTCTGGTAATATAATACCTTATCGAAAGCTGAGATATAATCCCAATAATTAAATTTGATAGAAATATTTTTCTCGAAAAAGATATAATCTTTTTCTTTGAATGTGGATAATCCCCATTCCTGACTTGAAAAAATCTTTTTCACAATGATCTTGCTAAAAGTATAACTTTTTTGATCATTTGAAGCGAAGTGAGTAATTTCACAGCTTTCAGTTGCTTTGAGCAAATTTTCATAAAAATTTCTCTGCTTATATCATGTAGCAGTAAATTGAGTATTATCAATGTGTCGGTTCATGAGAAACCATGTATCATCTAGCCATTTTAGATCGGAATATTCCAAATGAAGTATAACTTCTTTTTTATGGTTTTCAGCATAATTTATGCTGTCATCATATTCATTATCTTGCAAAATATTTGCAAAGGTTTGAGAATTTCCCTTACTCCAGAAATATTTTCCGCAACTAATTTCTTTCCATGAATCTGAGAGATTATATTCCCTCTTCCTCCTCGACCTCTATAATTTTGAGGTCTTCCTCTGAATGTGTAATCACGAGGTATCATAACCTGCATCATTATTTATAAAAATTATTAAATCTTAAGAATCTGTGTTGATACCAAATTATATTATTATCATATTCTTCTTTATCCGCAATAGGATCACGGAATAAATGGGGATGTTTATCAATAAAGGAAATACATTCCTTGCAAAATTCAATCTTATTTCTTAGATAGGAAATATTCCCTTTGGTTTTTATTTATTCAGACTTGCTCATTTGTAGAATTCCTGTAGTCTCAGCACTTTATGCTGTAAATATCTTAAACATTCTTCATAATATTGAATCAGCAATATTTTATTTTCTTTTATCACAATGTAGTCATTTTTAGCATTAGCTAAACCTTCTTCATATTCTTCTATGATATCTTTAAAAAATCTTATTGCTCTTTTATTTTTTCTAAAATCGCTAATAGTATTATCACAAGGAGGTTCCTGGCATTCATATCCTTCTCTTGTTAAAATAGGCTTCATGATTCCTGTAAAAATTCACGGGTTAGAAAATCAGGAAGATGATTATCTTCTCACTTTTTATAATGTATTTCAAAATCAAAAGGGGCTAAATGAGCCTGCCATCTAGCAAACATTTGTTTAGAAACATCATGTTTAAAATCTTTATCAAACATGTATTTAGCAGATTTGCAATCAGTAAAAATTTTAAACTTTTGATTATATAAATCATCTTGAAATTTCAAAACACATTTAAGTATAGCAAGAATTTCTTTAGCAATTGTAGCATAATTCTTCTGGCTATTATTCCATTTTCCTGAATGGAATCTTACTAAAAATATTTGTTTTGTAGTAGGACAAATTTGTTTTAAAATTCCTCCAAAACCTATATCAGAGACATCAGTTTCAATAATTTTTCCCATGTGGGATTGACTAGCATCAAACAAGGAAGTGATTTAACTTTACTCTTAATTAACTTTACAGCATTGGCATGTATATCAGTCCAAGGAGTAGGAGACTTTTTAAGTCTGTCATATAAAACAGCTGCATCATTAGCTAAATCCTTATAATAAGGTGAAATATAATTTAGGCTTCCAAGAAATCTTTGAAGTTGAGTTTTATCTGTTATTACATCAGGAAATTTTGAAGCAAACTCTATATTTCTATTTATAGGAATTATTTTTCCCTTTTCAATATTATGACCAAGAAATCTAATATTAGTTTGGAAAATAGACATCTTTGGTTTATAAATAACCAAACCATGTTGAATAACTTTTTTAAGTATTTCTAAATGTTTAAAATGATTTTCAATAGTTTTTTAAAATACTAAAATATCATCAATATACACAATTATAAAATCACTGTAATGTATGAAAATATCATTCATGATTTTTTGAAATTCAGAAGGGGCATTTTTTAACCCAAAAGGCATAACTTTCCATTCATAATTATTTTGAACATGGGTCATGAGTAATATAAGGAACTAGGATTATGGTTAAGAGAATATTTCTGGCAAGAATAATCTTTAGAATTCATTAGTAAATATAATTGCCCCTCTTTGCCATGTTTAGGCGTGTTCTTGGGATTTTGATATTGAACATGGGTTTGTTAAGATTATTTTTTGACGGATCTATTTTCTTGTAAAATTTATTCCAATTTAATCCTAAGCATTATATTATGATAGTACCTGGGTACAAAATGGTATCAGGGCCATGGGGGTTGAAGATATATAGTGATTATATAGATTAACACATGATTAAATTAAATAGCAAAATTGTAAAAGTGAATCTATTCCGTAAAAATGAAAATATTAAAAATAGTTTGAATCAGGAATATGATATTCCTCAGAATTTAGAATTGCTTAATAAGTGGACTATTCCAAAAATTGAACCAAGAACCATATACAAGATGGATACTTTTTGAAAAAATTGGACTTAAGCAGATTGTTAAAACTTCCGAAGAATCAATTTCACTTGATACTGATGAACTAACAATTAGATTGTTAAATGAAAATGATATTTTTCGTTGTAAGTATACACATAAATTTATTCATATAGGATTAGTGCAAATTGCTTTTAAACATTTAACTTTGGTAGGATTACGTGAAAGTTTTATTGCAGCCCTACGTGATGGTAGGAATTCAAATTGAAAAAAATCATTAATGGGAATAATACAATCTAGTCTGGCGCAAGGGCCAGTTTATTTTAATGTTTACCCCAATTTACAGTTATCTTTAACTGATGTTAATATACTTGATGCTCTCACTTTAAATGTGAAAACTCATGGTTATGATTATGAAAATGGCTCAGAGGTTATATGAGTTTGTTATAGAGTTTATTTTAAACCTCTTTATACTTTAAATCCAAACTGTAGGATAATGGATAAAAAAAATGAATGAAACTGTAATAATTGAAACTAATCTAGGAAAATCAATTATAACCACTAGAAGAACAATTAAATGGAATGAAATTCCCTTTCCTGATATTTGGTTGGAAAATAACAAATACTGTTAAGCGTAAGCCTCAAATATGTAATGATTTTTCTAAAATTGATAAGAATACAAAGTGTCAAGTTTTTATGCATTATTGTTTGCTATTTAATATTTATTTGACACCAAACCACACTCATTATTCTTATATTTTTATCTAGGATACAATTGGAAGCATTAAGTGCAAAAGAAGTTAAGTAGACAATTTCTGGACAGTTTTGACACTACTTCGTATTATGGGCGTAAAATTCTCATACGAGATCCAAATGAGATGATTCAAGATGCTTTAGATCGGCAAGAGGAAAATCTACAACTTTCATCTTTTGGGATTTTCAAGATTTTGAAGGGATCCTAGACGAAATCGGACTTGAAGTCGCTGTACCTGTTTTATGGAAAGTTTCCTAAATATCTAGTCTAATATATTGACTTGATATTGGGGCAATCCTTGGTGGACGAATTTGGAAGGAATAAATCAGCATTCTCCTATTTACATTGAGATAATATCCTAATTTTTATATTATTCTTATAATATAAAGATTGGATATCAATTTTAGAGGATTCTTTTAGGGTTGTGTTGGCTTCTTTTATAAATAGGACTTTAGAAGACCACCTAGTTCATTCTCTCCTCCCACATATACCTAGAGTTATTAATGGCCTTACGTGGCTAAATATTTGTTATTGGTCGAAGAAAACTGAAGCTTCGGAAACAAGAAAACTGTGAGATCTAATTAGTTTTATTATACGGTTTATGTTTTGAATATCGATTGCTCTTCTGTTATAATTAATATGGTTGTTTTGTTTAATTGCTAGGAGGCCTACTAGTATATTATTCTTTTCAATCTAATGCTTGATTAGATATCAAATCCGTAATTGTTTGATCCATCTAATTTTGTGAAGCATCTAAGATTCAATAATTTGCTGCGTCAGAAATTGTTAATCTTAAGAAGATAAATCGACTAAATTAAATCCAACCGCTTGTGTTTGAATTGTTTAGTTTCATTGATCTCTCTAATTCTTAAAGCATCTACTATATTAAACCTTTAGTGCTTATCTTGGGTTATTTAGTAGTTAGGATTAATTGGATCTCTTCTTCTGATTAATTAAAACTAAGGAGAGATAGGGGATTAGTTTCCACGGTGAATATTCAAAGTGTGAATTGTTATATATATTTGCATCGATGATCAGTTACATGATTCCGACAGTGGATGTTGACTTGGACCAATATTTGTTACATTGATTAAATTTAATTTTCATCACTCCTTAATTATTGAAATCCATCACACTTAAACCCCCATTTGTTTTTATCCATTTAGCATAAAATTAGACTAGATATTCTCTGTGGGATCGACCCTTACTCGCTCTACTACATTATTAGGAGTATAGGTTTTATTTTTGGTTGCGTACGACAGCACACCAAAAATATTTCAATCTCAGACAGGAGATATCTCTATAAAAATGATAGAAAATAAAAATAAAAATAATATTTCTAGGTCTTCATCAGTTAAATCTTTTATATCACCTTTTGATGATTTAGTCATACCTACTAGAACTTCAACCTCTTATGATTATGATAGATTTCTTGCTAGAAATTCTACATCTCAAATCAGAGGAAATTATGATTATAATAAAGTGGAAAAAATTCTTCTCAACAGAGATAATATAGGAAAAGGTATTTATAAGAATACTGAAGAAACTAATGATAATACGGAAGCATCGTCCGAAACATAGGAGAAGCAGATATTACTTCTTCATAGGCAGGCTTTGATATTTAATGGATTGTACACCAAAAATTAATTTTAGTCCTTGTTCTCAGGCAAGACATATAATTAAAACAGAATTTAATATTCTAAAATGGAAACTTTTTAGATAATGGTTTTTCAAGAATATTTCAAGAGAAGACCAAACCTATTTTCAGAATGAATTTTATAAATTCACTTCTTTAAAGAATAAGATAATTCATTTTGTTCCTTGGTTTGTAGTTACCTATCTCGAATATCATATTTCAGTTCTAGAAAGAACTTATAAATTATCTAATGGTGACATATTAAGGAGTATATTCCTCCCAAAAGTTCTTTTACTGTAAGTAATGATCATAAAACAATAAGTTTTACAGCTTTCACTGAATTACTGGAAAATGATGCCTTACAAATAACTACTAATAACAGAAATCATATATTCCAGCAAAATAATTATACAAATCTTTATTGAACAAATTAAATATATTAGGAGAACAAATTAAGGAATTACATAATAGAGTAGAAGATATCTTCTCCGTAATAAAAAAATAAGACATATGATAGATTTGAAAGAGAAGCCTATAAATGGTATTGTTCTACTTCTCATCTTCGGCCACTACCTGAAATAACATATTTTAAATTAAAATCGCATAAAGAATTAGAAAAAATTATAAAAGAAAAATTCAAAGGATTAAAAATAAATACTCTAAATAATGAGTTTTCTGAAGATATTAGTAGAAATAATTACAGGGAAAAAATAAATGATGAATTAAATAAAATCAAAAAATATGCTGATAGGCCTACTCAAAGGTTACACTATTATAGAAGACCTTCACCTATGGATACTTTACATGAAGAACAAGAATATACTGTTAATAACAGTTATAATGGGAAAAATATTTATGAACGGAATCTAGACGGTTATACTGAAAAACAAATTTATATTTTAGCTCATAGGATGCTTATGTATAGTACTATTTGTAAGAGTAATAATAACAGTGATAGTACTGTTGCTAAGAAGATAGTTGCTGGATTTATTGGCCAATTAAAAGGCTGGTGGGATAATTATTTATCAGAAATAAATAAAATAGAACTGTAAAACAAGAAGATGGTCAAAATGTTGTTTATACGCTTATTGTTACCATTTTAGAACACTTTACAGGAAGAATTTCTGATAATAGTGAAAATATAAGAACTATGTTACAAAATCTAAGATGTAAAACTCTTACTGATTTTAGATGGTATAAGGATACTTTTTTAAGCAGATTTATCGAACTTCCGGAGTGTAATAACTCTCATTGGATTATTGATGGATTACCTAACTTATTTGCTGAAAGAGTTAGAAAAAGTCTAAGAAAGGATAGGAATAATATCCCTATGAAGATTATCCCTATGTTAAACTCATTGGTACTTGTATTCAAGAAGGATTAGCATTATGTAATGAAATAAAATTAAATCAACAGATTAATAGACAAAACTTAAATGAAAAGAGTCAATTAGGACAGTTTTGTAATCAATTTGGTATGGATATTCCAACCACTTCAAGAAAAGGTAAAAATTATAAATCTAAAACAGGAATAGATAATGTTTCTTACCATAAGAAGAGGAGACATCTTTCTAAGAAGAAATCAGACCAAAAGAATAAAATGAAAGAAGAAAAATCTTCAAATAAAAAGAAAAGTGTCTGCTATAAGTGCGGTAAGATAGGCCATTATGTTAATAGATGCAAAATGAAGAAAAAGATTAATGAATTAAAAATTGATGAATCCATGAAAGAAAATTTAGAAAAATTATTGCTAGATTTTGACTCAGAACCAGAAGAATCTCAGAATAGTAATGAAACTAGTTCTAATGATAGTTCTTCTGAAGAAATTGATGTTTTAGAAGAAGAGGAAATAGCCTCTCAGGATTCTGATTACTGTTATGATTCATGTGCACAAGGAAATATTTGATAGAAATAGTGTCCTGCAAGCCAGCTGTATGGCTAGCATTTATTGTAATAAATAAGGAACTATTCAATTTCGATTAATATATGCACTTTATTAAATGGTCATCTTTATCTTATGTAGTAATTATCTACGCATAAGGATAGAAGTCCTTAGATCACAGAGCTATGGGACAACCCGTGGACTGATCTCTAAGGCCGTGATCTAGAACATATTCAAGAGTCGTAGAATCTAATCGAGATAGGACATCGTTGGATTCGGTTAGACTCTCACTGTTGTGTATACTCCGATAAACTGGAGAACGCTGGGGTCCACGAGCGTGACTGGGATAGTCGATACACATAAGTGGGTGGCTTGCTGGGATGGCAAGCGCATTGAATACCCCAATTAAAAAATAACTCACCATGGAAGCGGTAGTCGTATATCGGGGTTGAAGTTATTCCAATTTGCAATAGTATACGAGGAACGATCCCTAACTACTTGAGGTGATAGGGTTTATCTGGTGCGAGAACGTTCATACTTTGATGTGAGTTCCGACTGACTGGAGATCACCAGAAGGTCTCTGTGAACTCATGTTGGGTATGAAGGAACTCGTATGCAGATTCATATCATCAACAAATGATCCATTTACCCGACTTGATAGGTTGGGAAATTCTCCTATGGATTTCTGTGAGAAATTAATTCTGGTAAAAACATTGGCCAAGGTATCTGACCACTTTATGTAAGTAGCTCATAAAGATTAAGTCAAAGAGAATTTGTTTCGAGACCAGAATACATAAGGTCAAGATAAAATAAAAGGGAGACCGATGAAAGACCATACCCTTAAGTCTCGACAGGGAGATTGCTCGATGGAGATATTATGTCGTATATGGAAATTATAAATGAGTTAAAAGGTTCACTGAATTAATTCACCAGTGATTGGGCTCCATGGGCTTGTGGCTGGACATCGACCGTGGAGTGTGGGAGAATTCCTAAATTGGCAGGGGTGATAATTTTGGAATGATCAATCGACAGAGTGTTCGATTTATTTAGAGTATATGTCTTACTCGAATAATTAAATAATATTTAATTATAACCCACGACCAATTATGTGGTGAACCTACGGGGCATACACAATACACATGAAGCGAAAGCGTGGAAATGAGAACGACCGAGTCGACTGGGTCGACTGGGTATATAATCGATTGGGTCGATTATAATGGGTGGGTCGACTGGGTCGACCCAATTGGAACAAAATAGGATCCAATTGGAATTGGATCAGGATCATAAATTAAATTGGAATTTAATTTGTAAATTAATTGATTAAGTTGGATTTAATTAATTATAGAAAGAATTTAATTAAATAGACCTAGAGTCTGATTAATTAATTGGGAGACTAGTTAATTAATTGGGCTATTTAATTGAGAGATTAAATAAAGCCTGGTCAAATTAATTAACTGGACCATTAATTAATTGGAAGACTTAGTCTTCTAATTAAAGAGGGCCATGGCCCATATAGGAGAATGAAGTCCTAGTCCTAATAGGAGTAGGTTTATGGAGATAACTATAAGTAGGTAACTTGTAGTTATTTTTCACAGACAACTCTAAGAAAAATTGAGCAAGAGCAAAAATTCTCTCTCCCTCCCTGCACAAATCGGTCGAACCCTGTTTCTTCTAGAAAGAATTTTTCGTTTTCGATTTTAGTTCCAAAGTCGTTCTTAGATCCTAGATATTAATATACCATATGTTCTAGTCGAATAGGATATATTAATTTTCGTGATATTGTTGTGTATCAACTCGTAGAGGCGCAACACGTGGGGCGCTAGTAGCAGGACTTTGAATCGACACACCTGAGGGAGAAAACGCAACTTTGCCTAGCTACTTGGATTTGCAAGGAGATAGGTATAATTTGAATCTAATTATTCTTGTCGTTTTAATATTTATATATATACACCTAGGCTAGTATCCTGGCAAGATTCCGTAAGAGGTCCTATAAAATTTTAAATTCTGCTGTCCCTAGGGCTGTTTATCTTACCGAATCCCAACAGTGGTATCAGAGCCAACTCTAGGCTTTGTATATATATGAATTTGCAAATTCTGTGTTATAAATCATATGTTTGATTTATGTGAGGCTAGTTCTTTAACTTTGCATGTTTTAGGACTGTATAGTTTAACTTGGAGTTAATCGATAATTTTAGATTCAAAAATTTTATCGTGTTAATTTTATTTTTGGATTAAGGATTTAACTGGAACTGGTTTTAATTAAATCAAGAAGTAATCAAAACAAAAAAGAAATTTGGTTCAACCGCGGTGGCACGCGGCGCAGCGCATCGCGGCTAGGCGGCCACCGCGTGCTGCCGCACGCAGCAGTGCGTAAACAGCGCGATGTCTGCGCGTGCAGCACACAGCAGCTGCCTACGGGCAGTCTTCCGCGTGCTGGCAACGCGCAGCAGCACGCTGTCACGTGCAGCCTCCGTGGCCACGTGTGTGCTGCCATGTGGCGGTGTCCTATTCGTCACTCCGTGGCTGAATTTTGGTTGATCTCAAACACGCCTATTTTGGAAGTCCTGAAAGTATTGGAGAATTTTGGAAGATTAGGAAACTTGGAGTTTTTTGATAAGGTAGTTATTTTGATAGATTAGAACACTACCTTAATTAAACTAATCTAGTCAAAATAGGATTATCTTGAGAATCTTGGAGATTTGAGAATATTTGGAAAACTTGGAGTTTTGGATAAGATAGGAATCTTAGAGATTTGGTCTACCTTAATTAACCAATTATAATCAAGATAAGTTTTATAGATTACTTGGAACTCAAGTAAGAGTTAATTAATCTTAGAGGTTAATTGTTAATTCAAAAATTAATTAACTTAGATAATTTTTTAGAATTAAAATTTAAAGGAGCCGGTAAATTTACATTTATGCCCTTATGTGAATTTATGCATGTTCTTGAGTGAATATGTGGATTGATCGATTTTGCCCTTAAGCCCTGTGTAGTTTTTGGTTTATTTATTTTATGGGTTGTAATTAAATGGGCATGATTGGTGCCCTTGCTTGCGCAAACAAATGTAATACAATAGGACCATTTAAATTTGTAAGCTAGGCTTAGATTAGGCTTGGAGCCGAGAAGACCTCATGAAGACTTGGAGATCCACATGGAGGCCCATTAACTTGGAGGACATGGAGGCCCAATTCATTACATGGAGGCCTAATCAAGCTGGATATTACAAGAAGGCCCATGATGTATGGGTTTGAAAATTGTAATAGTTAGGACATTTAATTTCCACCCTAGACTGACCAATTGATTCATCACATGGCTCGTGATGAATCGCATATGATGGGCAATCGATCAATCATATCCTGCTAGGTGATGTATGTTTACTTATATTCTTTGATGTATGTCTTACATGCTTAGAATAGATCACGTACACAAGATAAAACATAATCTGATTAGACCTCGCACAAGAAAACTTAAAACCTTTAATTGAACTTAAAATTCAATTAGAATATTAAATCGTATAACGGGCGCATATGAATAGTCTCTATGGTCCGAGCCTATCCAATTACTAGGTCTTAGGCATATTGTACGAATATATCTCGATGTCTCACGAGTCATGGGTCGAGCTATAGGAAGATGATATGTCTGTTGCCTCGATGCACGAGTTAGTGCCAAGGGAGGGGATAGCAAGGTTTTAGGCGTTGTCTCACGAGTCGTGGGGCATCTAGGATTGAGCTATTTCTCTCCACGAGTATTGGACATGATTTAACGCTAGTAAGTATGGATGTCTCACGAGTCGTGGGTCCATATAAAAAAACGAGGCTAAATGAACTTAAGGGTTAGCTGCGATAGTTAACCGACGACGTAGTTGACCACCAAGTGAATCAAATAGTATGGCCAACGAGTCGTGGGTACTAGGAGATTGCATTTGGGCCTTAAGCCCGCTAGGATATTTTAAATTCCCGAAACTTATGTGGGGGCATAAGATTTTGATTAAAATAGTGGGAGTAATTTACAAATAAAAACCATGTTTGTAAATTGTGCATTTTGAATTAATCTTTCGCGTATTTTTTTCTTCTCTCGTCATCTTATAGGTATGAGGTCAAAAGAGCTTAGAGCACTTAGAGATTTGTCCATCTCATCACTTGAACGTAATATTTTAACTGGACCCAACTTGCATTTCAAGACGCATCATTTGAATGGACTGTTTGAAGCTGAAAACATTTCATATGTTTTGTCTGTGCCACCACCCATTACTATTTCACATGATGTTCCGATGAGCTCCGAAAAAGCATCACCAAATGGAAACTGGATGATGGCTTAGCTCGTGAATACATGTTGGAATATATGTCACTTGTTCTGCGTTTGCAACATGAGTATATGGCATCCGCAAAAGAGATTCTCTCAAATCTCAAATTCCTTTATGGGATTAGAGATGGTCGTCGCAGATTCGCGATCACGAAGGAACTCTTGCAAGCAAGAAAGAGAAGGGAAACTCTTGTCGGAATCCACGTACACAAGATGATTCGACTTCTGTCTGAACTCGATGATATGGGTGTCGTGATGGACAATGATTTCCGAGTAGATCTTATTCTACAATCTCTTCCTAGATCATATGACCTATTTATCGCGGACTTGAATCTCCAGAGGCGAGAGATCACTGTGCATGTCCTGCGACAAATGCTCGAGGAACACTAGGCTTCTTTTGGAAAGAAAGCGAGGGTTGGCGAAAAGACTGGTCGGCGTTCAAAGCAAAAGCAAATGGAAACCAGAGCTCCTTACTGCACAAGGTCAAGGGAAATGATTAAATTCGAACCTATGGAGAGTTCGAACAGGTATATTCCTTATTGAAGTTAATTTTTCAATTAACTGTGCATCTTTGGTGTTAGACACTGACTGGAGTTCTCATCTTTGTAATGATTTACAGGTGATGGGAGCTACAAGGTAACTGGAGCCTGAGGATTGAATCATTGAATAAGGCAATGGAGCTGGAGCTGCTACCAAGGCCTTAGGCAAAAGTAGATTTAGGTGGTTTGATAAAAAGTCATTAGAAAATTTTCATTTATGTACCTGGTTATTGGTGAAAAACTTTTATTCAAGTTTTTGAATAATGTTGATTTTAATAAAAGCTCCTGTTTTTGTTTTTCATTTGGTACATTGAATTATTGACTTTACATCGTAAAACCACCTAAGCTAGTTATGCACGTACAACAAAACAAAAGGAAACAAGATAATGAAATATCTGCTCAATTATGGCACGCTCGACTTGGACATATATCTAAGTCAAGGATTCAAAAGTTAGCATCTTCTGGCGCGATTGAAATCAATCGCATTGATGAAATGCAAACATGTGAACCATGTCTAAAGGGTAAAATGGCTAAGTTGCCATTTAAAGGAAACCCTGAGCGAGCCAAGCAAACATTGGACTTAATACATACTGACGTATGTGGACCACTAAGAAAAAGCGCCCGAGGTGGCTATGATTACTTCATCACTTTCACTTACGACTATAGTCGTTATGGATATGTGTTCTTATTGAAACACAAGTCTGAAGCCTTTGAGCGATTCAAAGAATTCAAGATGGAAGTAGATAATCAACTTGGTCATACGATAAAGGCTCTTTGTTTGAACGAGGTGGAGAATTTCTTAGTAACGAATTTCTGAATTATCTTCTAGAGCATGTAATACTATCGCAGTGGACTCCTCCTGCAACACCCCAACTAAATGGAGTAGCAGAGAGAAGGAATCGAACCTTGATGGACATGGTTCGATCCATGATGAGTGCCACTGACCTTCCTCTTTCATTTTGGGGACATGCCTTCCTCACAGCAACGAAGATACTAAACATGGTACCTTCTAAATCCGTAGAAAAGACACCATACGAATTATGGTTTGGCAACACACCCTCATACACATTCATGCGCATATGGGGATCTCCCGCTTACGTTAAAAAGCTAGTGGGAGATAAATTGGAAACTAAATCCACTTTCTGCAAATTCGTGGGGTATCCGGAAAACTCAATAGGATACGAGTTCTACGATCCTACAAGACAAACTACCTTTGTCTCAAGGAACACACACTTCTTGGAGAAGGATTTCTTGGTGGACAAGAAAGAAAATATCGTAGAACTGGATGAGGTCACTGAAGCTGAAAAGGCCGAAAGGGTTGATCAAGCTGACCCGTCGCCACAGGCAGTGGGAGAACATGAGCATGAAAGTGCACCAGAAAGTACACCAATACTTCGTAGGTCAGAAAGACAACGTAGGGAACCCGAGAGGTACTATGGTCTGCTGCATGAGACTGGACAGTCTCTAACCGACCCAAGGACTTACGAAGAAGCTATGTTAGACATAGACTCCGGAAAGTGGCGCGAAGCCATGGAATCCGAATTGGACTCCATGCACTCAAACAAAGTCTGGGCCTTGGTAGATCCACCAGTGGGAGTGACTCCCGTGGGTTGCAAGTGGATCTATAAGCGAAAGCTTGGAGTGAACGGAGAGGTAATAAGCTACAAGGCGCGACTAGTGGCAAAAGGATACACTCAAAGGCCAGGTATCGACTTTGAGGAGACCTTCTCGCCCGTCGCAATGCCTAAATCCATTCGAATCTTGCTGGGCAAAGCTGCGTGGTATAACTACGAGATATGGCAGATGGATGTAAAGACTGTCTTTCTCAATGGGGACATTGACAAGGAGATCTACATGGAGCAACCAAAAGGATATGCATCTAAAGGAGATGAACACAAGGTGTGCAAACTCCAGATGAAGCAAGCTTCCCGAAGTTGGAACATCCGTTTCGATGACAAACTTTTGGATTCATCAAAAACGTGTTCGAACCTTGCGTGTACAAGAAGATCAGTGGGAGTACAGTTGAATTTTTGGTGCTTTACGTTGACGATATTCTTCTCATTGGAAACAATGTAAAGGTGTTGTCCGAAACTAAAGCATGGTTATCTACACAATTCTCAATGAAGGATTTGGGAGAAGCATCCTTTGTACTAGGTATAAGGATCTACCGAGATAGATCAAAAGGACTGTTGGGCCTCTCCCAATCCCAGTACATAGATAAAATCTTGAAAATATTTAGCATGGAAGAATCCAAGAGAGGATTGCTTCCTATGAGACATGGAATCGCACTCTCTAAGTTTATGGCCCAGAAGACGCCTGAAGAGAGAAGCAATATGTCTCGAATACCATATGCATCCGCAATAGGAAGCATAATGTATGGTATGTTATGTACTAGACCAGACGTAGCGTACGCTTTAAGCGTTACAAGCCGCTATCAGTCTGATCTAGGTGAGCAGCACTGGATAGCCGTAAAGGCAATTCTGAAGTACCTGAGAAGGACTAAGGAATTGTTCTTGGTATACGTTGATGGAGAATTGAAATTGGAAGGCTATACAGACTCGAGCTTCCAATGTGATGTAGACGACTTCAAGTCGACATAAGGATACGTGTTCTGCCTCAATAGTGGTGCGGTTAGCTGGAAGAGCTCCAAGCAAGACACTACCGCAGATTCTACCACCAAAGCAGAATACATTGCCGCGTGTGATGCAGCAAAGGAAGGTGTTTGGATGAGGAACTTCATCCAGGAATTGGATGTGATACCTAGCATCGCAGAGCCCATTACTATCTTATGTGATAATAATGGAGCAATAGCGCAAACAAAGGAGCCGAGATCTCATCAGAAATCCAAGCACGTACAAAGACGATACCACGTGATAAGGCCGTGATCTAGAACATATTCAAGAGTCGTAGAATCTAATCGAGATAGGACATCGTTGGATTCGGTTAGACTCTCACTGTTGTGTATACTCCGATGAACTGGAGAACGCTGGGGTCCACGAGCGTGACTGGGATAGTCGATACACATAAGTGGGTGGCTTGGTGGGATGGCAAGCGCATTGAATACCCCAATTAGGAAATAACTCACCATGGAAGCGGTAGTCGCATATCGGGGTTGAAGTTATTCCAATTTGCAATAGTATACGAGGAACGATCCCTAACTACTTGAGGTGATAGGGTTTATCTGGTGCGAGAACGTTCATACTTTGATGTGAGTTCCGACTGACTGGAGATCATCAGAAGGTCTCTGTGAACTCATGTTGGGTATGAAGGAACTCGTATGTAGATTCATAACATCAACAAAGGATCCATTGACCCAACTTGATAGGTTGGGAAATTCTCCTATGGATTTCTGTGAGAAATTAATTCTGGTAAAAACCTTGGCCAAGGTATCTGACCACTTTATGTAAGTAGCTCATAAAGATTAAGTCAAAGAGAATTTGTTTCGAGCCCAGAATACATAAGGTCAAGACAAAATAAAAGGGAGACCGATGAAAGATCATACCCTTAAATCTCGACAGGGAGATTGCTCGATGGAGATATTATGCCGTATATGGAAATTGTAAATGAGTTAAAAGGTTCACTGAATTAATTCACCAGTGATTGGGCTCCATGGGCTTGTGGCTGGACATCGACCGTGGAGTGTGGGAGAATTCCTAAATTGGCAGGGGTGCTAATTTTGGAATGATCAATCGACAGAGTGTTCGATTGATTTAGAGTATATGTCTTACTCGAATAATTAAATAATATTTAATTATAACCCACGGCCAATTATGTGTTGAACCTACGGGGGCATACACAATACACATGAAGCAAAAGCGAGGAAATGAGAACGACCGAGTTGACTGGGTCGACTGGGTATATAATCGACTGGGTCGATTATAATGGGTGGGTCGAGTGGGTCGACCCAATTGGAACAAAATATGATCCAATTGGAATTGGATCATGATCATAAATTAAATTGGAATTTAATTTATGAATTATTTGATTAAGTTGGATTTAATTAATTATAGAAAGAATTTAATTAAATAGACTTAGAGTCTGATTTAATTAATTTGGAGACTAGTTAATTAATTGGGCTATTTAATTGGGAGATTAAATAAAGTCTGGTCAAATTAATTAACAGGGCCATGAATTAATTGGAAGACTTAGTCTTCTAATTAAAGAGGGTCATGGCCCATATAGGAGAATAAAGTCCTAGTCCTAATAGGACTAGGTTTAGGGAGATAACTATAAGTAGGTAACTTGTAGTTATTTTTCACCGACAACTCTAAGCAAAATTGAGCAAGAGCAAAAATTCTCTCTCCCTCTCCCTGCAAAAATCGGCCGAACCCTGTTTCTTCTAGGAAGAATTTTTCGTTTTCGATTTTAGTTCCAAAGTCGTTCTTAGATCCTAGATATTAATATACCCTATGTTCTAGTCGATTAGGATATATTAATTTCCGTGATATTATGGTGTATCAACTCGTAGAGGCGCAACACGTGGGGCGCTAGTAGCAGGACTTTGGATCGACATACCTGAGGGAGAAAACGCAACTTTGCCTAGCTACTTGGATTTGCAAGGAGACAGGTATAATTTGGATCTAATTATTCTTGTCGTTTTAATATTCATATATATACACCTAGGGTAGTATCCTGGCAAGATTCCGTAAGAGGTCCTATAAAATTTTAAAAATTCCGTTGTGCCTAGGGTTGTTTATCTTACCGAATCCCAACAATATTTGCGAATCCCATAATGAGAAAGAGGATTATTATAAGATCCTTTCCCAATTTAAAAATATGAACCTAAATGTTTTAACCTCAGGAAATATGTTAGAATTTATTAAACATATAAAAGATCCTATTTAAAATTAAAATTAATAGATAAAAAGCAATAAAAGATCCGTAGTTAAGATTAAAATTAATAGATAAAAAGCAAGTAGAAGACATTCATTTGAGTAGTAAAGATTCTGATAGAATCAAAACACCTATACCTATAAGTTCTTCAGAACCTTATTCTATGAATAAAGTTTACCAATTACTTAAGGAAAGACAGAATATTGAAATTCCTACTTCGATTAATGATTTAAATAAGGAAATTTAAAATTTAAAATCAGAAATTTCGAATTTAAAAAATGCAAATTAGCAATTAGAAGAAAAAGTCACCAGGTTAGAAATGATCAAACAAATTAGTACTCATGAAGAATATGGACAAAATAAATCTGAGGAAAATATTCTCCAAGAAAATTACTTATCTAACCTAAATATGGTAATATCTCAAAAATGGTTTATAAAAATTACCCTATTAATAGATAATCATTTTAGAAAAGAGGTTATTGCTCTTGTTGATAGTGGAGCATATATGAATGTTATACAAGAAGGAATAATTCCTCCAAGATATTTTCATAAAACTACAAATTCACTGAGTCATGCTGGAGGAGAAAAATTAGATATAAAATTTAAAATTCCTTTAGCTTATATTTGTAAAGATAAGGTTTGCATTCCTACGAGTTTTTTACTTGTTAAAAATATTACTAATCAGATTATTCTAGGTACACCTTTTATTGATCAGATATATCCTCTAACTAGAGTTGATAACTCAGAAATTACAGGAACTTTTGAAGGGAAAGAAATAACTTTTAAGTTCATTACCAGGCCATTTCCTAAACTTTTACATGAACTAAAAGATTTATTAGAACATAATGTTTCTCATTTAAATTATTTGAAACAAGAAATAAGTATTCTTACTATAGATTAGAAACTCCAAGGTCATACTTTACTAGAAAAAATAAAATTAATTTATAATATATTATCTTAAGAAATTTGCAATGACCATTCTAATGCTTTTTGGGAAAGAAAAAGACATATTGTCGAACTCTCTTATGAAGGAGATTTTGATGAAAGAAAAATACCTACAAAGGCTAGACATTGTCAAATGAATTCTGAATATTTAGAATTATGTAAAAAAGAAATAGAATCTCTTTTATAAAAAGGTTTAATAAAACCATCTAATTCACCTTGGCCATGTACAGTTTTTTATGTTAATAAACATAGTGAACAAGAAAGAGGAGCCCCTAGGCTTGTTATAAATTATAAACCCTTGAATAAAGTCTTAAAATGGATTAGACACCCAATACCTAATAAAAAAGATCTTTTAGACCGGTTATACGAGGCAATTATATTTTCTAAATTTGGTTTAAAATTAACCTAAATATGGTAATATCTCAAAAATGGTTTATAAAAATTACCCTATTAATAGATAATCATTT
Source organism: Penstemon barbatus (assembly GCA_003313485.2). Taxonomy (NCBI): domain Eukaryota; kingdom Viridiplantae; phylum Streptophyta; class Magnoliopsida; order Lamiales; family Plantaginaceae; genus Penstemon; species Penstemon barbatus. The sequence continues at coordinate 27,794,112 of CM064881.1, forward strand.
TAGAAAAGAGGTTATTGCTCTTGTTGATAGTGGAGCAGATATGAATGTTATACAAGAAGGAATAATTCCTCCAAGATATTTTCATAAAACTACAAATTCACTGAGTCATGCTGGAGGAGAAAAATTGGATATAAAATTTAAAATTCCTTTAGCTTATATTTGTAAAGATAAGGTTTGCATTCCTACGAGTTTTTTACTTGTTAAAAATATTACTAATCAGATTATTCTAGGTACGCCTTTTATTGATCGGATATATCATCTAACTAGAGTTGATAACTCAGAAATTATAGGAACTTTTGAAGGGAAAGAAATAACTTTTAAGTTCATTACCAGGTCATTTCCTAAACTTTTACATGAACTAAAAGATTTATTAGAACATAATGTTTCTCATTTAAATTATTTGAAACAAGAAGTAAGTATTCTTACTAAAGATCAGAAACTCCAAGGTCATACTTTACTTGAAAAAATAAAATTAATTTATAATATATTATCTTTAGAAATTTGCAATGACCATTCTAATGCTTTTTGGGAAAGAAAAAGACATATTGTCAAGCTCTCTTATGAAGAAGATTTTGATGAAAGAAAAATACCAACAAAGGCTAGACCTTTTCAAATGAATTCTGAATATTTAGAATTATGTAAAAAAGAAATAGAATCTCTTTTACAAAAAGGTTTAATAAAACCATCTAATTCACCTTGGTCATGTACAGCTTTTTATGTTAATAAACATAGTGAACAAGAAAGAGGAGCCCCTAGGCTTGTTATAAATTATAAACCCTTGAATAAAGTCTTAAAATGGATTAGACACCCAATACCTAAAAAAAAAAGATCTTTTAGACCGGTTATACGAGGCAATTATATATTTCTAAATTTGATTTAAAATCAGGATATTGGCAAATTCAAATAAGTGAAAAAGACCAATATAAAACTGCTTTTAATGTTCCTTTTGGACATTATGAATGGAAAGTTATGCCATTTGGTATGAAAAATGCCCCTTCTGAATTTCAGAAAATCATGAATGATATTTTTATACATTACAGTGATTTTATAATTGTTTATATTGATGATATCCTAGTTTTCTCAAAAAATATTGAAAATCATTTTAAACATTTAGAAATATTCAAAAAGGTTGTTATTCAGCATGGTTTAGTCATTTCTAAACCAAAGATGTCTATATTTCAAACTAATATCAGATTTCTTGGTCATAATATATATTGAAAAGGGAAAAGTAATTCCTATAAATAGAAGTATAGAGTTTGCTTCAAAATTCTCTGATGTCATAACAGATAAAACTCAACTCCAAAGATTTCTTGGAAGTTTAAATTATATTTCTCTTTATTACAAAGATTTAGCTATAGATCAGCGATTCTATATGATAGACTTAAAAAGTCTCCAACACCTTGAACTGATATACATACTAACGCGGTAAAATTTAGGGGTGGGATCGGGACGGATTTTCTGGAATTCGGGTGTTTCGGGACGGGATAACGGGTTTCGGGTTTCCAAATTCAAATTCTGAAATCCGGTAGATCAACCAAGTTCCCGAGAGTTTCAGGTACCCGATTTAATTTCGGGATTTCGGGACAGGACCGGGTGTCCCGATAAACAATTACTTTTTTTTTAGTTTAATCCAACTTTAAACCCTCTCGGATCTTCTTTGTCAATATTCGTGTGCCATTTCACCATTTTGCGGTACGTGCCACTTAGAGTTATTCACCACATGTAGACTTAGAAAAGATTTCAAAACCTTAAGATCTAATTGAAAAATTATTGGAGAAACTTGAAATTTGTAATCCTCTGCCATGATATATGTTGAAAACTCGGACGTTGGCGAGTAACGGATCAGTGGCAGACGACGGGAATTGAGTTGTGGTGGAGTGAAGATTGGATTTTATAGAAGAAAAATACATAGAGGGAGATGTGAATAGTTGAATTTTGATTTAAATTAGGTATTTTGATATATATATATATATTAATTAAACTACGTAATCGGGACCGGGTTTCCCGATCGGGTGGGGATCAATACCCGAAACCCGTCCCAATTTTTCTTGACCGGGTTTTTTCCCGTCCCAAATGAAAAAATACCCGTTTGGTCCCGTCCCAAATGGGAAAAACCCGATCGGGACGGGACGGGTACCCGAAACCCGATCCCATTTACCCAGCCCTAGTAAAATTAATAAAAAAGTACAGTGAAATCACTTCCTTGTCTAATGTTAGCTAATCCCACTTGGGAAAAACTTATTGAAACAGATGCCTCTAATATAGGTTTTGGAGGAGTCCTTAAGCAAATATGCCCTACCACAAAACAAATATTCTTAGTAAGGTTTCATTCAAGAAAATGGAATAATAGTCAGAAAAATTATGCCGCAATTGCAAAAGAAATTCTTGCTATACTTAAATGTGTTTTGAAATTTCAAGATGATTTATACAATCAAAAGTTTAAAATATTTACTGATTGGAAATCTGCTAATTATATGTTTGATAAATATTTTAAACATGATGTTTCTAAATAGATGTTTGCTAGATGGCAGGCTCATTTAGCCTCTTTTGATTTTGAGATACATTAAGAGAGAAGATAATCATCTTCCTGATTTTCTAACTCATGAATTCTTACAGGAATCATGAAGCCCCATTTTACAAGAGGAGGATATGTGTGTCAGGGACATCCCTGTGTTAATACTCTTAACAAAAGCAATTATATAAAAAATATGAGAACAATAAAATATCTTAGAGATATTATGGAAAAACATAAAGAAAAATTAGTTGAGGCAAAGAATGACCACATTCTTATAGAAGAAAATAAGGTCTTGTTGATACAATATTATGAAGAATTTATAAAATACTTACAACATAAATTGCTGAGATTGCAGGGATATTATTATTATTATTATTATTATTATTATTATTATTATTATTATTATTATTATTATTATTATTATTATTATTATTATTATTATTATTATTATTATTATTATTATATAATTATTTTTGTATTATTATTTTTATCTTTTTTGTATTTTTATTATTATTAATATTATTTTATTATTATTATTACATGTCCCTAACTGTTGAAGACAATTATGGAGTGGGAGGAGAAGGGGGAGAGGGGCATTTTTGCCCCAACGACTGAAGATGGCCTAACTATTGTATTGAAGTAATTAATACCTTTTAACCTCTCAAAGATGGCAAATATTACTTGTTATCTAGATTTTTTGTATTAAAATTTGAAATTGAGTTTAAATGTTTCGAGAAAATACTCAATTCAATTTTTAAAATCAAATCAGAATGAAACCAAAATCAAAACTCTTCCCTAGCAGCCCTATGATTCTATTCAATCCGAACAAATTTCACAAACGAAAATTATAGTTCAAATTCAACTTTTTATGTAGATAGCTAGCTTGTTCTGATTTTCGAAGTCCTACCTAATCAAATATTAGGTTAATTATTTGTTAAATATATCCCGTCCTAACATTTTAAAAATCACAATAAAGATTTAGAAGTGCGCCGGGCAAACTTACCTTAAATATATTATCAAAAAGGAATGCCAACAATAACCATATCTACAATCAAATTTCATCTCAACTTCAAATTCATTTAACTTTGAGAATCAAGAATCTTTCCCTTAAACTAAAATGCGATTTTGATGCTAAGTACAAACCTACAAAACCTGTTTTTGTTGTGTTGAAGTGGTGGCACTACTTATTATCATCAGAAACCTTGAAAAATGTGTAAGAAAGAATCAAGTTGTTGATACCATCCATTCTCGGATCCGTTTCAAACTCGGGGTCTATGTAAAAGAAGACCTGCGAATTCATTTTTATAAACATTAAACGAGATCATTACAACGTCCATTTGACATTGATGAATAGGGAAGAAAATACTCACTGGCATGTCAATCTGTTCGCCAGGAAGAAGCCGTTGTTCTTCAAAGCAGAAGCATTGTATTTTGTTGAAATAAACTGCCGCCTGAAAAAAATCATCCGTTGTATCAACTATATATTTTCATCTATAAAAACGACGCCTTTTCTAAAATGCACGAAAACAAAGGTCATTTCCGAGTATATATACCTTCATTGGAGTAACATTATAAGTAGATACACCAGTTATTGGGGCTGAACTTTTATTTTCAGCAGTGTAAAATGCAAGAGCACTTTCCCCTGCTTCACCCTTACCTATACTCAAACAACACAAAATTATGATAAGGCTATTACTTTTATTTTCAGATAACCAAAAAATTTATGCACTAACAACAATGTTGGATGAAGATGAAGATGAAGTGCAAAGAAGTCAGAAATTAAGGGAAGGTTTTGATGATTCTCAAAACATCATAATCAGCTAAGTATGGAAAGCTTAGTTCCCTTGGAAGAATTTTGAACAAGTAAAAGAAGACATCAGAAGAGTTCAAAGTTCGAAGCTCAGAAGACTAGTGATCTCTTGCTGAATCAGCGAACAGAAGGGTAGGTCATCAGCCGAGTCAAATCAGATGAGTTCAGTATTTGATCAGCAGAGTATCTATCAGCAGAGTCGTTTTGATCAGCAGAGTAGAAGAGATCAAGAGATTAGTCCAACGGTAATAAATGCACCTGGCGTAATAAATGCTGAAAGAGAAGGATAGTAATGGCAAATGATTGAAGATATCCTCGGATCAGCAGAGTGCATTAAATGCAGCATTAAATGCGATGGACAGAAAGGTACTGTACACTGTACTATTGCTGCAGGGAGCCGTTTCAAAAAGAGCTGAAGATTGGATTTGAAGATGTGATTTCCTTCAACGGTCATAAATTCAAATTCAAGTATAAATAGAGCAAAGTTCGAAGAGAGACTAACACAACAACAATCAGAGATCGAAATTTTGAAGCAGAATTTCTCTAAGTCTCAAAAGCTCGAACAGCTCACTCGTCTGGTGGAAGTCATCTGTTGACAGAAACCCAGTTGAAGAAAACAGAAAAACATTATCTGAGTGATTTTGTAAAAAGCTGAGTGTTGTGCGGAGTTGTGATCCATCTTTGTGAGTGATCAAACTTCAGAGAGTAGGTTTTCTTTGTGAATTCCTATTGTGAGCTTACAGCCTTCTCATTAGTTGTTTAGGTGTAAGTGGAGAAATATTGTAATCTAAGTGATTATAGTATAACCCAGAATCTGTGTGATCTGGAAGAGTGGACTAAAGGATTTTTATCCATATAACCACTATAAAAATTCTTTGTGTTATCTTGCATTTAAAGCTTTCTTGCATATTTAAAGTTTGCACATTTGAACACTTTGAATTATTTGAAAAGATTTTAAAACAAAAGGAGTTTGTAAAAAACTGGGGATAAAATCTTTCAAGAACTAAGTCTACTTGTGAAAAACACTTTAAAACAATCCGCTGCAAGTAAACTCTTTGAAAAACTGTTTTGCTGAAAAACAGCTAAGTTACTGTAAGAAGAGTGGTCAGTCGTCTGTTCAAGATTTGTTCACGATCAGACTAGTCTGTTTACTGTTCTTCATCAGCTTAGTCTGCTGACAGAAGACTGAAAAGTTTTTAAGTTCAAAAATTTTCAGAGGTCTATTCACCCCCCCCCCCCCCCCCACTCTAGACCTCATCTGACCACTTGGGACCAACAAGTGGTATCAGAGCAGGTGGTTCATTTGAATCAACTGCCTGATCAACGAGCTTGATCCGAGTGTTTTTCAAAGGTTTTTGAAAACTTTTCAAAAGAGCATTTTTTTGAAAATCAAAACTTTTTGAAAATGGAATGCATAAACCATGTTCCCCACATTGCTGGCATGTCCTTCGAAGACTGGAAAATCAGGATGGAGATTTTCCTCGCTGCCTACAATGACAACATGTTCACTTGCATTACAAAAGGTCCATTCAAGTTCACCAAGACGATAAAAATCAATGAAGTTGATACCGTGGTGGAAAAAGACTTGAGCGAAATGACAGCTGAAGAAATCAAGCTGTTCAACCTGGACAAGATTGGAAGATTTATCATGACTAAAGCCCTGGATAATGATCGGTTTGACAAGATCAAACATTGCAAATCTGCAAAGGAGATGTGGGACAAAGTCAGAGATATGAGCGAAGGCAATGATGCTATCAAGGAGCATCAGCTGAGTGTTGCTCTAGAAAAGCTGGATAACTTCAAGATGAAGTCCTCTGAAACCATTGATCAGATGGACACAAGGTTTACAAGAATATTAAATGAAGTTCTGAAGCTTGGAAAAACCTTCACAGACAAGGAGATAACCATCAGAGTACTGAAGGCCTTACCTCCTAAGTTCAACATGAAGGTGACAGCAATGGAAGAATCAAGGGATCTGGGGAAGATCTCTCTGACAGAGCTGTTTTCTGTACTCAAGGCTTATGAGTATAAACTGCCTAGGATGGGTATTGAAGAAACCTCAACTTCAGGACCCACAGCTGCACTGGTTGCTGCTGAAAATCAAAGAAGACCAGCTCAAAGAATTGCGGAAGTGGACTCATCTGATGAAGCCACTCTACTCAACAAGAAGGAGTACACTGCTGGAGACGTTGCACTGTTGATGAACAATTTCAAGAAGTTCTACAAAAGAAAAATGAAGAACAAATACAACAATGCTTTCACTTCTAAACCTAACTTTTCTTCTCAAGATAAAGAAGATTATAAATCAAAACTAATGTGTTACAACTGCAGGAAATTGGGACACTTCATCAAAGACTGCCCATATCCAAAAGCAGAGAAGTACACTGAAGAGGAGAAGAAAGTGAGAAAAGAAAGAAAGTATCAGAGAGGGAAAGCAATGATGGCTGAAGCAGAAAAGCTTGCTGCTGTCTGCTCATCTGATTCAGATTCAGACTCGTCTGATGAAGAATCTTCTGATGAAGAAAAACCTGCTCTCCTGTGCCTGATGGCAAAGGACTCTGATGACTCTGAGGATGAGGTTAGGATTAGGAGTAGGAGTAAAGTAGAGAAGATTTGGTACTTGGACAGTGGATGTTCAAGACACATGTGTGGAAACATACATGAGCTGACTGATGCAGTTGCTGTGGATGGTCCAAAGGTTACATTTGGAGACAGCAAAGAAGGCAAGATTAAAGCTAAAGGAAGAGTAATCAGAGGAAACATAGAGATATCTGACGTCTCATATGTCAAAGGCCTCAAATATAATCTGCTGAGCATAAGTCAATTTTGTGACAAAGGATATTCAGTCATCTTCTCAACAGATAAGTGTTTTGTCGAACAGATTGGTACAAAGAAGGTAATTTTATCTGGAAGACGACAAGGGAATGTCTACATAGTCGACTGGAATTCTGCTGACAAGAATTCAAGTGTTTGTTTGGTTGCATCTGCACCAAGTGAAGTTAGTTGGCTGTGGCACAAGAGGATGAATCACTTAAACTTCAAGACCATAAACAGATTAATCAAGAATGATTTGGTAGAAGGGATTCCAAAAGCAGTCATGAGCAAAGACAAGCTCTGTGACGCCTGTCAGAAGGGTAAACAAATCAAGTCATCTTTCAAAAGCAAGAAGCACCAATCTTCTGAAAGAATTTTGGAGCTATTACATATGGACTTATTTGGACCCATTGATCCAGTCAGCAACGGTGGAAAGAAATACTGCCTAGCTGTTGTGGATGATTTTTCAAGATATACTTGGGTGATTTTCATGAAGAAAAAGAGTGAAACCAAGGAACATCTTACTAATCTGATGGAACTGATCCAGAATGAGAAGACTATCAAAATATTGAAGATCATATCAGATAGAGGGACAGAGTTTACAAACTCTACTGTTGAAGAGTACTGTAACATCAAAGGAATACATCATGAGTACTCTGCTGCCAGAACCCCTCAACAGAATGGTGTTGCTGAAAGGAGAAACAGAACACTAAAGGAAGCTGTCAGAACCATGATAGCTGAAGCTAAACTGCCTCAAAGATTTTGGGCAGAAGCAACAAATACAGCATGCTTCACCCAGAACAGATGTATGATCAACAAAAATCAGAACAAGACGCCATATGAAGTTTGGAACAACAGGAAACCAAACATTCATTACTTTAAGATTTTTGGTTGTAAATGTTTTGTATTGAATAATGGGAAGAATCACCTTACTGCATTTGCAGAAAAGGCTGATGAAGCTGTTTTTGTAGGATACTCATCTGTTAGTAAAGCTTATAGAGTTTTCAATAAAAGAACATTACTAATAGAAGAATCTATCCATGTAGTATTTGATGAGCCAAGTCAATCTTCTGAAAAGAATCAAAGTGTTAATCAAGATCTGTCTACTGATCTACAGAAGTTAGACATTGGAAGAAATGAAGAATATGTTCCCATCATACTACCTAATCTAAATTCAGCTGATAACTCAAGTGCTGTTCAAAATCACAGTGCTGGTTGTCTAACAGACGAGTTGCAAACAGCTGACAGACCAGAGACTGTTCAACAGACGACAAATGTTCAACAGACTACTACTGTATCTCCAACAGTAGTGTTGCAAGATCAAAACAGAGGACAACATTCAGACCTGCAACCTGATCTCAGATGGCTCAGAAACCATCCACCAGAGTTGGTGATTGGTGATCCATTAGATAGAGTGAAAACAAGAAGAGCTGCTGCACAAGATGCTATGTTTGTCACATTTCTATCTCAAATAGAGCCTAAACAAATTGAAGAAGCTCTCAATGATTCCTTCTGGATAGAAGCTATGCAAGAGGAGTTGAATCAATTTGAAAGGAATGAAGTCTGGTACTTAGTTCCTAGACCAAGTCATCAAAGGGTAATTGGCACTAAGTGGGTTTTCAGAAATAAGATGAATGAAGATGGTATTGTTACCAGAAACAAAGCAAGACTAGTGGCCAAGGGGTATTGTCAAGAAGAAGGAATTGACTTTGATGAAACTTTTGCACCAGTAGCAAGACTTGAAGCAATCAGACTGTTTCTAGCCTATGCTGCTTACAAGAACTTCACTGTCTACCAGATGGATGTGAAGTCTGCTTTTCTCAATGGAGAATTGCAAGAAGAAGTGTACGTTGAACAACCTCCTGGATTTGAAGTCTATCAAGAAGAGGACAAAGTATATCGTCTGAAGAAAGCCCTCTATGGACTGAAACAGGCTCCAAGAGCATGGTATGATACCCTATCTGATTTTCTTTTAATTAAAGGATTTCATAAAGGTAAGGTAGATAAAACCTTGTTCACAATTGAATGGGAAGATCATATATTACTTGTGCAAATATATGTGGACGATATTATTTTTGGTTCAACTAACCAACAGATGTGTGATAAATTCTCCAAGCTGATGCAGAATAAGTTTGAAATGAGCATGATGGGTGAACTTAATTATTTTCTTGGTTTACAAGTCAAACAGTTGCCTGATGGAATCTTCATAAATCAAGCAAAATACACAAGAGATCTGTTCAAGAAGTTTGGTATGGAAACTAGCTCTACTGCTACTATTCCTATGTCTACAAGTCTTCGTTTGGATAAAGATGAAGATGGCAAATCAGTAGACATAACCAAATATAGAGGCATTATAGGGTCACTGTTATATTTAACAGCAAGCAGACCTGACATAATGTACTCAGTTGGAGTCTGTGCAAGATTTCAATCAAACCCCAAGGAATCTCATCTCTTAGCTGCCAAGAGGATATTGAAATATGTTAAAGGCACTCAAGAATTGGGATTGTGGTATCCTAGAGAATCTGGATTTGAGCTTATTGGTTATTCAGATTCAGACCTTGCTGGCTGCAAGATTGACAGAAAGAGCACAACAGGTGCCTGTCAGTTCTTAGGTAGTCGTCTGATCTCATGGATGAGTAAGAAACAAACCTCAGTTTCTATATCTACTGCTGAAGCTGAATATATAGCTGCTGGAGCTTGTTGTGCACAGATACTTTGGTTGAAGCATCAACTAGAAGACTACAACATCAAGATCAGTGGAATTCCAATCTACTGTGATAATACTAGTGCAATTTCACTTACTCAGAATACTACAAGTCATTCAAGGACTAAACATATAGAGATCAAGCATCACTTCATTAGAGATCATGTGGAAAAAGGCAATGTTATGATAGAGTATGTTCATACTGACAATCAAATTGCTGATATCTTCACTAAACCTCTAAGTGAAGCAAGGTTCTCAACTCTAAGAGCTGAGTTAGGACTACTTAATTTGGATGCATAAGCTGAGGGGGAACTCATCAGAAGACTGGAGTTCAACAGCTTAGTTATCCGTCGCTTATTCAAGAATTAACTTTCAACAGACTAGTTAGCTTATGGATTCTTAAAGACAGGGGGAACGTGTAAGACTAGCGGTACTTCTGCTCTAAAGATGAAATCTGTTAATGTCAGTTAGTGAAAGTTATATTATCTGAAGATCTGTTCTTAATTCTTGAAGACTGAAGATTATTTTATCTTGCTGGATTGACAAACAGCAGAGGAAGATTACTAGCTATTGGCATTCTCTAGTAATACCAGATAACAGATCACTCGTCTGTCAGATAAGTTAAACTCTACTCATCTGATATCTTATATAAGCATGGTCATAAAACGCATTCTTAAGAAACACGCTTTTATAAGTAACAGATTAGTGTCGATAGAGTTTCCCGCCCATCTGACATTAAAATAATAAAATTGAAATCCGCTTCTCCTATACATACGATTTAAAACTGTCAGATTAGATCAACGGTTCAGATAAATCACGGAAACCAAATCAAAAGGAAACCTATAAAATCCGATCTGAAACAGTACAGTCGTCTTACGCACTCAAAAATTCTCAAACTCTCTAACTCTCAAACCCTATTGTTTCGAAAGTTTACTGCATCTTTGTAGATTTCTACTCTCAAAATTTCAGATATGGAGAAGATTATCGAAGGAAGGTACTTCAACTACAGCAAATTCCATTTTTCGGGCACTGATCTGATGCGCTCGTTACTGGAAAAGATTAAGGAAGCTTCGTTAGTTCCTGTTTTGGAGGCTCACGAAGACAGAGTCTACTTAGAAGATGTTGAGCACTTCTATACAACCAGGAAATTCTCTAAAAATGACACGATTATGACTGCTGAAATAGTTGGAAAGAAGATTGCGGTCTCAGCTGCTGTTCTCAGTGAGATCTATAAACTATCAAATGAGGGAGGAGATGTGACCAGTCTAGGGTCAGCAAAGGAAGAAGAGTTTTGGGCCATTTGTGCTAAACCTGGAGAAGAGATGACTGGGTCTTTGATGAAGACTCAGCTGAAAGGCGAATATCAGAGGTTTGCTGATATTATTGCAAAGATAATAGATTGTGCTACAGGTTCACTGGATGGATTACCTAGGAAGAGGTACTGCACAATGATTTGCATTTATTATGGATTTAAGGTTAACTGGGCTGCTCACTTGTATGAGCTGTTAAGTGATAAAAGGCATTCTCACGCTATTTTACTGAGTCATCTGTTTGCCTCACTAAATTGCCCTATGGGTGGTGGGAAGCAAACTCACAGCAGTAAAGAGTTCAAACTCTACGAGCCTGTTAGACAAATAGTGGATAAGCCTAAAAGAAAAGCCCCTTCAAAATCCAAGAAGACCCCTTCTAAGAAGAGCAAGAAGGTGGGTCAGACAAGTCAATCTGCTGAGGCAACAGCACAGTCTGCTGTTGTGGTTGAATCAGCACAACCTGAATTTGAAGTCCCTGAAAAGGTGATAGATGACTTCACAGCTGAAGTTGAGAACATGGAGACTGGCACTTCATCTGAAAAGACAGATTCTGATGAAGAAGTTCCTATTCAAAGGTTGAAGAGATTGAGGACTAGGAGTGAGGCAAGGGGACCTCCTGTTGCAAACCCTCCTGCCAAGAGAATTCCTAAGTCCAGAGCAAAGAGAAAGGTAAATTTCTCTGAAGAACCTGTTGCAACTGTTAGAGAAACAACAACATCTGCTGAAAGACCTTTGGTTATTAAAGAACCAGTTGTTGCATCTACTGAAGAAGTTGCTTCCACAATTGGAGTTCCTACTACAGACTCTTCTGCTGTAGTATCTGCTGATGCCGGAGAAGATCAGCAGACTGCAACAATAGGAGAAGGAGAGACACTCCTTCTGCATCCAAATCCTGTTGCTGCAACTCCAATACAAGCAGTTGAAAGCCCTGACCCAATCAGACAAAGGCCTGGGAAATTTTCAACTTATGTAACTGTTGCAGAAAAGATGAAGTTAGATGCTGCTGAAAAGCAGAGGTTAGCTGCAGAGAAAGCAGAAGAGGATAGGCTGAAAAGCCTAGAATTAAAAAGGCTGGAGGAAGAAGCCAGCAAAATGACTCAAGAGCAGAGAGATGCTATTGAGGCAGCAGAGTTGGCTGCTGTTATTGAAGCAAGCATCAAGGATGCTCATGGACATCAGCATACTGGTGGGATAGCTATTGGTGAACCAAGGGATCCAAACAAACCAATCCCAGCTATGCCTGCACCCAAGATAAAAGAGAAGAAAAGAGAAGAAATCAGATTATCTATTGAAATTGTTAGGGAAGACCCTGCAATGTTTGAAGAATTTCTCAAAAGACTGGATGCTGAAAGTGAAAGGATTAATCGTCTGACACTCTTCCATTCTGAAAAGATCAGATACAACAGATGGAGGGAATTCAGATTGACAAAGAGTCCTGCTGAAATGGCCAAATGCAAAGAATTCAAGGCTACAGAAGAATGGATACTTAAATGGCTTGAGACAAATTCACTCATTCAAGCACTTGATTCAGAGTTCTTTCTGGATAGGTTAAGGATGAGGATATGTCATATAGTCAAGGAAGAAGCCAAGAAGATCTTTGCATCTATCTCTGAGGATTTTGATAACTCAACAAACCTCAAAGAAAGATTTATCAAGTTGGCTATTGCTCAAGCAATGGAGCTCTGGGCAAAGAAAGCAAGGAAGTTAAGGGGACAACCAAGTGAACTGGTCCCACTTCCTAACATCAAACATATTGTCTATGGACCTAATCTGAAACCTTATGAAGAGTTACCTGAGGATCCAACATCTACTTTTATTCCTCTTGATAACTTTACTTGGATTTCTAACAGGTCTGCAGTGGACAATGAAGGATTGATGAGGACAGTTGAAACTGTCAAGAAGATTATATCACCTGCTGAGAAAGAAGGAGCAGAGTCCTCTGATCAACCTAAGCAAATTGAGGGTACATCAGACCCATCTGATCAAGACAAAATGCAGGATGATAAGTCTGATGCTGCTGAGGAATCAAAGAAGGAAGAAGAAATTCCAGCAGATCAGTTAAAGGAGAAAGAAGTTGCTACTGAAAGAGATGATCAAGCTAAGGAGAAGGAAAGCACTCCAAGCCTTGCTGATGAACCAGCAGATCAATCTCTTGCATTGACAACTCAACCATCAGAGCAACTCATGGAAGATTCACCTGCTGCTACTTCAGATATGCCTTCAACCTCTCATGGTGTTCAGACAAATCTGTTGGACTCCATCCAGCAAATGATCACCAATTCTCTGAAGGATATGAAGAAAGAATTAGCTGCAGAAGTGATTGCTGCTGTTAAACAACCAGTTCAGAAAGCTGCTGCTGTCCCAACAGATCTGATAGAAGACACTGCTTACAATGTTTGTAGGACCTCAGGCGCTACCACTTGCCCCAAAACCAATTGGTGTTAGGGAATGCGCATACCCTTCCCTTATAGTGCATTCACGCAAGCGCCCACGATATTCGATTGTGGCTCCACCCGCACACTTAGTTTGGGTCTCCATCCGCACACTCAGTTTGGATGCCACAGGACAATTGCTGTCACCCGCACACTTAGTTTGGGTGCCCAACAATCTCCCCCTCAGCAATTGCTCCTGCTGGGAATCGAACACGTGACCTTGGCTCTGATACCACTTGTAGGACCTCAGGCGCTACCACTTGCCCCAAAACCAATTGGTGTTAGGGAATGCGCATACCCTTCCCTTATAGTGCATTCACGCAAGCGCCCACGATATTCGATTGTGGCTCCACCCGCACACTTAGTTTGGGTCTCCATCCGCACACTCAGTTTGGATGCCACAGGACAATTGCTGTCACCCGCACACTTAGTTTGGGTGCCCAACAATGTTAAATCTATCTGTCAGGACATGGATATTCTTAGAAGAAGGACTCAGAGCACTACTGAAGGTTGGAAACAGATTGAACAAACTGTTGAATTGGCTCTCCAAGCAGAAGATGAAGTCATGGGAAACATGATGAAAGACTTCACTGCTTCATCAAATTGGATTTTGGGATCTCAAATTCAATTGGGTGATCAAGGAGAAGACTTGTTCAAAGAAGTCAAGAATGTTAAAGCCAATCAACTTAAACAACAGGCTCAGATCAATGCTATGGAAGAGAACATCAAGCTTCTCTGTGATTCACTTCTAATTACTCCAATCTTACCAAACTATCAAATCGACCCTGCTGATGATGACAAAAAGGGGGAAGAGAGGATATTTGGGCAGAAAAGAGTTGGACCTTCTGTTGAATTGGAAGCTGAAGATGATGCTGAAGGAACAGAAGTCCTAGAAGAGTCTGCTGATGAAAATGATAGGAATGAAGCAGCAAATGAAGGCACAAGCAGATCAGCAGAAGAAAAGATCACAGAAAAAGAAGAAGATGACAAGGAGATAGCTGAAGAATTTGAAGAAACTGAAGCTGAAGCAAAAGCTAAATCTGATAAGGAAATAGCTGCTGCTAAGGATTCAGCTGAAGAACAGCTTGATCCTGACACTAAAAAGAAGAAGCTAGAGCTGTTGAAGCAGAAGCTGGAAGTTGGAACTTCCAAACCTGCTGATGAATCAGAAAAAGAAGACAAGGAAGCTGAAGAAGAAAAGAAAGAAGAAGACTAGTTTAGACTAGATTTCTTTACTTTAAAAACCTTGTAATCTTTTACTTTGCATATTTTACTCTTCAAAACTTGTAAAATGTAATCAATTCAATATCTATAAAATTGCAAGTTTGACTCCAACAGATTATTTCTATCTCAGAAATTTTTGAGGATCAAAACTTTAGTTTAGGTACAGGTACTTAGCTGAGGTTTTGTCATCATCAAAAAGGGGGAAATTGTTGGATGAAGATGAAGATGAAGTGCAAAGAAGTCAGAAATTAAGGGAAGGTTTTGATGATTCTCAAAACATCATAATCAGCTAAGTATGGAAAGCTTAGTTCCCTTGGAAGAATTTTGAACAAGTAAAAGAAGACATCAGAAGAGTTCAAAGTTCGAAGCTCAGAAGACTAGTGATCTCTTGCTGAATCAGCGAACAGAAGGGTAGGTCATCAGCCGAGTCAAATCAGATGAGTTCAGTATTTGATCAGCAGAGTATCTATCAGCAGAGTCGTTTTGATCAGCAGAGTAGAAGAGATCAAGAGATTAGTCCAACGGTAATAAATGCACCTGGCGTAATAAATGCTGAAAGAGAAGGATAGTAATGGCAAATGATTGAAGATATCCTCGGATCAGCAGAGTGCATTAAATGCAGCATTAAATGCGATGGACAGAAAGGTACTGTACACTGTACTATTGCTGCAGGGAGCCGTTTCAAAAAGAGCTGAAGATTGGATTTGAAGATGTGATTTCCTTCAACGGTCATAAATTCAAATTCAAGTATAAATAGAGCAAAGTTCGAAGAGAGACTAACACAACAACAATCAGAGATCGAAATTTTGAAGCAGAATTTCTCTAAGTCTCAAAAGCTCGAACAGCTCACTCGTCTGGTGGAAGTCATCTGTTGACAGAAACCCAGTTGAAGAAAACAGAAAAACATTATCTGAGTGATTTTGTAAAAAGCTGAGTGTTGTGCGGAGTTGTGATCCATCTTTGTGAGTGATCAAACTTCAGAGAGTAGGTTTTCTTTGTGAATTCCTATTGTGAGCTTACAGCCTTCTCATTAGTTGTTTAGGTGTAAGTGGAGAAATATTGTAATCTAAGTGATTATAGTATAACCCAGAATCTGTGTGATCTGGAAGAGTGGACTAAAGGATTTTTATCCATATAACCACTATAAAAATTCTTTGTGTTATCTTGCATTTAAAGCTTTCTTGCATATTTAAAGTTTGCACATTTGAACACTTTGAATTATTTGAAAAGATTTTAAAACAAAAGGAGTTTGTAAAAAACTGGGGATAAAATCTTTCAAGAACTAAGTCTACTTGTGAAAAACACTTTAAAACAATCCGCTGCAAGTAAACTCTTTGAAAAACTGTTTTGCTGAAAAACAGCTAAGTTACTGTAAGAAGAGTGGTCAGTCGTCTGTTCAAGATTTGTTCACGATCAGACTAGTCTGTTTACTGTTCTTCATCAGCTTAGTCTGCTGACAGAAGACTGAAAAGTTTTTAAGTTCAAAAATTTTCAGAGGTCTATTCACCCCCCCCCCCCTCTAGACCTCATCTGACCACTTGGGACCAACAAACAAATTTCGATCCTCATCTACATAAGTTAAACATGGCAATTACACTAAGTACCTCTCTCTGAGTCGCAACAAATTTCCATTTCATCCCATCAGCGACATCTGCATTGAACTGCACAACAATCTCCATATAAAAAAGGTGAATCCAAATTACAAACATAATAATCTACGAACGAAGAGGGCAGACATATGTTGAGCTATTATAAGAGTCACACCTGGAAGTAACCGTGCCATCCGTGTCATGACGAGCAATCTTTTCTTCAACACTCTGAAAAAATTATTGAAGTTTTCTTCTCAATTTTTCCAACAACAAACTCTTTAGAAAAAAATGTACCAACATATATGTACCATTAACATTAAAATAAACAAACAAACTTTTTTCTATTGTCTGTTTGTTCTTATTCATTAGTTGTTAATAAATGTAATTTATTTCACACTTTTATTAAACAATGAATAAAAAATTCACCAATGATGATTAAGTGCGGGTTGCAGGTGGGTCGATTTTCTGACCATCAAACCCATCACCCGACCCATAACGTGCGGGTTTACAAATTACCAACCCGTACTTGATTATTTTAAATATAAAACCGATGGGTTACAGGCGGGTTGAAGCGGTTTGGATTGATGGGTCGGGTGAGACGGGCTTATGAACACCCCTAGGGGCATGTGGGTAAAGGGGGGAGAATGGGAATTTAGGTTCAACTGGGGATTTTAGTTTTCGGCGAAAATTGAATGTAATCAGAGGCCTGAAGCAATAGAAGCCATGTTTGTATTAACAAAGACTTTAAGCATAAATTGGGGATTTGAAACTGGCTAACTGGAAATTTCGAATTTGACTGCAGAGATTGACTAACTTTGCATTCCCAAATCAAGTTAATTTAGTATTCTGCACCCTAGGAAATTACTTATTTCACTTTGCATTCCCGAAACACCTGACTTTATTTTGCATCCTTCTACCGCTTTAACTTAGCATGAAGAGCCATTTCCTACTGCCAGCAAGACCATGTTTGGTATTTAAAAAATTATATACTTTCTGCTATACACGTCGGGATTTTCCTTCATTGATTGTTGAATGATCGAAAAATATTTTTCTCTGCTTAAACCACCTATCAGTTTTTGTTCTTCTTAGCAAAAAATGTCAAGAAGAGTTTTCCCTCAAGTAACTCATAAGCATGCTAACACAATGGAAAACAAATGTTGGCCAACCGGTGTGAACGTGAGCATGTTTTTTCCCATAGTTACATAATGAAAAAATTGCGACCCTTGAAGAAAATTTCAATATAGAAAGAGAAATTACATCATATTGTACAATACATTGTCAATTATGGTGCGAGTATTTCTTTTGTATTTCATTCTTATATGTATATGTTGCATTAATCTTTTTATTTATTTCATAAAGATGTAGGATGTGGCTTTTTTTATGTGGTATGAACTAAGATTTTTTGACAAAGCTAGGATAATAATGCCAGGGCCGGCCCTAGACTTTTCGGGGCTCTAGGCGAAGTAAAAAATCGGGGCCCTATATCTATCGTCTTTTGTTTCTTACGTTTTTCACAACCAGATAAATATTTTCTACTTGACATAATAATTCAAAAACCAATCAAATAAATAGTAAATAAAAAGATAATTAAGTTAAGAATACACATGATAAGTAGCAATTCAACAATCAAACGATTAATCAACTATTAGCGATTCCTCAAAGAAATTGGGTTCCCTACCATATAAAATAAATGAAAAAAAGACAAAAAAATAATGAATTATAATTATAATTTAATAGAAAAATAATACAATCAAATTTTCCCAAAATCATAAATCAGTTATAAACCCTAACTAACTAAAAGTTAATACTACAAGCCCTAAATCAATTTTTTACCAAAATTAGGCTCAATGAAATTTTCAACTAACACTATAGAAGAAAGAATGGAAGTCCAACATATTAACATCTAGATAAATTGTTGTAGAACATATACCTCTATAGAAGAAAGAATGGAAGTCCAACAAATAACAATGGCAGTGCTGCTACGGTGGCAGTCCGGTGGACGTTCGGTCGGTGTGGGCGCGCGCGGGGATGGGGTGAATGGTGAACCGAGGGGATAAATCTATTGGCCGTGGTGCAGTGCTTGCTGGTGGCACGGTATCGCTGCTTGACCAAGGAAGAGGGAAAAGCAGCTGGTTGAGAAGACACGGTGTCCGGTGCGCGCAGATCGGAGAAGGAAAAAAGGGAGAGATGAAAGAGATGTTAGGAGAGATGAAAGAGACGTTTTAATCTCACTATTATTCTATTATTGATTTATTGTAAGTTTGTAACAGCTGCCAAGGTTTGGGCCTATATATATATATATATATATATATTTTGGGCTGGGCTAGACATGCATTAATACATACATGGGTTGGGGGCCCCAATTGAATGGGGGCCCATGCAATTGCCTAGTTGGACTAGGCATAAGGCCGGGCCTGAATAATGCTTGAATATTACTTAATAAAGGATGTCTGAGGTTTAAATCGAGAAAACTATGTTTAGACTCGATCTACTATCAATCGAAGAGAAAATGGGCATGCTTGTTTCTATTTTGTTTAGTTTGATTATAATTTGAATCCAATAAATAATTTTTATATCGATTTCATATATTAGACAATTCATAAACTTCAATTTCTAATTAAACTTTGTTAAGGCATTAGATAACTTAATATAACATCCCTGCATAAGCCCTTCACTATCTCTGTTAAATTCATATATACCTTGTTGTTACCTTTCAAACTATTTTGAATGAGATAAACATTTGGTACTTATAGAATTGTAGAACGTGAATGATGTTCTGTAAACAAAGAAAATCCTACATGTGATAATCATTAACAAGAACTAACAAATTCTAACAATCTTAGGAAAAACATGAAATAGCATATGATGAATTGGACAAAGTAATGTTCGATGAACAAAATTTAAGATGACATAAAATTGAAGGTTGTGGAGTTTTTCTTTGTGAAGGCAATGTGCATATACTTATGAACTGTAGACAACGACTTGAAGCAGTCTATTTCCAAGGCCTTTATGTTCCTTCTCTATTAGCATAGCTGAAGCCGGGACTAAAAGGTTAGATTCATCTACCTCGATTAGTTAAATTGTAGGTATATATCCCATATGACGAGGAATTTTCTCCAGTGAACAACATCGTCGAACAACCAGACGCTTAAGTCTCGGGAAGTTGGTGCCACATGATGTCCAATGCACTAGATTCAAGTCTTCCATAAGCAAGAAGATCCGTCGAGGGAATTCCTCTTCCCTTGTATCCCATTCTGGTTCCATTGGCTCCAAATCTATACCTACAAAGTCACTTTTTTGCAGTTTGAGCAGTTCAAGATTTGGCAATGAACCAATTGTTGCCATAAACCTCAAAGGGGTTTTACACAAACTCGGAGTTAATTTTTTTAGGGAAGGTGAAAATGTGAGGTAAGACAAGAAATCCCGTGTTACCATTGACCAATCAGATGAACACTTCAATGTTTCGAGTTTATGTAGAGAAGCGAGATCAAAGACATCATGAAGTGCAACGTTACAGAAAACTCCAAGTTTCTTTAGGTTGGGAAACTTTTGAAGAACCTCCTTTGTAAGTCCACACAACTGGATATTTGTGAGCGTTTGCAGATCCTCTTGAGTAACATTTTTCCCATTTCCAGGACAATACCAGATGCAAGCTTTTTTAGACTTGATATGTCTCAGTTGTGTCATCTCCCACACTTGAGATGGGAGAGCAAATGCCCTGAACGATGGTAGTCTACCAATAATTAACGTTTGTAAGTTCCAGAATCTAGATATCGAGGGGGGTAAAGTTGAACGACATGTAATGCAAAGTACCGTAGGTTGACTAGTTGCAATATTTCCATTGGGAATTGAAGAAATCCTATCTTAAATACATCCAATATCCTTAAAAATCTTAAGCCAAAAATTACAGGATCAAGAGCATTTGATGCACGACCAAAGTACAAAGAAGAATGAGCAAATGTCATCATTAACTCAATGTCATCATTAATTTCACTACGGCACATAATTATTGTATCTTTTGGGATATTGGGGACACCCCTGTGTCTTACCCTCCGGAAGTTCTCTGCAACAGTGTATATCTAGCTGAAATCCCTCAAGAGACCATGAAGGCTATAGGTCTTTATTTTTCCATTGAAATCTTGTTCACAAACCATGAGAAAGTTTCTATGAAAAAGAGCCCTTAAGTAGTCCTCTGCAGTCTCTTCCAAGGTCTTATTTGCAATTGGTATTATAAATCCCTCAGCAAACCATAACCTGATGACTTCTGAAGCCATAATCTCACGATCTTCACGGAAAGCTCCCATGTAGAGGAAACATGGTTTCAGATAGTGCGGCAAATGGTTGTAACCCATGTCTAAAACTTCTATAGAGAACTACTTACATATAATGATTCAATCTTTTCCTCCACAGACTCCCAGAAATATCGTGTCTTGGATGTCAAGAGTATCTCCGCTATCGCGATAATTAGAAAGGGATGTCCATTAAAAAGTCAAATTCGTTAAGACGCTGGGAAACCGCTCCT
This sequence comes from Penstemon barbatus, assembly GCA_003313485.2. Taxonomy (NCBI): domain Eukaryota; kingdom Viridiplantae; phylum Streptophyta; class Magnoliopsida; order Lamiales; family Plantaginaceae; genus Penstemon; species Penstemon barbatus. The sequence goes on from CM064881.1 coordinate 27,815,032, forward strand.
TCGTTGGAAAAACCACGGCACTATGCTTAAAACATCAAATTATTTTTCCAATCTTTTCTAACTCAGGAGGGCAGTGTTCCCGTGCAAACACCTTCTGGCATTGTAGCTCCCAGCATTCATCGAAAGTGAGAAACGAGCATAGTGAGCAACTGCTGAAGATCTAGCTACATTAGAATCCCTAGTCGTCAACAAAATTCGACTTCCATTTCCGACATCTGGAAAGAACCTTCTCAGAATTTTCCAGTCCTCATAAAACCATATATCATCCACCACAATTAAATACCTTGTACCCCTTAATGCTTTATATAGATATTTTCCTAACTCGTCATCACTTTCTCTATGCATCCTACTAGTAAACTTTCTTAGGGATTCAGGAAGTCTAACTAGACTATCTCGCAAAGTAAAGTTCATTGAAATCGTAATCCAGAGACGAGTGTCAAAGTGATTATTAATTGATGAGTCACTATAAAGTTTTCGAGCAAGAGTCATCTTACCACTGCCTCCCATCCCTATTATAAGGATATCTTGGAGTTGTGATTGTTGTCCAGTGATTACATCCTTCAGGAAAGCAAATTCTTCCTCCATCCCAACCATATGTTCCTCAAACTTGGATCAGGATCTGGTGATGATGATGGTTGTGAAACAACAAAAGGTGAGTTTAAATTAACCGCCGGTACTGGAGGAGGGTCTTCTTTCATAATCATTGCAATCTCTTCATTGATGGAATCAAACTCTTCCACCATATCTTTCAAGTCGAACAGATGAGTTGAAATTGATGAAAAATTCGGTTCGACATGTGGGCTTCAATTATGTCTTCTCCCTTCTGTGAGGCAATTACGATTCGTCGCTCCAAAATCTCTATTATTCCCGCCGTCGTCAAATAATTTTTCAAAATATTTACCTTGTCCAAAAGGGACTGGATCTTATTTTTGTGATCAAGAATAAGATATTGTTGATTATATGGATTCAATACATGCTTAAGAATAAGTGAAAAGGACTCCACGGCATAAGCCATAACTGAATTCTATCTCTCTCTCTCTTTTTTTTTTCTTCTTCCACGATCTCAGATCTCACTCCCAAATTAAGACCAATTAATGCACCACAAAATAAATAATTAGCAATTTTTTATTGTATATGTACATACGAATCAATCTTACCATGTTGCATGATTTTGTTGGATTGAAATGGGTCCGCCCAGTTCGGACTAACCTAACTCGATCCAATCCGAATTGGATTATTTGAATAGAGAGAAAATTGGAGGGAGTAGTTAATTAACTACTCCCCACTATGGTGTTAACCTCCCATTAGTGGGAGATTAACTCCCACTTGATAAATGAGAAGCCCACTTGAATGTCTTGGACAGAAAGTCCAAGGGACTTTCGTCCCTTTGTTCTCCCAAGAACAGAGAAAGCATTTTGCTTCTCTGTTCACTTTCTCTTGTGTATATATATATACTCATCCACATTATACATATATGTATGTATTTATGAGGCACATAACTGGGGTATAATATCTAGTGATTTATGGGCACATATTATCATACTAATTTTGGGTATTTAGATCGTGGAATTTAGGCTACATCCGTATGTGCTTTAGTCTCCACCAGGAGCACCAAAACGTGAGGTTTCAAAGATGAAGAAGTTGGTGATTTAACCACGGTGTTCGGTCAAAATGGCGTTTGAATTTTTGCAGGTGATCCATGGAGATTCCGAGTAAGAATTCGATATTCGTATCCTTCGAATTCCAACATTGGTATCAGAGCCATTGTTGGTTAAATTTCGACTTTAATTTCAGTTTTTGGATGTGAAATCATGATGAATCCGTGTGATTCTATGCTCACTTCTTTTATTGGCATGATTTATGTTATTATGAATTATGCTTTTATATTCTGAAATTGCACGTTTCATGTGATAATATGATTGCTAATGTGATGAGATTTTATATCTCTGTCTTTCTCTCATATAATTGGTTTGCAAAATGTTTTGTTGCTTTTGGTGGACTCCCAATTTTTGAGCCTTTTCTCTTTGATCCAAAACTGCAACCTTCCTCTCATTATACAACACTCAGTCAGGAGTGAATTATTAGGAATGTTAATAGAAATGCTCATGTTATGTTTTAGATACATGTTTATATTTTAATAACAAGTTGTTGGTCCCAAGTGGTTAGATGAGGGGGGTGAACAGACCTCTAAAAAATTTTGAACTTAAAAAGTTTTCACTTAACTGTCAGCAGACTAAGCTGTTGAAGGTGAGTAAGCTCACTAAGCTGATCGGCGAACAAGTCTTAGAACAGCACAGTTAATTACTTCTCTTTAAACTACTTAGCTGATTTCAGCAAAATCAACTTTTAAAAGCAGAGTACTTGCAGCGGATTTAAAACAGTGTTTTTCACAAATAAACTTATAACAGTTAGAAAGATTTATCCCCAGTTTTAACAAACTCTTTTCACGAAATCTTTTAACAGTTTGGTTAAAGTGTTTTATGCAATCTGAAAATATGCAAGTAAAAATGCAAAGTAAAAAACACAGAATTTTTATAGTGGTTATATGGATTTAAATCCTTTAGTCCACTCTTCCAAGTCACTTAGATCTTGGGTTATACTAGAAAACACAAAGTAATCAGTATACAATGCTTGCACCAAACAACAAATGAAATGGCCACAAGTGCGCAATAGGAAATCACAAAGAAAGCCTATCCTCTGAAGCTAGATCACTCACTAAGACGGATCTACACTTTTCACAACACTCTAACAGTTTTTCACTCGGAAAAATGTGTTTATCTTTGATCTTCAACTTCGGCTTGTGTCAACAAATGACAAAGCTGATGAGTGAGCTGTTCATGAGACTTGAAGATTTTGCTTCGGATTTTCTCTCAGATATTGTGTTGTTGTTCTCTTTTTCGTTTTTTGAACTATTTATACTCGCAGGTTTGAAAAATGTCCGTTGAAGAGAGACAGAATTCAAATTCCTCGGGTACTGGTCCTTAATTTCCACGAACGGCTCTCTGCAAAGTGACAGTACTGCAAACAGTACTTTATGTCAGACAGCATTTAATGCACCTAGCTGATACGAGGTATTTCTTCAATCATTTGTCATTAATACCCTCGGTCTTCAACATTTATTACTCCAACTGCATTTATTACCGTTGGGGAGACTTCCTGATCCTTTCCACTTGGCTGATGAGAACACAAGTCTGATGATGAGCAGAGTTGATCCCCTATCTTAAACAAATCTGATTTGAGTCGGCTGATCTTCACCAGTCTGATTTCTTTCTTCAACAGTAGATCAGTAGTCTTCTGGACTTTGAATCTTTCACCCTTTGATTTGTCTTCTTATTTGGTCAAAATTCTTCTAAAGGTTTTAACTAAGTGTTCCATACTAAGCTGATCTTGATGTTTTGGAAATCATCAAAACATCCCTTAATTTTTTTTGTCTTTAATACACTCTATCTTCATCTTCATCCAACACAAGTCACCATGATAAATTCATTAACATGTTTATGAAGAATTTTTAAATGGCATATTTTTCAAGAAGTTTAAATTATGCCGTAATTCTCATAATATGACATAGTATGATTATGAATTTATGATCTGAAAACGAGTGTGGTCAATTGATGAGCTTGTTGGGGATTTAATTTCAGAATATTATGAATCCAATTTCGGTGTTCTTGCTTGAGCATTTATGGTTATTTTTAGCTTGTTTCAATTTATGCTCAGAAATTTTCATGATAGCATGCTTATATGTTGAATATCATATCTGAAAATTTTTATGATATTATTCCTTGCGGATTTGAAGATATGAATTTATTTTTAGTATATTCCATAAATTTGATAATTTTTTGGGAATAAACTATTACGCTTTGAGAACTAAAATTTGTACCATTAGAAAGCTCTCGTCAAGAGCTTTCCAACCATATAAAGATCACTGAATTTGACCTTGTAACGAAGGAGTTATGGCCAAATGAAGTTAGGTTCTGAAATTTTTTTTTGTGAAAGCTTTAATAATATTTCAGAGGAAATGTCTGGCAAGTGGGAGTGTTTGGCAACTCCCACCTATCAACTTCAATTTTCATTGCATGAAGAAAATGGTTTTAAAATATTTTGGATTAAGAAAATTTATGAAATTTCTTTTGGGAAACTCTGAAATTGTTTTAAAATATGGGACCACCGATTAAAGTGTTGGAACAGTAATTAAATTGTTGTCCTAATTTTTTTATGTAAGCTTGAAGAAGTTCTATTTAAAGTTTTTTTCTGAAATTAGGACATATTTTTTTTGGCTTATGGACAATTAAAAAATTTTTTATGAGAAAATTCTTTATGAAAAGAATTAATGATATTTCGAATTGGCTTTTAAGCGCAATAAAATATTTAACTCATTTTTTAGAGTGCGATGCATGTCGGACCTAGTGGGAGGGCAAATATAACTAAAGAATCTGAACCTATTTTGCAATTGTTGTATGTTGCAAAAGTTAGAAATTCTAATGAAAGTGTTTTGCACACTTATCGAGTTTTGCGGTAATGAATTTAAAACGGTGAAAGTTGATGCGATTGAGACACTTCTTTAGCTGAAAGCTAAAAGAAAAATACTGAAAGATTAATTTCCATTTTTTAATGGAATGAATATGTCGTTTATCCGATATGTTGGAAAACAACTTACTGAATTTGGAATTCAGTTAGTCTTATTTGTGTTAAAGGGTAAAATGAATAATTTGATGATTTATTCTATCGCTACCCTCTAAGTTCTAAACTTTTCATGTACATTCGAGATTTATCTCCATAATGGGAAATAACTGTAATAAGTTAAGACGAATCTTGTAAGTATTTGTCTCCCGAGACTTGGTCATTAGAATCTTCTAAGGAGATTATTGATTGACACATGATTTTGTTTATGTAAACATGACTCTTTGTATGTGTCATTGTATCAATGTGTTTGATGCATACATATCTCTTTGTATATGGTACATGATGTGTTCTTGTGAAACTCACACGTTTAACCCTCTAATATACTTAGAAATAAGTATTTAAGTGGGAGTTCGAGGTTGGTAGAATTTGAAGAATTCCCACCTAGAACTATTTAATTTCGTACTTGGAATTAAATGAGTGATGATGAACATTTAATTATGGGAGATGATTGGGAACATTGTGAACTTTCGATGTTGTATCTTATGGGATTCAAAACAAGTTTGACTTGTTGTGTACGGAATTGGATATAGATGAGCGATTATGATATCTCATTAATCGATGGATCATGGCAATTAATCTTAGGAAAATGAATATTGTAAGAGTACTCATTGAGAAATTTTGTGACATTTTGTCTCTATAGATTCAGTACGTGAGTGGGATAGAATGATGTTGTAGAAAGCATCTATCATGTCTTTAAAGACCTGTTGTGGTCTTATTACTCGAGAAGGAGAAAAGATTTATCGGACGTTATTTGAGAGTATTCCGCTGCTTTAACTGTTCTGATAAGTCTGGTAATTATGACCTCGTATGAAGTTCACCTAAAAGAGTAGTATGAGAATACAACTCTAACAAGGTAAATGCAATTGACTTTAAAGCTTGACCATCGGAAACTCTGTTGCTTAGTATGTTGATACTTGGAATGATGCAGTCATACTTAATGACAAATTAAAGTCAATTAGTCATAATTTTTCTTTTTTGAGTTACTAATTCAAGTTAAATCAGTCTCGATCCATTTGAAAGACCATTCAAAGGTCATGTTAATTCACATAACTGTGAAGAGTTTTACTCAAATGGTAATTATTTCGTTGTGCTTCCCAATTAGTTATTTGGTGTTAGTGAGACCAAAAGCTCAAGTCTGTGTGACTGACTATATAAAACTTAATAAAGTTTAAGCTCCAGGAGCTGAAACTAGATTTTAGAAGCAAAAATGAACGAAAGGAGACTGAAGATAATTCTAATTAGAAGAATACACAACGCCAGATTTTGGAAGTCTAAATCGGTATGGGACAAAAAGTTCTATAACTTTCATGTGGTTAATTATTTTCACTCGTTTGTGGACGAAGTTGAAAAGATAGCACTTAATAACATTTATGTAGTTATTGTTTGTTTTCTAGAACAATTTTACTAATCTTGTCCTATGTGGATTGTAGCTTTAGTAATTTTAATAACTAAAAGTGTTCATGCCCCTATCAAGTTTATTTGGGTACATTGGAGTGCTTTTGGAATCTAAACTTAACTTTTGGATTTATTCTTCTTACATTAGATTTGTACTTGAATTTCAAATTGACTTGACCAGTATCACTTTAGGGGTGATACTTAGTGTGATCCTAGACTTTTAGCAATAGTTCGAAGTGTCCAATTTTGACCTAATGTTTTAGTTACATTGATAATTGTCGTTGCAGTGGCAACACGAGACATTGAAACAATGCAAACATTAAATATGTTGAAGGCATATTTGTGTAGGTCATATTGGGCAAGTGGAAACACTAAACCATTAAGAAGATTTTTTGAAGTCAACTCTATAAAAGGGTTTGCCTTTATTTCGTTCCATAACGGAAATAAGACACTCAAACTATTTTGGTAAGGCTGTTGGAGTTAAACTTCCATTCTAATTAATTCTAGTGATTTAATTTGAGTGAAGGTTAGATTAATTCATTATTTCATTACATTTAGAAATATATGGTGTATCTTGATTGTTTTAATTTGATCTCCTGTGAAATTAAAACACATCAGTGTTTTGAAATTTCTTAAAGGAATCAAATATATCGAGGACATTGGTTCTGATACTAGATTAGGGATATGAATATCTATACGATCATTTGAGTGATTCATGTAATGAAATTAACCGAAATTGGTTATTTCTAACACTATTACTTATATAATTGTGTTAAGAGATTTAACTTGAGTTTTGGATAGAATGAGATTCATGCATCTTAAGTTAACCTTTTATTTCCTTGAGGAAATATTCATTTTGTTTGTTGACCTTTAATGCATAATAAGAAAACCTTCAACTTTAGTAACTTTCACTTTATACAAGCTAAGGTTAAATATTGGTTTGACCTAAGCTATCTTAGACAAAGTGATCAGATAGTTGAGTTTGTCTTGACTATGTTTCTTATGTATTTGAGAAAAATGATCCAATGAGAAATTAATATATATCTTTTAGGGATATATACTAGTTTAAAGCATTGTGTTCTTGTATGAACAATGTGGTGAAAGTGTACTTGCTATTGAATCCGAAAATACAATATTTATAGATGTATATACTAGATGAACTAGTCTTAGAATATTTGAATTTGTTTGTGTAAATCGGTTCAATGAGTAGTCATTTATTTGACATATCACTTGGATGTGATTATTCAAACTGCTTCCTATTTTCGAGTGGGAGCAATTTATGTTTTACTGGATTCATTCAAATGAAAGGACCACACATGAACCGTAGCTTATTTCAAATATTAAGAAGATGTTCAATTGTCTCATGAGTGAGACACGTTACCAAATGGAAGAAAACTTAGTACTAGCATGTACATTGAACCAAGTTTCGAATTTAGTCATTATCAAAGCGACACATAGTTTATTACCTCTGACTTACTATAGTGAATATAGCATACCTAGAGTATGAAAGAACCATTTTTGAAAGTGGTTATCCCCAATTTTGAATTGAGTAATTAAAGGTAGAAATTTGGTGAAGAAATTCATTGAATTATTTATATGGTCAGCGGACTAATGGAATAATTCTTAAAAGTGAATTTTAGTATTTACCAATACTTCTATAGTAAGAGGTAAATTTTCTGAAACTTGAAATGTGTGCTTTGAGTGAAAAGTCTATGTCATTGTATCCAATCTTATTGGAACATCAATTGGTTCGTAACCAATTACCTACTCTAATTAATGTTATGCCATGGATCTGATCAATAATTCTAAGTCAAATCATAAGTGTGATTTTTGGATTTCAGTGAAAAGGTTATTGTCAACCTTTAGAATACTGCATTTGTTTCCTTAGATGCTAAAGAACTTTTACTAGCTACTTATGTGGTAAAAAGCAAACATATGTATAGATGTGCACGCATATTATGAAATTTGTAGCACAAGTATATGCAATATAAATAAATATTTGGTCTTGAGGCATTTGTGATCGTTACAAATGTAAGCAGTACGGACTGGGATGGTATGTTATGCCATAAGCACAATCTTACATTACAATAGAAATATTGTTGTTGCTAGACCAAACATTTACACAAAATCAAATATTTTGGGAGATATCATAAGTAAAATTCAACGAGAACTTTGCATTTAATTGTCTACGTACAATATCGTGGCAAGTTTTGTATTAAGCCCTGAACTAGAGATTTTTTTTAGTGGGTGTGTAATAGTCTCTAGTATTACGTAGATCTCTGATCTAATTGAACTTGGAAGTTCATAAGATCAAGCCCATAATTTTTGGAGACATTGGAATAATTTAGTACATGCTTCGGAAAGCATACATTCAATGTCATAGAATGTCGGACAAGTAGAGATTGGCTCTCTCACACGAGAAATCGCTTTGAGTATGTGCAGAGATGAGATAATTTTATTCTCGTAAAGAGCGCGAGATAAAATTAGTATCGCCCTAATTGAAAATCAATTCAGATTAATATGGTGACTAAAGTAATCATTGGGAATAGACAATCTTGTATGAAAGAATGTCGATTGATTGATCAATTAAGATGAGATTACTATAATGAGCGTAAGTAATCGAAATGGATTCCCACTATCCATTGAACTTATCTAATAGCCAGATGTGAATTTGTCTCGACTTAGTTATTTTTTTAGGACTAAGGAGAAAATTCAGGTTAAGTGTAGATGTTCACTTAGACCAAGATCTGTATTGTGCTAATAAAATGACATAGACTTCATAGAAACAATAGCACGTGTTTCATACCACGTGTGCTTTTGTGACCATCGGGAAATAAGTGAAAGATCATTGCTCACTCATTGTGTGAGACCCTAGAGGTTTATGAAAACCTCAATGTGTACCTTTAAGACTTTAGACTGTTTCTCGAGATTTTACCAAGGTGTTGCTATTTTAGCACGCTACTAATAACCATGAATCATACGGTGATGCGGTACGTGTCTAGGAAAGCAGCTGAAGTAAGATCGAAAGATTCTAGTAGGAAATGAAGACCTCTTGCAACTAACACACACTACTTGTATTCAAAGTTGCGCAGCCAATATGTCAAACTTAAGTGTTTAGGACATGATTGTGGATACATGTGAGTGGTGGAGTGAAGTATGCTCTTTTATAATTGGGGGATCAGAGATACTTTGGTTAGTGGAAAAGATGTTTGGGGTGCAGCGAGTTCTCCTCATGTTTTGTGAGAAAGAGTTGTTGTATAACCCAAACAGGTGTATAACTCTTAATGCTCTTTAGCTCGCCGGTCGCACGATCTATTTATCTGTATGAATTGATGTATGTGTTGGTGTAGTCACTTTAGACTCGGGTATAGCCCTCATATGCGAGTGGGAGATGTTGGATTGACACGGGTCCGCCCAGTTCGGACTAACCCAACCCGATCCAATTCGAATTGGATTATTTGAATAGAGAGAAAATTGGAGGGAGTAGTTATTATTATTATTATATATATATATATATATATATATATATGTATTTATGAGGCATATAACTGAGGTATAATTTCTAGTGATTTATGGGCACATATTATCATACTAATTTTGGGTATTTAGATCGTGGGATTTAGGCTACGTCCGTATATGATTTAGTCTCCACCGGGAGCACCAAAACGTGAGGTTTCAAAGATGAAGAAGTCGGTGATTTAACCACGGTGTTCGGTCAAAATGACGTTTGAATTCTTGCAGATGATCCATGGAGATTCCGAGTAAGAATTTGGGATTCGTATCCTTCGAATTCCAACAGATTTCTTATTTAATGAGAGAATTGCATTTTTAGTACTGAGTTTTATCTGTCTAATACATTCGGTACAGAGCTTTAATAAAGTATGGCACATTTGGTACAGCCGTTAAAAAGTGTCATTAAGAGATGACGTGGCAGTTAAAATTGTAAAGTTGATGACATTACTTATATTGACTTATATTTTTACCCCATAATATTTCAGGTTACCCAAAAAGCCCAAGATCTCCAAATATGGTGGGGATTTTAGTCTACATTGTTGCCAAATTTTAAAGTTGATTCGAATTAGACCACGTGCGGACCAATTTGAATATTTTACTTATTTAACTAATTTTATTTATAAATAATATTAATTAAGTAAATAATAATTTAACATAAATATCACCAAAATTAAGAAAACATATTCTTTATAAATATAAGATTTATATAGTAGTATTTATGTTATTATAAAAAAAATTATATTTAGAAATAATATATTTTCTTAATTTTGGTGATATTTATGTTAAAGTATTATATAATTTATTAATATTGTTTATAAATCAAATAATTTATTTATATAAAATAAGTAAACTTTTTAAATTGGTCCGCACTTGGTCTTTTTCGAAATCGAGTCAATTTAAATTTGACAATAATGTAAACCAAAATCGTCACTAAATTTTAGAAAAATAAATTATGATGTCCCTTTTGACCTTTTATCTCGAGAATAGTTGATAACAAAGTAAACGTCGTTTCGAAGTAAAAAATATTTTGATAATCGCTTTTTTGAAATTTTCAAAATATATGGGAATGAAATTGGGTATGGACTAGGTTTGATAGTTGGGAAAATACTGATGTCTGTAAAATAATATTAATTTGCGTAATATTGTTTGTTTGAATTTTGAGATGGTGGGTTGATAAATAAATTACGTGTAAGTTTTTTTAAAAGAGTGGGGTCGTAGTTATAAGATGTTTAAGACTTTATGTCAAATTATGTTTGCTATGTGGGATATATGATATAAGGGTTATTTTATGTTAAATAAGACTTTATGTCAAATCAAGTATTGGATGAAGATCAGTTTGTCAACCATCAGCCAAGTATCACTCCTAAGTCCTAAGAGCACCTCTAGCAGTTGTGTTTTTAGCTCTTCCAAGAGCTAAAATTGAATTTATACATAACCAAACTTAAAAATCTTGCTCCAGCAGTAACTTGTAAAAATAGAAGACTATGTATATGGAAGGATTGAACTTGTATATATTAAGGCCCATGTATAAATTTACAAGACTTACACATCAGCAACTTAAATCTCCCCAACCACCTCCCCTGCCAAATGTTTGTTTGAATTAAATATTTTATTAAATCGTTATTTGAAGACATTAGTTTCAAAAAAAAAAAAATTATTAATTTATTATATTTAAATAAGATATGTATTTATTATTTATAGTTTACGTGAAAATGTAATAAAATATTATTTATATTGTTATTTATAATTTAATATTGAAAGAAGAATAAAATATGATAATTCTGAAATTTTAGATGATGACTGCTGGAGTGGATAGCTAAAACACTGTTCACCATATATAATTTGATATAGATGACCATTAATAGAAGACATTGCTACTATAAATACGAGCATTTCGTGTCACTCGTGTATGAATTAATCACAACACTTTGAAGAAATATGCTGAACACCAAAAGAAATAATTCAAATTGTTTGCAACATGATATCTTCCTTAATTGATTCAAGCATGATATATTTCATTTCAAGTTGAATTGGCGGACCAAATGTTTGGATCAATTTGGCATGATTTTAATGTATTAACCGGTTTTGGATCGATTCAATCCGGTTCAGTCTGATTTTTGAGTCAGACGATTTTAACGATAAATCGAACCGGATCAACCTTCGATCCGATTTTAATAACATTGGATCAAATGTGAATTCAAGTCCAAGTACACTGTTGATTTGGGAAGTCCTAACAAATCAAATATTAGGTCAAACATTTGTTACATGTATTCAGTCCTAACATTTTAAAAATCACAGTAGAGATTTAAAAGTGTGTTGGTCAAAACTCACCCTATATATAGAAGTAAATGCAAAATACTCCTTCGAGTTATGTTAAACTTGCAAAAAATTACCTTGTGAAATTTTTTATTGCGTTAAATATTTGTGTTTTTAAAAACCCTGCAAAAAACACCAATTCTGTAAAAAAATAGGTTGTTTTCGATCGATTTTTAAAATACTTCAAGTTAGTCTCTACAACTTCACTTGATATATTTTTTAAATTATTTCTTTAAATATGTCGATCCAAAATGACCTATTTTTTACAAATTAAGTGTTTTTTCCAGGGTTTTTGAAATACAAGAAAGTTTGACGTAATAAAAATTTTACATGCAATTTCTTATAAATTTAACATAACACAAGAGAATATCTTGCATTTTCCCCCTAAATATATTATCAAAAATAATGCCAACAATATCCATATCTACAATCAAATTTCATCTCAACATTATATTCATTTATTCCCCGTTCTCAAAGCACCACACCAAAGCTTGAAATCTCTAATCATACATATCTTGTTTCTCCTCATTTAACTTTGAGAATCAAGAATCTTTCCTTAAATAAACACAATAAATAAATAAGTATACGAGTGCCATGAATACCAACATAAATTATTTTGACGCTAAGTACAAACTTACAGCCTACTCATAATTAAGAATAAAGAATAAGAAAAAGGTATAAGAGGTATGCTATACAATTTCATGACGATATATGAAATAAATTTTAGCATTCACTTATCCTTATCACTCTGAAATTTAGCATTGCATGAATCAAGTAGTAATATATTCCAGAATGATGTGAGTTGTCGTCAACAAGGAATACATCAATTATTATATGAAGACAATGTTGACTATATCGGAGATGATATAAACACATATCACATAAGTATTCTTCACCAACGAGCTTTGGTTTAATGGTGATATTGACGTTCATCAAATTAAGTCAAGAAATAATTTTATTTGCTAGAGCAATGTCAACCGTTGGGATAGTGGTTGGGTTGCCTCGATTGTCAGAACAACGAAAGTGCGGAATTTAAAATTTTTCGAAGCACCCAAGGTCCCATATTAGAATCTCCATATTATTTATACGCAAGCATGAAACAAAAACACACATTGAATTAAACAAGGGGGTTTTTGCGATTTACCTCACCACAGGCAAGGTGGTGGCAACCTTCAGTTCTGATTGTGAATCTGGATCTGGATCTGGGTCACAGAAGTGATCCAAGCGTCTCACCTCCAATGATAGTCCACACCAACTGGATTCTGGTGACACCTCATAGTCTTAGGCTCAGAACTGGATCTAGGATATTTGTCGTTACAGGACTGTGCAGATCAACTTGGCAAGGCAAGATCAAGCACGGTGGAACAAGGGAGAGGCGGCGGCGGCGCTAGGGCAGCTCACGGCAGCAGGTTGGCGGCGGCACTAGGCTTAGCGGCGCAGGGAGAGGGGCGGCGGCTACTAGGTCAAGGAGGCTAGGGTTTTTGCTTAGGGTGTTAGCTTTTTGAGCTCTAGTAGAACCCTATTTATAGACTCCCTTTTGACCTAGATTTGCAAGACTCCTTATGGGCTTTTAATTAAAGGCACATGTCTTGCAAGCCTTTCATTTAATTAATTACTTTAATTAAATGCCCAATCCAATTAAATCAATATTTTTTTTAAATAATTAATTAGCAACTCAATTAAGTATTTAATTAATTAAGTCAGCCAATTAATTAATCTCCCACTTGAATTAAATATTTTAATTCATTTAATTGATTTAATTACCTTTAAATCAATTAATTCCTTTCATTTCATTTTTCAACAGTCACCGTCCAATTGTATTGTGTGTGACCCTCTGGGTTCACCATCAATTGGCAGCAGGCCCACGAATTCCTCGTGATTTAATTTATGAACAATAAATTGCTCCGGTCAATTAAACAACCTTTAATTGACCACTCCTAGAATCAAATCCTCTATTAACTCAGGAGTACCTACACTTCATGGTCGATGTCTAGCCACAAGCCCATGAAGCCCAACTTCAGGTGAATTGATACTTGTGAACCTCGTCTCATATAATTATCATGTACATACGGTCCTTCTATCGACTAATATTCCCGATCAAGACTTAGGGTGTGTGAATTGATCGGCACCTCTAAATTTGTCTCGATAACTATACTTTCTAATTCAGGATAATATTCCAGTGTGACTCCTAAATTTTGAAACCCCTTTCCAAATCCGTCACCGACTACGGCCGTAGATTCCTTGGATATATTATCTAAGAATCGTATAGGAAATTCTCTCACCCATTACAGTGAGTCAATAGATTCCATATCGGTACTAACCACTCGCGTACATGTCCATACGCACCCAACCTAGGCATGTTATGACCAAGCTAAGTGGCCTATACCTAGATCTATGTACGCACTTTCATGCACCGGATTCGCCCTAGCACCTCAAGTCAAAGGACTAAATCGTACACTATTATAATCCTTGAGAAACATCCCATCACCGATATGCGACATGCGCTTCCACAATGGGTTTCTTTGTTCGGGTCGTTCGATGCGTTCAATCCTCCATTGAACCACCTACTCATATGCACTGGCCTCAAATGCCTTGCTCATGAAACGCTACAAATTCACTCCATGTGAATCATGCACACTTGTACAAGTCTTGGTGATTCCTACGATACCCCGTCTCGTTCGGAATCTATGACTTGGAACAGTTTTAAGATTACGACATTTGAGACTGTTTCATGATTGCACTCAGTACTGAAGTGAATCGTCCCATAGTCTAATGTAATCTAAGGGTTTCATCCAATCGCTTAAATGTATTCGCGAGAGATGAAGTTGGCCATTGTTTATCCTTATACACATATAAATAAACGTGCGTATTATTATAAAATCAAAAGATCGTCTCTTACAGAATAGACCTATTACAAGCTAATTGAACTGGCTTGCTGGGCACTATCCTATCAATCTCCCACTTGCCCTAAAGCCTTTCACCTATGGTTCTAAGACCCGTCTTCTCTAGATGACTATCGAACGCCTTTTGTGAAAGTGACTTAGTTAGTGGGTCAGCTACGTTGTCTTCCGATTTAACATACTCCATGTGCATGTCTCCTCTACCAATGATCTCCCTGATCACATGGTATTTCCTCTGTACGTGTTTGGATTGATGGTGTGATCTCGGCTCCTTTGCTTGAGCTATCGCCCCGTTGTTGTCACAGAAGACGACTACAGGTTCAGCAATGCTAGGAACAACATCCAATTCTTGGATGAAGTTTTTCATCCATACACTTTCTTTTGCCGCATCTGATGCTGCGATATATTCTGCTTATGTGGTGGAGTCGGCAGTGGTAGACTGTTTACAGCTTTTCCAACTGACCGCTCCTCCATTGATGCTTAATATGTATCCAGGGTTGGATTTAAAGTCATCCACGTCAAACTGAAAACTCGAATCAGTGAATCCTTCAAGTTTCAGTTCTCCACTACCACCGTAGACCAAAAACATATCCTTAGTCCTTCGCAGGTACTTTAGGATTGCTTTTACGGCAGTCCAGTGCTCTTCGCCTGGATTTGACTGATAGCGGCTCGTTACACTTAGAGCGTGTGCTATGTCTGGTCGAGTACACAACATTGCATACATTATGCTCCCTATAGCAGAGGCATAAGGTATGAGAGACATTCTCGTCTTTTCTTCGTCAGTTGTAGGGCACATTGACTTAGAAAGAGAGATACCATGTCTCATTGGAAGCAATCCTCTCTTGGATTCTTCCATTTTGAATCTCTTCAAAATAGTGTTAATGTACTGAGATTGGGAGAGTCCTATCATCTTCTTCGATCTATCCCTATAGATACGTATTCCCAATACGTAAGATGCGTCTCCCATATCTTTCATGAAAAACTGCACGGATAACCACGCTTTAGTCTACGCTAACATCTTGATATCGTCTCCGATTAACAAAATGTCATCGACGTACAAAACAATGAATTGTATCGAGCTCCCACTATTCTTCTTGTACACAGAAGGTTCATATACGTTTTTGATGAAGCCAAATGCTTTGACTGTTTCATCAAATCGGATGTTCCAGGTTCGGGACGCCTGTTTGAGGCCACAGATTAACCTTTGAAGTTTACACAATGTGTGCTCACTTCCTTTGGACGCAAAACCTTCAGGTTGTTGCATAAAGATCTCCTTGTCAATGTCTCCATTGAGAAAGGCGGTCTTTACGTCCATTTGCCATATTTCGTAGTCATGCCACGCGGCTATGGCAAGTAGTATCCGAATGGATTTTGACATCGCCACGGGAGAGAAGGTTTCCTCATAGTCTATTCCAGGCCTTTGAGAATACCCTTTCGCCACTAAGCGAGCTTTATGAGTTAATACCTCTCCATTCATTTCAAGCTTACGCTTGAAGATCCATTTGCATCCTACAGGGATAGTTCCCTCAGGTGGATCGACCAAGGTCCAAACCTTGTTGGAATGCATGGAATCCATTTCGGATTGCATGGCTTCGAGCCACGCACCCGAGTCTATGTCTAACATCGCTTCTTGATAGGTCTTTGGATCACTATCAACTTTCTCGTTTTCGTGAATGAAACCAAATCGCTCTGGCTCCTTACGAATTCGATCAGACCTTCGAAGAGTAGGTTTACTAGTAGGTTCAATAAATTCTGGTTCAGCTCCCACTGTTTGTGGGGATGGGTCCGATTCCTGGACTTCATCAAGTTCTACGATTGTCCCATTTCGGTTGGTGAGGAAATCCTCTTCCAAGAAGTGGGCGTTCCTAGATACGAACGTATTACGTTCTTTAGGATCGAAGAACAGGTATCCAATGGATTCCTTTGGATACCCCACAAATTTGCACAAACTAGATCTACTATCTAGCTTATCTCCCTTCTTGTTCTTTACATACGCTGGAGATCCCCATACTCGTAAATACGAATACACGGGTGCTTTACCATACCATACTTGGTGCGGTGTCGTTGGCACTGACTTCGAAGGTACTATGTTTAGTATCTTCGAGGCAGTTAATAGGGCTAAGCCCCAAAACGAAAAGGGAAGGTCAGCGAAGCTCATCATGGAATGAACCATGTCTAATAATGTTCGGTTCCTCCGCTCGGACACTCCATTTAGTTGGGGCGTCCTAGGGGGAGTTCGCTGGGCGAGAATTCCATTCTCTTTTAGATAATCAAGGAATTCTTGGCTTAAGTACTCACCACCTCTATCAGAACGAAGTGCTTTAATACTATGTCCAAGTTGATTCTCAACTTCCATTCGAAACTCTTTGAATTTCTCAAAAGTTTCGGATTTGTGTTTCATAAGATACACATATCCATAACGACTAAAATCGTCGGTGAATGTTACGAAGTAAGAGAATCCTCCTCTGGCATTGACACTCAATGGTCCACAAACGTCAGTATGGATTAAATCCAGTGTTTGCTTGGTTCGCTCGGGATTCCCGGTGAAGGGTGATTTGGTCATCTTTCCTTTGAGACAAGACTCGCAAGTTGGGAGTTCATCCAAGTTCCTTATTTCAAGATCTTTAGATGAAACCAGCTTTTGAATCCTACTCTTGGAAATATGTCCAAGTCTAGCGTGCCAAAGTTGTGGAGTTTGATTATCATATTTTCTTTTTCTAGATTGAATGTGCATGACGTCGGAATTTGTAGGTTCTAGGGAATACAGACCATCTATCAAGGTACCACGAGCATACATTAAACCACATTTAAATATGCAAAAAGCTCCATTTTCAATGGAAAATTAAAACCATCAATATCCAACATAGGAATAGAAATGATGTTCTTAATAATGTTTGGTACGTACAGACAATCCCTTAAAACCAAAGTAAAATTTCCTAAAACTAATTCGACGTCCCCAATAGCCTCAGCGGCGATCCTAGCTCCGTTTCCAAAACGCAGGATTCTATCCCCGGGCTTCAGGTATCTTACTGCTCCCATCACCTGCAAATAATTGCAGATATGAGAACCTGCTGCGGTGTCTAACACCCACGATGCACAGTTAATAGAAATATTAACTTCAACCAAGAAAATACCTTTGGCTACCAGTTTCATCTTTAGGTAGTCTGGGCAGTTCCTTTTCCAGTGCCCTGCTTTCTTGCAGTGGAAGCATTCGTCTTCTGGGCTCTTGCACTTCTTTTCAACCACCTTTGTGACTGCCTTCGAAGAAAACACCTTATTCTTCTTCCTACCTCTCTTGGGCTTTGCAGCCTTCGATTGGTGTGCAATCATTACCGGCTTCTCTTTCTTGAGAGTCGATTATGCAGTTACCAACAAATTGGTCAGTTCGTGAAGAGCGAGGGTTCTATCCTCCATGTTGAAGTTCAACACGAACTGGTCAAAAGAACGTGGCAGAGTATGGAGAAGGAGGTTAGTGCTAAGATCAGCGTGCAAATCCACGTCCAATCGCCCCAGTTTTTCAACAAGGTTGATGAAACGCAGACAGTGATCCTTGACACTGCTTCCCTCAGCCATCTTGAGATGAAACAACTCCTTAGTGGTCGCGAACCTTTCGGTGCGAGACCTCTCTCCAAACATCTGCTGGAGGTGGAGAAGTATATCTCTAGCAAGCGGTATTTCAGCATGCTGTTTCTGCAGTTCATTCGACATCGAGGCTAGCATGAGACATCGAACCTGAAGATCATCATCAACCCTTTTAGCATGGGCGGTTCGTTGTTCCTCACTAGCTCGTGCCGCGGGTGCAGCAGGCATGGGTGTGTCGAGCACATAGCTTCGTCGCTCGGAGTCGAGGACAATTCTGAGATTTCTCAGCCAGTCAACGAAGTTTGAGCCATTCAACTTGTTTGCGTCGAGGATAACAGATAATGGATTCTTAGACATTGTACTTAATATCTACAAATGGAAAGAAGACAACGTTTAGCTAACTGATCTTATGTCTAATACTTATAATTATCGAATTTTGGACTTGTTTTCGAAAAAGTTCTCCCACTATTTTATCGAAACAATCACCCCTTTGATTGCTCGGGAAATTTAATTCCTAGTAGGTCTTGACGTCCCAGCAGCAATTAATTGCACCCACGACTCGTGGCCATACAACTAATTCTCCAGGTAGGTATACTTTTACCAATTGTGTTACTCCACAACCTTCAAGCTATTTTGCCTCGGTTTTCGCACTTATCTAGCACTACTACATCATAAGTGTTACTAATCGTTAAGTTTAACCCATCAATCATGATGAGCAACGGGCCCGGTCGTGAGTTCTCCGTAACTAGTTATCGGTCGATCCTCACATCCCGACCAGTCCTCACCCTTGTCGTGTTTAGTTAAAAACAGGAGTCAAGGAATTTTACGCATTGTCCCTTTCTTCGACTCGGGTGCCAGACTCTGGATCACCTCTATCGATAAGTAGACAACATACGCTAGTCCATATTGATGGAAGGCTTGGATTTATATAAATACTTCATTTTATTTTAATCCAATGTGACTTAATATTTAATTCGAGAGGGGAATTTCTGGTTTGAAAGTTATACTAACTCTCCTCGAGATCTCATCGATTCAATTATGCTTTATCTTTTATTATGATCTAGATTCTAGCGCGCATCTCATACAAGCTAAATATAAATCGACAAAATAAATAAAAGCCATACAAGCCTAGCATGAATACTACCACAATATGTTTTCGATCGGGAGTCTCCTATGTGGGCCATCATCGAGCCAATGATGTTGGCCCTATTGGTCAATCTAAAGGGTTTGCAAATAGGCCTATGCTATTACACAATGTACCATGCATACATGGCCTTCATATCTTCTTGGGTTCTCACCTTGCTTGTAAACGGGCCTCCATCCTAAACTAGGAAAGCAATAAAGCCTTATTCTATTACAAAGGCTCAAAGTGGCCCAAAAACATAATAGGCTCGTAGGCCCAATAAAAACCAAACAATAAATTAAACCAATCACATCTAACCTAAGGTTAAGGCTCGGTTCGATCGAAAACCACGTAAACAATTCACGTAGAGCATCATTTACCTATTTCTTTCTTAATTTTAAAACTACCTTTTAAAACTAACATCCTATGATTCTTACCTTTTAGTCACTACTAATTATGACAAAAATGAATATTCGGGTAAACAAAAATAAATTTTCTGCTCAAATTCAGATTCTGTTTTTCAACTTTTGAAAATTGCATTTTCGCCCCTCAACTTTCAAAAATTGCACTTTGACCCCAAAACTTTTAAAAAGTTACAAAAACACCCCTGAGCAAATTCGGGCAGTTACCAGAAAATAAAATTTTGAATTCTGAAAATTTTCGATTTTTCCCTGAATTTTCGGTAATTGCAAAATAGTCCCTAAACTTTCGGAAATTACAAAACGACCCCAAAAAGCGTGCGACCAGATTTGCAAAACAGTCCAGTAATTTTGAAATTTCCAGATTCGAAAAAATTTAATTTTCAGCCCTCAAAAAACCCTAATCTCGATTTCTTTGCATAAAAGTCCTGAAGTTTTCAAAAACTATAAAATCGGCACAGATCTGAAAAAACAGTTTTACCCAATCATAGATCCAGTCATAACAAGTAAGAATCAATTTACAGAACATAATTATCACGTGTTTACATATACATAATTAAACATATACGATGAAAACACATTATGGTCAGGCTTTTCGTATAATAATGATGGAGTTGGCTCTGATACCACTGTTGGGATAGTGGTCGGGTTGCCTCGATTGTCAGAACAACGAAAGTGCGGAATTTAAAATTTTTCGAAGCACCCAAGGTCCCATATTAGAATCTCCATATTATTTATACGCAAGCATGAAACAAAAACACACATTGAATTAAACAAGGGGGTTTTTGCGATTTACCTCACCACAGGCAAGGTGGTGGCAACCTTCAGTTCTGATTGTGAATCTGGATCTGGATCTGGTTCACAGAAGTGATCCAAGCGTCTCACCTCCAATGATAGTCCACACCAACTGGATTCTGGTGACACCTCCTAGTCTTAGGTTCAGAACTGGATCTAGGAGATTTGTCGTTACAGGACTGTGCAGATCAACTTGGCAAGGCAAGATCTAGCACGGTGGAACAAGGGAGAGGCGGCGGCGGCGCTAGGGCAGCTCACGGCAGCAGGTTGGCGGCGGCACTAGGCTTAGCGGCGCAGGGAGAGGGGCGGCGGCTACTAGGTCAAGGAGGCTAGGGTTTTTGCTTATGGTGTTAGCTTTTTGAGCTCTAGTAGAACCCTATTTATAGACTCCCTTTTGACCTAGGTTTGCAAGACTCCTTATGGGCTTTTAATCAAAGGCACATGTCTTGCAAGCCTTTCATTTAATTAATTACTTTAATTAAATGCCCAATCCAATTAAATCAATATTTCTTTTAAATAATTAATTAGCAACTCAATTAAGTATTTAATTAATTAAGTCAGCCAATTAATTAATCTCCCACTTGAATTAAATACTTTAATTCATTTAATTGATTTAATTACCTTTAAATCAATTAATTCCTTTCATTTCCTTTTTCAACAGTCACCGTCCAATTGTATTGTGTGTGACCCTCTGGGTTCACCATCAATTGGCAGCAGGCCCACGAATTCCTCGTGATTTAATTTATGAACAATAAATTGCTCCGGTCAATTAAACAACCATTAATTGACCACTCCTAGAATCAAATCCTCTATTAACTCAGGAGTACCTATACTTCATGGTCGATGTCTAGCCACAAGCCCATGAAGCCCAACTTCAGGTGAATTGATACTTGTGAACCTCGTCTCATATAATTACCATGTATATACGGTCCTTCTATCGACTAATATTCCCGATCAAGACTTAGGGTGTGTGAATTGATCGGCACCTCTAAATTTGTCTCGATAACTATACTTTCTAATTCGGGATAATATTCCAGTGTGACTCCTAAATTTGGAAACCCATTTCCAAATCCGTCTCGGACTACGGCCGTAGATTCCTTGGATATATTATCTAAGAATCGTATAGGAAATTCTCTCACCCATTACAGTGAGTCAATAGATTCCATATCGGTACTAACCACTCGCGTACATGTCCATACGCACCCAACCTAGGCATGTTATGACCAAGCTAAGTGGCCTATACCTAGATCTAAGTACGCATTTTCATGCACCGAATTCGCCCTAGCACCTCAAGTCAAAGGACTAAATCGTACACTATTATAATCCTTGAGAAACATCCCATCACCGATACGACATGCGCTTCCACAATGGGTTTCTCTGTTCGGGTCGTTCGATGCGTTCAATCCTCCATTGAACCACCTACTCATATGCACTGGCCTCAAATGCCTTGCTCATGAAACGCTACAAATTCACTCCATGTGAATCATGCACACTTGTACAAGTCTTGGTGGTTCATACGATACCCCGTCTCGTTCGGAATCTATAACTTGGAACAGTTTTAAGATTCGACCTTTGAGATTGTTTCATGATTGCACTCAATACTGAAGTGAATCGTCCCATAGTCTAATGTAATCTAAGGGTTTCATCCAATCGCTTAAATGTATTCGCGAGAGATGAAGTTGGCCATTGTTTATCCTTATACACATATAAATAAACGTGCGTATTATTATAAAATCAAAAGATCGTCTCTTACAGAATAGACCTATTACAAGCTAATTGAACTGGCTTGCTGGGCACTATCCTATCAGTCAACTACGTCATTCATATACATGGTCCACCTCATTGAATGTGTCTACTTGTGGATCTTGTGCCAACTTCAAGAGGAGCTTGTCCAATAATAATCTACACACTGTACTCTTTTTTTCCTTCGTCCAAGTTTTGTCCCAATGGATTTTCTTGTACTCTTTTTCCCCTTGTTCAGGTTTTTTTCATCAGGTTTTTCTGACAAGGCTTTTAACGAGGTATTTTCCATAAAATTATGAACATCCAAGGGGAATTGTTACAAGTATAGTCATATTTTGATGAATGTTCATGAGGAACTCCCATGAGACTTGTAACTCCTACAATTATAACACTTACTATTGAAGATAATTTATAACTCTCATGTCTATTAATTCTGATTTTTGTATTGATCATGTAGTCTTATAAATAGAAAACATTGTTATGTATTTGATAAGAAGAAGAATGAATAAAATAATATGATATTTTTTACCTTTACTCTATATTATTCTTTATATTTTACTAATTGTTACGAAATAAGCTATAATATTAACATGTAAAGATTAAACTAAAGAGAACAAAGTAGGGAGAGAAGATTTTTTATTCATATCACTTCAGAAATACATTACAAGTATCACTATTTATAGGACTTAATTGGAATAACCAAAAGTCATAAGTTACAAGAATAACTCTTCAATGTGAATTAATCTAGGCTTTAGTAACTTTCAAAGTGACCTTTCAATGACATCCATAATATTAATATTTATAACACTCCCCCTTGGATGTTCATTGTTTATTGTTTATTGCCTCATTAAAAACCTTACTAGGAAAAACCCATTGGGATAAAAACCTAGTGAAGGAAAAAAAGTGCAATATATCTTTTACTCCCCCTGATGACAAAATCATTTAACATCTTTAAGTCGACACATCCCAATTCCACTTATCAACTTCTCAAATATGACAGTTGACAATGCCTTAGTTAATAAATCAGCCAAATTTTCACTTGAACGAATTTGTTGAACATCTATGTCACCATTCTTCTGAAGTTCATGAGTGAAGAAAAATTTTGGTGAAATATGTTTCGTTCTATCACCTTTGATGTACCCTTCTTTGAGTTGAGCTATGCAAGCTGCATTATCTTCATACAAAATTATTGGGGTATTTTTGTCGAATGATATACCACACATCTGTTGGATATGATGGGTTATTGATTTTAACCAAACACACTCTCGACTTGCCTCATGCATTGCGATTATTTCTGCATGATTTGATGAAGTGGCAACTAAAGTTTGTTTAGTAGAACGCCATGATATAGCAGTTCCATTGCTTGTAAATACATAGCCTGTTTGAGAGCGGGCTTTATGTGGATCAGATAAGTAACCTGCATCCGCATATCCAACTAAGTATGATTTTGCATTATTTTGATATAGTAACCCCATATCAATTGTTCCTCGGAGATATCGAAATATATGTTTAATTCCATTCCAATGTCGTCGTGTCGGAGAAGAACTAAATCTTGCTAATAAATTTACAGCAAAAGATATATCAGGACGTGTACTATTAGCAAGATACATCAATGATCCAATAGCACTGAGATATGGTACTTCAGGACCAAGAAGTTCTTCATTATTCTCACGAGGACGAAAAGGGTCCTTTTTTACATCCAGAGATCTTACAACCATTGGGGTACTTAAGGGATGTGCCTTATCCATATAAAATTGTTTCAAGATCTTTTGTATATAAGTTGATTGATGAAGAAAAATTTTGTTTGATAGATGCTCGATCTGCAAGCCGAGACAAAATTTTGTTTTTCCAAGATCTTTCATTTCGAATTCTTTCTTTAAATAATCAACTGCTTTTTGAAGCTCTTCAGGAGTTCCAATAATATTTAAATCATCAACATATACAGCAATTATAACAAACTCTGATCCTGATTTTCTTATAAAAACACATGGGCAAATTGGATCACTTTTATAACCTTCTTTTGACAAGTATCCACTCAATCAATTGTACCACATGCGCCCAGATTGTTTTAATCCATATAATGATTTACGCAAGCGTATTGAATAACTTTCCCGGGATTTCCCAAATGAATCTGGAATTTTAAGTCCTTCAGGGACTTTCATATAAATTTCAGTATCGAGCGAGCCATATAAATAGGCTGTAACAACATCCATTAGACGCAAATCTAACTTTTCACGTACTGCCAAACTAATAAAGTATCTAAAAGTAATTGCATCCACCACAGGAGAATAAGTCTCCTCATAATCAATACCGGGTCTCTGCGAAAACCCTTGTGCCACTAGTCGTGCTTTATATCTAACGACTTCATTTTTCTCGTTTCTTTTTCGCACGAATACCCATTTATACCCAACGGGTTTTATACCTTTTGGTGTTTGGACTATTGGTCCGAAAACTTCACGTTTTGAAAGTGAATTTAATTCTGCTTGAATTGCGTCTTTCCATTTTGGCCAGTCATTTTTATTTCTACATTCTTCGACAGATTTAGGTTCTAGATCCTCATTCTCATTTATAATTTCAACAGCAATGTTGTATGAAAAAATGTTGTCGACAACTATTTTATTTCGGTTCCATCTTTTTCTCGTACTGACATAACTTATTGAGATCTCTTCATTTTCATTATTTTCGTTATTTTCAGGTACCTGCACCGCTTCTTGGGTGTTATTATTAGTTATGTCATGCGACTCTTCATGAGCGCTTGTCTCCACAATATGACCATCTTCATCTTTTGCTCCTTTTCTTTTACGAGGATTTTTATCCTTGGAACCGATTGGCCTACCACGTTTTAACCGTGGTTTGCTTTCATTTGCACTAATAGATTGTCCTACCGGGACATCAATCTGAATTGGAGCATTTTCAGCTGGTATATAAGATTTAGTAACTCTTTTTATATCAGTAAATGCATCTGGAAGTTGATTTGCAATATTTTGCAAATGAATTATCTTTTGAACTTCTTGTGTACACTGGTTTGTTCGAGGATCTAGATAAGATAATAATGATGCATTCCATGTTATTTCTTTTACCAGCTCTTTATTCTCTCCCCCTAATGTTGGGAACATTGTTTCATCAAAATGACAATCGGCAAACCGCGCCGTAAATAAATTTCCCGTCATTTGTTCAAGATACTTAATTATAGAAGGGGACTCATAACCAACATATATTCCCAACCTCCTTTGAGGACCCATCTTTGTGCGTTGTGGTGGAGCAATTGGCACGTATACCGCACATCCGAAAATCCTAAGATGGGAAATGTTTGGCTCCTGGCCAAAAGTCAATTGTAATGGGGAGAATTTATGATAACTTGTTGGCCTGATGCGCACAAGTGCTGCTGCATGTAAAACAGCATATCCCCATGCTGAAACCGGAAGTTTTGTTCTCATAAGTAATGGTCTAGCAATTAATTGGAGGCGTTTAATGAATGATTCTGCTAGTCCATTTTGTGTATGAACATGGGCAACAGGACTTTCAATTGTTATTCCAATAGACATACAATAATCATTGAAAGCCTGAGATGTGAATTCACCAGCATTATCAAGGCGAATTGTCTTAATTGCATAATCTGGAAATTGTGCTCTTAATTTAATTATTTGCGCAAGTAATCTCGCAAACGCCAGGTTGCGAGTTGATAATAAACATACATGTGACCATCTTGTAGATGCATCTATCAAAATCATAAAATATTTGAATGGTCCACATGATGGATGAATGGGCCCACATATATCACCTTAAATCCGTTCCAGAAATGCTGGAGATTCTAACCCAATTTTCATTGGAGATGGTTTCTTTATTAATTTACCTTGAGAACAGGCAGCACATGAGAATTCTTTGAATTGAAGAATCTTCTGGTTCTTTAATGAATGACCATATGAATTCTCTATAATTTTACGCATCATTGTTGATCCGGGATGGCCTAACCGGTCATGCCAAATATTAAAAGTATTTGTATCAGTAAACTTCTGGTTTACTAAAGCATGTGTTTCAATTGTACTAATAGTTGTATAATACAAACCCGAAGATAAGGCAGGTAACTTTTCCAAAACTCTTTTCTTTCCTGATATAACAACTATGATATGTAAGTATTCTTTATTATTCTCATTTGTAGTCTCAATATGATATCCATTTCGGCGAATATCCTTGAAACTTAGTAAATTTCTTTTAGATTTACTAGAGAATAAAGCATCATTTATAACAAATTTTGTTCTTTCAGGTAATAATATAATGGCTCTTCCGGAGCCTTCAATTAGTTTTGCACTACCAGATATGGTATTAACATTTGCATTAGTTGCTATTAATTCAGAAAAGTATTTTTTATCTTTAAGTATGGTATGCGTTGTAGCACAGTCGGCGAGACATACATCATTGAGATCGATCTTGGGTCCCACTATAGAATTTCGCAGATCCATATTGCTTCATTAAACAAAATAATTTATCATAAGTGTGTGTAAAATCATTAATGTTATTATCCTTGTAGGCAAGATTTGCTTCAATATTGTGGTCATCATCTTCATACCCAAAATTGGTATTTGTATCATTATCTTGGAAAGTCAAGTTCGTTTCCATATTCTTTGGTGCTTGATAAAGTTTTACAAGATGCTCAGACGTACGACAGGTACGTGACCAATGCCCTTTCATACCACATCGATGGCATATATTTTCATTTCCTTTTGAAGGATTGTTAGAACCACCTATTGAAGGGTTACTTGGACCACCCTTATATTTCAGATCATTTTTCTTTTGTTGGCAATAGTTATTGTTGCCATAATAATTGAAATTATTACGACCTCGACCACGTCCATGTCCACGGCCGCGATTACCACCACGGCCACGTCCACGACCTCGACCACGATAGGGTCCGGTCTCAAAATTTCCATGGACTGTTGCATTCACTTCTGGGAATGGAGCAGCACCAGTGGGTCGAATTTCATGATTTTTCATCAATAGCTCGTTATTTTGCTCAGCTACTAAAAGGCATGAGATCAATTCAGAGTATTTTTTAAAGCCCTTTTCACGGTATTGCTGCTGCAGGAGCACATTAGATGCGTGAAAAGTTGAGAAAGTTTTTTCTAATAAGTCATCATCAGTTATTTTTTCTCCACACAATTTCAGTTGAGAACTTATCTTAAAAACCGAAGAATTATACTCACGGTTTTAAAATCCTGTAGCCTTAAATGCATCCAATCGTAACGAGCTTTCGGTAAAATTACCGTTTTTTTTATGTTCATAACGTTCTTTCAGATTGTTCCATAATTCAAGTGGATCCTTAACCGTTAGATATTCGGTTTTTAATCCTTCATGCAGATGATGACGAATAAAAATTATTGCTTTTGCTTTGTCTTGATTAGATGCATCATTTTCCTTTACGATTGTATCTCCTAGACCTTTAGCGTCTAGATGAATTTCAGCATCTAATACCCAAGATAAATAATTCTTTCCAGATATGTCTAGAGCGGCAAACTCGAGTTTGGTGAGATTTGACATATTGTTAGCTAATATGGAATAAAAATAATAATTAGAATAATGTCACTGTGTAACAAAAACTAAATTAAATATTGTTTACCTATTCTAATACCAATCAATTAATTCCAAACAATCAAATAATTCGAGGGTCCAAAAATGATAATAACTTCATCTGAGTACATAGACATAGAAGATATGAACATAAATAAACTCAAGTGATTTAGGCGATCGGCAACTACAAGATTAGAAATATTTTACAGAATACAAGATTTAACCAATAATATTCTATTATCATATTATGAAAGTAATTTTATATGCACAAAAATTTACACATAAAGTTTTATATACAATATAAAACTGTGTAGAACAATTCATCACATAAAATTTACAAATAAAGTTTTGTATATAATATAGAACGATGTAAAACATTTCATGTCCAGTGGTGGCATAAGAAAAACTGTTTTATATTATTTGGTCATACGTCAACACAAAAGAATAAGAATTGTAGATTAAAAATTTAAACATAATTACAAATCTTTACATTTTTTTTTTTAATGTGATGAATATGACATATTTGGCTGAATTGAAACTTGGTTTGTGGTCCGATGATACTAAAACTTTTAATATGCAGTATAGACAAACGAGTGATGGTAAATAATGATAAATAATGATAACGAATAGAAAGTACTCTTACTGCTATAAAACTGAGTAGATAGCAAATAGTGATAAAGAACAGAAAGTACTCTTACTGCTATAAAACTGAGTAGATAGCAAATAATGATAAAGAACAGAAAGTACTTTTACTGCTATAAAACTGAGTAGATAGCAAATAGTGATAAAGAATAGAGAGTACTCTTACTGCTATAAAACTGATGTGTTACGGAAATACTTAAGTTGGATCAAGTATTTCGGAGGATTTCGTGCTGATAACGTATTACGAAATAAGCTAGAATATTAACATGTAAAGATTAAACTAAAGAGAACAAAGTAGGGAGAGAAGATTTTTTATTCATATCACTTCAGAAATACATTACAAGTATCACTATTTATAGGACTTAATTGGAATAACCAAAAGTCATAAGTTACAGAATAACCAAAAGTCATAAGTTACAAGAATAACTCTTCAATGTGAATTAATCTAGGCTTTAGTAACTTTCAAAGTGACCTTTCAATGACATTCATAATATTAATATTTATAACACTAATTACTTAAATTTACTGTTCCTTTTAACTTAATTATATAACAAGGAGAATCTTTTTGCAAGATAAAATAAAGTTGACGACAAGGAGCAAAAGACAAGAGTACGGATTACTTTAATAAAGTAAATAGTTTTTACTAACTCACGTTCCGACAATTTTAATAAAGTAAATACAGTAGTGTTTAACTGTTCATATACAGTTTTTTTCTTTTTTGGAATCCGGATTTCACGTCCGGACTTGGACTCCAGCTATTTATTACCCCTCTCTTCTCATTCTGATCAGACTCTAAAACACTGCCATCTTTTATATTTTCTACATTTTGTAAGCTTATTTTGTGTTCCGTAAATCTTTTGCAGAAATTAATTATTACAAAAATATATAATGACATTTCAAGTCAGCTTGGTGGTCATTTATTAAGGTAATATTTACTGTTTTAATTTATTTATTTATTTACTTTTATAAACTACCTTAATAAAATGTTAAATATAAATGTGTTGAACTACAATTTAGGGATTGAAGATCCGTACCTAAAAAATTCTTGCAGATGTGTTTTGAACTTTTAATATGATTTATATAACCAGACATTTATTATAAATGACATGATGTTTTCAAATAAATGTTTGCAAGTTGAAAGTATATTTAGCCCCTTTTTATTTTAAATTAATTTATAAAAAAGGGTAAAATAATAGGGTCTGTTTGTTTGGTATTTGGGAAAGTAGTTTGGAAGAATAGTAAAGGCTTGTGAAATAATTTCGATTTGAGTAATGTTGTTTATTTGAATTTTGAAATAGTTGTTTAAAAAATAAAGTAGGTGTATGTTATTTTTTTGAAGAATTAGATCTTAGTTATAAAAACAAGTAGAATTTTACGTCAAATCATGTTTGTTATGTGAGATAAATTATGCAAGAGATAGTTTTTCCGTCCCATTTTTTTGGGTTTGACATTGAGGTTTAGATCATTTGTTAAAAAAGTTTACTTTTATTATTCTTTGAAAGAGAAAGAGAGTTATATTTTCGGACAACTCAAAAAGAAAATAGGTGTAAAAATAATGGGATGGAGGGAGTAGATTATTTTATGTCAAATCAGAATAAAATTTGTATAAATTTTATTTAGAGATAAAAAAAATTGTTGGTTTGTTTAATTTTTAAGAGAGTAGTTTGAGATACTTAAAAGATGAAAAAATTATTTTGAAAAGTAGAAATCATATTTATTTGACATTTTTCAAACACGAAATTTTTTTATAATATGCCAAATGTGAATATTTGCAGGAATGATTCCTCGCGGTAGAGGTAGAGGCCGAGGAAGAGGAAATTCCTCTTCTAGAGCAAGAAGAAGGTTTACATCACAAATTGTAAATCCGAGCTTAATAGCCGAGAACATTGCAAATATTGCATCATCATCATCGGGTAATATTCCACAAGATCAAAACAATTCATTATTCAAAGAATTTCTTGATTTTATGGAACAAAAAAAACAAAAGAATAGTAATATTTCCCCATCTAATGATGATGAGGACTCATATAATGAGGAGCAAATAACCTCAAACGAAGTAATACTCGTTATTGAAAATAGCGATTTACAATGGAAAGAATCCCCTTGGACGATTATGTCAAGGTATCTTGATGAAGCATCATATGCAAATGGGTCATACAAACAGCAATCATACTATGAGAGTATCCTGAATTTTACAGGAACAGTTGAAATTCAGCATTCGTATGGAAATACCCGAACTATTGATTTTAGTAAAATAATAATCAAAAAAATTATATCCGTTCAAGAATGGGGAATCTCGCCCCTCAAAGCAAAAGACTTTTTCCATCCAAAATTAAGGACTCAAATAAAATTTAACTATTGGGATTATATCAAGGCTTTTGAAAAAGCTCTTCTTTATGAAAATGCAAAGAAAAGACATTCGTGGTTAATACAAATTTGTGGGGAAGTTCATGAACACCCAATACCAAATTGGTTTCTCCAATGGTGGAATTTTCATGGCCCTTCAGGTAATATTATACCCGAGCCATTCAAAGGATTATATACAGAATGGGTGAAATTATCACCAAAGATGAAAGAAATCGAGAATAAAAATAAAGAAAAATGGATCGAGGAAATTTTCCCGATGAATTTCTTTATAGAATTTTCGATTCCATGGATATGGAAATGGACACCACGGTTCGGTTATACCGAGAAAAATATACCGTGCATCCACAGAAATTATCATATTAAATTTTGGAATAAATTATTAGTAATTGATCCAATTACTAATAGATTATTATATGGACAAGAAATTGTAGATTCAATCAAGGAAGTTATTAATAACTACCAAGTACCTTATCATAAGTCTCAAGAAATATGTCCAGACAATTTAGATACATCATATCTTAATTTAGATACATGTGGCCTTATCAGCCATACAATTTGATTAATTTAGATACATAAAATCAAAAAATATTTGATAAAAAATCTGGAGATGGTATCTTAATTTAGATACATTCAAAAAAAAAATCAATAGCAGGAGAATCTCAAATGGAAATCAAAAGCAGAAGAATCTTTTTTGCTTAATTTAGATACATAAAATCAAAAAATATTTGATAAAAAATCTGGAGACGGTATCTTAATTTAGATACATCAAAAAAAAAAAATCAATGGCCTTATCAGGCACACAATTTGATTAATTAGCAGGAGAATCTCAAATGGAAATCAAAAGCAGAAGAATCTTTTGCAAGACAAAATGAAGCTGCCGACAAGAAGTAAAAGAAAAAAGTACTATTTACTTTAATAAAGTAAATAGTAATATTTACTATTTATAGATAGTGTTGTGTTCTATCTGTTTATTTGGATGTTTTTTTTTAAATAATCCAGGCTCCGTCTATTTAGTTTTACTATGTATTAAAAAAATAAAGATTAAGTAGTTGTTTTGCATGTATCGGTCTTATTTTGCATTTATGTAAAAATAAATAATGTAATTAATTGTAGTTTTCTTTTAATAATATTTGTGTGTTTTGTGATAGTTAGATAAAATTATTAGATAGTATTATTCAACATATATACAAGGAAAGTTTTGAGAATTGGATAAAAGACTATGGGCATGTTTGTTTGGCGTTTCCCAAAAAAAATTCGTGTTTGAAAAATGTCAAATAAACATGTTTTCTATTTTCTAAAATAAATTTTTTATCTCTTAATTTTTTCAAACTACTCTCTCAAAAGTCAAACAAACAACAATTTTCTTATCTTTAAAAAAAGTCTATACAAACTCTACTCTAATTTGACATAAATTAGCATATCTCTTATACAATTTATCTCATAACAAACATGATTTGACATAAAGTCTTATATATCTTACACCTACAACTCAACTCTTCCAAAAAATACATATACACTTTATTTCTCAAATCACTTTTTCAAAACTCAAACAAACAACATTACGCAAATTGAAATTATCTCATAAACCTCCAATACTCTCTCAAACTACTTTCCCAAACACCAAACAAACAGGCCCTACATCTCTATAATCAATTATGAAAAATTGAAACCAAACGTTATATCACTTAAACGCATCTCAAAAGTAATTATGGTATAATTAATTATATAAAATAATTATGAAATCGTTTGATGAAACTCATTCTTACTTATATTGTATTTTTATGCGTGTATGACATCCCGAGTACATTAAAGGTTCGTTAATATATTTAGGTTTTTTTAAACCAAATCTTGACAATTGGACAATAGATGTGATGTCGAATCAATTTAAATAAAAAAAAAAAAAAACTTCATAACCAATTTTGATTTATGGTAAGTGCATCGTGGTTATAAATTTATGGTGAAATATGTAAAATTGTATGCTACAATATGATTTATTGACATTTGTCATTATTATAACTATAATTTTAACCATTATACAATATATAATTTCAATCTAATTTTACAAAAAAAATATCTAATTTGATAAAATCACAGTAGAGATTTAAAAGTGTGTTGGTCCAAACTTACCCTAGATATAGGAGTAAATGTAAAATACTCTCCCGAGTTATGTTAAACCTGCAAGAAACTACGTACCCTGTGAAATTTTTATTGCGTAAAACTTCTGTGTTTTCAAAAACCCTTCAAAAAACACCCATTCTGTAAAAAATAGGATGTTATGGATCGATTTTTAAAATACTTCAAGTTAATCCCTACAACTTCACGTGATATATTTTTAAAATTATTTCTTGAAATAAGTCGATCCAAAGCGACCTATTTTTTACAAATTTGGTGTTTTTTTCAGGGTTTTTGAAATACAAAAAAGTTTGACGCAATAAAAATTTTACATACAATTTCTTATAAATTTAGCATAACACAGGAAAGTATCTTGCATTTCCCCCTAAATATAAAAATAATACCAACAATATCCATATCTACAATCAAATTTCATCTCAATATTATATTCATTTATTTCCCCTTCTCAAAGCACTACACCAAAGCTTGAAATCTCTAATCATACATATCTTGTTTCTCCTCATTTTACTTTGAGAATCAAGAATCTTTCCTTAAATAAACACAATAAATAAACATATGTATACGAGTGCCATGAATACCAACATATATAAATTATTTTGACGCTAAGTACAAACTTACAGCCTACTCATAATTAAGAATAAAGAATAAGAAAAAGGTATAAGAGGTATGTTATACAGTTTATGACGACATATGAAATAAATTTTAGTATTCACTTATCCTTACCATTTTGAAACTTAGCATTGCATGAATCAAGTAGTAATATATTTCAGAATAACGTGAGTTGTCTACAACAAGGAATACATCAATTATTATATGAAGACAATGTTGACTATGCCGGAGATGATATAAACACATACTCCCTCTGTCCCAAATTATATGTCCTTTTAGAGAAAAAAATTGTTCCAAATTATCTTTAACTTTAGGATTTCAATACACATTAATTACATATTTTAGTTACTTTTAGAGAAAAAGTAAGAGAGATAGTGCAAAACTTGAATAACGTGTAAATAGTTAATGGTGAGATAAATAAAGAATAAGAATATTTGAGGTATATAATTTATTTTTTCCATAAAAGTGAGGCTATGTAGTAGGTACCTTAATATGTGTGAAAACATGTAAAAAAATGACACTTAATTTGGGACAGAGGGAGTATCACATAAGTATTCTTCACCCACGAGCTTTGGATTAATGGTGATATTGACAATCATCAAATTATGTCAAGAAATAATTTTATTTGCTAGATCATTATCAACTACATCATTCATATACATGGTCCACCTCATTAAATGCGTCAACTTATGGACATTGTGTCAACATCAGGGGGAGTCTGTCATCAATAATAATCTACACACTGTAATCTTTTTTCCTTAGCCCAAGTTTTATCCCAATGAATTTTCTTGACAAAGTTTTAACGAGACAACTTTACACGTTTGTTGATCCCATATGGATGTGTACTATATTTTCCTTGTTCAGGTTTTTTCCATCGGATTTTTTGACAAGATTTTTAACGATACATATTCCAAAAAGTCATGAACATCCAAGGGGAATTGTTATGAATATAGTCATATTTTTGTGAATATTGATGAGGGAGTTTTATAATTCTCGTGAGACTTGTAACTCCTATAATTATAACTCCACCATTGAAGATAATTTGCAACTCTCATGTCTATTATTTTTGATTTTTTATTGGTCATATAATCTTATATACTCTAGATTTTTCTTTACATTCTACCAGTAATTTAGATTTATTGTTCCTTTAACTTAGTTTTATAACAAGAAGATTCTTTTGCAAGATAAAATGAAGTTGATGACAAGGAGTAAAAGACAAGAGTACTGTTTACTTTAATAAAGTAAATATACTAATTACACGTTCAGATAATTTTAATAAAATAATTAGTGTTTAACTGTTCATAAACAGTTTTTTTCTTTTTTGAAATCCGGATTTCACGTCCGGACTTGGACTCCAGTCTATTTATTACCCCTCTCTTCTCATTCTCTGGCAGACTCTCGTGCACTGACATCTTTTATATTTTCTTTGTTTTGTAAGCTTATTTTGTGTTCTGTAACTCTTTTGTAGAAATTAATTATTTCAAAAATATATAAAGTCTTGAAGACATTTCATGGTAGCTTGGTGGTCATTTATTAAGGTAATATTTACTGTTTTAATTTATTTATTTACTTATATAAACTAGCCTTAATAAAATGCTAAAATAAAACTACAATTTAGGAATTGGAAATCCATAGCTAAAGAATTCTTGCTTGTCAAATGTATTTTGAAATTTTAATATGATTTATATATGTACACAGAAATTTATTATACATAAGGATTTTAAACATGATGTTTTCGAACAAATGGTTGCAAGTTGTAAGCATGTTTAGCCCCTTTAATTTTGAAATAATTTATAAAAAAGGGTAAAATAATAGAGAATGTTTGTTTGATGTTTCAAATATTCAAGTAGTTTTGAAAAAGTGGTGGAAGTTAGTGAAATAATTTCGATTCGCATAACGTTGTTTATCTGAATTTTAAGAGAGTGATTTGAAAAACAAAATAGGTGTAGATTATATTTTGAAGAATTAGATTGTAGTTATAAAATGTATAAGATTTTATATCAAATCATGTTTATTATGTGAGATAAACTGTGTTAGAGATAGATTATTTTATGTCAGATCAGAGTAAAGTTTGTATAGATTTTATTTAGAGATAAAAAAATTGTTGATTGTTTAATTTTTGAGAGAGTAGTTTGAGAAGATTAAACGATGAAAAAATTATTTCAGAAAATAAAAATCATGTTTATTTGACATTTTCTAAATACGAAAAAAATTTGGGCAAAACAGGTCCATAGTCTTCCTGATATCTTTCCTTATCTTTGACGGGGGAGATTTTCATTTAATATGTCTTATGTGTTTCGAAAAAGATAAAAACTCTTGAAAAATAAAATAAAATAAAAAATAGTCAACAGAATTTTCTTACAAGTGAATATTTGCAGGAATGATCCCTCGCGGTAGAGGTAGAGGTAGATGTAGGGGTAGAGGAAGAGGAAATTCCTCTTATAAAGGAAGAGGAAGAAATTTTACATACCAAATTGGAAATCCGTGGCTAATAGCCGAGAACATTGCAAATATTGCATCATCATCGGGTAATATCCCACAAGATCAAAACAATTCGTCATACAAAGAAATTCTTGATTTAACGAATCAGAAAAAACGAAAGAATAATAATATACCCCCATCTTATGATGATGAGGACTCGTATAATGAAGAGCAAAATTATAGAGGTCGAGGTGGCAGAGGGAATATAATCTCTCAAATACATGGTAAAAGATTAGTTGTGGAAAATATTTCCGGCATGGGTGAATCATCCACACCTCCAAAAGGGAATTCCCAAACTTTTGCAAATATTTTGCAAGACAATGAATATGATGACAGCATAAATTATGCTGAAAACCATAAAAAAGAAGTTATATTTCATTTAGAATATTCTGATCTGAAATGGCAAGATGATCCATGGTTTCTTATGAACCGATATATTGATAATACTCAATTTACTGCTACATCATATAAGCAGAGAAATTTTTATGAGAATTTGCTTAAAGCAACAGAAAGCTGTGAAATTACTCACTTTACTTCAAATGATCAAAAAAGTTATACTTTTAGCAAGATCATTGTGAAAAGGATTTTTTCAAGTCAGGAATGGGGATTATCCACATTCAAAGAAAAAGATTATATCTTTTCTGAGAAAAATATTTCTATTAAATTCAATTATTGGGATTATATCTCAGCTTTTGATAAGGTCTTATATTACCAAAATAATAAGAAAGAACATACTTGGTTCATAAAAATTTGTGGAGAAGTATATAAATCTCCAATACCAAATTGGTTTGTTAATTGGTGGTCATACCATGGTCCTTCATATGAAATACTTCCTGACAAATGGAAAACCTTATACTCTGAATGGATAGATTTATCCCCACAAATATCTAAGTTAATAACTTCCCATAGAGCAGATGAGCTTATAGCCTCTATGCACTTTTTTATTGAGTTTTCTATCCCATGGATATCAAAATGGATCCCTATGGTAGGATATACTGAACACCAGACCCCTTGTCTTTATAGGACTTCTTTCTCAAAATTTTGGGAAAAAATGAACAAGATTGATCCAGCCTCGAAAAAATTATTCGGAGCAGAAACTGAAGAATTGATTCAGTCTAAACTATTAACATACAAAAGTAAAGATCAGGAAGATACTCCTAGTCCATTCCAAGTCATATCTGGAAAATTAAAAATGAAGAGACAAGATTTGTCTAAAGCTGAAATTATTAGAGCATATATGGAAGGAATGAAAAAGGATTTGAAGAATAATTTCAAAGAATTCTTAGATGATGATTCAAAATCTGACACATCTATGGCATCGGCATCAAAAGGTGAATTAGCAGGGGAATCCCACCTATGAGGATGATGAAGATTTGCTTAATGCATATGATCTGGGAACCATATTTGAGAAAATCAGATCAGGAAAATAAAAGTTGTCGGAAGATAAGACAAAAAAGGAAACATATCACTGTTGATGAACAGTAAAAGCCAAAAGTGATACTTTCTTCAAGATGTCACGGGCAAGCAAAAAAAAAGTAACAAAATAAATTGAAGACTCATTTCAAGTCCGGATATCCGCCTATAAATAGCTGAAATCTCAGCTTTGGAGATTATCTTCCACTACTACTATTAATACGCTCTGAAAATTTCAGTATTGTAATATTATTACTACTTTTAAGTTTGTAAAATATTTGTAAGATATCTCAAGAATTAAATAAAAGCTTGGTTTGAAGGTTCCATTGAGGTACTCTTATTTACTTTTCTGTTTTGTTTTAAATATTTATATTTGTGTGTTATATTTAACCTAATGACAGGCTAAACAACCTTAATCATGTGTTGAACCATATATAGCTATGTATCATAAACCCCATGTGTTTTAGTATTATTTTGAACATGGGTCATGAATAATATAAGAAATTAGGATTATGGTTGAGAAATACTTCTGACAAGAATAATTTTATTAATTCATCAGTAAATATCTTTGCCCCCTCTTTGCCGTTTTAAGACGTTTTTTTGGGCTTTTTGATATTGAACATGAGTTTATTAAGATTATTATTTAACGAATTTATTTTCTTGTAAAACTATTTTGTATGCTACAATATGTTTTATTGACTAGATATGATTAATTTACAAACCCTAAAATAAAATCTTAATTGAAGATGTAACTATTGTATTGTCGTAATTAATACATTTTAACCTCTCAAAGATGGCAAATATTACTTGTTATCTAGATTTTTGTATTAAAATTTGAAATTGAATTTTAATGTTTCAAGAGAATACTCAATCCAATTTTTAAAATCAAATCAGAATGAAACCGAATCAAAACTCTTCCCTAGTAGCCATATGATTCTATTCAATCCGAACAAATTTCACAAACAAAAATTATAGTTCAAATTCGACTTTTTATGTACATTGCTAGCTTGTTCTGATTTTCGAAGTCCTACCTAATCAAATATTAAGTCAATTATTTGTTACATGTATCCAATCCGAACATCTTAAAAATCATAATAGATATCTAATACCGCGCCGGGCAAACTTACCCTAAATATATTATCAAAAAGGAATGCCAACAATATCCATATCTACAATCATTTCATCTCAACTTCAAATTCATTTATTTCCCCTTCTCAAAGCAGCAAACCACATATCTTGTTTCTCTTCCTTATTTAACTTTGAGAATCAAGAAACTTTCACTTAAATTAAAATGGGATTTTGATGCTAAGTACAAACCTACAAAACCTGTATTTGTTGTGTTGAAGTGGTGGCACTACTTATTATCATCAGAAACCTTGAAAAATGTGTAAGAAAGAATCAAGTTGTTGATACCGTCCATTCTCGGATCCGTTTCGAACTCGGGGTCTATGTAAAAGAAGACCTGCAAATTCATTTTTAGAAACATTAAACGAGATCATTACAACGTCCATTTGACATTGATGAATAGGGAAGAAAATACTTACTGGCATGTCAATCTGTTCGCCAGGAAGAAGCCGTTGTTCTTCAAAGCAAAAGCATTGTATTTTGTTGAAATAAACTGCCGCCTGAAAAAAATCATCCGTTGTATCAACTATATATTTACATCTATAAAAACGACGTCTTTTCTGAAATGCACGAAAACAAAGGTCATTTCCGAGTATATATACCTTCATCGGAGTAACATTATAAGTAGATACACCAGTTATTGGGGCTGAACTTTTATTTTCAGCAGTGTAAAATGCAAGAGCACTTTCCCCTGGCTTCACCCTTACCTATACTCGAACAACACAAGATTATGATAAAGTTATAACTTTACCAAAAAATTTACACACTAACAACAAATTACGATCGTCATCTACATAAGATAAACATGCAATTACACTAAGTACCTCTCTCTGAGTCGGAACGAATTTCCATTGCATCCCATCAGCGACATCTGCATTGAACTGCACAACAATCTCCCTGTAAAAACAGGTGAATCCAAATTCCAAACATAATAATCTATGAACGAAGAGGGTAGACATATGTTGAGCTGTTATAAAAGTCACACCTGGAAGTAACCGTGCCATCGGTGGCATGACGAGCAATCTTTTCTTCAACACTCTGAAAAATACCAAGAAATACTGCATTAGTATTGTTATTATTATCAAATACCAGATCACTACAACAGATAAAAATGGACTTCATGGTCTGTGACATGCATAATGTTCAATTTACCTACCTTTAATTCGAAAAGAGCACTTACACCCCCCTCCCACCCCACCCACTACGGTCTTATAAAAGTTTCACACTACCTTCCTAATAAATTCAAACTTAAAAAGAATACGAAACGACAAAACTACCCCTCTTATATGTGACACTTTACCCCCTGTGTTATGATAAATGCGGCACTTTAACACCCCCCCCCCCCCCAATGTTATAAAAACACTGTTCATGCACACTCTCAAATTCGGCGAGTGAGATACACTCTCCTGTTGAAGGAGGTAAATTTCTCCTTCGAAATTTCAGCATTATGCATATCACAGGGGGTATATTGCCATTAGCTCGATAAAATGAAGTGAGATTAGTTAACAACCTCTCGACGCTGGACAGTACCGCCATAACCAGTAGCTTGACAAAACCTCCTATAAAGAGGAACTGCAGCATAAGTACACCCCACCATTGCAAAGACCAATCCCGTCAAGTAAAAAAGCATCTTCTTAGATTTCTTTTCTGTGGTGGCATTGGCAGCATTTGTACTTGTAGCATACTGCCGACCAAAAGTTATACTCCTACACAATTTCTCCAAATTATAGTTCTTCGATTTAGATAGATGATTAGTTCGTGAATATATATTTTTACCATTTGCTCCCACAAAATTGTATCTTGAGCCCACACCATCAACCAGACACCTTGATTAACCAAATGGATTAATCATAATCAATTAATTAAGCCATTCTTCTATATTGTGATAAAACGATAAAGTGGGAATAATAGAGAAAGAGTTATTTTACCTGGATAAAGTGGGGGGCCGATGAAGACGAGTCTTGATACAAGAGAAGAAATGGGTTCCTCTAGAAACCCGGGAAAATGACATGTCGTATGAGGACGTTAATAGCTGCCGTGAGAGTTCTGTTTGGCTGGTCAGGGAAGAAGAAAAGAAAAGGTTTAGCAAAAAGAAAACCAAAAATATAATCTTGGGTAATTGGACTAAGACATAACATGGTTCTTGGTTCTGCATATAAAAGCCTAATAACATCTAAATGACGATTCTATCACCATCAAATGTATTTGAATTCCAGTGAGGAAAAACGCGATCACCTTACAAAACGATAATCCTAAAATATGAATGCATCAATAAAATTCTATAATCCTAAGTACCAAAACGATAGTACGATTCAAGAATTGACAAACTGTATGCCTAAGCAAAACGTAAATGCAGCGAAAAAATTAATGTAGAACATAAATGCTGAAAATGAATCCAAGTCCCAAGAATCCATACAATCCACTCATCCAAAATAAATCCTACAAAAAATTTAAAACATCAGGCCAGCATTTCACCAATACAGATCTTACATAGAAACAAGATCAGCAATTCTTCAAAATATCGAACCGACAAAAAAACAGAAACATCAGCTGGTCAATACATATAGAACATGACTTTATATTGTAAAGAATACAACTTTTTAATAAAATTATCTACATATTAATTCTGATTAATTCACACATTAAGACAAGTTTACTCGAGCAAACAATAAAACCATGTCCCCTGAAAACTTATCAAAGCATTATACTCAATTTCACTTTACACATTTGCACATAAAAATAACTTAAAGTCCTAAATCCAAAATAATCCCATTCAAATCATATCAATAACAAATACATTATGAAATCGTATCAATAAAAGCTCAAACAAATTCAAGGATAAATCATCAAAAAGATTCAAGAAATATTGCAAAATTTTAATTAAATTTAATCATAAATACATAAAAAAGAGAAAACAAAATCGTCATGTAGGAAGGAACTTACCGACGGGAAAAAGAGAAACGAACCTGTGAAATGGGACTGATTAGGACTAGCTGTAATGGATGCTAACAAAATTTTGGGCGATGGAGAAATCTTTATGAGGGTACCTTCCGTAATTTTGAAGAGAAACAGAGGATAATTAAGACTTCTTAATTTCATTATTGGGCCAATAATGTCATTGCAGGGGATGAGTCCAATTAGTTATTGGCTGGGCCGATAATGGCTCAGTTTATTCGGGTCGGCCCGATATTTTATTGGCAACAAAGCAGATCATATTTAAATTTTAAAGGATGGGCAACTTTAATGTACTCTTAAAAATTGTCCTACAAATTCATATTTCTATTTTTTTTATCTTAAAATTTTCTTGTAAATTTTTTATGTCAATTGTTTATGTATATTTAGTGAAATGATTTAATTATTATAACAATTAGTGAAAGATTATAGTGATACAAAAAGTAATAACTAAATTTGAGTATAATTTTTTTATTTACCAAGTTGTTATTAAACATATGTCATGAACTTATCACTAATTCACATTATTTTACATTTGAAAGATTATAACAAAAATACATTCAAGTTATATTTCAATTGTTTCGAACAAATTTCGAGAGAACTTTGAGACATTCAACCTAAACATTTTCATCAAAATCAAATCAAAGTAGAATCAAATAGGGCCAACGTAGAGGCTTTTGTCTGGTTTTGACAAGCTTCAATCTCAAAATGTTAGTTTGGGTGGTTTGATGAATTCTTGAAACACTTTTTAGATTGAATTTCAATGTTGAATTTTTTGGATTCTTTGAATTTTGAAGATTTATGATGTGATTTTTTTTTTTTTTTTTTTTTTTTTTTGTTACAAAGGACATAAACTACGGAAGACTGGTCCCTTTCAAAAATCTATAACACCTCCTGGGGGGGCATCTCAAAAGTGCCCTTCTCTTCCAATGGAATGATCAAGTCCTGCAAGTGCATACCGCACAAGCATTTCCTCCTCCTCGTATGAACGATCTTACTTTCCCATGGCATTCCAAGCATATATACATACAAACCTTGCTATAATTAAACTTGAATGTTTGGCCTCTTTGGGTTGATTTTTGCGCAAAGTTTCGCTCAACAAAATGGATCAAACATCGACCCAATTGCACTTGGCCCGTAATGCCACCGAAACAAACCGTTACATTAGTGGTTCAAAGTGGGGCTGCACGAATGATGCATGTGCAATGTTGCATTGACAGAGGGAACTTTTCATGCACATGATATCAGGTGATACTTGTCTAGATCAGGTTTTTCATAGATTACGAATAAAATACGTGCACTCACCAAATATATATATTTAGAAGATTTTGTATATGGCCTATGAAAGACCGGATCCAGATAAGAATTTTCCCATGATATCGGATTATCAGTAGTAGTTGGAATGTAATATAAACTATCATATTAGCATTTTGTTTGGGTAAAAATCATGTTAACATATTGAGTAAATACAGCTGTGGGTATATATATTATATTAACACGTATCTTATTAACATCCATATATGCAAATACCGATTGTATTGTGATGTACATGTGATATATGGAGTATATAATAATACAATATTATAATAATACAATATTATATAAATATAATAAAAAAATTAGAAAAATGAATAATTGGTTCCCCATATCCTAATATAACTATTATATAATAAAAAAATTAGACAAATAAATAATTGGTTCCCCATATCCTAATATAACTACAATTAAATTTATCTTATGAATTAGTATTCAATGTTTATAATTAAAAATAAATAAAATTTATCCATCTGATAATTTAAATATACATTATTATTTTTAATCTAATTTTATAATTGTACAAAAAAAAATTCTAATTTGATAAAGTTTTTGATGTGACACTTGTCATTAATTCTTCACCCTAACACCAACATTCAAAATCATTACAATTCATATATATCTCAATTTTTCAAAACTCACTATCTATTATTTTACTAATATTTTAACATCTCAATATTCCAACCAAATTCAATTCAATCCGTGTTTCAAATATTTCGTCAAAATCATTCAAACAATTTTAAAACATCGAAACATGGCGAAACAGGGCCAATATCAATACAAACGGGCCCAAACTTGATTTGAACACACTCA
This sequence comes from Penstemon barbatus, assembly GCA_003313485.2. Classification (NCBI taxonomy): domain Eukaryota; kingdom Viridiplantae; phylum Streptophyta; class Magnoliopsida; order Lamiales; family Plantaginaceae; genus Penstemon; species Penstemon barbatus. Next base: position 27,858,912 of record CM064881.1, read on the forward strand.
ACCAATCACAAAACTGTTGGGATTCGGTAAGAAAAACAGCCCTAGGCACAGCGGAATATAAAATTTTCTAGGGCCTCTTAAAGAATCTTGCCAGGATATTCTCTAGTTGTATATATACGAATATAAATAAATGACAGTATAAGTTTTCTCGTTTATACCTGTCTCCTTGCAAATCCTAGGCTAGCAATATGAACTCTGAATTCTGACCCCGGTTGATCGACCCACACCTTTTTGTAGCGCCCCACGTGTTGCGCCTCTACGAGTTGATACACCACAATATCACGAAAATTAATATATCCTAATCGACTAGAACATAGGGTATATTAATATCTAGGTTTTAGAACGACTTTGAAACGAAAAACAAAGACGAAAAATTCTTCCAAAGTGGAAGAACAGTTCGGCCGATCACAGGGAGAGGGAGAGAGAATTTTTGTTTTTCTTGATTTTGCTTGAAGAGTTGTGTGTGAGATATGAGACCTAGTCTCTTATTTATAGATATCTCCCATACCCTAATCCTACTAGGATTAGGATACTAATTCTCCTACATGGGCCATGGCCCTTTTAATTAGAAGACTAAGTCTTCTAATTAATTCATGGCCCACTTTAATTAATCTTTCAGGGCTTTATTTAATCTCCCAATTAAGTAGCCCAATTAATTAAATCATCTCCCAATTAATTAATCAAACTCCAAGTCTAATTAAATTAATTATTCCATTAATTAATTAAATCTTAATTAATTAATTTACTCATAAATTAAATTCCAATTTAATTTATAATCTTGATCCAATTCCAATTGGATCCATTTTCGTTCCATATGGGTCGACCCAGTCGATTTTGACCCAGTCGACTCGTTCGTTCTTGTTTCCTCGCTTTCGCTTCATGTGTATTGTGTATGCCCCCGTAGGTTCACCACATAATTGGCCGCGGGTTGTAATTAAATATTATTTAATTACTCGAGCAATTAATACTCTAAATTAATCGAACATTCTGTCGATTAATCATTCCAAAATTAGCACCCCTGCTAATTTGGGAATTCTCCTACACTCCACGGTCGATGTCCAGTCACAAGCCCATGGAGCCCAATCACTGGTGAATTAATTCAGTGAACCTTTTATCATTTACAACTTCCATATACGACACAATCTCCATTGATCAATCTCTCAGTCGAGACTTAAGGGTATGGTCTTTCATCGGATTCCCTTTTCTTTTGTCTTGACCTTATGTACTCTGATCTCGCAATAAATTCTCTTTGACTTAATCTTTATGAGCTACTTACATAAAGTCGTCAGATACCTTGGCCAAGGATTTTACCAGAATTAATTTCTCACAGAAATCCATAGGAGAATTTCCCAACCTATCAAGTCGGGTCAACGGATCCTTTGTTGATGATATGAATCTGCATACGAGTTCCTCTAAACCCAATGTGAGTCCACAGAGACTTTCTGGTGATCCCCAGTCAGTCGGAACTCACATCAAAGCATAGACGTTCTCGTACCAGATAAACCCTATCACCTCAAGTTGTTAGGGATCGTTCCTCGTATACTATTGTAAATTGGAATAACTTCAACCCCGATATGCGACTACCGCTTCCATGGTGAGTTATTTCCTTATTGGGGTATTCAGTGCACTTGCCATCCCAGCAAGCCACCCACTTATGTGTATCGACTATCCCAGTCACGCTCGTGGACCCCAGCGTCCTCCAGTTCATCGGAGTATACACAACAGTGAGAGTCTAACCGAATCCAACGATGTCCTATCTCGATTGGATTCTACGACTCTTGAATATGTTCTAGATCACGGCCTTGGAGATCAGTCCACGGGTTGTCCCATAGCCCTGTGATCTAAGGACTTATATCCTTATGCGTAGACAAATATTACATAAGATAAAGTTGACCATTTAATAAAAGTGCATTTATTAATCTAAATTGAATAGTTCCTCATTAATTACAATTAATGCTAGCCATACAGCTGGCTTGCAGGACACTATTTCTATCAATCTCCCACTTGTCCTAAAGCCAGTCTTTTATGTTCTTGAGTCCCATCTTATGCAGATGTTTCTCAAATGCCTTTTGAGGCAGAGGCTTCGTTAGTGGGTCCGCCGTATTATCTTCTGAGTCGACACGTTCCATCTTAATGTCTCCTCTACCAATGATATCTCTTATCACGTGGTATCGTCTCTGTACGTGCTTGGATTTCTGATGAGATCTCGGCTCCTTTGCTTGCGATATTGCCCCATTATTATCGCAAAAGATAGTAATGGGTTCAGCAATGCTAGGTATCACATCCAATTCCTGGATGAAGTTCCTCATCCAAACACCTTCCTTTGCTGCGTCACTCGCGGCAATGTATTCTGCTTCAGTGGTTGAATCCGCGGTTGTTTCCTGCTTGGAGCTCTTCCAGCTAACCGCACCACCATTGAGGCAGAAAACATATCCTGATGTCGACTTGAAGTCGTCTACATCACATTGGAAGCTCGAGTTTGTATAGCCTTCCAATTTCAATTCTCCTCCACCGTATACCAAGAACAATTCCTTAGTCCTTCTCAGGTACTTCAGAATTGCCTTTACGGCTATCCAGTGCTGCTCACCTGGATCAGACTGGTAGCGACTTGTAACGCTTAAAGCGTACGCTACGTCTGGTCTCGTACATAGCATACCATACATTATGCTTCCTATCGCGGATGCATATGGTACTCGAGACATATTGTTTCTCTCTTCAGGCGTCTTTGGGGCCATAGACTTAGAGAGTGCAATCCCATGTCTCATTGGAAGCAATCCTCTCTTGGATTCTTCCATACTATATCTTTTCAAGATTTTATCTATGTACTGGGATTGGGAGAGGCCCAGCAGTCCTTTTGATCTATCTCGGTAGATCCTTATACCTAGTACAAAGGATGCTTCTCCCATATCCTTCATTGAGAATTGTGTAGACAACCATGCTTTAGTTTCAGACAATGCTTTTACATTGTTTCCAATGAGAAGAATGTCGTCAACATAAAGCACCAAAAATTCAACTGTACTCCCACTGATCTTCTTGTACACGCAAGGTTCGAACATGTTCTTGATGAATCCAAAAGTTTGGATTGTCTCATCAAAACGAATGTTCCAACTTCGGGAAGCTTGCTTCAGTCCATAAATGGACCTCTGGAGTTTGCACACCTTGTGTTCATCTCCTTTGGATGCATATCCTTTTGGTTGCTCCATGTAGATCTCCTTATCAATGTCTCCATTGAGAAAGGCAGTCTTTACATCCATCTGCCATATCTCGTAGTTATACCACGCAGCTATGGCCAGCAAGATCCGAATGGATTTGGGCATTGCGACGGGCGAGAAGGTCTCCTCAAAGTCGATACCAGGTCTTTGAGTGTATCCTTTCGCCACTAGTCGCGCCTTGTAGGTAATCACCTCTCCGTTCACTCCAAGCTTTCGCTTATAGATCCACTTGCAACCCACGGGAGCCACTCCCACTGGTGGATCTACCAAGGCCCAGACCTTGTTTGAGTGCATGGAGTCCAGTTCGGATTCCATGGCTTCGCGCCACTTTCCCGAGTCTATGTCTAGCATAGCCTCTTCGTAAGTCCTTGGGTCGGTTAGAGACTGTCCAGTCTCATGCAGCAGACCGTAGTACCTCTCGGGTTCTCTACGTTGTCTTTCTGACCTACGAAGTATCGGTGTACTTTCTGGTGCACTTTCATGCTCTTGTTCTCCCACTGCCTGTGGTGACGGGTCAGCTCGATCGACCTCTAAGGCCTTTTCAGCTTCAGTGACCTCATCTAGTTCTACGTTATTTTCTTTCTTGTCCACCAAGAAATCCTTCTCCAAGAAGTGAGCGTTCCTCGAGACAAACGTTGTTTGCCTTGTAGGATCGTAGAACTCGTATCCTATTGAGTTTTCCGGATACCCCACGAATTTGCACAACGTGGATTTAGTTTCCAATTTATCTCCCACTAGCTTTTTAACGTAAGCGGGAGATCCCCATATGCGCATGAATGCGTATGAGGGTGCCTTGCCAAACCATAGTTCGTATGGTGTCTTTTCTACGGATTTCGAAGGTGCCATATTCAGTATCTTCGTTGCCGTGAGGAGGGCATGTCCCCAAAATGAAAGAGGTAAGTCAGTGGCACTCATCATGGATCGAACCATGTCCATCAAGGTTCGATTCCTTCTCTCTGCTACTCCATTTAACTGGGGTGTTGCAGGAGGAGTCCACTGCGATAATATTCCATGCTCTACAAGATAATTCAGAAATTCGTTACTAAGAAATTCTCCACCTCGGTCAGAACGAAGAGCCTTTATCGTATGACCAAGTTGATTCTCTACTTCCATCTTGAATTCTTTGAATCGCTCAAAGGCTTCAGACTTGTGTTTCAACAAGAACACATATCCATAACGACTAAAGTCGTCAGTGAAAATGATGAAGTAGTCATAGCCACCTCGGGCGCTTTTTCTTAGTGGTCCACATACGTCAGTATGTATTAAGTCCAATGTTTGCTTGGCTCGCTCAGGGTTTCCCTTAAACGGCAACTTAGCCATTTTACCCTTTAAACATGGTTCACATGTCGGCATTTCATCAATGCGATTGATTTCAATCGCGCCAGATGATGCTAACTTTTGAATCCTTGACTTAGATATATGTCCAAGTCTAGCGTGCCATAATTGGGCAGATATTTCATTATCTTATTTCCTTTTGTTTTGTTTTACGTGCATGACTTAACTTAGGTGGTTTTATGATGTAAAGTCAATAATTCAATGTACCAAATGAAAAACAAAAACAGGAGCTTTTATTAAAATCAACATTATTCAATAACATGAATAAAAAGTTTTTCATTAAAAACTAGGTACATAAATGAAAGTTTCCTAATGACTTTATCAAACCACCTAAATCTACTTTTGCCTACGGCCTTGGTAGCAGCTCCAGCTCCATTGCCTTTATTCAAGGATCCAATCCGCAGGCTCCAGTTTCCTTAATGCTCCCATCACCTACAAGGATGAGAACTCCAGTCAGTGTCTAACACCAAAAATGCACAGTTAATTGTAAAATTAACTTTAACAAGGAATATACGTGTTCGAACTCTCCATAGGTTCGAATTTAATCCTTTCCTTTGACCTTGTGCAGTAAGGAGCTCTGGTTTCCATTTGTCTTGGTTTTGAACGCCGCCCAGTCTTTTCGCCAACCCTTGCTTTCTTTCCAAAAGAAGCTTCGTGTTCCTCGAGCATTTGTCGCAGGACATGCACAGTGATCTCTCGCCTCTGGAGATTCAAGTCCGCGATAAATCGGTCATATGATCTAGGAAGAGATTGTAGAATAATATCCACTCGGAAATCATTGTCCATCACGACACCCATATCATCGAGTTCAGACAGAAGTCGAATCATCTTGTGTACGTGGATTCCGACAGGAGTTTCCCTTCTCTTTCTTGCTTGCAAGAGTTCCCTCGTGATCGCGAATCTGCGACGACCATCTCTAATCCCATAAAGGAATTTGAGATTCGAGAGAATCTCTTTCGCGGATGCCATATGCTCATGTTGCAAACGCAGATCAAGTGACATATATTCCAACATGTATTCACGAGCTAAGCCATCATCCAGTTTCCACTTGGTGATGCTTTTACGGAGCTCATCAGGAACGTCATGTGAAATAGTAATGGGTGGTGGCACAGACAAAACATAAGATATGTTTTCAGCTTCAAATAATCCATTCAAATGATGCGTCCAGAAATGCAAGTTGGGTCCAGTTAAAATATTACGTTCAAGTGATGAGATGGATAAATCTCTAAGTGCTCTAAGCTCTTTTGACATCATATCTATAAAACGACGATAGAAGAAATAAATACGCGAAAGATTAATTTAAAATGCACAATTCACAAACATGGATTTTATTTGCAAATTACTCCCACTATTTTAATCAAAATCTTATGCCCCCACATAAGTTTCGGGAATTTAAAATATCCTAGCAGGCTTAAGGCCCAAATGCAATCTCCTAGTACCCACGACTCGTTGGCCATACTATTTGATCCACTTGGTGGTCGACTACGTCAACGGTTAACCATCGCAGCTAACCCTTAAGTTCATTTAGCCTCGTTTTTCGATATGGACCCACGACTCGTGAGACATCCATATTTACTAGCGTTAAATCATGTCCAATACTCGTGAAGAGAAATAGTTCAATCCTAGACGCCCCACGACTCGTGAGACAGCGCCTAAAACCTTGCTATCCCCTCCCTTGGCACTAAACTCGTGCATCGAGGCAATAGACATATTATCTTCCTATAGCTCGACCCACGACTCGTGAGACATCGAGATATATTCGTACAACATGCCTAAGACCTAGTAATTGGATAGGCTCGGACCATAGACACTATTCATATGCGCCCGTTATTCGATTTAATATTCTAATTGAATTTTAAGTTCAATTGGAGGTTTCCAAGTGTGCGAGGTCTCATCAGATTATGCTTATCTTGTTTACGTTTTCTATCCTAAGCATGCATCTCATACATCAAAGAATAATGTGCGAAAAAGTAAACATTCATCACCTAGCAAGATATGATTGGTCGATTGCCCATCCTATGCGATCCATCACGAGCCATGTGATGAATCAATTGGTCAGTCTAGGGTGAAAATTAAATGTCCTAACTATTACAATTTTTAAACCCATACATCATGGGCCTTCTTGTAATATCCAGCTTGATTGGGCCTCCATGTAATGAATTGGGCCTCCATGTCCTCCAAGGTAAATGGGCCTTCATGTGGATCTCCAAGTCTTCATGAGGTCTTCTCGGCTCCAAGCCTAAACTAAGTCTAACTTATAAAAATAAATGGTCCTATTCTATTACATTTGTTTGCGCAAACAGGGGCACCAATCAGGCCCATTTAATTACAACCCAAAAATAAATAAACCAAAAACAACACAGGGCTTAAGGGCAAAATCGACCAATCCACATATTCACTCAAGAACATGCATAAATTCACATAAGGGCAAAAATGTAAATTTACCGGCTCCATTAATTTTAATTCATAAAATTTATCCAAGTTAATTAATTTTGAATTAACAATTAACCTCTAAGATTAATTAGCTCTTACTTGAGCTCCAAGTAATCTACAAATCCTATCTTGATTAAGATTGGTTAATTAAGGTAATCTAAATCTCTAAGATTCTTACCTTATCCAAAACTCTAAGTTTCCCAAAATTCCCAAATCTCCAAGATTCTCAAGATAATCCTATTTTGTTTAGATTAGTTTAATTAAGGTAGTGTTTAACTCTAACAAGACAACTACCTTATCCCAAAACTCCAAGTTTCCTAATCTTCCCAAAATTCTAAATTTCCAGAATTTTCAAAATAGGCAGAATTAGAGTCCAACCAAAACATGACCAGTCGAAGCTAATCAGGAGCTGCCACGTAGGACAGCCCACGCGCGACCACCAAGGCGGCGCGTGAGCTGCCTGCGGCAGCAGCCGCTGCACGCGGCTGCGTGCAGCAGCGAGCAGCCGCGCACAGCAGCGCGCAAACAGCAGCCTGAAGGCTGCTGCTGCGCGCAGCGTGTGCGGCTTGCGGTGGCCGCCCAGCCGCGGTGCGCTGCCGCGCACCGCCGCGTGCCACCGCGAGTCGGATCTAATAAAAAAAAAATTTTGTTTTGTTTCTTCGATTACCCATAGATTTAATTCAACAAACCCAGTCAATTAAATCCTAATTCAAAATAACATCAACATGATAAAATTTTCGAATCCTAAATTAAACATTAACTCCAAGTTAATAATAAAGTCCTAAAACATGCAAAGTTATAGAACTAGCCACATAAATCAAACATATGATTTATTAAACACAGAATTCGCAAATTCATATATATACAAAGCCTAGAGTTGGCTCTGATACCACTGTTGGGATTCGGTAAGAAAAACAGCCCTAGGCACAGCGGAATATAAAATTTTCTAGGGCCTCTTAAAGAATCTTGCCAGGATATTCTCTAGTTGTATATATACGAATATAAATAAATGACAGTATAAGTTTTCTCGTTTATACCTGTCTCCTTGCAAATCCTAGGCTAGCAATATGAACTCTGAATTCTGACCCCGGTTGATCGACCCACACCTTTTTGTAGCGCCCCACGTGTTGCGCCTCTACGAGTTGATACACCACAATATCACGAAAATTAATATATCCTAATCGACTAGAACATAGGGTATATTAATATCTAGGTTTTAGAACGACTTTGAAACGAAAAACAAAGACGAAAAATTCTTCCAAAGTGGAAGAACAGTTCGGCCGATCACAGGGAGAGGGAGATAGAATTTTTGCTTTTCTTGATTTTGCTTGAAGAGTTGTGTGTGAGATATGAGACCTAGTCTCTTATTTATAGATATCTCCCATACCCTAATCCTACTAGGATTAGGATAATAATTCTCCTACATGGGCCATGGCCCTTTTAATTAGAAGACTAAGTCTTTTAATTAATTCATGGCCCACTTTAATTAATCTTTCAGGGCTTTATTTAATCTCCCAATTAAGTAGCCCAATTAATTAAATCATCTCCCAATTAATTAATCAAACTTCAAGTCTAATTAAATTAATTATTCCATTAATTAATTAAATCTTAATTAATTAATTTACTCATAAATTAAATTCCAATTTAATTTATAATCTTGATCCAATTCCAATTGGATCCATTTTCGTTCCATATGGGTCGACCCAGTCGACCCACCCATTTAATCGACCCAGTCGATTTTACCCAGTCGACCCAGTCGACTCGTTCGTTCTTGTTTCCTCGCTTTCGCTTCATGTGTATTGTGTATGCCCCCGTAGGTTCACCACATAATTGACCGCGGGTTGTAATTAAATATTATTTAATTACTCGAGCAATTAATACTCTAAATTAATCGAACACTCTGTCGATTAATCATTCCAAAATTAGCACCCCTGCTAATTTGGGAATTCTCCCACACTCCACGGTCGATGTCCAGTCACAAGCCCATGGAGCCCAATCACTGGTGAATTAATTCAGTGAACCTTTTATCATTTACAACTTCCATATACGACACAATCTCTCCATTGATCAATCTCCCAGTCGAGACTTAAGGGTATGGTCTTTCATCGGATTCCCTTTTCTTTTGTCTTGACCTTATGTACTCTGATCTCGAAATAAATTCTCTTTGACTTAATCTTTATGAGCTACTTACATAAAGTCGTCAGATACCTTGGCCAAGGATTTTACCAGAATTAATTTCTCACAGAAATCCATAGGAGAATTTCCCAACCTATCAAGTCGGGTCAACGGATCCTTTGTTGATGATATGAATCTGCATACGAGTTCCTCTAAACCCAATGTGAGTCCACAGAGACTTTCTGGTGATCCCCAGTCAGTCGGAACTCACATCAAAGCATAGACGTTCTCGTACCAGATAAACCCTATCACCTCAAGTTGTTAGGGATCGTTCCTCGTATACTATTGTAAATTGGAATAACTTCAACCCCGATATGCGACTACCGCTTCCATGGTGAGTTATTTCCTTATTGGGGTATTCAGTGCACTTGCCATCCCAGCAAGCCACCCACTTATGTGTATCGACTATCCCAGTCACGCTCGTGGACCCCAGCGTCCTCCAGTTCATCGGAGTATACACAACAGTGAGAGTCTAACCGAATCCAACGATGTCCTATCTCGATTGGATTCTACGACTCTTGAATATGTTCTAGATCACGGCCTGGGAGATCAGTCCACGGGTTGTCCCATAGCCCTGTGATCTAAGGACTTCTATCCTTATGCGTGGACAAATATTACATAAGATAAAGTTGACCATTTAATAAAAGTGCATTTATTAATCTAAATTGAATAGTTCCTCATTAATTACAATTAATGCTAGCCATACAGCTGGCTTGCAGGACACTATTTCTATCAAAAACAAATGATAATGTATGTATCGTGTGATGAGAAAGTATTATCGAACCCCAAAGTAAGGATATTGTATTTGTCTTGTGAATAATTGAGCGTGGCAAAATCGAGTTTGGACAAAGATTTTTTATGGTTTAAAAGGAAAAATAGGTATGGTGGATATAAAATCATTGTAAATGCTCCATATGGGCGTGACAAAATCGAGTTTGGACTCATTCAAATCGAGTCAAACCCCATTAGATAAAGAGTTTGAAGATATCTCAATTCAAACCTAGATTCAACTCAAATCGAAACCTACAAAATCCTACTTGAAATCTATAAAATTATTAATTTGATATTTGTTATTTGTTATCTTTTTTATAAACATAAAATAATTGATTTAACATATATCATATATTTTTTTTCTTCAAATCCAACAATCAAACTTCAACCAAAACCACATCTGAAGTTGAAAACTCCATTAACTAATATTTTATTATCTTAATATTTCAATAATATTATTCAAAATTTCAAAATATAATCAAAAAGTTTCAAACCACTTTTTCAAATCAAATCGAAGTCGAACCAACCAAATTATTTCCAAAAAATATAGTGGCTCAACGCGTGAAATTGGGCCACAATTCTATATAAGGCCTATTATTTTTTGCAGGTATGGGGCCACGAGTAATGGCACGATATTATGGATGTGATAAGATAAGGCTCACAACCCAATACACTGAATTTCTCATAAGTGCAGATTCTCTTGTCTTTTTCTTAATACAGAACCTATTTGGGGAAGGTGTTTTCCTCAAAATTATTTTATCTATTTTTTTATTTAAAAAAGGCAAAATTATCAAAATCGTTCCAAATTAATTACTGATTTTGAATTTTTGTCCCAAATTATTAAATTTGGTGAATTTTGTCCCGTAATTTAATATTTTTTTGGAATATCGTCCCACCATAATTATAAGACGGAATTGCGTATTTGCCGATGAATTATCACATGACTGCTTAAGTGTCATGACATGGTAAATTTTAACATGAATAATTATATAATATTGTAGAGTTCGTCCCAAATTAATTACAGGATTGAACGTCATTTTCATTAAATTAAAAATTTAATATTGGGACTAAATTTCTACAAAATGGTAAATTATGGGACGAAATTTGGTGAGTTGATATAGTTTGGGACGAAAAATCAAAATTAGTAATTAGTTTGGGACGATATTCCAAAAAAATATAAAATTACGGGACGAAATTCGCCAAGTTAAATAATTCGGGACAAAAATTCAAAATCAATAATTAATTTGGGACGTTTTCTACAATTTTACCTTTAAAAAAACTTAGACTAAAGAATTCATTATTAATTTTTCTGGTCCATATTTAAATATTGACCATTTCCATTGATCCCAAGCTCCACTTTCCATTGGCCTTTCTTTTTCATTTTTCCTTTTTTCTTTTTATGGATTTTTTGACGGTAGAAAGGCACCGACAGCACTAGCTGACGTAGATTAATATCTTTACCCATTTAAAATAATGATATTGTAAAAGGTCGTATAGAAAAAAAATTCGTAAAATAAATCTTGAATTATTTAAACATGAAATTTTTTGATATACTTTTTTTTATCGCATCAAAATTAAAAAAATGAGACAATCTACTTAGACCGGAAGTATTAATGCTAAGTATTAAATTGTTGACTAATTAGTTGGAACATTTCAATCTCTAAACATAAATAGATTTGGAACATTTCAATATCTATAAGGTAGGTCCAAATAAATAGATTTGGCTGTTATTTATTGCCTTGTTGTTAATAAATGATTATTTGAATAGATGTTTCGCTCATGTGTAGTTATTTTATTTTTCTAGTTTATTGTAAGATTTTATTTATCTTTATAATTTATTTTTATAGTTTGATAATTAATGAAAGTATTATGATGTAATGATTGATTATTAATGCATGAATATATTTACAATCTAAAAAAAATTAATTAATTTCTACCATAAAATTGTATTTTTCTACTATAGTCCCACAATATAAATAATTTATTTTGAATCCCAAATTTTCAGAAATATTTTACTCCTATATTTTTTGTCATATGCTTTACTAAATTGCACTTATGGTCTTAATTTTAAAAATATTTTGCATTCATAAAATTAGTTTCCATTTAATTAACTTAATTTTCCGTATTTCATGCATAAGGAGATGAGTGGATCAAAAATGAAAAAAATGAAAGTTTGGAACCAAAAGTGTAATTTTACAAAGTAGAGGATCAAAAGTACTAATAATCTAATTCTATAATAAAAAAATATAATGTTTCTATTTAATTAATACAAGTAGTTGAGATTTGATTTAGTTGTTTAGACTTTAGACACCTATTATTTAATAATGAGACAGTCAAAGCAATTGAATAGGTATTTTCTAATTATATTTTATATTTTTACAATATTTTCAACAAAGCAACAATTACTAAATATAGTAATGTTGATAAAGTACATTGAACTATTCAATTTTCTACTGAAAAAGGCGACCCCAAAAATATTTGAATTTTCAAATTTGCCCTTTCATATATACTTTAAATTCAACTATTGTGTTCGTGTAGGGGTTTAATTTTAATATTATTAGTAGAAATTCTGCGAGAAGTCATTTTCATCTGCTGCCATTTTTTCTGGAGTGCGAGGAAGAGCTCTTTCCCCGCCTCTTAAGCTAATTTGTCAAAATGATTCAGGTAATAAATTAAGCATCTTGATTTCTTTGCGTTTAAATTAACAATTCATGATCAGTTTTTGTTTGTTTGTTTGATTTTGCGTGAAATAGGTTAGAAATAGGTTAGGAAGAATCAAATTTGGTCAATTGGTTATGGATTTAGTGTTAAGATCTATTCGATTACTTTGACGAAATTCAGATTCATTTTCCTGTGTATTGGTACTTTTTTTACTTGTTTTGATGGACTATAGGTCTTTTCTGTTTTCTCCTCCTCTGTTTTTAGTGTTGATTTTGCTTACCTTTCTCAGTATGATTTAGTTTGTGTTTTCTCTTGGATTTTAGTAAAATTGCTTGTTATGTTTTCTTTTGAAATTGTATTATTTTGTATATTTCTTTCATGGATGGTTGTTGTCGCCATTGAGGATCTCTCATATGATGCATTTTGGAGTTCTGTTACTCTTATGCAATATCAAGTATAAAAATCGAAAGCTTTCCGATCGTTTTGAGTAACTCTATAATTTTCAGTCTTTTTTAAAAAAAAAATGGGGTTGGTGTGTTGTGTTTCGTTTCTTTCCATTTTTCGTACTATTGACCTCCTAACGCTACAAAATTCTATGCCTTTTGTGATTCATATTCTAGTTGTCAATATAATATTTGATTTTGCATTTGAGCAAGTAAAGCTAATGAGACCAGATAATATGTATTTCATTTGCAAAGATCAGCTTATGCATGTGCTCAGATTCTGTGGTCCTGGATCTTGTTTTTTGAGCATTTAGGACTTACCTCTTGATTTGTGCAACTTGCAGACTTAAGTTTTCCTAGTTGGTTATTGGGTTTTATCTGGGGCAGCCATTTACTTTTGGTGTATATTAAAAGGTGTTTCGAGTAACGGTAAACTCCTCACACTTCTTAATTACGGTTACCACCTCTCCAACTGTCGCCCTACTAATATGTTGATATATATGCACCAGTTTTATTGATGGTTATGGTAATAAATCCTGCACATTATTCCTAAATTTTTACTTTCTTGGCACTGGAAGAACACTTATTTTAATAAGAACCTATGTACTCATAAATTCTATTATTCTATATGTGGAAGAAACTCTATTATGCATTAATTGTCGTTAACAACATATTATTTAAGCTTTCCTGATATTATTGTGAATAATATCAACTTGCTTCTCATTTGTGCTAGTCAGTTATGATACTATTAACTTTCTAATGTCGATGAATAGAAAGTGCTGATAGTTCTTTTTACATTCCAGAACATGCCTTTCAACGATTTCTTCACTGAATATGGTGAAACAAATTTGTATGAAATCCAAGAGGTTGTTGGCAAGGGAAGTTATGGTGTTGTGGCTGCAGCAGTTGATACCCACACAGGAGAAAAAGTAGCTATAAAAAAGATAAGTGATATTTTTGAGCATGTCTCTGAAGCCAACCGCATTCTCAGAGAGATCAAGCTCCTTAGGTTCCTTAAGCACCCAGATATCGTACAGATAAAGCATATTATGTTACCTCCATGCCGGAGAGAATTTAAGGATATATATGTCGTGTTTGAATTGATGGAGACAGACCTTCACCATGTGATCAAGACAAATGACAATCTTACTCCTGGGCATCACCAATTTTTTTTGTATCAGTTGCTTCGGGCTTTAAAATATATACATTCAGGTTTGAAATTTCTTGAAGTAAAGATTTCCTACTTTCTTGTTCTTATATTAGTTAATATGACTCCTAATTTTTCTTTCTGCAGCACATGTATTCCACCGCGATTTAAAGCCCAAAAACATCCTTGCTAATGCAGACTGCAAGCTGAAGATATGTGATTTTGGGTTAGCTCGTGTAGCATTTGGTGACTCCCCATCTGCTGTTTTTTGGACTGTATGTGATGTGTCCTATGGTGTTATGAAAGATATATCTTTATGATTTGTCAAAGCTTTTTCATTTTTCTTTCTTAGTTTGAGGATCAATAAACTCATTTATTAATGTTTGTTATACATAAAAATCTTCGAATTTAATTTCTTTCTGAACTGCTGATTATCTAAAGGATTACGTGGCGACTCGGTGGTATCGAGCTCCTGAGCTTTGTGGTTCCTTCTTTTCCAGAGTAAGTAAAATATACTAGAGCTGGAACTCTCTCAGTTTTGGTCCCTATTAAATTGTCTTACCGTCAATTATCATGTTTAGGCTTTTGATTAGGCTCCAGTCTTGCTATTGTAATTCTGGTATCTGCTTTCATTAGTGGTTCTGTTATTATATCAATATGCTTAATGTTTTTAGCTCGTTGTACTATTTCTTGCGGTTCAAAATTCCTGAAGTGCCTGTAATTATGATTGTTAGCTAATATCATCATTGAGTTGTGAATTCATTGGTGCAGTTTTCATTATTACAAATTTGGAAGTTTTGTTTTTTAACTTTCTGAAGATCCAATCTTAATTGGATTTTAACTAATCACGTCTTTAACCTACTTGACTTTGTTCATTGTTTTTTTCTGGGAGTGGAGACTTTCTTCAATTATCAGCTAAGTCTGGTTTTAGTTTCACGTTGATGATGCTTAAGAAATATTAAATTACATTTTGAAACCTATGCCAAGTTGGGTGTCTCCACAATGGTCAATTATATAAAGAAAATATCTCCATTATAGTAAAGCTTTTTAATTATAAACAATTATATAAATAAATCTATGTTGTTTAACTCTAGTCTGAAACCCTTCAAAGTTCAAACTAGTTCCAATACTTATTATGTTGTGCATCTCGGTCTGAGTCTCTTCATCTAGTTTCAGCTAGGCCTAAGCACATGAAATGTTCAAATTTATTACCCTTCTGATATTGTGAGAGATATTGCACTCTGGATGTGTACTGAAAATGTCTTATCAAGGGTCATGTTCTGAGCACGTCTTGCTTTCAATTTTGTATTATCCGACTGATCAAATTTGAGCATTGATTCAGGCCAGTAGTTGATTAGGATATGTTCCTATTTTCAAGATATCTTTGAGATGATCCCTGGATTTTCTACACATGAAATATTTTGATGAGGATGATAAGATGATTAATTTAAACTATTTCCAGAAATAAGACCATCTGTATAATATGAACTCTACAATCTGAAAAATTGTATCCACGAACTTTTGTTTCTTTAGAAGACAATTATCTATGGAAGATTTTATGTGGTAACTTTCTTAACCTTGTCCCTTTTGCAGTATACCCCTGCTATTGACATCTGGAGCATAGGATGCATATTTGCAGAATTGATTACAGGCAAGCCGTTGTTTCCTGGGAAAAATGTGATCCACGAATTAGATCTTATAACTGATCTTCTTGGTACACCTTCTGCTGAAGCCATTTCTAGGGTCTGTTCCTATTCTCACCAGTTCACTTATCTCTGTGAAAATCCTTGGTTGTTTATTCAATTCTAATTCATTGATTCTTTGACAAGCTGGATTTTTGTGCTACCTGCAGATTAGAAATGAAAAGGCCCGGAGATATTTGAGTAGCTTGAGAAAGAAACCACCTGTATCCCTCACCCGAAAGTTCCCTAATGTTGACCCCATGGCTCTTCGTTTGCTTCAGCGTTTGGTTGCATTTGATCCCAGAGATCGCCCATCTGCTGATGAAGTAAGAGCAAGTGTAACCACGTGTTTGGTTTTTCAACTTCTTTAGATTATACAATGGCACAAATGCACTTTTAGTCCAACAAAGTTGGACTCTTAGCACTTTTGTTGGTCCACTTTTTTTTAAAATGTTGAATTTTTGTCCTATTGCCCCCTTTTCCATATAACTTTGGTACTTATGATCCTATAGATAGTTTTGGACTGAGAGGAGCTGTCTCAGTTTTGTACATTTGGTCTCAATTGAATGGATAGGTGTAAAACATTTTAAAATTTTGGGACCAAAAGTATTGAGGGTCCATTTCTATGGGACTAAAAATATAATATACCATTATTTAATTCAAATAAAAATATTAAGGATGTCCGCCATAATATTAGCAACTATTTTGTGGACTTTAGGCACTGAGAGATCCCTACTTTCATGGGTTGGCAAATGTGGAAGATGAGCCTTCAACTCAACCAATTTCAAAATTTGAGTTTGATTTTGAAAGGAGAAAGTTGACAAAAGATGACGCGAGGGAGCTGATCTACAGGGAGGTACGCTCATAGTTAATCATGTGTTGTTAATATCGTTGTGCTTACTTTAGCTGTTACTTACTTGTATCTTAATTAAGCGAACAGATCTTGGAGTATCATCCCCAGATGCTCCAGGAGTACCTTCGCGGCGTGGACCAGATTCACTTTATGTATCCAAGGTCGGGTGTTAAAAGAATCATTATTAAGCAATTATATTCCATTCATATTTAAGAAAATCAAGATTATTTTCTTCACCATTCTTTATCAAATGCAGCTCATATTTCTTTCCTATTGTATCCATTTTATTCATTCTTATCTTATGATAATTCCCTAGTATTTTATATTGGATATTATATTTTGACCTGTGTCTGCACAGCGTTCATTGATTTAAGCTATATAGAAATGTTTAAATAAGTGAAATTTCCTTTTTGAAACTAATAGCGTATATGGCTTCTGGTTATTCATCCATACGTATTCTCATGTGTACAAATTTGTCTGCTTAATTTCTTGAATTTTGCATAATGTAATACAAAGTATTTCACTTCGAAAATGTATCTGTTAAATTGTTCACATAAACTACCCCTAAAACATTGCAGTGGAGTTGATCAGTTTAAGCAACAATTTGTCCATCTTGAGGGGTATCCTGGTAAAGTAGAGAGGCCTCCGCTGATAAGACGTTATGCCTCGTTGCCAAGGTAAGGCGGCTTAGATTATTCTAAAAACAATCGAGTATTTTGAATCGAGTTTATGTAATAACTGGCTTACACATTTTACAATCAGGGAACGTGTCTGTGCTCCAATAGATGAGGATCGTGACAACGATAGTGAGTCTAAGAGTCTCAATGTGGTTGCTATTCCGCCACGCCCATATCATATGACCCCCAAAAAGTCAGTGGATATTGTAGGATCAGAAGTTCCTAATACAACTTCGAAAACGAAGCAAAATGGTCGTAAAAATGCATGCTACAGTGCACGATGCCTGTTAAGAAGTTCTAGCATTAGTGCTTCCAAGTGTATTGGTATAGAAGGTGCTGACTACTGAGAGGTAAGTGTTTCTACGACGTAGTATTGCATTAAATGCACTACGGAAAACATGCACAAACTTATCCTCTGTTTTCGTCATCTTTTAAGTTTTAGGTGAGCGTATTTTAAATTTGTTTCAGATGTCGAAAAAGCCATAAATTTTAGGTGTGGTTTGGGGTCATGCATTTAATTCCAATTACATAAGATTTGTAGCGTTCTCGTTAAATTTTTTTCCATTCTTGCGATGAAGAACTTTACTTATAATCCTCTTCTACATTGTTGTTTCTTTTTGGCTAGCAGGTGTGAAAGAAAGAGAAACCACGCCTCTTAATATAATGTCAGAAAATAACTTACGGTTATCGAATAGTGATTAGGATGTGATCATGATTGGTTTTCCACTCTACGGAACTTGCTTTCATTATCTTATCTGTGTTTACGGGAGGAGAGCTTCCGACCAGAATGGTAATATTTAACTTTGTGTGCAAGATTCTTGATTTATGCTTGGACGAATTTGTATCGTTTATTCTCTTTTCTGTACAGCTTAACTGGTTGCGGCATTTCATTGTAGTTAATTTATTGTGTAAACATTTGATATTTATTCAAATTATGGTTATGGTTAAAAGTTTCATGGTCCACCATAGTTTTCGTATTGACTGTAGAACAAGTACATGCATTCTCTCAATTGGAAGTTTGTTGCAGAATTTTACACACAATTTTATGAATTTGATGTGATCGTTTATGTTAAAAAGGTGAGTATGGAAATTGAAAAGTTGATATTTGTGCAAAATATTTACAAGAGTTGAATAATTTTGGTTGGAATTTTAAAAAATATACAGTAATATTAAGAAAAAGAGTGGAGACTTTGGATGTGCTATATATGGGTTTTGGATGAAAATATCAAATAGTATTTGTTTAGAAATTGTAGAATTGTGTTACATTGTGGATGCAGAAACCCAAGCTAAGTTATGATCCGAATCATAATAGTGATAAGTCGGGTCAAAGTTGTTGGATTCGTTTGGTTTTAGTATAACTAAATATGATGTTCTAAAAAAAAAGCTCTATAAAATAAAAATATGGTAGTTTTACATTGCGGATGCCAGGAAGGGATATTTGGCCAAATAGCCTTCTACCAAATGTTTTTTGCAAAACTAGCCTTTTCTTTTTTTTTCCTTGGTTTTAATAACAATTAAATCTAATTAAACACAATTAAGTCTAATTAATCAGTTAATCTAATAATAATAATACAAAACACCTATAAAATTCATTTCCAACTCTCAATTCAAATTTCAAAATTTTTCTAACTACAAAAAACTCTCTAAATTTTTATCACGAATTTTTGTCACTTGTCACTTGGACGTCCAAGTGACAAGCGACATTACTGCCGCTTGTCACTTGGGCGTCCAAGTGACAAGCGACAAAACTGCCGCTTGTCACTTGGGCGTCCAAGTGACAAGTGACAAATTGCAATAATTGTCACTTGTCACTTGGACGCCCAAGTGACAAGCGGCATTACTGCCGCTTGTCACTTGGGCGTCCAAGCGCCCGGTGACATTTGAAGATAAGAGTATCTTCAAATGTCACCGGGCGCTTGGAGGTCCAAGCGACCGGGTGACATTTGAAGATACTCATCTTCAAATGTCACCCGGTCGCTTGGACCTCCAAGCGACCGGTGACAAATGTCGCAGTTTTGTCGCTTGTCACTTGGACGCCCAAGTGACAAGCGGCAATAATGCCGCTTGTCACTTGGGCGTCCAAGTGACAAAAATTTCGGATTATTTTGTAATTTAAAGTTAATTAATAACATAATCTAAGGAAGGCTATTTTTGCAAAGGCAACATTCATAAAGCTAGTTTTGCAAATTAAAAAAGCCATAAGGCTATTTTTGCAAATGACTCATGCAGGAAACCCCATTTAAGTTATGATCCGAAACGTAATAGTAACAAGTCGGGTAAAATTATTGGATTTGTTTGGTTCTAAAAATGAAAGCTCATTAAAATCTAATGCAAATAGTGTTTTAGTTGTCGAAATGAGCCAAATAGTGAATCAAACTGAACTAAATTGACCCAAATAGATCTTGATGTAATAAATTGGTCTTAAAGATGAGTGGTGGTGGGATAAAATAAACAAATTAGAACCAATCCGATTCCAAATCGAGTACACGACTGCCAAATTTGGACCTAACTTCATAAATCCCCTACGAGCCCGGACTAGGAGGAGTTCATGATTCATGAGAGATATGCTTAGGATCCATCTAGGGAATTTGTAGAGGAAGTGTCCGACCTCCTTCATGAGCTTGGGCAAACATTCAAGAGATCGTCTTGTAGAAGCCCACAACTTTCTGATGAGGCATCCGCCCGCCTAACCTTTTGTCTTAATTGTGGACATAATTGACGCTATAGTTAGTGTTGTATCCTACATTCCTCACACTGGCATCACTTGACCCTCATCAAATCAAAATAATATCAAATTTAGCTGAGAATAATCATAAGAATTATCCATTCACATAAAAGCGGGGAGCATTCCCCATGATACACTTGTGCTACCAACTTAGATTTTTGGGTACAAATCATAGGTCAACCATTCCTCTGTAAACGTACACACAATATACATTACACACTATTTCTATTTTTTCATTTGTTCCATTGACTTTAAGTTCAAGATCAAATATCTTACTCAAGCATAGTTTCACGGAAGAAATTTTGGCTCATCTCTAACGGTGTTTTAGTTTTGTAGGCGAACTCGATGATGTACACGTCCAAGCTAGCAAGAACAAGGAAGAACAGTTCGATAATTGTGGACTACCCTTGGTCCAATACTTTCACCGTTGTATGGATTGAAAGAATGAAAGCCAAATTTTATCATTTTATATAATTACTTTCTTTTAGTATGAGTGTCAAAATGATTTTGTTTTGATGAGCATACGGGTATGGTCTAACTGGGTTAAAATGAATTGGGTGGGTTAGAAATGGATCTAATTCAATTGTGTTGGTTGGGTCAGATCGTCTTTTAGGTGGTGTTTGCTAATGCTTCTCCGGAAGAAGAAACAGGTACTTTTGCTGAAAGTAGATAAAAAGTACTTTTTGAAAAAATCTGAGAATGTTTGCAAACTACATTAAAAAGCAGTTTAAAGCATTTAATTTAGTGTTTGCAAATTTATAAAAGCACATAACTATAGTTATTTTATTTATTATAATATCTTTTGAAGTGTCTATTTTACCCTTAAATTCTACTTTGGCAAGTAAAAATTTAACTCTGTTAATGTACACAACACTTGTAGTATTTGATTGTTATAATTAAATTCATAGTAAATACTTTTGCAATTTTAGAAGTAAGTAAATAAATTTTAATAATATTTGTTTCCCGTGCAATGATAGTCCTAACTCGGTGGTAGTGGATTCCGTAAATGTTTTTGTTAAGATAAATATATCTAAGTGTTTGTAAATTTTTATATGAATATGTAAGGGTAAAATTGACTAAAAACTGCTTTTTTTTTTAATTACAAAATTGCCACCGCTTAAAAAAGCATGTAAGGACCTGCTTCTTCAAACCTTGGTTTTACCTGCTTTTTTCTTGAGAAGCAAAAGCAAAAGTTGATAATGCAAACACTATAAAAGTGCTTTTTTTAAGAAAAAAGCTAAAAAGTGCTTTAATAGTAGTGAGGAATTGGGCTTAGTTCAATCTGGAACTGGTGAAGGTTCTGCTCGTGGTGAAGGTTCTGCTCCTGGTTCTGCTGAATCTGACAAGTAACCAACATATTACAATAGGAATATTGATGAGGCCTAAGAATTCTATTGCTAAGTTTTACATTTTCTATAACAATTTCATCTGCTCCTGGTAAAGGTTCTCTGCTGAATCTGACAAGTAACCAACATATTACACGTGGCCTAAGGTGAAATTGTTATAGAAGATGTAAAACTTAGCAATAGAATTCTTAGGCCTCATCAATTCCACGTGTAATATGTTGGTTACTTGTCAGATTCAGCAGAGAACCTTTACCAGGAGCAGATGAAATTGTTATAGAAAATGTAAAACTTAGCAATAGAATTCTTAGGCCTCATCAATATTCCTATTGTAATATGTTGGTTACTTGTCAGATTCAGCAGAACCAGGAGCAGAACCTTCACCAGGAGCAGAACCTTCACCACGAGCAGAACCTTCACCAGTTCCAGATTGAACTAAGCCCAATTCCTCACTACTAATATTAGCCTTTGCCTTATCATTATTATCAGCCAGATTCTGATTGCCAGTTCCAGATTGAACTAAGCCCAATTCAATATCAGCCTTTGCCTTATCAGTAATATCAGCCTTTGCCTTATCAGTAATATCAGCCTTTGCCTTATCATTGACAGTTCCAGATTTAACAAAGACAAATTTCTCGGGGTTCTTTTTTATGTGTTCAAGTTTGTGACTGACTTGCTTCAGAGTCACTTTGAGGGTTCCTCCTATCTCATCGTGTATTTGCTTCGGCTTAACATCTACGAGAAAATAAAATTCAATGTCATACTGACATATATATATATATATATAACACTGCAGAAACCTATGTACGTACAAATTAAAGCATTTCCGTCCGGATATCCAATCCAAATGGACTATAATAAAAAAGTCACCTAACAAGGTATTTGCTATTTCCTAGAACTTCAAGAATGCAAATAATATTGTATTCATCATGTTCTCTGACCAAGTCCATTTCTTGCCCACCAATCAAACTTCTCAATTTACTCCAAGAACTGATCAAATAATTTCAGTTCACATAATCACATCCCAAACTTCCATTGACCCTTAGAATCCATACACACATCAATACCAAAAAGATTCAAAAAAAAAAAAAAAAAAAAAGAAGAATAATTTCAGTTCACATAATCAACTAATAATAACTTGATGTTCTCAATAGAATCCAGTAGACTTGAAGCATATTACAATTGACATCGTAGATACAACAAAAAAACTAATCATAATAAAATAGTATGTGTACTTTGGTAATTAACGAGTAAACTGAATACTCTTTCACAATTGCCAGTAGATATAGCAATTTATTTAAAGAAGTTATTTAAGTCGAATCTGTTCATCGGTAAATATGTGCCTATTAAAGTTACCCGAAAGAAAGTTTGGTCCGTTGGAGTCATTTCGTAGTCTATAACTCACGAGGTTGAGGGAATTTCTTGTTGTATTCTTTTGTTTCAGGGTTACAGTAAAACTAGAGATTTGGACAGTGAAGAACTTTTACAGTTGCCTGCTTTGCAGCTGCTGTTATATCGTCTTATTGGATGCCGGGTACTTCACTATCATTCTTTCACTATAATCATTGGTTTTCTATTTTTATGATCATGCGGTAATTTTTTAATAATTTGGGAAATTTGATATGACTAGTTATCATTTATTTTCAGCCTGAAGGAGCAGCTGTGGGCAATTATGTGATTCAGTATGCCCTTGCCTTGGTATGTGGTCTCCCTTAACACATTCAGCCCCAAATTGCAGGCTCATGGATGTTTAGCCTAAAATTTATCAACTTTTTTTTCTTTACTTTTGAAATAAAGGGCTTGATTATTTCACTTTGACTATGGCGTAGTGGTTTTAGAATTATTTATGGATGCTTTTCTTCTGGCTAATTATTGTGATTTGCAGGTGCTCAAAGAGAGCTTTAAAATATATTGTGCTATAAATGATGGGATTATCAATCTTGTTGACAAGGTGAAATGAATATAATTCTTGTGTTAGATATTTATTAAGATGGAATTTTATTGAATAATTATAGTCAGAAACTTTTGTCCATGACCTATCCTTATTATAATTTCAGTTTTTTGAGATGCCTAGACATGAAGCTATCAAAGCCCTGGATATTTACAAACGAGCTGGACAACAGGTTAGTTTCCTGCTCTGCAGTACCACATATGATTTATAATTTTATATAGGGCCAGTATGTAGAAGTGTTATGGACTTTCATTTTCTTTTGGTGAGTGGTTATGATTTTCTTGCAGGCTGCTGGTCTCTCTGATTTCTACGAAATTTGCAAAGGACTTGAACTTGCTAGAAATTTCCAGTTCCCAGTCTTGAGAGAGGTGTATATATATATATATATATATATATATATATATATATAATATGTATATGTGTGTATATAGATGACAGCTACTAAAGGAGGACATAGAGTATCCTATCAGAATCTTTGCTCCTAAATCTTTACAGAAGGCGTACTCATTAGCAAGAATGCAAGAGAAATCCAATCTAGCTATGAACAAAAAGGGACAGATGAATCACACAGTTAATAGAACTCCTCTCCTACCCACACCTATGCACAAAGGGGGAACACCACCCATCAAAAATCCAAATAGGACCTCTAGATTGTTATCCACAGCTGAAATGGATGAAAAAAGGGCTAAGGGTCTTTGTTTTTGGTGTGATGACAAATATACCTTCGGTCATCAATGTAATAAGAGAAAACAAATCTTCATAATGGATGTAGAAGAAGTGGATGAAAGTGAGGAATCCCATAACTGAAGTAGAGCAGGAAGTAGAAGGGGATAATACAACACCCTTGATATCACTCCATGCAATGGCAGAAATTCAGAATTTCACCACTATGAGGATGACTGGAACTTGTGAAAACAAATCAGTACACATACTAGTATACTCAGGTAGTACACATAACTTCTTAGACCTTGATGTTGCAAGGAAGCTAGGATGCAAGCTTATTCCTACTCCTGCATTTACAGTAGCTGTAGCTGATGGGAACAAAGTTTACAGTAACCATTTATGTAAAAATTTCAAATGGAAAATGCATGGTACTGAATTCATAAGTGATGTGTTAGTAATGCCTATAGGTGGGTGTGACCTAGTATTGGGGGTTCAGTGGTTAGTAACACTGGGGGACATTAAATGGAACTTTGGTAAGCTAACTATGGAGTTCACAGTTAACAACAAGAAGGTGTCATTAAGGGGGAGCCCACCTTCTGTAAAGGTAGTAAAAGGGAGTACCATGAACAAGATTCTTTCTAAACCTGCAGAATTGTCCATGCTTAGCTTATCTTGGGTACAGAACAAGGGGAACACAGCTCAGATCATGAGCTTAACTACTGGAAACATTGACAGTAAACCACCTGACTTACAGAGATTACTTGTGATTACTTGGTGGTTGATTAATTGTGATTACTCTTGTACTTCAACTGAAACTATTATCCGTTTTTGGAGCTTGATTATTGCAATTAACTCTACTGTTCTTGATTGAGTTGTTTGTCACTGTTTTATTGATTCCTTGGGTGATTAATTGGTTGATTTAGTTAGATTTGGTATTGATATCTATCACTGATTCTAACAGCATCATCATAAAAATTATGGAATTTCATATATAAACGTGTACTAGGAGGAGAACATACCTTCAAGGCCTCCGAGATTCATAATGGTTGCCAGTAAGACGTCAATCATCTTATCGGTCCATACTTTTGACGAACGCTTTGATTTTCCAGACTTTCTCTCGATCGATTTTCCAGACTTTCTCTCCGAGATCGATTTTCCAGACTTTCTCTCCGAGATCTCATCTTCTTCTTTTTTCTCCTTATCTTCTTCTTTTTTCGCCTTGGCTTTCCCCCAATCTTCGATTCCCTGGGAAAAGCCATCTGTCATATTAACTATTGATTCCTCCAGAAGTCTGATTACAAATGCTTGAGAATTTCCAAGTTCATTTATCAGTTTGATATGTTTTTCGATCACAGCTTTGTATTTCAACATCAGTGTTGTTCGTGTCGGAATTTCATCAAGTCCGTTCAGATGCGCGATGAATTCTTTGACATTCATTTCCGTAATATCTCTATCCATGACTCACGACGTTAGGAAGAAGAAAGGGGTTTATGATTATTTGGGGAATTAGGGTTTGAATCAGTTTGAATTAAGGGATATTTGGCTGATCGGTTCGGTTGATCAGTTCGGTTGATCTCTATCCATGAGTCACGACGTCAGTTCGGTTGGCCTGTTTAGGCCCAAATTAGCCCAATCGCATGCTTATATTGTGGGCTAATTTAGCCTGCTGAGTTGTTCGGTTCATATGATAAATGTTCGGGCAGCCCGTTATTATCTTGGGAACATGTGGGCCATCCCAGTAATTACCCCGATTGCAATTGGGTCACCGACCCAGAAATTATGTAATCTGGCCCAAATTGGATAAAAAACAATGAAATTGCCCTCAGAATTTTTAAGTAATTACGGGGATTTGCCATTAAAGAAGTCAGGCTGATAAAATTGAAAAATTCCCCCCTTTCCTACTTTATCTTCCCTCCATCGCTTCCCAGGTAATTCGAAGAACCCTAGCCTCACGATTTCAATTTTCAGCTTTATTCCATTAAATCTTGTCTAAATTATTGTTCTATACTTTAGGAAAAAGGCTATACCGAGGGAGCATCAATATCCATCAACAATCTAAACAGCTTCGGGTTGGTGAGTTTTCCAAAAACTCTAATTATTCCATTGAAGTATATTTTGATTTTATTGAGGTTATCTAAGCCGAATTTTAGTGAGAATGGCTTGGTTTTCGTATTCAGTTTTTGGTATCATAAAGTCAGTGAGTGTTACATTTTATTTTTTATCTTTTATGTACTTCACTTAAATTGGTCTTGCCTATTTTTCTTCGAATTTATGTCATTGCAGTTTATTTTGAACAATTCTCAACAATTTCCTAATGTGCCTCTTTGCAGTTCATATAAACATACTATGAATCAAACATTTATTTGAGAAACAGAGGCTAATAATTGTATTATAATGAAATAAAATTAACTAGAGTGCATCCACTATACATGTCAAGAAAAATTTTAGTTTGGTGTCTTCTGCTATTTCAATCAGACAGACTTATTATAGATAATTTTTGCATGTTGTCCCAACTCATCAAGTAACCTTAAATTAGTATGTGTCCACATAAATGATGAACAAGAGTGGTTATATTTTGCAAATTCATTGGGTACTAGGCTGGCTATATGATAATGTTAAGCCTAAAATGAAAATGGTATATATTTTATTACAGACCGTGCAAATGGATTCTAGGAGGAATGAGCTCTTACTTGAGATGATATATCAATTCTTTTGGAGATGTGTGGTAATAATTTGTGTATGTGTTATTGCACAAGAAATGGAATCTAGTTCCCAATTGAATGGTTTGAAAAGAAAACGATACAGCCTTATTCGTAAGAAACCAAAACAAGCTAAGTATTTAGAGCGCGTTACACTTCGAACTGATGTCAAGTGTAAGTCAAACCTAAGATTCACAATGACTGCATTTAGCAAGTTTTGTAGCTTATTGCGTAATGCTGGAGGTCTATCAGACACAAAATATGTATCACTCAACGAACAAGTTGCTATATTTTTTGCTGTCCTTGCCCATCACAAGAAAAATCGGATTATTGGTTTTGACTATCGTCGGTCAGGGGATACTGTGAGTAAGTGTTTCCATCGAGTATTGCATTGCTTGTTGAAGCTCTATCCAATACTATTATCTCAACCTGAACCAATATTAGACAATCATGATAGCGATCGGTGGAGTTGTTTTCCGGTGAGTATATAATTATTTTCTTTTTGAGAAATTAAAATTTGGTGATTATGGGTGCCTGATTAGCCATGTTTTAATCAAAATAATTTTATCAATCCCTAGGGTTGCATTGGGGCTTTGGATGGAAGTTATGTGAAACTAAACATTCCTGAAATAGATAAACCCCGTTTTAGATCAAGAAAAAGAGATATTGCAACCAATGTCTTAGTTGCGTGTGATATAAATGGTAGATTCACATACGCACTTCCAGGATGGGAGGGTTCTGCTGCGGATGGCCGAGTTCTTAGAGATGCTATCACCCGTCCAAATGGACTTCGAGTTCCTATAGGTAAAATTTGCATTGAAGTTACAAATTCTAAGAATTGGGCCATTAAAGAGTTACTAATCATTTTCTTTTTATTAAAATTGGTTAGGTAGTTACTATCTTTGTGATAATGGATATACAAATGGTGAAGGTTTTTTGACGCCGTATCGAGGAGTCCGCTATCACTTAAAAGAATGGGGTGTGGGTCAGGATGCTCCACATAATCATAGAGAATACTTTAATATGAAACATTCTCAAGCAAGGAATGTCATCGAGCGTTGTTTTGGACAATTAAAAAAGAGATGGGCTGTCCTTAGAAGCCCCACATTCTACCCTTTGAAGACTCAAAATAGAATAATAATGGCTTGTATCCTCATTCACAATTTTCAATTGATGACCATGCCAAATGATATGTCGGATTCCGATTTATCTAGTGACTCTGAAAGTGATGAGGATGATGAAACTGGTATGGGTGGTGGTAATGGTGACTACGTAAATGTTATTGAGCCGTCTCAAGCATGGACAAATTTCCGAGAGAATATGGCCCGTAATATGTATGAAGAGTGGATGGACAGCCGTGATTGATAGTGTGTAGTGCATTTAAAATATGTTTAAATGTCTAAGTCTTTCTTTTAAACTGGAATTTTTACATACCTCGTTGATTGTGTTGAGATAACCAATGTAATTTGAACTGTTTTAATGTTGTGTTTATTAGACTAATTAATTGAGTTGTTAACTGTGTAATCAAATAATG
Source organism: Penstemon barbatus (assembly GCA_003313485.2). Taxonomy (NCBI): domain Eukaryota; kingdom Viridiplantae; phylum Streptophyta; class Magnoliopsida; order Lamiales; family Plantaginaceae; genus Penstemon; species Penstemon barbatus. Next base: position 27,887,216 of record CM064881.1, read on the forward strand.
TATTATGTTGAATGTGTTAATGAGATACTGTTATCATGGTTGCGTACTTTATTGTGTATAGTGATATTATTTCCCCTACTAATATATTTTGTTATGAACAGTTTTGGAATATGGAACCTATTCCCAATTATGGAGGCACGTCCTCTTCAGTTGCACCAAAGAAGAAAACGCAGCCACCTCGTAGAGTTTGGAGTTCATTAGAGGAACAAATGTTGATTACATGTTTGCATGAGTTGATTGCAAATGGTGGGAAAGCAGACAATGGGTTCAAGCCTGGGTATTTACAACAACTAGAAATAACTATCAACAAAAGGCTACCCGGGAGCAATATTTGTCCTAGACATATCAATTCCAAACTTACTGTTTGGAAAAAGCACTACTACTTGTTGTTGGCTATGTTGGGAACAAGTGGGTTTGGTTGGAATGATACTTCAAAGTTGATTGAGGTGAATGATGACATATGGATTCAATATGTTGCGGTAAGTCAAAATTTGTAAAATAGTTGTTATGTTTAATCTTTTACGTACTAATTCATATTATGTTTGTTTAAGGCAAATCGGGAGGCGAATACCATGATGAGGAAGGCATGGATTTACTATGATGACTGGTGTGAAATTTTTGGAAAGGATCGAGCAAATGGTGAGGGTGCGGAGGGGTTTTGTGATGTGGTCGAGGATATCTTGTTGACCGAGAAACACGTACTTGATAATGGAGAGAAGGGAAAATCACCATTAGATGATCTGATGGGGGTTGACTTCACAAATGACGACAGTTTAGTGAGTAGCCCTTGTATTGATTTGACGACAGATGCATCAGACGGAGGGGGTGCTTCTGGTTTAAAAGATCGTACGAACCAATTCGGGATTAAAACGGGTGGGATTGAAAAGAAGAAAAAAATCAAGATTAAGAGAGAAAAGAAGAAGAGGACACCCGAATCTGACAAAACTGCGGCATATGCGCCATTGTTGACCTCATTCATTGAGGAGGCCAAGAGTACGTTTGGTAATCTCAATTCCAAGTTCAACAAGGTTGAGGACACAGACGATGAAAAAGCATTGAAGGTTATTTCGGCCTTAGAAGAATTGAATGGGTTAAGCGAAGAAAACATGAATATTCTATGCTACAAGATTATGGACAATCCGAAGCACACTGCTTTGTTTCTGCGTTCAACCCCACGCAATAGGGAAATTCAAGCTCAAATGATTCTCGAAGGTAAAATCATTTGAAAAGTGAATTTTCTGTTTTATGGAATGCTTAGATAGTTAATATGAAGTCAGAAACTATTTTTTGGGCATGTATATGATGCCAAAATTGGGGCTTTAAGAGTATTATGGCGGTGTATATTTTGTATGGTAAATTTTGTGTCATGCTTTAATTTTGTAGTATGGCAGTGTATATTTTGTAGTATGGCAGTGTATATTTTGTAGCATTCTGATTAAGCCCCTGCTTTTGTATAAAACTCACAAATAGTGAGTTATGCATTAATTTTGTAGTATTTTCTTGTTTTCCCTCAGAAATTGGTTAGTTTTACTTGTGATACCAATTGAATTGCTTTTTTCTGTTTTTGGTGACATGGTTCATACGTAAGTGACATTGGGTGTTGGCACTAAAAATCCCGTAAAAAACTATAGTGTTTTGGTACTTCGCACCCTAACTTAAAATCCTATAATTTCAGGGTGCAAAATACTAAAACTTATAAGTCAGGGTGCAAAGTGTCAAAATCCTAAAATTTGAGGGCGCAAAATGCCAAAAAACCTTTACTGAGATCATACGTAAGAATTTAACAAGTTACAACAGAAATCAAAGTACGGATATTATTACTAGTGAAGAAATTGACACACCTCTTAGTAGAAATATTAAAATCAACAAAGCCAATTACATTAACCAAACAAATGACACAACATAATTCCTTAATTTCCATTCTCTAAATTTGCGAGTTCATCCCAAAAATCACCATCAATATTGTTTGATATAGCATTCAAATCACGTGGTGCTAGAATAACATCGGGGGGTACAAATGCTTGAGCTGGATGTCCATGATCAGGGACATCAATTGCTTGATCCACAGGAATGTCATGCAAATCTCCCTCAATCGTGCCAAATATACGGCACAATTCATCCCAAGCTGGTTCACCTTCGTTGATATACGCTTCCCCAAACCTATATTCCTGTTTATGGATACCGAAGCCAAAACGTTTCATAAGATATATGAGATACATTCAAATTTAAATGTGTAGAAAGAATAGATAAAACTTGAGGTGTACACTAGTAATGTAATCCCAACATGATCGATCTCCAACAATAACCCGATTTGCTGTGCGATCATAACTCAAGCCGGACATTGACGAAATTGCTCGAAACGTGTCGTACCGCTCTTTCAATTTCCGAAATTTGGCCAACATTTCCCTCAGTGTGAATTGGGTTTCGAATTCCGCATTTATTTGGAGGGCGGCTCTTTTGAGTATTTCTATTTTGTGCGACGAAGAGACTTGATTTACTTCTGTAAATTCGTCGACAAGTTTATGGATGAATTTGTCATCCATTTCCTTGGTCCAGTATTTGGAGTAAAAAAATTTGGCTTGAGGACGATTTGTGCTCATAGTTGCTCGGGGAGATGGGAAGTAAGGTGGCTAATAAATTGTATATGTGAAATAAATGCTTATAAGTGTTGCTGAATTTTTCCAGTGTTATGTATGGCATTTATAGCTAGTAGATGTTTTTTTTCCTAGTTTTACACTCCAAACACCAATTGTGTCATGTAATACACTACTTTTTCCATGTCAGGAATATATTCTTTTCTTGACTACAAAATTGTCCATAATATTTTGTAGTCAATAATACTCAATTCAGAAAGACAAACAATTCAGAAAGACAAACAAGTATATCACGTGAATAATAACTGTACCTAACATATACCTTCACTTCTATTTAAGGAAAAAAAGTTAAAGACTGAAATTTACTACTAAAGATGTCTTCATTAATTGCAAAATGGGGATCAGTTAACATAGTTGAAAAAAAAAAACCATTATGTGCTTGTTTATGCAAATCCAGCAAAATATGCATAAACACCAACTAGTTCAAACCATCAAGAACATCAAATTACATACCAAACAGAAATATAAAACACATCATATATAAACATAAAAACATATCATACTTGAAAAAAAAAAAACATAACAAAAGACTCCAGAAGACATCTTCTTGCTACTTCCCACATTTCCTACTTGCCACCATTATCACCAGCATCACCACCAACACTCTCATTCTCGGAGACAGTTTCAGGAGCAACCACAGGAACGTACGGGACGATTGCAAGGGCATCAGGATCAACATTTTCATCCACACTTGGTGGGAGGGCTTCTACAGCAGCATCGTCAGAGTCATACATTTCCACCAAGCGCATTGGGATTAAGGCACGTGAATCCTCATTCTCGTCACGTATATGAATGGGCCAATCAGGGCTACCAACAACCTCGGGGGGAAACTTGGCACATTTCTTAAACTTGAAGATGTACCTCAGCTTCCCGTAGTTGGCCATGCCATTCGTCCTGTAACGCCGGTAACACCCAGGTTCATTCTGAAGCAAAGGTAAAAGATATTAAAACTGAGATCAACCTAAATATTAAACTGGAATGGTTTAAATGGCTACTACTTACATGCGGATCGATCTCACTCCAATAGAGGGTTGGGTAAATATGAACAATGTTGTTTGCCTGGTCGTAGTCAACTCCCGATAGATTCAAGAAGCCATTAAACTGGTGGAACTCCTTCCTAATACGGGCCAGCTTGTATTTCAACGAGGGGAGGCTGAATCTACGACCGAGGCATGCGCTCATTTGAATAGAAATACGACGACATACGTCTGTGAGAGTGGCCACATCCCGTATGTCATGCTCACGGGCAGCAGCTGCGAGACGGCCAATGAAGAATCCCTGTTCATGGTCTGCCCAACCATCAAAGCATGCTGCCATTTCTGCCCTTTGGGTCCTTGTGAGAGGCATTTTCTGTGCAAATGAAGGAAGAAAAACATTAAAAAAACTCTTATGTACAAATATTAAAAAGTGAACAAAAAATGGAATAACTTATACCTGAGTTCTGAATAAGGTCTTTTATCTGAAATTGTGAATGGAGACCAAGTGGTTGAGGCAGCTCTATTATATAGAAGAGTTTAACTCTTCAAATTCTAGTGTTTAGGGATGAGTAGGGGTAGATTTGCATTTATTACTACTTTCTATTAATATTAGAAAGAATGTAATAAATGCACTTTACTCCAAATACACATTAAATAGGATAATTTATAACTTGTGTGTGTCAGCTTCCATAAATTAAAACTCACAACCAACACATTTAAGGCAAGTGAAAGGTCACATATCCAATATTGGTACAAATAATCTGCTCATCACAACCAAGGAACATATGCCAGCCTAAATACAACATTAATGGCAATATTAATCCCAATAAGAATTATGCATGTAAACAAACTGTTGATTTATCAAATATTATATAAAGTAATATCCACAATGAAATCAACCCAAATATTACAGTAATTTAATGTCATACTGAGTAATATATTCCCCCCAATTAAACCACAAGAATTGAATGAATACACATAATTTTAAGAGGTGCAAATGGAGGGCATCTAGTACAGAACAAAATCAAGTAATAGCAAGCAAGTTGCCATCAAAATTATTATCATTGTGCTTAATTATGCAAACATAACTTTCCAAAAATGTCATCAATCTAATATTCAAACAGCCACCACATCCTAATTAACATTTATAAACCAAAATAGCCACAACAAATCCAAACAGATAAGATAATCAGAAATATCAATTACACCACATCAAAGTCAAAAGCTTCATAATTATGATGCAAATAAAAGTTCCAACAAATGTTCAAATTGTACTGGATTGCACCACAAGCATATTTACACACAAAAACACCAAGGAGAAGTCATCAAAAGGACATAAGTAATCTACAGGAACCAAATATAAAGACAGAGCAAGCAAATCACAACAAAGATCTTCACAAGCTTTAGCTTGTGAAGCAATGAGTGATTTACTGCGTTTAATTCCAAAAGGCTTGCTTTCAAGGATCTTATTTCTGCCTCCATGGCCACAAGGGCTGTATCCATACGCCGGTTCTCATCATCTAGATGATTCATCCTTACCATTAGCCCAGGGTTAATGGAATGTGCCTGGGCACACATATAAGGGTCTACTCATTCAAAGAAGTCACACATTTGTCCCTGCCAATTAAATTTTGAGAATGTTAGACCAAGTTTGAAGCAATATTGAAACAGGGCATATTGAAACATGATTGAAACAGGACATATTACTATGTTATATATGAAGACATGTACTAATTCAACAAATGTGCCTATGGTGCCACAATCTTTAAAAAATTGTGTTTCATGGCTATAAATTACATGTGCTTAATGCCATTTCAAGCTTTGGTTTTCCAAGCATTTGAACATTTATAAACACATTAAACTGCACAATATTAGATGATCATATCAAGAAATCAAGAACAATCTACACCATCCTTTATAGAGGTTAGTTTAATAAAAATGATCAATGAAAGCAAGAATAAAAATTTTCATTCTCACCTGAACACCACCACACCGAAGAAAACGCCGTCCATTGTTCATCTTCGTGTACGAAGTGTAAAGCTTAACTGCAGCTCCACATTGACACATTCGGCCTCCAATGGAAACGCCACTTTGCGAACTATTGCTACTAGATTGATGGTTCTCCATGGCAATGAAACTGTTTTGCTTGATTGAAAAAAAGTAAAACATAAATTAAACCCAGAAAGACGAATTAATGTTGGAAAAAAATTTATAGAAGATTACATACCTTGTAGCGATGGTAGAAAGACGTGTCGGAGAAAACCTAGAACGAGAATCGGAAAAAACAAATTAAACTCTAGAAATTCGAAGAAAAATTGATAAATTGTAATGAAAAATGCATACCTAGCTTCGGTGGTATATTTGCCCTCGGAGAATTGACTGAAAACGACAAACAATGGTCGGAGAAAGACCCGGCGGCGGAACCCTAAACCGTAAACGGAGACACAAAAATTAGGCCCATTAAATTCGAATAAAACATGGAAATAATCGTATAACTTTCATACCTTCAAGAAGTGGAACAACTTCTTCTGAAATTTAACCCTAAACGACTCTAAGTCCACGGAGAAAGACGCGGCGTGGGAAAGTGAAATAAACTGATGGAAACCCTAGAGAGAAGAGTGTATCGTGTAATGAATCCCCAATTCCAGGGTTATTGAGTTTCTACTCCATCCAACGGCTATTGTTTGTATAAGTTTCAACGGCCAGATCTTTAGAGGCTGAGGGGGTATAAATGTAATTTAACAATAATCGGGCCAACCGAACGGGTTATGAAAGTTATTGGGCCGCATCGAATTGAAGACCGATTAATACCCGAACAGGTAATAAAACAATCGGCCCAACTATTATATGATCCAGGATTAGGAATTGGGCCATAAATCTGTCAAGCCAAGCGAACTGACCCTAAATTAGTATATTAGTGTTGTATTTGTTGTTAATTAGAAAATAGACAAAATGCACTACATTTATTAGAAATATAGTTTTATTCACATATTCATAGATAAAATTAATTTTATAATATATAAAAATATACGCTGTTCTTAAACAACGTCTAAAATGTCCACCAATAAATTTCTATTCTTTGATCTTTTTCTACCTAGTTTGTTTTAAGAAAATACTCCAATTTAGTTAAAATGACGAGAATCGTGTTAATGTGAGTATATTAATATGTTATGGGTTCAATCTTCCACACAATATTTATAGGTCAATTAAAAACAAAAACACAAAAACTACAAGAAATTAGAGTATATAGTATATTTCATAAACATAGAGTCTGTGATTTTTATTTTTATATATACGATCTTATATTTCATTAGAAAAAAGAACTACTCATATGTATATTCAATAATATTTAAGATTTTGATATCAAAAGGCATTTCACTAGAAAAAAGAACTACTCATATGTATATTCAATAATATTTAAGATTTTGATATCAAAAGGCATTTCACGAATATATAAAAATAAAAATCACAGACTTGCTGTTTATGAAATATACTATATATTAACATGAAACAAAAGTTTCAAATATTAAATTAGTAAATTGATTTTTACCCCAAAAAAAAAAGTCTATTAGTAATACATCGATAAAAGAATTGAACAATTTGATAAATATGAGTAAAAATACTCCAATAAATAATATCTAAGATTTTGATATCAAAAGGCATTTCACGAATATATTTCTTTTCGATAAATTCAAAATCTTCAAAACTCAGACATCAAATTAAAATATTTTTTTTTTTTTTTTTTTTTTGAGAAGCCCCGAACGGGGGAAGTATCATTGAATCAAGTCATTGTTTACAAGAGTAATAATCATCAAATTAAAATATGGATAAACAAGTAATATAACCTGAATAGTATATATATATATATATATATATTTTTTTTTTTTGAAAAATTAGTATTTATTTTATCCTCTCATTCATGAACGTTCTATCGAACAAATATTTCAAATAATTCTCTATTCATAACCAACTTCACGCACACACCAATTGCGACGGAGATGGAGAAGTGAAGACCCAATTTGTTGTCTTCTTAGCATTAATTAGGGTAATTTACCCGCCCCAATTTAGATTTTAATGTAATATGTTCAATTTAGGCTGATTTTTTTGTGATATGATTTTAAGAAGGGATTCACCTATGCATTATTATACTTAAGAATCGGGTTGTACACAGAGGTATAAATGAGTTATTTCAAGTTTGGTAGCTTGGAATTTTTTATTGAGTTTGAAATTGATTTGATTTGATTACTGGATGATTCGAGCTTGTATGAGTTTAAGTTGAGTTCATATAGGTCAATTTTGAACAGCTTGATATGTTCATATATCTTGTAGTGTTTTTTAGCTTATAGCTGCATTTTATGAGCTACTATAGAGTGATGAATGATGTCTTAAATAAGTTTGTTATTTTGTGATGAATCGAGCTCAAGAGAGCTTTTTTTGATCAAAAGTTGAATCTATGGTTTTATTTTCAGTCCTATGTTGAGAATTCTGAAACTTCCATGGATGCTGCATGGGTTATGTCTGAATAAGCCACTTTGCACTTGTTTTCACAGAGATGGAAAGATAAGGAAGACAATGGTTTCGTCATTATTCTACAATTGTGGTCAACACCTTTTGCGAAGTTGATTTAGAAACATTTTAATGCATGCTGTAATTCTGCTGTATGTCGGTGGCAGTCTCGGTTGTGCATTTGTGTAGTATGGTATGAGTTTTCTCTTCCTCCGTTACTCTTTTTCTTATGCTCAGGTTCTTTTGACAAATATGTAATTTTGAATACCTGAAATTATTAACACATGTAAAAGATTGCAGAGAGGACAAAAATGGGCTGTGATGATATTGTTACAGAAATAAAAAAAGTATACTAGCCTGTATGAATAAGGTTAATGTAAAACATGCGCATAATAAACTCATTAGAATGCAAGAATTTTGATAGTTCACTGCTGAATAAAAAAGTGACTAGAAATCTGAATCATCATTCTCAGTATCCCATTTCCCGCGAATTTTAATATCTTCTTTCACATAAAAGATGTTCTTGAAATAATCTCCTACATTTTCTATAATTACTCTGAGTATTACTCTGAATTTTACAGATTATTTTGTACTACGATGACATTTACAAAGCCACACTTTAGATGTAATTACTTCTAACCTCATCAAAAAGCATACTTCGCAGAGCCTATCCTTATTCTGTATACATAACCAAGTTAGGTAAAATGTACTCCTCCAAGTCATTTTTATATAAATCCTATTCAGTAACAGAAAATTCTGTGAACTCTCATCAACTAGACTCAAAGACGTTTTATCGTTTCAACCTTGACAACATCAAAGTGCCCAGATTGAGCGTAAAGGTTATGTGAAAGAAACACTAGCTTTTACTATGTATATGTATGCATGAGTCAGATCCTGTGTTGGTTTGGCTTTACTTAGGCTCTGTATTCAAGACTACTAAGCAACAATGACAATTCCCAGAATGAACTTCCTTTTATCAGGGTTTCAGTGACAAATGCTTGAGACATGCTGTATGTTTTGAAGCTGAGAGAGCATATAGGAATGTAATTGGCAGAAGCCTGAGGTATTATTAGAATTGTCCAATTGTAAAGATTCTTTTGACGAATACCATTTGAACTCTCTTAAATTTCATGTAGGTTTAATAATTTTATTCCACTATGCTTCCGTTCAAAGCACAAGTTTCCAGAAAAGTTTTTGAAGGATGTAGATGGTTATGAAAAGGTAAGCATCTTAAATCATTTAAAGATGCTTGATAAGATGTGGCAATTTTAGGCATGTGTTCATACACGAGATACATATTTTCTTCTATGCTGACTTAATTTCTAAATTTTGATTAACCTAATGCATCTCCTTATCTTGTTTACTCTCCTTTTTTTGGCTTCATTTTATTCTTGAAACAACTTTTTCTTGCAATTAATGTTAAATCCAGTTGAGAATCTGCAAGAATTAATTTCTTATGCATGTTGAGAATATGCTTTTTGTACTATATTGGAGTTTTCATTATCTTGCGACTTGATTTGCTTGTAGGAATCAGTTTTGATTGGTTACAGTGGACTTGATGGCCTAATAGGCAATGAGAGATCCAGAGAGAAGTTCCGTGAAAATCTAAATGGCAGAAGTTTTGATTTTAATGCCGCCTTGGCACAGAAACATTTCCCTTGCATTAAGTTGGGTCACTTTCCTAGTGTGGAATTGTATGATGGTATCACTTGCTATTCTGAAACCACAGAATCTCTAATACCCCAAATTCTGGAAGGATGTTTTCCTAGTCGTATTGATGCAAATTGGGTGGATCCGAATTGTTTGTACCATACTCCAGATTCTATATATGCAGAGATTTCAGATACCAATGCTTCTTATCTCCTGGAAGAAAAAGTCGAAGAGTCTACCATGAATTCCCAGTCATCAGATTGGAAAACAGAAAGAATGGATGCTTTACAATCGACTGTAGGTAAACCTTGCAGCATTGTCGGGCCTGAGACCCAAGAAACTGACATATCAGTGGCAGAAATTCTTGATAAACATATCAGCTGCATACCTGGGCTGAACAGACGACAGCTCAGTCAGCTAGAAAACTGTGGTTTTCACACGGTGAGCCACTTAAAAATTAACTGGGGACCAGTGCATTTCACCTTAGATGTTGAAGCCTGATGTATCTGCTTGTTTACTTGTAGTTACGGAAACTGCTACACCATTTTCCTCGCACCTATGTTGATTTACAGAATGCTGAGGTGGAAATTGATGATGGACAATACTTGATCTTTGTAGGGAGAATCATGTCCTCAAGGTCAGCTTTCATACTCAGGACTTATCTGTAATCATTATCTTTAACATCAACAATTTATCATTCTGGATAATCTGTTTCAAAATCAGGATAGAAGGGTAGATGTCCTGTACTTTATTTGTAGGACTCAGAGTTCTCATGCATAAATCCTTGTTTACAATCAATCAACTTAAAGTCCTCGTCTCTGTTGGCTGATGTCCAATACTTTATTTTTAGGACTCAGTTCTTATGCATAGATCCTTTTTTGCTCTTTTATAAGGGAAGGGAAGATTTCCACTACTTATTTTGTAGGCTGTAGCTTCCCAAGATATTGATTTGATTCATTGGGCGTGGTTATTTTTTCCAGCATATCACCGTGTTGTGACTTAACCAATAATCATGCTTGATTAAAGTCATAGTATTATTTTGAATAGGGATATTTCCATACTTTTACATATTGATGAAAGACAACCTTGTTTTCAATTTTCTCTCTTTATGTCTCTCCGTTTCTTTTTTTGAGAAGGTCAGCTTTTTTAGTTCCTTCAGATTGCCTTATGCTTTGGTAGCATTCTTCTTTTAGTACTAAGGTTCCATTCCAACTAGGCTTCTTAAATATTATCAGGGACTGAAATCTATGATTACAATTTTTTTTTCAGAACTTCCTTTTACAATGAATGGAACTCGAGTGTGTTGAGGATATAACTGTATGTTGGTTTTATAGTAAACAGTTCAATTTTTTTTTTTTTGTTGCTTTCCTGGCTTCACATTAATTCAATTGTGTAGCTATGCCGCATCCCCCCTTCTCTATTTTTTTAATTTTCTCTTTTTTGGTCATCAATACTACTCATCTGATTTGCAGACGTTTCAAGTCTGCATTCCTCTTTGTTTCATTTATTTCCGATATTACACATCTGATTTTCAAGAGTTTTTTGTTATAAATTTTGCACCTAAACTACAGTGTTTTCCTTTTAAAGTCCTCCCAAACTTAGTGGTAAACAACTGACTTGAATTCTAAAGCTACAACCTTTTTTCACTCAGGGGAATTCGGGCTAGTGGTTCATTTGCATTTCTGGAGGTCATTGTGGCTTGTGAGGTTGCTGACATCAAGACAGATTCTGAGTGCATAGCAAATGAATTTGACGATAGAAGGAAGAGAACAATATATTTGCATTTGAAGAAATTTTTCCGTGGTGCTCGTTTCACATGTCAACCTTTTCTCAAAAGTATTCAGGAAAAGCATAGGGAGGGAGATACTGTGTGCATTAGTGGTAAGGTGGGGCTGTTAACTAGTCATTTATAGTGTAAAAAGTTAACATTTGTTTTCCTATAATGTTCTTTGAAGGAATAATCCCTTCTGGTCAGAGAAAGCTTGTGGATATAGAATGGAAAAATCACTTTCCTTTTTGATAGAAGAATGGAAATTTACTAAGTTAAGTTAAGAAATTGTAGTTTTTGATACCATATATTTATATGGGAGTTGATGTACACCGAAAAGTTTAGCTCCCTGATCCAAAAGTGCTACTTGTTTTTGAGATGGAAAAATTCACTTAAAGAACATTGGGGAACTTATTATAAAATAGCGGTGGTGATTGTACTGAAGTAACACGTATCTACCAGTGATTTTTGCATTGTTCTTCTTCTTCTTCTATTTTTCTTTTTTTTGAATAAGGAAAGAGAGGTGGAAGAGATTGCTGCATGTATATCGTGAAAGTTATCAATTTTTTTGGATGCCTCACTGTAGTGGCTAGGGTCTTTTCTGATTGAAGTAACTGGCAATTGGTTGGCTGGTTTATTAGTTTATTCTTTATTGACAACATACACACACATGCAATCATAAAATACATATATTTGATTATTCATATTGGCGTCTTTGCAGAACTGACTTCTAAATCTTTATTTTTGAAAGGTGCGGACCATGCGTAGTAAAGATCACTTTGAAATGAGAGAGTACAACATTGATGTGCTTAAAGACGAAGGAGATTCAAATGTCCATGCAAAAGGGAGGCCATATCCAATTTATCCCTCAAGAAAGGGTCTCAACCCTGAATTTCTTAGAGATATCATCTCAAGGTTTGATTCTTGAGCCTTTTTCCTGTTAATAACTATTTCTAAAGGGTAAGAGCCTATCAGCATATTTATCTATCCTTAGTTCACGAATTTTTTCAGTCAATCAAAGTTGGTTGGATGATTTAATCTAGTCTCCTTTTCATTATTCCTCGTGCTATATTTCCTTGTTGAACTTTTTAAAATAAGAGATAGTTGAAAAAAAAAACTACAAATAACGTGGTTCAACCATTCGGCCCACGTCCATGGAACAAGTGCTCAAAGAGCTAGAAGAATTTCATTACTCTTGTTATTTTATGCTGTCGCTTGAACTACATATTTGTAGCCTAACTAGAGATAAGTATCAGACTTTTTAACGCAACAATGTTATTGAAAAAAGGTCTCAACAAAATGGGCAATGAAAGCCACAACAGCAATCATAGTTGTTAATAGCCCTTGAGGCGCTCGCTAAAGCGCGCTTCAGAGCGAAGCGACGGTCTGGCGCTTCGCGTCGCTATTTTTTACCTGTTTGGGAATAGCGTCGATATTCCGGCGCTACGGCGCCTTTCGCCTCGCTACGGAGCCAGTCGCTACGGCGCAATTTCGGATTTCTTTTTTTTTTTTAAAAACTTTTGACTTTCAAATAAAGTCCAAAAAAAAAAAAAAAGGGTTCAGACTTAAAACCAAATCGAAGAGAGAGAGAGAGAGGGGAGAAGTGAAACTGAAACCCTAGTTTTGAAATCATTTTATCTAACCTACCGCCGCTGCCATCGTCAGCCACCGCTCCAGCCGCCGTGAAAGTAGATCAATTTCTTCTCTATTTTCATATTTTGTATTTTTGTGTGTTTAAGGTGATAGCTAGTTCTCCATTTATATCCCATATGTAATTTAAAATTGATATAAAGATTAATATCATTTAAGTTGATTTTTTTTTTTTTAATAATTACCTTTTAAGTAAATAACATATATTACGTTAAATACATATAGTAAATAATCATTCATATACTTCAATATGATTACCTTAAATATGATTATACTTAAATGAAGATATAAATGAAGAAATTTGAGTTGATATCTCTTTTGCTTAATTCCGAAGTTATTTTTGTAATTGGTACTTGTGATATTTGATTTTCTTTTGGATAATTAAGTATGATCTAGTTTGTTTTAATATTTAAATTTATTTTTTATGTGTTAATTGATGCATATATTTATTATATATTGATTGTCTTTATATTTGGTCATTTAAGTTATATGATTATAGTTTTTTTTTTTTGAGGATATAAAATTATAATTGATATATATATTATATTGTACATGAGCGCTATTTTCGGGAAAAGCTAGCGCTTTTCGCCTCGCTTCGCTACAAAGCAAGGCGAGGCCTCGTCGCTTCGCGTCGCTATTCGCTATTAACAACTATGACAGCAATTAAAATAGTGGTGAGTATCGGCAATGAAGGTCGTAAAATGCAAGCAAATAGTGAAAAGAAAGCAGGCTGAATCAACCCGCTCTTATACCAAACTAAGAATTATGATGAGAAAGTATTACATTATTTTACAATACAATTTACAATGCCCATAGGGCTCAGTATATACATAGTTGGGGCTATTAAAAAAGGAAATAAATCATATATCCCTAAGCTAATAGGATCTAATCAAATAAACCCTAATTTAATCAAACCTCTTGACCGTGGTATATTTCCACATTGCTATTTCTATTTGTTTTCTTAGTTGATACGTAGTAATATACGCCAGGTAAATGGTTAAAATTTGAAATTCTAGTCATAGTTTTTTTGTTAGTTTCAACTAGTAATTCAATTTATTATTGATCAGTTGATACATGTTACATTCTTTAGGAATTTAGTACTTAAAAGTCTACGTAACAGAGAAGGAATGTAAACAGGATAAGCTATTTATACATTCAGAGATATAATAAATGATACATTACAGGTTCCCTTGTTGTATATAACATTACAAGGTGTCATATGTTATGCTGCATCCAATGTCCATATTTTGATGCTATGTCGCCTCCCAGTTACTTCTTTACAGCAGTAGATTTGGTATAAATGTATTTTCGCTAAATCTCAGATTATGTATTTATTCTCTAATATGCTGCTCAATTACATTTTTCAGAGCTTTAAAGACTTTGCCGATCAGTCTTGATCCTATCCCTAAAGATGTTACTCAGGAATTTGGACTTGTATGCCTGTCTGATGTATGGCTTTGAAACCGTAGTTTCTTCGAATTCTATTTTGTATATTCTTTATTAGTTAGTAAAGACTACTGAGTGGTGTTTCTTAATGGCAATCAAATCATCATGGTTCTTCTTCCCTTTGGGTCATAACTAGCTATTTTTCTTACTTTTAGTTTTTTCTTTACCATGCTGATATTGATTTCAAATTTGGTACTCCCACCTACTCCATTACTTTTTACGCCCAAGTTGATCCATTAGCGTATTTTCAAGTTATGCTCACCAAGTGGTGATAAATTATGCAGGCATATATTGGAATTCACCAGCCAAAAAGTTTGAATGAGGCTGATTTAGCTCGCAGAAGGCTTATTTTTGACGAGTTCTTTTATGTTCAGGTATAATGACATGTATCTGTTATCCATTTGCTCCACATATTCATTGCTTTTGAGTAAACTGTCCATCACTGTCGTGTATTTATTTTTTAGCCTTGTTCATATTGGGTTTAATTGTGCAAAATCCAACTGTCCGATGTTGCATGACACAATTTGACAAATTGAAACCCCACGACTGTGTTTACTTCACCTAAGCTATCATCTTAGCAATTCTTTATTGGAACTTTCTGCAAGTTACCCCATCTTGGCTTACTGGATCCCGTGTCTTCTTTAATGTAGGTTGTATTTTCTCTCCCTGAATCTATCTAGTATACCAGAAATTGTTGATATTTAAATGTTATAATTTCAAAAGCAATTTTATGACAGAGTTCCACCATTTTCGCTCCTGATACCCTCACTAAATCAGAATTACACACTGGAAGTTAATCTATGAAAAAAAAAACTATTAGAATGGCATCCAAAAAGGCCAGTCGGAACAGTTTACTGCTTTTTCTTTCTTTATTATTTGACCTACTTCAAATTTGGGTTCCACTTCACCATCCTACTTTATCTTCTGAATTTTAATCATTTTTTTTTTTGGTCCATAGTTTAGTCCCCTATATTTAAGTGTGTTTTACTAGTCAGAAATACTTGTTTAAAAATATGAATGCATGATGTTTTCACCTGTGAAGGAATTCTTAATTGGTGTATTGGGTGTACATTGTTTTGGGGCCAAAAAGCAAGTGTGGCTTGCTTTTGCGGGGGTGGGTGTAGGGGCGGGCGGGAGCGGTGTTAGGACATACTCCCTCCATCACATAATTCTTGCTCCCTTGAGGTTTGGCATGGAGTTTTAGGTTAGAGTAGAAAAAGTGAAACTTTTAGATATATTTACATTAATGCCCTTAAAAGTAGTGGTGTCGAATCATTCCTTATGTGGGAGGATAGTTTTGAGAAAATATGATTTTATTTAGGAAAGAGGTTCTTGTATTGGGACATCGCAAAAAGGAAATAGGAGTAAGAGTTTTGGGACAGAGGGAGTATTTCTTTGTATTGTCTTACAATTAACTAGTTATTATCTGTAGCTTGACCTTAGCTTTTATCTACCAAGTAAAAAGGTAGAGGTGTTGACATGGCACAAAAGACAAAATATGAACATGCTGAGACAGTAAACAAATTTATTATAATCATACTAAAGGCATGAGGCGAACATAGTTTGAAACATCAACTGAGAGTTTAAAAGTATTCTCAGAAAAAAATTGAAGTAAGCTTCTGCAATTATACGTGAGTCACGAGGTTAATATAGTTGAGAATCTTGAGACAGGAACTGAGTCGAAATTAGTTTCAGAAAAAGGGTTACAGTAAATTAGTGTTTGTGAATTTGATATTTTTTTTTATCTACTATGCTGTGTATTTACAGCTCGGACCAAAGAGTGCATTGGGTATAGGTCCTCCCCAGTGTAATGTCTCTAGTAGGATTCGAAGTTTGGAGTCGCAAGCCACTACCACTTGGCCCAACCACCTTGGGTTTTGTGAATTTGATACGAAAGCCTGTAGCTCATAGGATTTAGCAAAGCCCACGAGTATTGACCGGATAAATGGCAGAATGCATGAGGATACACAAATTCTGGATGATCACTGTTTTTTTTTCTTTCTTCCCTTAACACCCCCAACCTTTTTCCTCCATTCATCATCTTTTAGACCTAAATGTTTGTCGTCTTATTATTCAACACATCATTTTGGTTCTAAAATCAGATTCTTATCTAAGAGGCGGCCTTAAATGTGTTCATAGCATGTGTACGTGTGTCCTTTGGCATGTCCTCAATGTTTCTAAATGTACAAAAACGCCGACCATTTCATGGAGCGTGAATGAAACAAGTATGTATCTGACACAAACTGTATCTCACACAAACTCTCACCCACTATTACCTAGTATGAGACATGGAATTTGAATTGCAGTTCATTCCAGATGGTAGCCAAATCTGAAAAAAGAGGTTATTTGTTTCGGAAACCCCCATCCACATCACCATTCAATATTTCTTGACCCACTATTGGCCAAACCATGTGAGCATGTTTGTGGAGAACTGTTGCACTTTTGGTTTTGACTTCTTTGGTTGATTTTACTAAAAAGTTTGTCGAAGGTTGAATGATTTTATTGGATTTTAAAAAGTGAAAATGTTTTCAATCCGAATGAAAGTAAATGAGTTAAATCAATCTCAAGAGGATTGTTCGGAAAGTTTTTTCTCTTATGGAACAAGATATTCATCAGAATATTTTTCATTTTAAAATTCAAACTGTTAGAGTTAGAGTTAGAATTATAGCATGAGTTAGAGTTATAGCGTGTTAGGAGTATTAGGTTTAGGTTGGGTATTTTAGTATTTATGGAGTCTTATCTCTTTGTATAAATACCCCTTCCTGGGTTCATTATTAATAACAACTTTACACTTTCTCCCTACATCTTTTCTCTTATAACATGGTATCAAGAGCTTAGGTTCTTTTTTCTTTTTACCTAGGGTTTTGAAAAAAAAAGAGTAAACACGATAGAGTAAAACCCTAGCCGCCGCGGCAACCATCTAACTCATTGCCGCGGCGGCTGGCCATTCAAATTTATAGAGCCACTTTCTTTTCGTTATTGTCCCACCACCATTAAAAAAAAAAAAATTTACCATCTTCTTCGACAAATCCATTTTTTTTACCCACCCACCCACATCAGATTTAAAGAAAAGAAACTGTCCACCCTCTGTTTTTGCTGCCACAACGGCTGCTCCAGAATCTGCTCGTTTGTCTTTGTGATCTTTCTTCTGCAATCGTTTATGGTGCTACGGTTTCAGATTGTTTCATTCCTAGCTCAATCGGAATTGATTCAACTAAATTCAGTCACCAAATTGGCTATTTAGCTCCCAGTCCAAAGGCAACGCACAAAAAGAAAAAAATCGGAGTTATGGGAAATTTAAAGTTTTATTTGTTGTGTGTTTGACAGGGGGAGTAGTGAAAAGATGAGTAATTGTTCTGGACTTCTGGTGGTTATATTTTTGGATTGATGCGTTGAGCAACTCTATGGTTAGTTGCTCAGGGGGAGTAGTGAGTAATAATTATTTTTTGCTTTCTAGGTATTTTTTGTTGTTTGGTTTGTTGGGTTTTGGTTGGTGATATTGTTGTTGATGGAAGTTGTTGCAATTGAATTGTTGCTTGGTAATTTTCGATAGTGCGGTCGTCGCGCACTATTTGTTAGACATTTGGTTGGAATCAAATTACGGTCGAGGAAGCTACGGAGTGTATGCGGATGTTATCCCCGGCGTCGGCATTGATCCCCAAGATTGTCGGTTGTGTGGATCAAGTGATCCATTTGTTATGTTTTGATTGGTGGTTTGCCAATCGTTGTCACCACGGTGTTCGCGGGTGTTAGTTTCGACGTTAAAATTGGTTACCAAGAGTTCTCCAATTCAATGCAGTTCGTTATCAAGTTCATCATCAATTGTCAACTATTGCTACAACTTTCACTTAGTTATTCTTATTTATGGTGTTTTATGTTTAGTTGTTATCGAGTGATTATCGTATTTGTAACAAGCTTAGAGCTACTAGCTCTAGCTTGAGGGGGAGTGTTAGAGTTAGAGTTAGAGTTAGAATTATAGCATGAGTTAGAGTTATAGCGTGTTAGGAGTATTAGGTTTAGGTTGGGTATTTTAGTATTTATGGAGTCTTATCTCTTTGTATAAATACTCCTTCCTTGGTTCATTATTAATAACAACTTTACACTTTCTCCCTACATCTTTTCTCTTATAACACAAACTAAGAATTGCTATAAGAAAGAAGGTTCCAGTTCCATAACGGAAAACTAGGTGTCCGATATCTTTAGTTTATTGAAATGCGCTTGAGTTCAGCAGATTCTGGAAACTTTGTTCTTTCCCATGGAGAGTGCTTAGCTCACTTGGTGCTAACAATATCTTTGAATTTGGAAATTTCTCATTGGCTTTGGGGCAATATCAACTTCACAAGTAATTTATGAGGTCCTTTCAAAAACATAAACTAATACTTTGGATTTGGTGATGCTAGTTAATGTGCAATAACTAAACTTACTCCCCCTTCTGTGAATCCTTCAAAGCCTGCTTGTACTTGAATTTTATGGTGCTATTGATGTGTGGAATTTTTTCGCCTTGGCATTTGTTTAGCAAAATGTAGTAATATTTCTTTCTCATATCGAATATTTTCTTTCAGCTGGGAAGGTTATTCCAGATGCTTGAGGGTCTTGGAACAGAGCTAGAGAAAGATGGATTGCTTGAGAAATACACCAAGACTGAGTTGAGTGCAATATCAATGGAAGAATGGTCCCATCTCACAAAAGAGTTCATGAAGGTTCTTCCATATACACTTACCTCCAGTCAGCTACGTGCCACCTCAGAAATCATTTGGGATCTAAAACGACCAGTTCCAATGAATAGACTATTACAGGTCTTAGACTTGCTCCATCTTTTTTCTTATAAGATTGACATGAGCACAAGCTTGATTGAGATGAGCTTTACTTGGTCTTTGCTTGTATGCTTGATTGGAATGCAAGCAGTCCTAGGTACCTTGCTTATTTTTAAAATATTTATTGTAATTAACTTGGCCCATTTAAATATTAGTTCCAAGTATCCTGTTGAGGCCAAAAGTTCCACATGGATTGGATATCAAGACTAAGTGCTCCTCATACGGTCTTAGGAAATTCACACCTCTTGAGCTAGCTTTTGACGTGAGTTAGGCCTACCCCGTTTAGGTGGACTTAGCCCAATATGTGTTTTTGACATGGTATCAAACTCAAAAAGCCTCATGGTAATGTGGGCCACCTTCTTCAGTGATGAGTGTCAATTGTCCTTGTTCACATGTTTTAATTTCTTCGCCCTCACGCTTCGCCCAAATTCGGGATGTTGTTGTCTGTGTGTTGGGCCCTTATTTGAAAAGTTGGAGTGTGGGATATCAAGACTAGGAGCTCCTTATATGGTCTTGGGCAATCCTCTTTCTTGAGCTAGCTTTTGAGGTGAGTTAGACCCAACTCATTTAGGTGGACTTAGCCCAATCCATGTGTGTTTAACATATCCCTTCTTAATCTTTATTGGGAGTTAGACTATGTCGGTTGTTACTCCATCCTGCTTGTGGACCAAGGAAGAATATTGATTGGTGGTCTAGGTTTTTTGGATGTTGAACTTTATACCAGGCATACCAATTTTAAATTATTTTTTCTTGAATCTAGCTTAGACTTCGGAGTCGAATCATTTCCAGTTCTGTAAGCATGAGTGCATAAACCATTTCAAAGAAAATCACACAGAGTCTAAATCAATAAACGAAATTAATTTTGTCATTACATAAATCTTTTAAGGTTTAAAATGAGAGAAAGATAAATATATATTTTTTTTTGCAAAAACATAAGAATATGATATGTTTTTTCAAGTGGTCTTACATCATCAAATTCATAGTTCGTTGTTATTCAAGAAATAGTGTGAATGTTGATCAATTCCGTGTTCTTCTGACTCTGAACTAAATGTATGATTTTGAGTCCGCAAGGATAACAAAATTAAACTTTCTGCGTGGTTTTATTAGATGAATTGTTTTGCCATTTGATTTTTATACTATTTCACATTTTGTCCTCATATAACTGGTTCTGAGGCTGAGGTACTCGTGAAACTGTGATTCGATGCAAGTCTATTGCTTCGAGATAACTTAATTGGCCTCCCCATTTATTAATAAACTAATACAATATTATCCATCTGATGTATCACTTTAAAATGCAGTTGTTTTCTATTACAGTACGTGTAATTCTCCATCTGGATGTAATTCTTTCTTCTGACCAAGCCTCTTTAAGATACATAGAATATTAGTACTCTAATTACTCCTTTTTTCCTGTTTTTGCCTCTTCATAGGGTGATGTTGGATGTGGAAAAACTGTTGTAGCATTTCTAGCATGCATGGAGATAATTGGCTTGGGATATCAGGTGATATATTTATACCTATACTTTATGTATAGTTTTATATGTCCGAAATGATGATTGATAAATATTGATTGAATTACATTATGTCTAGGCAGCTTTTATGGTTCCAACTGAGCTGCTGGCTATCCAGCATTATGAGCACCTTCTTGGCTTGCTAGAGAAAATGGAATTGGACAATGAAAAACCTTCGGTTGCTTTGTTGACAGGTTCAACCCCGACGAAACAAGCACAATT
Organism: Penstemon barbatus; assembly: GCA_003313485.2. Classification (NCBI taxonomy): domain Eukaryota; kingdom Viridiplantae; phylum Streptophyta; class Magnoliopsida; order Lamiales; family Plantaginaceae; genus Penstemon; species Penstemon barbatus. The sequence continues at coordinate 27,908,411 of CM064881.1, forward strand.
TATTCGGAAGGTAGTGTTTAGACAGGTTGTTTCTAGGATATTCTTTATATACTATATGAATTCATCTTTAGCCTTATATTGTTCTGATAGGGTCTTCAAACTGGGGATATTTCTTTGGTCATTGGAACTCATGCTTTAATAGCTGAAAAAGTGGAATTTTCAACCTTGCGCATTGCTATAGTAGATGAGCAGCATCGTTTCGGTGTTGTCCAAAGAGGACTCTTCAACAGCAAGGTAGCTTCTTGCTTCTACACTACCTTTAATGTTTGCCGGATGGGTTTATAGAAGAAGCTTTGTCTAATATTATATATTGATGCTGAAGCATCATGAATTTGCTGTTAGGTTGAAGTAAACAAGTACCACTTCCGCTCTCATGTATCCTAGGTTTGCAATACCAATATGCAAGTTTTGTTGGTTTGCAAATGACCTTCGGCCTATTAGAAACAGAATATCAGTCATACTATTATCAATTTACTACCAAAATTTAATATAATTTTGTATTGGTTTACCTTGGGATCTTTTTGACCTTTGATTTGAGTTAAAATATACTTTTCTATTGGTTTAACTTGCGGTCTTTTTGACCTTGATTTGATTTGTCAACATCTTTGTATTGATTTCGTCATACTTCTCTCTACTCGTTCTCACAGTCCTTCCGTAACCATAAAAAATGTTTAACCACAAATCAGCATGTCTTTGTGATAAGTGCTAATGCATGAGTTGCCTGTTTGGTGGTGGTCCTTTCTAACCCTGCATAATCCAAGATTGAAAATCATTATCAACTTATTCTGAGAGGAGACCAGTATAATTGTGTTCGTCGTCTAATTACATGTCATATTTTGTTATTTATGAGTTTGGTAATGCTCATAACTTTGCAGTTATACTTTAACACCTTAACTTCCCAACTGGATCCCACTAGTTCAAAGGACAATTTGAAAAATGACGTTGTCGTGGCTCCACATGTTCTGGCAATGTCAGCCACTCCAATTCCAAGGTCGCTTGCTCTGGCTTTATATGGCGATATGTCCCTAACTCAAGTATGTACTCTTTCATTTGATTTGCACCATCAATGAGTTTTGCTGATTCTCTGCACTACTCTCTGGTTTTACTATGGGTTTAGAATGGAATGATTAAAATTCTGCTTCTAGTCAAGCTTAGTAGTTCTTCTCCATGCAAAAACTGGTGGCTTTCATATATTTCATTTTACTAAATACTTGCAATGTTTTTTTCAATGAAAATCACTTCCTGATTCCATTATCTTTCTGTGAGTAAAGTTACAAATTGAATCAATCCGTGATAGGAGCTAGAGCAATATACTCATGTATGTCATGTTAGCTGATAATTGTATTCCTAATTGTTCTGGCTAGGCTATTTGTCTGTAATAAGTTCTTTTAAACGACAGTTTTTCTACGTTCTCATGTTATGATGTTTCAAATGTCTTTAACCTTTGGAGTCTTTAAATGACAGATCACAGATATACCTCCTGGAAGAACACCAGTTAAAACATACATCATTGAAGGAAATGTAGATGGATTCGAGAAGGCTTACCAGGTAATCTTTTTCATTATGAAAAAGGTCACTGTTTATGTTTAATCAAGAATTTCAGACATAATATAGTTGAAAAATGGAGAACATATGAAGTCAGAATATAATGAAGGGGCGCAGTTTCAAGGCTCAAAGTTTGCCAAGAAATACTCAAAACCAAAATCTAGGAAGGAATAATGAAAATAACGATGAATGAATTCCGCAAAGAGTTGTTTTTCTCGAGACTAAAAAGACCTTATATGGAGTAATAAATAAGTATAATTGAAGTAAATAAAATGTTAAAAGGGGTCAGTTCGCTAAATAAAAAAAGAAGAAAATGATAATATATATTGATGAGGAATAAACTGTAATCTAACCAATACAAAAAATAAAAGATAAAAATGACCACAACAGTTACTATTAACTAAGATGTGAGCCTCTCTAATTGTCCTAATGTCAGAAAATCAAATCTGTAGAATTTCGGGCTCATCAGATTGGTAAATCCCTAGTTTGAATCTAACCGCGCATTGATAAAATAAGAAAAACCTAATGGCTAAGGTTTTGTAAACTAGTCAGGCTATTTTGTCACAGTTATTGTGGGGTGCAACTTGTCAAATTCAGACTCCATTTCTTCAACGGATTTTTTTTGAAATAATTTGTTTGATATTTTAACTCTTGCAGATGATGATGGAAGAACTAGATAGAGGAGGGAAAGTATACGTCGTCTATCCAGTAATTCAACAGTCTGAACAACTGCCTCAGCTACGTGCTGCTTCAGCCGATCTTGAAAATATCTCTAAAAGGTTCCCTAATTATAACTGTGGATTGTTACACGGAAGAATGAAAAGTGATGAGAAGGAAGAAGCATTGAGAAGTTTTAGATCTGGACAAACAAACATATTGCTCTCCACACAAGTAATTGAGATTGGAGTTGATGTACCAGATGCATCCATGATGGTGGTAATGAATTCCGAAAGATTTGGAATCGCACAACTGCACCAACTTCGGGGTCGAGTTGGACGTGGAGAGAGGAAGTCTAAGTGTATACTTTTAGCTTGTACAACTTCTAGCCTAAAACGGTTGAAGGTGTTAGAGAAATCATCAGACGGATTCTACCTTGCGAGTATGGATCTTCTCCTTCGTGGACCTGGAGATTTGCTTGGTAAAAAACAGTCGGGACATATACCGGAATTTCCTGTAGCTAGATTGGAGGTAGATGGAAACATTCTTCAGGAAGCACATCTTGCTGCACTGGTAAGTACACGTCGTCAAACTATTCCTTTGTTTTGATTACTTATCGATTTCTTTAGCATGGTTACCCCCTACAATTTTCCTAATTAGCAAAAAAAAATCTGTGCTATCTTTTAATAGCAAAAAACCCCATGTGTTTTTTTTTTATTAGCAAAAAACCATCCCTATTAACCTAAAAACTATCAATGATCCACCTGTTAACTTTGAAAATTGGCAATGACCCCGTGTTCACTTAAAAATTGACAATAACCTCCCTATTGTTAATAAAAAGAACACAGGGGGTTTTGCTTATAGAAATAATGTAGGGAGGTTTTTCGCCAATTAGGCAATAGCATAGAGGGTACATTTGCATTTAGTTCAAAAATTCTCTCTCGAATTTTTTTTTTTTTGGTTTTCCAAGGGTTTAATCCATTTCGAGGCAGGTTGGGCGCATTAACGTGGGTACCTCTCCGAACAGGGATTCGAACCTGAGTCCCTACTTTGTGGTGACTAGTTCCTTCCACTAGACCAATCACCTGTTGGTTCTCTCTCGATATTAATCTTTAATTACTGGGCTACTTACCCTAGACAACCCTCAGGTTAGGTGAAATTACAGAACCGATTTTCAATCATATTTTTAAACTATATTTTCTTTTACAACTTCAGCCCTGCCGCTTAAGATAGTTTTCAAACATTAGGGGGTGAACATGTAATTGCACGTAACTTCAAGGGGTATTAGGTAATTTTCCCTTTATTTGTTTGATAAATACATGTCTTAATTGCTATTTGATGCAAGAAAATTATGTACCTTAACATTTTACTTACTAAAATTCAAAAGCCAAACATAATCTTATGTATTCCATTTCCACCTAGTTACTGACAATTACCTATATTACATACATTGATTTTCTTTTGGTATATATACTTGTGAAGTTTATTTGATCTTATTTTTGTACCTTGATCATGAGCATTAATTCCACGCTCTACCAACACGAACCCAGATCCGAATCTCTGTTGGGAAAAGTTCCCACTTAATGTGCCCGACACGCCTCGAAAGGGATTAATAGTGGAAAAAACAAATATTATATGTTGTATGTAATTAATGAAATTTATCGATTTTGTTGTGGTTGCAGAAAGTTTTGGTAAATTCAGATGATTTGGAGAAATTTCCAGACCTCAAAGCAGAGCTTAGCATGCGTCAACCCCTGTGCCCTTTAGGAGACTAAGGCTTCATTGTGTCTTTTTTATCCTGTTCAATTAATCAAAAAAGCCTTTGAATCACAGTAGAAATCAATCTTGTACATATGTTGTAATATTTTGTTATCAAATAGGTAGGCACCCTGTGTATATTGTTTCTATTTCCTTTTCATGTGTAAGCAACTTGAAGTTCAAATTGTTGTATCTTTTTGAATATTTATGACATCGATATTTTGCATTTTTTCGTTTAGCATTATTTTTGTGGTGAGTTAAGTCTAGTTTAAAGTGTTATATGCTAGTTTGTTTTACTTACGTGTTCGTTTGTTCACATAGGAATAGGGATGTAATCGAGCCGAGTAGTATCGAACGATACACAGTTCAAACTTGGTTTGATTTTTATCGAACTTAAAATTTTGTGTTTGAGCTTGGTTTGATTTTCAATCGAGTCGAGCTCAAACGAGCTTTTATCGAACGAGCTCGAGTCGAGTATCGAGTAGCTTGATATTTTACATGTATTTTTTCAATGTTTAGCTTTATCGAGTCGAGCACGAGCCGAGCTTCAAAAGTTATCAAACGAAAAAAGATGTTCAAGCTTGTTTGATTAGTGTGACGAATCGAGCTCAATCGAGCTCAAACGAGCTTTTATCGAACAAGCTCGAGTCGAATATCGAGTAACTTGATTTGATTTTAAGCCCAAGGACGAGTCAAATGAGTTGGATATCAAGATTTAAGTAATTTTCATCATTTAAGTTAACTTTTCAGGTGAGTTAAGCCGAACTAATCTGAATGTACTTGACTTAATCCATATGTTTAATTTTGTGTTCCCTTATTTGTAAACATTAATTTGCTTATAAAGTGAAGAAATAGAACACGATTATTCCCCATTTTCTAATCTAACTCTCAGAAAAGAAAATACCTATGATACTAATTGATTAGAAACTTGGTTAAAAAAGGTAACGAAATACTCTCTCCGTCCAACTTTTCTTGCTCCTATTTTTATTTTGGGACGTTCTAAAATATGGCTCCCTTTCTCTCTCAAAAAATAACATAAGTTTATTTTTTTAACAAAGTGTTTAAAACTCCGTGTCCAACCTAATGGAACCAAAATTGATGGGACGGAGGGAGTAAAACAAAATTAAATCAACAACCGTAGAGCGAATAAAGAAACTGTAGGCATGTATCACCAAGAATTACTCCAAAATTTAATCTCAATTATGAAATTTTGAAGGAAAAATTTCATTATGCCTCTTAACCTTTGAGCATTTTCTTTACCCCTAATCTTTGCGAATTTTCATTAACCCCCAATTGTTAAAAATATATCAGACAATCATCTTAAAAAGCAAAACACTAAAATTTAACAGGATCTTCCGTCCAACTTTAATGATGTGATTTTAAACGTTTTCGCACTTTATCATTCCAATCTTTTAATGTTTTATCTTGTCCCTAATAAAAATACCTGAAGTCTGTAAAATGAAATATTCTCATCGACGAACGTCCAAAGGTATCGATCTAAAATATTTTTAATAATTGGAGAATTAAATAAAAACTCATAAAATTAGTTAGATGACAAAATGAAAAAACTTCTCCATCTTTAAATGAGTAAATCGAAGTATTTCACTTCTTGTTCGCCGCACAAAATTAGTATCACGATGAAAGACAGATGGGTCCCAGTTGTTCCCCCTGGAGAGTCACCGTGGGTCCCCCAAGCATGTTTCTCCAAAGCCTAATCATAAAGAGTGGGTCCATAGTGGATGATTTTGCGGATTTCTTCGCACTATGTTTGCTTAATGCCAACAAAAGAATTAATTTATGTCCACTTTGTGCCTGTGGTTTCACATTATTAATACGTTGATAAAACAAACTCTTTAGTAACAAAGAACATTTTTCTTTTAAGTGGAAAATTTGTCGTCATATCAATTCCTATATCAAATTTATTTTATTAATATTAAAGTAAATAGATGAATTAGAAATACTTATATAAATGAGAATTGAACTCTCAAGCATCTCAAACAATGTCATCTATAAATGATTATATATATCAAATTATACATGGTAAACAGTGTTTTGGCTACTCAGTTTTAACTATTTGCTCCAGCTAGCAGTCATCATCTAAATTTCAGAATTATTATATTTTATGTTTATTCTTCGTCCAATATTAAATTATAAATTACATTATAAATAATATTTTATTACATTTATTACATTTTCACATACAATATTAATAATAAATACATGTTTTAATGTTTTTTATTTAAAAATAATAAATTAATAATTTTATTTTGAAATAAATGGCTTTAAATAATGATTTAATAAACTATTAGATTCAAATCGATAATTTTTATTTTTTATTAACAATTATATACATTTAATTCAAATAAACATAGATTTGCTTATGTGGATGTCCTGTATATTTATACATGGACATCCATATATGCAAGTTCAATCTTCTATTATGCATATGCTTGTATAAATACAAGCCACTGCTGGAACAAGATTTTTTGATTTGGTTATGTATAATCTTAATTTTAGCTCTTGAAAGAGCTAAAAAGCATACTGCTGGAGATGCTCTCAGAGCATGTTTGTTTGGTGTTTGAGAAAATAGTTTGGGAGAGTAGTGAAGGTTTGGAAAATAATATCGATTTGCGTAATGTTGTTTGTTTGAGTTTTGAGAGAGTGGTTTGAGAAATAAAGTAGGTGTAGGTTTTTTTGGATGAGTTAGGTTATATGTGTAAGATTTGTAAGACTTTATGTCAAATCATATTTGTTGTGAGATAAATTGTGTAAGAAATATGTTATTTTATGTCAAATCAGAGTAGATTTTGTATAAGTTTTATTTAGAGATAAGAAAATAGTTGTTTGTTTAGGTTTTGAGAGAGTTGTTTGAGAAAATTGAGAGATGAAAAATTTATTTCAGAAAATAGATACATATTTGTTTGGCATTTTCCAAACACGAAATTTTATTGGAAAACACCAAACAAACAGGCCATGAGGTAACAAAGATGAATTATTATATATATAATCTGCATGAATTATTAATACTTATATTAATGGCTGTTTGTTTTGTTTTTCGGGGTATTTTAGAATTCTGGAGAATTTTAAATATTTTTGATTTTTATGTAATTGAAAGATGTTCTTTGTTTAGATTTTTAGAAATGAAATGAATTATAAGTTTATTTTGAGAATGTTGTAGATTGTTTTTAGAGATTATGAAAAAAAGTTGTAAGAGGTAAATTACTTTATATTTCAAATTATATTTGCTATGTAAAAAAAGTTGTAACAAGTAATATGTTAATTTATGTTAAATTAAAGTAGAGCTTTTTAGTCTTTTTAAAAGATAAATATAATCTTTTTAAGATGAGATTATTTTTAAAAACTAAGAGATAATTTTATAGGAGCAATTTTCCCTTCTAAAGTTGTTTCTAATTAATTTTGAAAATTGCCTTCCAAAAAACATTTTTCTCAAAGAATTAAATATCCCTTTCAATGAAGAGTTTTTTCAATTGTGTTTAAACTTGATTTTTGACTCCATCAAAATGTTTCAGTTTTTTTAATAAATGAAAAAGAAATAAGATATAATTTTAAAACTCTTTTTGTCTTGATCAGAATATTTTATTTTTCTTAATTTAGCATTTTTTTGGTTAACCGAAATAATTTTGAAAAGTTTGTAATTTTTTAAGTACTTACGAAAATTTAATCCATTAATAGAGATCATAGGGAGGTGGGACTTTCGTTTATTTGTTTCTCCACCAGCATTTTTCTCAAATCAAATGGAAAATTATACCGAACCCAGTTGATAAATTATATAGTTAATTTTTTTGTATTTGATCTGATAAAAAAATTTACCATGCATGTATAAATATACTTGCTTTATACTAAAAGTTAGTTAAATGAATTACCAATTTTGTGTTATAATTTTCCCAAAAAAGTAATATTTAAACTATATTAAAAGAGTTTAGTGGAATCAATTTTCAATTTAGTTTTAGAAAATTTCCATACAAAGTAGTACAAATTAAATGTCAATATACTATAACTAAATTCACACTAAAAGACAATTCAACATACCAAAGTTTGATATACACTAAAGTCTTTTTTGACCCAATTTGGTCTCATGTTCAAGTCACATTCTTAATTTCTTATTCGTAAAAACCCATTTCCTACTGCTTGACAATTATAACCAAATTTCATCTTGTAACTTTCATTAATTCCAAAAGTCAAATTGTGGATGTGTTGAATTCCAAAGTAGACAAAGTTTTGAAATATTTCTAGTAGTCCGGACTACAATGAAGTTGTAAATTGAAATCCATCCATTTTATGGTTCATTTGGAATTTTAGAATTTATTTGATTTTCTTATTATTTTTAATAAAAATTTATTTTCTCTTGATCCGAGATTTGATGTGTAAAGTCTTGAGAGAAGGAAAAATCCAAACAAATCCATGTTCAATGCTTTTAAATGTATATATGTACTTTTAAATGCTTGATTCAATGCAATCTCGAAATCAAACATTATCTTCTTTCAATTGGAATGACCAAATTCTTGTCTATACTGAATCTCAATGTCAACAAAGAACAATGATCAAACTTTTCGAAAAATTATTTCAAATAAAAATCCAATTTTGCATCAAAAGAGATTAATTTCAAAAGGATATATTAGCCTTCATTTGAGAGAATTTTAAAGTCAAATTTAAAATTAGCGAACGAACAAGTCGACATAAAGTCATAACTTGAACGTACATACATATATAGCCCAATTTAGGAGATATTATTTAAAAACTTTACCCACTTTTAACTTTCGTCATTCACTAAATCAAATTTGTTTTTTTCAAATTGTACCCAATTGCTATTGTAGTTCCTAACTAAACATTATGGTCCTATTTGGTTAAGTTCTGGTTTAGTTTAAATTTCACGAAATTGAACCGAAACCTAATTAAATGAAGTCTGAGTATATGTTTCGCAAAACTTAGGTTTTAATTTCAAAATAAAATGATAATTATTTGACAGATATCACATATTTTTCTCTATAGAAAAAATATTGATTTGATACATCATATTTTTCTCTCTGTGAAAATATTAATTTGACAGACAAAATACATTGTTGGATGCAATAGAGTAAATAAGAAACTAAATCTTAATTGCTCAAATAGCCAAACACAGAATAGACACACAATCAAAGAGTGTAGAAGAAGGACAAAGAAGATGGATGCAGATAAAATACACACAAGAGATTCTCTTTGAAAAATCTCATAGATGGAGAAATTGAAAGAATAGTAATACTTCAATGGGGTTTTCTATGGTTCAATTAACTTGTACCTGTGGAACCTTTTAATACCCCATATTCACCATTCAATAAATGAAAGATTAGATCTGCACCTTACATATGAGTACGAAATGTCACCGAACTTTTTAACCAAAATCATTTCATACCAAAACAAAACTACTTCATATCAACTGTGAACACTATTTTAATTACCAAATTGATCCTCATAAAATCAGTTGTCATTTCGAATTTCGAATTTTCATATGTATATTATGCTCTCTCTTCTTCCTCTCTTTTCATCTTTTGAATTTCCTCTCAGTCCAGATGTTGCCATTGCGTTGTCGTGGAAGAAATCGTAAGGAATAAAAACAGAAAGGATGAGGTCGTGAGGGGAATATTCTGGAGTACGTGCAAAAAACTACTATACTTTTGCTGATAAAATTTAATACTATGCAAGACTGGTCTATGTAACAATTATTCAAATGATGTTTATGATTTAATTTCTTCATTTTCATCAATCAAAGAATTTCATATGAAATCAATTAATTCATATCGAATTCATGTTTCCAGAATCCATTTTCATAAATTAAATTAACTAAAAGTAAAAAAAAAAAAAACAAAGTATCCCCTAATTCTCTTGAAGAGACCAAATAGATTATCGGAATTACTGTTAGAAATTAGCCCAAGCACATGATAAGTGAAATAGAGAAGGATGCGAATTAAGGTGGAGAGAAGGCGATGGGATAGATATATGGGGAGAGACGGTTTAATACTGAAAGAGATGTAAAGAGAGAAATAAATAAAAAGGGTAAGGTTGTCATTTCATTTTCCAATTAGTGGTTTTTAACCGCTTACGCAATACTTCATCCGCGGTTATACCACTTTATTGAGGACACATTTTGCACGTTAATTGGAGGGTTATATTCCATAGGTACAAGGCAAATGGAAGCATAGAAAGCTCCTACTTCAATTAAAATTCTTTCAACTTTTTTTTGCATAAAATAAAACTACAACTCTACTCGACTCTATTCTTCGTCTAACTCTATTATTTCTGCATACTATCAATGAAAATGAAGACTCTAAGCATTATCCAAATTCAAATATGAGACAACCCATATCTCCTTATCTCTATCCCCATTTTAACGAATTAGGATATAAGTCTAATCATTTAACTAATCCTATTTTCATGATCTTATCTTCTTGAGAATCACAATTATGTTGAATTTGAAATTCAAATTTCAAAATACAAATCATATCTTACCTACAATATCAATTCAGATAGTATTTCAATTATTTCTCGAAAACCATATAACTCCTTTTCTTAATACAAAAATCACGAAAAATCAAGGCAAAAGTTGAAAGATTGCTGAAAGCCAAACAAATTCGGGAAATACATTTTTCAGAATGGTTGTGCAACGTAGTCTTAGTAGCAAAAGGGGATAAAAAGGACAACAAATGGAGAATGTATAACAATTTCACCGACTTCAACAAGTTATGTCCACGAGATCCTTACACACTCCCAAGAATCGACCTATTGGTCGACTCAACTGCAGGATTCGCTATTTTTAGCATGATGGAAGCCTTCCAAGGGTTTTACCAAATCTATATGAATGAGCAAGACCAGGAAAAGACCGCCTTCATCACGGAGCAAGGTGTATACTGCTTCATTGTAATGCCCTTTGGATTGAGAAATGCAGTGGCGACTTACCAAAGACTAGTTAACTTAATGTTTAAGGAGTTAATTGGAGAAATAATGGAAGTCTACGTAGAAGACATGCTGGTAAAAAGCATGAACGAAGCAGATCACGTTAAACATCTGGAACTTGGATGGAAGCATTTCTATGGGTCTATCTAAGGGTCATTTGTGGTGAAGACCTCTTTGTGCGCAGAATGTACAACAATATGGTGGGATCCCGAGACTTGGTGGAGGCACATCCTGCGATTTACATCATTCAGGGTTCCAGGACAAGGGTTCTGAGGGTACATGATTAGTCAAGTGTAAGCTTGTATACCGGGTTATCAAAAAAAAAAAAAAAACCAAGAAAAATCGAGTCAAATTCAATTTAAATGAGCCTAACTTCCCTACATTAGCATGCATATGAATTAAATAGTTATAGATGTTTGATTTTTAAAAAAAAAAAAAATAAAAACAGAAAAAAGTAGCTATAGATGAAGTGAGAGTTGGGTAAATTATTTAATTAAATATCTCAAAAAAAAAAATTAAATTAATTAAAAAGAGTTGGAGGCTCAAGGTATTTGCCAATCATTTCAGCAGCTGACCCTGAAGTGAATGGGACGAGTCAAGACAAGGGGGACCCCCTGCTGTTTTGTCTTCACAAACACAATCCAACCTGCAACGAAAATTACTATATTAACCTTTTTCAATATATCCCACCCCATTTAAATGACACGTGGCGTGCATTAAACGGATCAGACGTTTGACTTGACGACAACAGTCACACCATTTTCCCAAACAAATTAAATAATTTAATTTAATTCCCCATTTCAAAATCTTCGGCCATGTTTGGTTTCTTTTTTAAATTATTTTATGTTTGAAAAATATGAAATAAATATATTTTCTGCATTTTAAAATAAATTTTTCATTTCTTAAATTTCTCAAACCAAATTTTTAAAATTCATTCAATAAACATTACATAAATCGAAGTTATTTCACAAACTTCCACTATTCTTTAAAATACCAAACAAACAGACCCTTCGTTGGTCATTACAACAACTCCCCAATTTACTTTTAACATTTCAACTTTCTATAATTTCTCTGTCCCCTTTAAACTTTATCATTTGTCCGAATCTGAATACAAATTCTTCTTGTCTAGGTACAGACAAGTATATAATTTGAGGCTTCTTTTCTTTAATTTCTACATTTAATTTGCAATTTTGTTTTATATAATTCTTCATTTTATGGAGTTTTTTCCTAATAATTGTACTAATTTGGAGTTAACCATAGCCATGCCGGGCTTCTCTTCTTCTCCATCCCTTCCCTCTTCTGGTAAATTAAATTGCTCCAAATCTTTTTTTTTTCCATAATATATATTTTGTTCTTTTTCTTTTTGGAGTTAGGGTTATTTTATGATCAATTACAAAGTTGTAACTTATAGGGTTCTATATTTTTTTGTTTTTTTTTTTTTGCATGAAACGTTCTTGATCATCTTTTATAAATTTAAAATCTTTTTTTTTTTTTGCTTAGGTGAATTTTAATAAAATGAAATTATGAAATTAATAAATTTTATTTGAAACCCTAAAAAAGATTTCTTGATCATATTTATATAGGGGAAAGTGGCGGCAATGCAATGAAAGAATTGGACATAAATCAAGTACCCGATCAAGAAGAAGATTGCATGGAAGAAGAAGAAGAAAGCCCGAATGATGGCCCGGCCCGAAGAAAGAAACTCCGTCTGACCAAAGAACAATCACGACTTCTTGAAGAAAGCTTTAGACAGAATCAAACCTTAAACCCTGTAAGAACTAACCCCCACCCCCCCCCCCCCCCCCCCCCAAAAAAAAATAATTTAATTAATTACTTATTACATATTTTTAAAATTAATTACTAACTATAAGTGATGATTAAATATTTTATTATAAATTGAATGCAGCAAGAGAAAGTGGCTTTGGCAGTGGGATTGAAATTGAAGCCAAGGCAGGTGGAGGTGTGGTTTCAAAACCGTAGAGCAAGGTACGTTCTTAAGAATTATTTAATTAATTTGGTTTTTTAATTTTTAATTTTTAGAATTATACGAAATTGTTTGACTAATCAATTATTTATGTTTTTATATAGTACTAAGAATATATATATTTATATATAATATTGGCTATATAGTAGTAGTACTAATGCGACCTGAATCAGATTCTACCCAATTTTAGGGATCAAATTCAAAAGCAGAAAGTGATACCTCAACCAACAATTAAGGTGTTATTTGCAAAGTCAAAATTAACAAATTTTTATTACTTAGCACATATGTACTCATTCCTTATTAGTTTCATATTTAATTGAGTTGGGAATAATAATCACAGATCCAATGTTTCTGATTTTGAATCAATCGAAACGAAAATGAAGTGTATTTTCAAAATTCTATATTTGCTTTGGAACATTATTTTTTTCTTAATTTAGTACTATCTTTTTCATAATTTTTCCTAGTTTTCTAAAAAACTTCGAAAAGTTTCCTATATTTAGCTGATCGAGAGGATATATATATATATATATTAGGGCAAATTGACATGCATTTGATATTTAGAAAGCAATCATTTTACAAGAAAATAAAGAAGCGTAGATGGGTCTCATTACTACAACTTTATGACTCGGGAAGATATATATTAGGGTAATTCCCATTTACCCCTCTTCAATCATCATCATTGCATGCATGCTTTGCTAGAATTTCCAATTGGACCGAAATGGCACCAAAATTGCTTTAGAATGTTAAATTGTGGGGTGAAATTGTCGATTCGAAAACATATGGGGTACGGTAGACTTACTAGCGCGTTTTAGATTTGAAACCATTTTTGAATTTTCCCTATTGTCTAACTATTCCAAGTATATTTATGTTTGTTTTAGTTAAAGTTCATCTAGGTCCAATTTATCTAACGAACCAGTCTCAGTATGTAATAATCTCAAGTTCGATAAAATTACAAATTAAACTTGAACAATTAATTAATTTCAAGTTTGATAAAACAACAAACTAAACTTCACCAATTAATCGTTCGATTTGACAAATTTAGACCTTCTACTTGCATGGTATCATTAATATTTTATGCTATATATATATATATATATATATCCTCTTTTGTTTGTTTAGCAAATTAACTTGCCTATATATGTTAAAATGAATCCTTGTTCATTAATTTTAAACAGGAGTAAGCTGAAGCAAACAGAAATGGAATGTGAGTACTTGAAAAGATGGTTTGGAACATTGACAGAACAAAATAGGAAGCTACAAAGGGAGTTGGAAAATTTAAGGGCCATGAAGCCCGGCCCGAACAACGTCCACGCTGCCCACATGGCCTCTACCCTAAGTAGTACTATGTGCCCTCGTTGTGAGCGCGTCACCACCACGACTCATGTACTCGACAAGGGCGACACCACTACCGCGGGAATGCCGCCGTTTCTTCAGGCCAGACGTCAACCCTCCGCCGCATGTTATAACTAATCTTGTTAATTAGCTTTTAATGGTGTAGGAGTATATCATCTAGAAGTAAAATATGTTCATGTTAGTCATATATATATATATAGAGTAGTTCTTTTGTTCATAAATTTAATGTGCTTAATTGGATATATGCTATGATCTATTAACATCATGACTAAACTAAGTTAAGGTTTTTCCCTAGTGTTATGTTTTGTTGGGTGATGGGGTTAGGAAAAATTATTTGGTGCATCTGTTTGAGGATATTGTGCAGTTAGCACATTATTTGGAATATAATATTTTTTTTTTTCCTTATATTAAGAGGATAGTAATATTATGTGATATTACATTTATCGTTCGTGTATTGTTAAAGATATATAATTGAATTGTTTATACGGAAAATTCTTATCCATATCGGGTTTGGTCGAACCCAAAGTAACTATATGACAAGTGCAATACACTTGCTTTTGAATGTGATGAAACTTTCAGGAAATTGACCAATCACAAAGCAAGTGCAGTACACTTGCTTGGATTGGGGAATTAAGGGGTATTATTTTCACAATTGTGGATTGAAATTTCGATTTCAAGCTTAATTAGGTGAGTGGAAAAAAATATTAACTTTCGGAATTTTTTTAAATTTAAGAGACATATCGATGTCCAATCATGAAATAATTATAAATTTCAATTATAATATACAATGTCATTATACGATAATTAAAGATAATACTGTTTAAAAGAAACTGTAATGTTTCATTGAATTTTTTTTTTAGAAAAATTGAATGATCTTTGTCTTTTCTTGCTTCAAGTAAAAAATAAAAGTGTTTCCATGTTTTGGGTGTAAACACTAATTTTTGTCCATACTTATGCAAGTTATATAATGTGGAACTCGATCATGGGCAAGTCATCAATGGGTTGTTGGATCTTGGGTATGGGCCGGGCCAGACAAACTACTTCATGGGCCTTAAACAATGCCTCGATGTTTAATTGAAGGAGTAACATGAAATTGCTAATTTTTTTTTTAGATTTTTTAATTCGACATTTTTAACTTGTGAGAAACTGCATTAGATTTTGGTTTGCAACCTAGATTAATTGGTTTACAACTTTACATGGTCTTCAAAAGAATAATAAAATAAAGACTTAATGTAAAATAGGCTGCCTATGATTGTATTATGTCATTATCATAATAATGTGAATAACATCCTAAATTAAATCACTTTAATTTTACTTATAACATCCATTAAAATTTAGGTTTTTCTTTTTCTTTTTTTACATTTCATGTGTTTAAAGTTTTGCTATTTACATCCATTACGGGCTTGGAGTATGAATAGAACATTTTAAGTTCTTTATGGGCCTATAGAAAAGGTTAGATCATATTGGGTTCATAAAGTGGGGAAATATGATGCAATTAGGGCTGTCAATAGGCCAGATTTCAATTCGAATCCGTTTGAATTCGGTTCGATTTATTTTCGGCTAGTTAACCGACATGTGCGAGACACGTGTCTTTCCCGTCCAGAATTTAACGGCCAAACCTAAATTGAGAAATGTTGGTCAATTTTGATATAAAAATGTGTCATTTTGAAAAGTATGGTATGAAATGTATAAAGGTACCAAAAAATTTGATATGAAAAATGCAATTCCCTAGATTTATTATATAGATAAGGTTGTTAATGGAGAGGATATTAGTCAAAATTCTCTCAAATCATTTAGACTTTTTATTCAATTACGATGAACCTAATCCTAATAAAATCTTTAACCTAAAATTGAACGAATATGAATTTCGGTAGATTGATACCTTATGATCATAAATCTAATAAAAAAATAAAATTTTATAAACATAAATAATGTACTATTCTATAAGTAATATTAATAACAATTCATCATCACTTGGTTAGAATTGAAGACATTTCATTGAATCCCATTGAGATTTGAAATTTGATTGAATCCAAGTAATATCCAAAAGACTCGAAAATTTCAGACAAGATCCAATTATCTGTATGAATATATATGAATGGAGTCATACTCAAATTGGGCATAATTCGACCCCAATCCGACCCATCAATATATAGTCCTACTATATAGGTAAAACATACGTTTTAGCCAATGTTTTCAAAACTGGACCAGACAGTGAACCGGTGAGCCGACTGGTTAGTGGTTTTACTGGTCGAACCGGTCGGACCACTGGTCGAACCGGATGACGTAATAATAATTTAATAAATATATTTAATTTTAAAGTATATGTAATATGCATAAAATTTAAAAATTATCATACAATTGATTAAAAATATAAAAAAAATTATAATATTCTAAAATTAAATCATATAATATTTATCTAACTTATATCATAACGGTAATATGGTACTAATTTGTATGCTCATATAAATATAATATGATTATATTTCTTTTTAAAAATTTAAAAGTGTAAGTTGAAAATACAACAAACTAAGATATTCATAAATTTTAAAATATGGTTATGTATAAAAGTCTAATATTCAAAGTCAAACTTGCATATTATATCGATTTGACTACTTATCCTAAAAATAATATTGAAAAGAATATTTTATAGAATAAATTTTAATAAAAAACTATTATTTGAGGATTAATTTTCATTCATAATGTGTGAAATATTTATTTAAGTTAATTATCTAATTTATAAATAAATTTGGCTACAAGTTTCTATAATTTATAAATTTTAATTTGTACTAAAATTTCAAAAAAAATGGTGTAGCTTAAATGGTAAGGAAGTCATGTTTCATCCTAGAGGTTAGGTGTTCAAATTTCACCTTGTACAAGAATTTCTAATTTATTTTTAATATTAAAAAAAATAATAATAATAAAAAAAAAAGGAAAATCAGAACCGGGTTGAACCGGTCCATACCGGTTCGCCGGTTCACCGGTTTTGGACCGGTTCAACCCGGTCCAAACTGGTTTTTGGAGTTGCTGGTTTTAAGGGGTAAATCGGACCGGGCCGACATCCGGTTCGAGGTCGAACCGGTCGGACCGGCCGGTCCGGTCCGGTTTTAATAACATTGGTTTTAGCTCGTAAATTAAAAAATCAAAGACTATATATGAGGAGTTTCTTTACTTTCTTCCCATCTAATTTAGCTAAAAAAATATATTGATCGAAAATGAAGATATAATAAGGTTTTATTTGGGTCGATGGATTTGAAATTAAAGTTGAAGAAAATTTTGTGATAAAACAATTTCAAATAACTTATATATTGTGTGGATTTCAAATGCATCATTTTAGTTAAAAGAATAGTATAAAATAAGTACATAAAAATTTGAACGCTAAGAAATTTAATATGATAAAAGTGCTATACATGGTTAATAAAATAACATTTGGTGAGTCATTTTACGACTGTCTTATAGAATTAAATATATCATTTATTAATACTTTTAAATAATTCAAATATTTATTGGGTAAATTACGAATATCCCCTTCAGGTATGGCCTAATTACAAAAATCCCCCTCACATATTGGGTATTACAAAAATCCCCCTCAGGTTTGTCACCTTCTTACAATTAACCCCTTGCTCCTAAAATATTCAAATTTTACCCTTGGAAGTTATTTGTAATGTTTAAAATATATTATACATTTTAAAATTTGGGTGTTAATTGTTATATATTGTAAATTATAAAAATAATAATCATATATTTACCACCAAAATAATTGACATAATTTATAATTGTCCATAAATTTCAATAAATATTTCAATTTATAATACAATATAAACTTTAATAAACTAAAATATCTTATTTATAAAAAAAATATTAGTTTATTAAATATACTATTTTATAAAATAAATTCATTCAACTAATGTGTAAACAATTTGTTCATATTTATAAAATAAATTATTAAAATTCTATTTAATTTAATGTTTTGCAATTTAAATTGCTAATATATATAAATATTTTTTTGCAATATTTATTAAAATTTATGGGCAATTATAAATTTTATCAATTATTTTGGTAGTAAATATATAATTATCTATTTTCTAATTTATAAGATATAATAATTAGCACCCAAGTTTTAACATATATGAGACATTACAAACAATAAAACTAACACTTAAGGGCAAAAATGGAACATTATAGGGGCAAGGGGTTAATTGTAAGAATGTGACAAACCTGAGGGGGATTTTTGTAATACCCAATACGTGAGGGTGATTTTTGTAATTAGACCTTACCTGAGGGGGATATTCGTAATTTACCCAATATTTATTTGACTTGTCAATATGATTGTCGAGCACGTAGTCGCTTGGAAAAAACATAAAATTAAACTATCATATGTTTCTTCTTCTGTTGACGCTAGTTAAAAAATTATATCCTTCTCTCTCTTTTATTTATTTATTTTTTTATTTCTACGGATTAATTAAGGAGTTCTTTGTTAGGTTTTATTTGGATTTTGATTGAGCTACATGAACTTTATTTAACTAACCAATCTCATGTTTTCATGACCGAATTAGTATTATTTTACATTACTTTCTAATTCATTATACCAAAAATAATTTTCCACCACACAATAATATTAAAAATTTTACATAATCATAATTTTATCAGTTTCATTTAAATGTTAGTTCCATTTCCCCAACCACACACATCTAAGATCGGGCACATGGGCCCTCTCATGGGAGTGAGTGAGGAGTCCAATGGGCCGACATTTAACAAATTAGAACACATGAAGTGATGGAATGAAACAATTGATGTTACTCCATAATTGGTTCTTTTTTATCCTTTTCCTCTTGTATTTCGAATATATATTTGGTTTTATTTTTATGTTAAAAATGATGGATTTAAAGTTGATGAAATCTTGATTTCAATTGGCATGTTTAACTGATTGATTGATTTAGTGGAAAAAATTAGTCATCATAATTTTACAAATTCAAATTTAAATTTGGGAAAGATGAAATTCTCATTTAAAATATTCGATGCACATCGAAAGAAATTAAATCAGATCTTAAACCCGAAAACTATGAAAAACGTAAAAAAGAAAATCTTGATTTACACTACTAATATTCCAATCTAAAAGGCTAAAACAATAAATATTTGCATGTACGGCACATATAATGACATTAACATCTGAGTATGATATATTTATGTTGATTCTGAAAAAATAAAATAAAAATTTGAGTATGATATGAACAAGTACGAAAATCAAATTAAATTACTACATATGTTGACTTCAATTTGTTATTAATGTCAACCAAATAAAAATACGGAGTAATATTTAATTTTTATAACATAATAAATTCGGTTTGAGCTATACCAAATAAGCTAACAATAATATTAAAAAAAAGGTCTATTTGAGTTTATTTATGCTAATTGAGAAATCGGTTGTTAATCCAATAATTAGAGCCATTGCAATTTTTAATTAGAGCACCCAACTCACAGGAGCAGAGAAAATTAAGAAAATAAATTTTTAAAACAAAGAAAATCTCTTCTGATTCAGAGGCAGAATTTTGACCCACCCTATGAGATTTTATTCTCTGTAGCTCACCAACTTTATATACGTGTGTAAGAAATAATAATAATAATAATAATAATAATAATAATATTGTAATTTTTATAACTTTTGTGTACTTAATAATAATAATATTTGAAGGATCTATTTTGATCTAGCTATGGTCCAAACAAAACATTGTTTTAGCTTAGGATTAAGAAAGGAAAGTGGGCAGGTTGGCCCCACACAAAAAGGCATCAACTTTTCTTTAACCATATGATAATGTCACTCAATCATGTGTTGTAATTATTTTTCTAAATATTATTTTGTGGATGGTGACATATGTTATTAGATTTTCTTTTAACTGCTTTGTTTAAATTTTTCTATTTGTATTTTACAAGTCATTTTTAGGAACATAACCTAAGTCAAATAATATAATTTACATGAGGGGGATAAGAAGAAAGTGAGAGCGATAGCATTTCAGATTACATAATTGTCAACAAAGATTTATATAACTACTTAATTGACAACATTACAATTTTATATCACTAAGTTTTGAAAACATAATAATGTCAAGAATTATACATAATTGTCAATGTTAACAATTTATAGTAGTGAAATTTTTTGTAATTAGACCTTATCTCGGAAAAATATTTGTATTTTTGTAGTACTAGTAGTGTGCTATCTTTGTATGAGCACAATCTAGTGTATATGTTAATCAATGAAAAAATTGCATATTTGGTACAATACAATATGACAATTTATAATATTAGGACTAATCTAATTTTGTTCTTGTCTGAGCTAAGAGAATTCAATGAATCGTCTCCCTCCTTGGGCTGGAGGGTGCCCTACGGAGTGAATAATAACTTCCGTCTAGGCGAGGTTTGACTAACTTAGTATATTAGAAGCAAAGCTGGAGCTCGGGCATTGATATATTCCATCAAGAGAACAACAGCTAGGAAAAGGCTTCGGTTAGAGAGAGCTTGATCCAGAACTGTTTTGATTTCGTTCCAGTAGACCCCCCTTTCCTTATCAAGGAGAAAAATAGAATGATTGAAGAGCCGGTACTAATATCGTGGATTCGTGTATTTCAGTTAAAAGATTTGAAATAGCAAATCCTTGAGAGTAAAAATAGCACTTGGACCAATTCTTGTGCTTAGGACATTTAATACTATAATTTAAATGTTGGTCGCAATATTTATACCATCCTCAAATAATTTGACAAATAATGGAGAAAATTGGTCTCGTGCACTACACATGACCACTTGATAATTTTTCCTTCAAAAGACAATATAATGGCCACGTACAACCGTACACAGCCAATTTCATCCATCTTCGTCAAATGATTTGACAATTGTATGAATATTGCAGTCAATGTTTAAATTATGGTACTAAACTTGCATTTACGTATCCAATGATATCAATTAATTAAGTTTGCAAAGTATCATATTATATGCTATCAAGTATGCAACCTAATTTTCCTACAATCAATATATTTCATGTGCATTTCCTAATAAGAAGAATACAAGGATGTGTTTTGTAATAAGTCTAATGATTTTTTTCAGAGAAGAAAAAGTTATCTTATGTTAATTTGTATGAACTATGTTAACTGGTCTAGTGGAAGGTACTAGTCACTATAAAGTAGAGGACTCATGTTCGAATTCCTGTTGGGAGAGGTACCCACATTAATGTGTCCAACCCGCCTCGAAAGGGATTAAATCCTTGGGGGAAAAAAAACGCAAAACCATACATATTTTGAACGCTTGAAAACTCAAAATAAAGAAATATTTTCTATATTAATTTAATTTTCTCCAATTTTATTTAATTAGACACCTGGTCCTTTCTATAGTTTTCTAATACTATTTGAATAATTATACTTTTGATCGAGGGACAAGTAGACACTATGGATTGTATGCATGATTTTAAACAAAAAGCAAATATATATATATTTAATTTTTCTCCTATTTATAGGTATAATAATGTCCCCATTATAAACAAATGCTACTTAATTGTATATGCTGTGTTTGGACTGACTCTTCTTCTCTGCCTTAATATAGACACTATGGTCCCTCTCATTGTTTCAACATTATGCATATGTTTTTGCTTTCATTACAACCTGTGTACTGGACAAAACCATTTTTTAGATACTTTTGTATGAATTAAATTAAATAATTAATAACGTGATCTTCAAATTCCTGCAAAATACAATAAAAACATAATAATACAGTCATTTTATGTAATTTTTTTTTATTTTTTATTTATTTTTATTTATTTTTATAGTTTGGTCTTCCTTATATTTTTCTTAATTATTTAATCTCCACTATCTGTGATTTGTTTCATTGTAATCATTTTCATGCGGTTTGAGGGTGGCTCCGACGTCACATAATTTGCAAGACTAACATGAAGGTTTTTTCGGAAAACTCACGCAAAATAACATGATTTTGGGGCTTGTTTAACAACATCAGGGACAATGTTCTTCAACTTTTTGTTCAAAAAAGAATATGAAAAACCTATTATTTTACTTGAATTTCCCAAAAAGAACCTCATGTTGGTCAAGTGCAAATCATGCACGTGACGTCGGAGCTACCATGGAACCGCCGGAGAAGGACTACAATGAAACAAATAATTGATAGTGAAAATTAAAATATTAAGAAAAAACATAATAAGGATCAAACTGTTAAAAAATACATAAGGCGGACCAAAAATGATAATCATCCTATATATATATATATCGTAATCAACATTGTTAAAGGATCAGATTCAGGTCGTATCATAATTGACTTGAATCAGACCCTTCTATATATGACCGGATTCGAATTTTACCTGAAGCTGAAATTTCGGGACATGTTCAAACTAGGTAAAATTCGAGATTTTTTTGAATTTAATAAAATTTCCACTTTTAAAATTCTCATCAACAACTTTAAAGTTAAATTACGAATATACAATGAGATAAGATTAAATACGAAAATTCCCCTCATAACTGTAATACAAAAATCTAGTTTGACCATGTTAACAAGAAGTCAACTAATTAAATATAAAAATATCAATAAATAAGATAAGTGAACATGCAAATAAGTGATCTAACCGGCCCATGAAGGCCCAACACAATCCTAGCTTAGCCCAATCGGCTTCTCGATCGTTAGCAAGAATTTTCCTTTTGACATGACCGTTAACCAAACAAAACCTCACCCTAAATCGTCAATGTAAAATGTGTTCAAGGTCTAAGTATTCAAAACAACTATGCCTAACATAATTCAAACAACTATGCCCAATCGGGTTGACTCCTTCTCCAATATCTAGGTACTTTGTACTTTCAAGTCCTGCGAAATAAAAATTACACGTCAGTGGAGTGCTGACGGAACCTCCTCCGATGCTTAAGTCAATAAAGTGAAAGTAGAGAATATGTAAAGAGCGATTATGTAATTTTGATCATACCTTGGGAATATTTATACCTGCGAATAATGTTCATTTAGGTATGAGAATTCCCGCTTTCGGGGGGATATTTATGTACGTGCATGGGAATTCTTTTGTGGGTTTGTGCACGTTCCTTGAACAGTGGAAGAGATTGATTTGCTAAATATCTCCCTAATAATATGTAGAAGACTCGCGAGAAGAGTCCTCAGAGATGAGGGTTTTTGAGGAGAGCCTTATCTACTTGGGAAATAAGCCGCTTGTCTATAAATCAAGCCCATGTCCCGTTTATGACTCTACTAAGTCCTCAAATGTATTCGCTTCACATTAAGCGACTCCGGGTTTGCCATACTCATCGTTCACTTTGAGGAATTGCAAAGGGTCTATGTCTTCTTTACACTTGCGCGTGGAATTAGTTGGTTTAATAATCCTAATGTGGATCTTATTCCTACATCACTGGGAGATCTTCTTCATCTCTACTCACTTCCATCAACATTTTGATTAGATAATACAATGGGACTAAAAATTCAACTTTGCCAAGTACCATGCAAATATCACGGGACTAAAGTTCAATCTTGTCAAGTTCTAATAATTATTTATTGAGAAAAGCTACGACCAAATAATTAATGTTTCAATATTGAATAAATTAATTATTTTGAAACAATTTACCCATAATATCAGAGCCACTTTTAATAGATCAAGCTAGCTTGCAATATATTCTCATATTTTTTTCTACTTAGGATATATAGTGTGTTGTATTTTGATTTCAATTCTCCACTCATGCCTTGTAGCATTAACCGTTCCAACACAACCGGCTCTTTTTTCACTAGGCTGAAAATCAATTCAAATTACTCGATATTTGACTCGATCTCGTTTAGTAAAAAGTCTTTGAGCTCGGATCGTCACACAAATTAGCTTGAACATCATTTGAGCTCGATAACATAAAAAAATTGACTAATAAAAAATCAAGCTACTCGATACTCGACTCGAGCTCGTTAACCAAACCTCGTTTGAGCTCAGTACATTAAGAAATCAGACGAAGCTCAAACACAGAAATTCCAACTCGTTACAATTCAAACCAAACTTGAACTGTATGTCGTTCGATACTAATGGACTTATTTACACCCCTACTAATTACAATACCAATTAGATTTTTCATTCAAAAAACAAGTTAGTAATTAAGTATTAATTCAATATTTCAATCCCAAAAGGTGTAAAAAATAAAAGGAAAAGGAAAATAATTTAGAAAAAAAGATAGGGGAAAGGATGAAATAGGACCCATGTGAATGGTGCATATACCAAAATGTGAATGAAAGGTGTATAATCACGACTTAGGAATGCAAAATAAACTCTTTTTCATCCCCTTTCTTTTTCAAACCCAACTTTAATTGGTCCCCAACCCATACCCGACCCCTCTCCCCAGACCATGTCCGTTGTTTACCCTACACTCACCGTGACTCTCTCAATCTCAATAAAAATAAATAAATAAATAATATATATATAAATTTATTTATTTGTAGTCTAATAATAAGTAGATATTATTAATTGAATTAATTAATTGCATGTATTTATTGTTATCTAAGCCACGGATTAAATCTTGTTGGTTCAAAGGCCACTTGCACGAGACATTTAATGAAATGTTTATGTGATATTATCATTTTATGGAAAAACATGAAATGTTAGGCTATGTTACTGCAGAATTTTCACCTGAAATAATTAAAAATAGAGTGTAACTAACTTATCGAAATTTAGAGTGGACATGAAAAATATTTTGTAACATAGAGGGATAAAATGCCACATTTATCATAACATGGGCCGGGGTGGGGATAATTTGCTACATTATCATAACATAGGGTGGTATGGGACACATATAAAAATATTAGGGAGACGGTGTGAAACTTTTATAAAATTACAAGGGAGTAAAATACTCTTTTTCAAATTACACGAAGATAAATTGAACATTACGAATACCATATGGGATAAATTGCCATTAATTCATTAGAATATATCTAGCATCATAAGCATGGATTAAAATTTCATTTCGAGTGTATGTTTCGGTCAGCCAAATGAAAACTTTTCGAGATTTTTCGGAAATGTTTCAAAAACGCTGAGAAAAAATTGTAAGAAATGATACTAAATTTAGAAAAATAACAGAATTTAAGGTAAACAAATAGTTTCGGAATTACATCTTGTTTTCGTTTCGCTTATTCAAAAACAAAAACTTTTCGATGTTTTCGACGGAAAAGATGAAAATTTTGATTAGTTTTGGCAGAGCATGTATCACGAAACATTCCCGGACCGACCCGACTCCCAATTGAACCAATCCAAATTACTTAAATAACAATAAACGTTAAAGGGGTTTATATGCAATGCTAAAATAATCTTCCTAACATTAGATGGAATTATTGAATTACCTCTTAATGTGTATCAATAGTTACTAGGGGAAAGAATAAAATGATCTCATAATTAAAGTGTGCTGACGAGTTTACCCATATGCTTTTGGGCCGACATTTTTACCATATAATTTATAAATTTGAAGTAATTATAAAGTATTTTTCGACCCAATTGCAAAAATTAAACTCATGTACGGGACATGTGTTCAATAATTTGGAAATTTTGACATTTGGGGATCAATATTTTGACAGAATATGAAAGTGCAGAAAAGCTGATTAACCCAAATATAATTAATTTCAATTTAGATATAAACTAATTAATTAATTAGGCAAAATCACACTTCATCCCCTTTTCGCCATCCCTTGGCGGGTACGGGAAGGTAGGAGTTTGGTTTTTTTTTTTTTTTTTTTTAATTTTATTTGAGGATAAATGATTTTATTCAAAATATTAGTACTATTTAAAAATTATTTTATATATTCATTAATTAAATTAACTAAAAATATTATGTAGATAACTATTTAAAATCCATTGTTTTTTCTTATAGAAATTTAAATAGGTATTAATTTTTTTTTATAAAATTGTTCAAAAATGTAATTAATTGAAAATTTCAAATTAGTATAACTATTTATGTTCAAGTACAAAATTATTTTAGTAAAAGATATATATTTTGTTTACATTGAGGTTGTTAGTTACCAATAGTTTGCAAGTTTACTAATAACTTTTTTGTTTGTGATCGATGGAATTCGATCGAATCAAATATGATATAAAATTTTCAACAAAAGAATTTAGATTCACCTTCATGTCACATCCATTATTTGGCAATTTCTATGAAAAGTCGAGTAATTGGATTACAAATATTTAGTATTTAATTAAGCGGCTAAGAAGTATTAATATTCAAGAAATTGAATGCTTTCAAATTTTCATCTATGTCTAATTAATGCTTCGGGACGAACTCTTCTTAACCCATCCAATTTTAATCCGATAACAATATGGTCATACACTCATACTCGATCTATCCAATCTCAATGTAACAGTTAACTAAGCTTGAAAAAATATAACTATATAAAATCACATATTAAAAAAAAAAAAAAAAAAATTGCACATATCATAGGAGTAAATATACTGTTTGAATTGAATTTTAGTTGAGGTCAGGAGAATGCCCTTATCTGTCACATGCTAAGTTCATTGCTGGATTTGAGACCAACCAAGAAAAACCCATCACATTTTTAAATTAATTTTAAATTTCCAAATACTCAATGTGGGGACTATTTGCAGCCGATCGAGTTTCTTTTTAGCCACTCACATTTCTTGCTTAGGTAGAAAGTAGAAACACTTTTAAAATACTAATTATTTATGTCATTGAACATTTTTCATATTTTTTGAAATTATTATAAAATATAGATTGAAACATTAGATATTTGATTGAGTTAGATAGGATTGAAACATTTAAAATACTTATAAATGGATAACTTTTTAAATTATTATAATAAAAATATAGATTGAAGAGTTAAATGGTACTTTTGTAATTTCATGTAACTTCAAAAGTCATGTAAAAATTAGTAATTTGTCTTCCAAGTTCTATTTTCACATAGATAATTAATCATGTTCACTTTGTGTTCAACATATTTGATCCTCTATCTTTTTGAGTCAAGAACATTTATTCTCATATTCATCACTTTTAGTTATTTATCTTTTCTATAAAGAAAAAGCACCTATATATAAAATCTCTTTATGCTGCTGAAAATTAAATAAAATTATTTAATACTCGACTCGAGCTTGTTCGATAAAAGCTGATTTGAGCTCAGTTCTTCATGCTAATCAAACAAGGTTGAACATCATTTTTTATTCATTAACATTTGAAGCTCGGCTCAAACACGACTCGATAAACTAAATTAATAAAATACATGTAAAATATCAAGTTACTTGATACTCCGCTCGAGCTTGTTTGAGTTTTGCTCGTATAACAATCAAACGAAGCTCAAACACAATATCTGAAGGTCGATAAAATTTAAATCAAACTTGAACAAAGTGACGTTCAACACTACTCGGCTCGAGCTTGTTTGAGTTTTGCTCGTTTAACAATCAAACCAAGCTCAAACACAATATCTGAAGGTCGATAAAATTTAAACCAAACTTGAACAGAGTGACGTTCAACACTACTCGGCTCAATACTCGATACTCGACTCGAACTTGTTCGAGTTTTGCTCGTTTAACAATCAAAGCAAGCTCAAACACAATATCTGAAAGTCGATAAAATTCAATCCAAATTTAAACAGTGTGACGTTTTCAACACTACTCGACTCAATTAAACCCATATATACTAGTTGCATAAAAGGTCATTCTAAGCCACGAATCAACCGGAATCACTTATGTTTAGTTTTGAAGGAGACTTAATAGGCCCAAAAAACGGAGAGAATATAACACTAAATGTGTCTAGTCAAAAGAAAAATGTGTTACATTTAAAAATTAGATCAAAATAAAAAAAAAAAAAAATTGAAATAAAGAAATTTGAGACATAGGTAAGGAGTAGTTAATTTCAAAAAGAAAATGGATGGGTCCATCCATTTCTCTCTTTTCCTGCACAACAATAGAAACATAAATCCACAAACCCTCTGCCAAACCCTTCCTTCAAACTCAGTCCCTACACCAAGTTGGAATCCTATCCTCTCAATAATTCATTCCAATTCTCTCTTTTCTCCACCTCCTCCTCCTCCTCCTCTATGTTAAAAAAATCTCCCCCTATATATATATACACACAAAAACACATACTCTGTACTTAATTCCACTCGTTCTTTTTCAGTACTCAGTACTGGTTCTCAAGAGTTCTTACAACCTTATTTGAAATCCTAAGAAAGGAAGATGATAAGTTTCCACGATCTGTACGTGGTTCTGACCGCGGTGATCCCTTTGTACGTGGCCATGATGCTGGCATACGGCTCGGTGCGGTGGTGGAAAATCTTCACCCCGGACCAGTGTTCCGGGATAAACCGGTTCGTCGCCGTGTTCGCGGTCCCACTCCTTTCGTTCCATTTCATCTCGAAGAACGACATCTACGCTATGAACTTCCGTTTCATAGCCGCGGATACGCTACAAAAGATCATCATGCTTGTGGTTCTTGGAATATGGGCGAATTTCACTAGGAACGGAAGTTTGGAATGGTCAATTACCATTTTCTCCCTGTCTACATTACCTAATACACTTGTAATGGGAATCCCATTGCTCATTGCTATGTACGGGGACTATTCGGGGAGTTTAATGGTACAAGTCGTGGTTCTACAATGTATTATTTGGTACACGCTTTTGTTGTTTTTGTTCGAATATCGTGGCGCGAAAATGTTGATCATGGAGCAGTTTCCGGAAACAGCGGCTTCGATCGTGTCGTTTAAGGTCGAATCCGACGTCGTTTCGTTGGACGGTCAGGATTTTCTGGAGACGGATGCGGAGATAGGGAATGACGGGAAGCTTCATGTTACGGTTAGGAAATCGAATGCTTCTAGAAGGTCGTTGGGTCTTTCCGGTGTGACTCCACGGCCGTCGAACTTAACAGGGGCGGAGATTTATAGCTTGAGTTCTTCTAGGAACCCGACTCCGAGAGGGTCGAATTTTAATCACTCGGATTTTTATTCGATGATGGGGTTGGGGAGGTTGTCGAATTTTGGGAATTCGGATACGGGTCGGTTATCGAATTTCAATGTGGGTGATATGTATTCTGTTCAGTCTTCGCGAGGGCCTACTCCGAGGCCTTCGAATTTTGAGGAGAATTGTGCTCCGGGTGGGTTGATGAGCTCGCCGAGATTTGGGTATTATCCGGCGGCCGCGGCGCCGCCTACGGCGACGGCGAATGCTTACCCTGCTCCGAATCCTGAAATTGCTTCGGCGGCGCCGAAAACTGTGAAAACCCATCATCAGGGTGGGAAAAATAGCCATGATGCTAAAGAGCTTCATATGTTTGTTTGGAGCTCGAGTGCTTCGCCGGTGTCGGAAGGCGGCGGTGGTGGTGCTGGATTACATGCTTTTGGTGGACCAGAAGAGCAATCTGGGCGGTCCGATCAAGGTGCGAAGGAGATCAGGTTGTTGGTTTCTGATCACCCTCAAAATGGGGAGGTGAAAGGTAAATACTGTTATCTCCATTAATACTTTTGTTATTTTCTTTATTGTTGTTGTAGATAAGGTGTTTGATGTATTGTCTAAGTGGGAATTTTTTCTTTTTTTAATGTAGCTGTTCCGCAAAATGAGGACCATGGTGGGGAGGATTTCACCTTTGGTGGTGGTAAAGGGAGAGATCATGGGGAAGAGGAGAGAGAAAAGGATGGGCCTATCGGGCTTTCGAAACTAGGCTCGAGCTCCACCACCGAACTCGACCCGAAAGCTTTCGGAGGTAACGATGGTGGACCCGCAAAACATATGCCACCAACAAGCGTCATGACTCGTCTCATCCTGATCATGGTCTGGCGTAAACTTATCAGAAACCCGAACACTTACTCCAGCCTCATCGGCCTCATTTGGTCCTTGGTCTCGTTTAGGTAAGTTAATCGAGACCTTTTCGGTAATTTATTAACTATTTTTCGTCGTTTTTAATTTAAAAAAAAAAAGTTGTTGATTTTTTGTTTATATTTATAATAGGTGGGATGTACATATGCCTAAAATAATAGAGCAATCTATTGCAATACTCTCGGATGCTGGCCTTGGAATGGCTATGTTTAGTTTGGGTAAGTAACATTTAATAAACATATATTTATTTATTTTTTTCATTTTTTTTTCCTATTTGGTTGTTATAACCGTCTTCTATCATATGTATTATAATTTTGACCATCCATTTTTGGCGAAAAAAATAATACAATAAATGAATTGGCTACTCGACACGTGGGTCCTATGAATAAATGTCTTTTTGCGGTCCTAAACTTAAGGATGATGTAAACATGGTGCATTAATCTATGGTGGTTGTGATTAAATTGACTAAATTTCTAAAAATCATGTTTGGTAGGTGAACTTAGCTCTTTCATCAACTTTAATCTTTTATCCATTTTTTTTTAAAACAATAAATAAAGGGGCGTTTTCACAAACCCCCATAGATTTATCGTAATTACAAAAAAGTCATTGTGGTTTAAAAAATTACAATAACACCACTTAGAGAGAATTTTTCATAAACATTTTCACAAATTGTAGGGGCTGTTTCTGTAAGGGGTGTTTTGATATAAAATCTAAAATAGAAGGGCGTCTTTGTAATTTTGAAACGTTAAGGGATAAGGGTTCCGATGGATCACCCTATAATCTTTGTTTTAACCATGGATCAAAATTTTCATCTTTTCCATCGAAAATATCGAAAAGTTTCTGTTTTTGAATCAGGCGAAACGAAAACAAGATTTAATTTCGAAACTATTTATTTGCCTTACACTCTGTTATTATCCTAAATTTAGTAACTTTTTTTACAAATTTTCCTTAGTGTTTTCGAAACATTTCCGAATAGTCTAGTTTCCAATATTTGACTGACCGAAACATACATTTGAACCGAAATTTTAATCCATAGTTTTAACATTAACAAGTATAAAAAATAAGAAAAGAAAATAAAATTATTATTCATATTGTCATATAATTAATATTTTTATTATTATTATTGATTGACAGGACTATTTATGGCTCTTCAACCGAAGATAATCGCATGTGGAAACACGGTGGCCACTTTCGCCATGGCCGTGAGGTTTCTTACTGGCCCAGCAGTTATGGCCGCAGCTTCCATTGCTGTTGGCTTACGTGGCACCCTTCTCCATGTCGCAATTGTGCAGGTAACCCCCTATACTTTCTCATTATTCAATATTTGGTCTATTTCAAATTCATTACTTTATGAATATGTTAAAAAAATTATATAATTATTCGAAAAAGCATAAAAAATAAAAAGTAATTATTACCCTCCTGTAGTATATATCATGTTCAATTTACTTTTCCGTAATTTAAAAAAGTACAAATTTACAAAACTACCCTTCTTTAATGAGATACTTTAACACCTTCTCATGTGCTATGACTTTTACGCCCGACTATGTTACAAAAACACTTTTGATGTTCCTTTTGACAAGTAAGTTACGCTTTCCAGTTGAAGATGCTAAATTGTTCCTTTAAAATTTTCACAGATAAATTGAACAATATACATATCACAGTGGTAAATATTTAGCTCCAAATTATATTTTGACGTATTTTTACCAAACAGGCGGCACTTCCACAAGGGATTGTACCATTTGTTTTTGCTAAAGAGTACAATGTTCATCCACAAATTCTTAGCACTGGGTAAGTACAATTAATCTCAATCTATATATATATATAATTGTTAAATTAATTAAACTCTATTTATTTCTTTTTCAATGTAATAATTATCCATTTTTTTCCAAAATTTTCAGGGTCATTTTCGGAATGTTGATAGCGTTACCGATTACTTTGGTCTATTATATTCTTCTTGGATTATAAATTTTTTTTTTAATGTGGCTCGTGACAAATTGAAGCAACAAATTCACTTATATGGCTTGCATCAACACTTATTTACAGTGGATTTTGGAGAGAAAAAGCCTTAGAAAATTGACTTAGATAATTTATTCCCTGATTTGAGGAGTATGCCCCCATTATCAGACAACATATATTCCATGGAGGAAAAGATTAATGTTGTCTAGCCTTTTGTGGAGGGGGAACAACACAGAAGAAAACAGGGAACCTGCAAAAAAATATGGTCCAATGTCAATTTTCTTAATAGTTATTGCACATGTAAACCAATGATTATTTAATAGTGTATAATTAATTTTATTTATCTAATCTCAGTCAAATTAGTGTGTTTTTAAGGGGAGAAAAATAGTTAATTATGGTTTATTTCCCATTGGTGTTCATTATTAGTTGTAATTGTTTTGTTTCATTTTTGGTTTGTTTGACAATGTAAATTACTTAAGGATGATTAAAATGGTTGAAGGGTTTTGTTGATTATTAGTAACTTCTTTCAAGAGGATAGACAATGTTGTTAATCACTTAATATCTCTAACTTAGAGTGATAATTTTTTATGGGTAAATTTTACCCACAATTATTGAATTTTGAGTTATTCGCATCCATCTCTCCCGTCCCTAAATGGCTTAAAATTATATTCGATTACCCATCAACTTTTACATTTGCTCCACGAATCGAGGACAACTCAAGTTAGTCAAAATTGTAAAAGACAATGTTGTTTTCTATCAAATCCCGCTAATTGATCATATTTACAAGCACGGTATCTCACAAATCAGACATGTTCATTCGTATATCAATGGCTCAGAAAGTATAAATCAGACACGTACACTCATATTATTTAAAGTTGATTTGATCGAACTCATACGTAATCTTTTAATAAATCCAATGATATTCTACAAGTATATATTATGAATTCACATGACATAACATGTATATTTATAGCATTTTGATCAATATATTTTCCCTAATTTTCACATGGAATTGAGGAGCCCCTCAAAGCACACTATTTTCTTGATTAAGATACCTAGTGGATGTTGAACTTTTGAGCTTTTTGGTACAAAGCATGCACTTAGGTTTGTGAGATAATTGATGGTAAATTAAAGTTAAGGGAGTCAAAAAAGGGGCTTTTCTTGCTTTTTTGAAGTTTTTGATGCGCCCACAATCCTACCCTATATGAGAGCCATCACTCTTGATAAGGTGGTGGTGGGTTCAATTCAACAATTAAAACCTTTTTCTTTAATGTATGATGATCAAAATACTTGCACGTGATTCTACACATGGATGCTTCAAATTCATTGAACATGTCACAAGGTATACTCTCACAATTATTCTTTATCATTTTTAGGGTTAGAGCCCATAGGCATCTCCTTTTTCTTTGCTTTGTACCCAAAATTGGAGTGGGTATTTTGTGTTGTGAAAGTTTTAAAATAGTAGTAATTAGTAATATTTGAGTTTTAATTGTTTTTGCACTTCTTGAAAATCCAAGTAAATTGTCAAATTATAGGGATTGCTTGATTGTAGGGTTCAATTATAGAGATAATTTGATTGAAGTGGTAATTTGTATTATAATGTCTTGTGTATTAATTGATATATGTGATCTCAAGAAATTTAAAAAATGTTTTAAACTTAAGACAAACAACATTTTTAATCAACTAAATTATTTTTGCCAAACAAATACTCCCTCCATTCCATATTACATGTCGTTTAAGGTTTTTTTTTCACAAGGATTAAGGAATTAATCAATGATCTAATTTTTAGGAAAATAAAAGGGTAGTTGGACAAAATTATCCTTGAGAAACAATTAAATATTTTGTAATTCCCCATAATCCATCTCTCTATTCCAATTTTTAATGAAAAAGGGTAAAAATGTCAAAATAGCATTTAAGTTTATCTTGAATTTCTAAAGTGACATGTATTATGAATTTTTTTTTTCTCCCTAGAAAGACATGTATTGTGGAATGGAGGGAGTATCTTTTTAATACATTTTGTAAATGCATGAAAATCGAGGAAATTTAAGAGATCCACTAAAATCTCTAAATCCTATATTAGGAAACTCAAACTAAAAAGACCTTAATATTCTTACGATGTTTAATTTCTTTTAAATATATTTCGAATACATGAAATTATATCCACAAAGATAGTCTATATCTATATCATTTTATTTATTTATTTATTTATATACGTAAAAGTATGAGTTGGTTCCGAAGAACCCCCCCCCCCCCCCCCCTATGATAACTACTATACACCCGTATCTAGTTTCATCAAATTAGATTTACTTTTTTCATTTGAGATAAAATAAAAAAGAATAAGAGTGAGATAAGCAGAACATATGTTCAGAAAAAGAAAAACGATTGGTTACTACAAAAGATGTCATATAAAGTTAAAGTTTACTATAAAACATAAATATTTCAGATTTGAGTGATTTGCTATCCTCAAGTAGTTAGTTGTTTGGCAGCTAAAAGCTTTCAGGTAATGTCTCCAAGATATTAATTAAACGAGGAAAAAACACTTTTGATATCGAATTTTTGTTCAAAATATATATTTGATACTAAGTTTTTTGGAAAAATACATTTCATGCCATGATTCACATCATCTTGACATATTTATTTTTGTTGTCAATTTTCGGACAAAATTTAACACGTGTCGTTAATTGTGGGTTTTTAAAACCCGTGCATGTTTCCCCTCCCATTGTCAACTTAATGGGGACATGAGCAGCACGTGCTGAATTTCGTCCGAAAATTGATGACAAAACTATATGTGTCAAGATTGTGTGAATTATGGTATGAAATGTATTTTTTCAAAAAGTTTGGTACCAGATGTGTTTTTTGGATTAAAGTTTGCTATCAAAAGTGTTTTTTCCTCCTAATTTAATTGACCCCGGTTTCAAGGGCTTCTCGTTTACTTGATGAGATCGTTGACTCCATCCTCGTATAATCAAAGAACGGTTAGACAGGGGGTTGTGCAAACATGAAATGGATTGAGAAATTTCCCGTAATTTCAGGTTTTGCAACTTGATTCGTCTATTTCCGACCACTTACCCTTACTTATCGAAATCAGGGACTCTCCCACCAGACCCCGTGCTCACAGACAACGACGTTTCAGATTCTAATCGATGTGGCTTAACCATGGAGATTTTTCGAAAATTGTTCGAGATAGCTAGGAAAATTTACAATTTGAAAATGGCATATGGGAAAAAATTGAATCATATATACATAATCTTTGGGGTTGGAGTCAAATGACTTTTAATCATGTCTTGAAGCGAATAATAGAAATAAAAAAGGTTCTCGATCGACCTATTACGTAAAATTTTTAGAAAAGATTATTAATTAATTTCTATTAGTTCTTATTTTTTAATCCATTATTGAATCTTATACTAATGACTACTTGATTAGGTTTTTTCAATTGTTCATTACTGGTATATTATTTTAAAATAAATCAAAAGTTAAATTTTACAATAAACTTAAAATCACATAAAATTAATCAAACACATACAATTAATGTAAGTGTACTTTTCTTGTTAAATTATGATTGAATATCAAATCAAGCTACTCGAGCTCGTTCGATAAAAGCTCGTCTAAGCTTGGTTCATCACAAAAAACGAAACATCATTTTCCGTTTGGCAACTTATGAAGCTCGGCCTTGAGCTCGATTCGATAAGCAAAAAGTAGACAAAATACATTTAAAAATATCAAGATACTCGACACTTGACTCGAGCTCGTACATTAAAAACTCATTTGAGCTCGGTTCATTTAACAATCAAAACGAATTCAATACAAAATTCAAACTAAACTTAAACAATGTATAGTTCAACGATGCACTGTCAATCGACATTGCAATTTGTATAACAATGGATTAATTATTTTAGGTTAGAATAAGTTATTAACAAACTAAGAAGTAGAAAAATGACGTGCTCATTCAATTATTCTAGAACAATATGACGTTTATATTTATATGTTTAGCATATCAATTAATATTATTTACCAAGGCAAATTTAGATACCAGTGAAGATATATAGCATATAGCATCATTCTCTAGACAAAATAAACCTTTTCTTGACTAATTAAATAAATACTTCAGATTCTAAATTAATGTGATAGAAAGAATTACTAATTAATTATTCTGTGGTTTACAAACACTTAAAGTAAGTACATTAAATCCACCCCGTCTAACGACGTACTCCTTTTTTTATTTGTCACTTTAACATAAACAAAAAAAATATTTACTTTTATTTGTCGCTTGTACTAGTCATTAATGCTAAGACTATTTAATTAAAAAGATATTTTGGAATTTTTCTTAAAAAAATGACTATTTAACATTTCTTAATTCGTGTGCAATCCTCCAAAACGATAAATAAAAAAAAAAACGGATGGAGTACATTACTACTATAATTTAACATTTTATTGTCCAAAATATCTTTTTCGCGATTCGTTTTTTGGGATAAATTATTAGATTATGCAACTAAACCGGATCTGTAATCTTTAATAAAGCATGTAAAATGCAGACACGTGTGAGCATCTTCTATCTATAAGGCAAATACTTCAACTAATGACGTGTAATTTGCTTGGATAAATAATTGCTGGTTCGGATTAAAATTTTAAAGAATTTCATATACTTCTTTATTTTTTTATTTATTGTTTTAGTAATTTTTTATTTTTTTTAATTTTTATTTGACATTTTAGAAATTTAATGCGAAAGAAATTAATTTTTTTCATTGACCGGCTTTTCATTTTGAAGGGGAACAAACGCACCTCGTTTGTAT
Source organism: Penstemon barbatus (assembly GCA_003313485.2). Lineage (NCBI taxonomy): Eukaryota > Viridiplantae > Streptophyta > Magnoliopsida > Lamiales > Plantaginaceae > Penstemon > Penstemon barbatus. Next base: position 27,945,228 of record CM064881.1, read on the forward strand.
ACATTGGATTTCACGCGATCCCCAAACCCGAAATCATCTACGCATATACCCATAAAGATATGCAAATATAATTTATTATTTTATAACATCGAACTAAACATTATAATTATGCATAATAAATTAAGGGTTATTGTTTGTAAAACAAGTCAATTAATTACGGGAAACCAACATACCACGGGAGATAGTGATTGGTCGTTGAGCACTTTAATTAATATCAGGCGCTACAACGCATAATTCTCCACAATTATTGACTAGTTGACCACCTATTTTCATAATTTTCAAAAAAAAAAAGAAAGAAAGAAATTTAAATTTATGACATGTATACTGTTTAATTTATTTTTTGTGATTTAAAAAGAACACCTTACCTCGTCTGTGAAAACTTTTTAAAGAGCAATTTATAAGAGGGATGCATCTGCTACGAAAAAATTTACGAGGGATGAAAGTGATAAAGTTAGGCTATAAGAGGACTAAAAATGCGTTCACTCTTTAATTTTCTATTCAGAATATAGAAACAGAAAAAGTTATTGATGTAATGCTAGTTTACCTCCTGTGATTTGAAAAATAATACTTTGAACTGGAGAGTATAAGTCACTCGTTGAAATTGAGAGTGCACATGAAAAATATTTTTGTGACACGGGAATGTAAATTGTCACACTTATTAGTATAACACTGGGATAAATAGTCACATTTATCATAACATATGAGGAGAGGGGGAGGGGGTAAGTGCCACAAATAAGTTTTAAAGTTTAAAAATATCATGGTGTTGTGAAACAATATAAAATTGAAGAACAAGAGAGTACAAGATAGACAATATTTTAGTAAACTTTTTATTCCTTTTCTTGGTATGTTTGTACAAACAAAGACCTCCTCTATTTATAGGCTAAGTAGATACATAATAGAGGAGATAAAATGAAAAATAACATGCATCTATTAATTACAAATGATACATGTATATAAGTGAAGAGTTAGATATATTTGACTATAGATATGAATGTGCCTTGTGCATGTATTCTAATGTCATCCCAAAATACATTGATTTACAACACTCCCCCTTGGATGCCACTTAATAAGAATATGCCTCGTTAAAAACCTTACTAAGAAAAAACCCAGTGGGAAAAAATCTTAGTGAAGGAAAAGAGTACATATATCTTTTGTAAGATTTGCACTTTTAAACCTGCATCATTAAAAACCTTGCTAGGAAAACCCAATGGGAAAAAACCTAAGCTAAGGGAAAAAGAGTGCAGTATGCAAATGTCTCCCCCTCATATCGCCATGTCTTCTTCAAAGATCTCTGAGCCGCCGCATACCAATCTTATATATTAATTTCTTAAATGTTGATGTAGGGAGTGATTTTGTAAACAAATCTGCCAAGTTATCACTTGAGCGAATTTGTTGGACGTCTATTTCTCCCTTTTTCTGAAGCTCGTGCGTGAAAAAGAACTTTGGTGAGATATGCTTAGTTCTATCTCCTTTAATATATCCTCCTTTGAGTTGAGCGATACAAGCTGCATTATCTTCGTACAATACTATTGGACTTTCTTTATCTAATGAAAGATCACATGTCTCCCTTATATGTTGTACCAATGACCTTAACCAAACAAGTTCTCGACTTGCTTCATGAATTGCTAATATCTCAGCGTGATTCGAGGATGTAGCTGTAAGAGTTTGTTTTGTGGAGCGCCAAGATATGGCAGTACCACCATATGTAAACAAGTACCCTGTTTGTGATTTTGCTTTATGTGGATCTGACAAAAATCCAGCATCAGCATATCCAATCAACTCTGTTTGTGAGCCTTTTGAGTAAAACAATCCCATATCTGACGTACCGCGGAGATATCGAAGTACGTGTTTAACACCATTCCAATGTCTTCGAGTTGGTGCGGAACTATATCTTGCTAGTAAATTAACAGAAAAAGCTATGTCCGGTCTCGTGCAATTAGCAAGATACATAAGTGCTCCAATGGCACTAAGATATGGTACTTCTGGACCAAGGATCTCTTCATTTTCCTCTCGGGGACGAAATGGGTCCTTTTTCACATCAAGAGATCGAACAATCATCGGAGAACTCAGTGGATGAGATTTATCCGTATTAAAACATTTTAATATTTTCTCAACATAAGTTGACTGATGAATATAAATCCCTTCCGATAAATGTTCGATTTGTAAGCCGAGACAATATTTAGTTTCACCCAAATCTTTCATTTCGAATTCATTTTTCAAATATGTTATCGTCTCATTAAGCTCCTCTAGAGTTTCGATGATATTCAAATCATCAACATAGACTGCTATGATAGCAAATCCAGAATTTGATTTCTTGATAAAAACACAAGGACAAATTGGATTGTTAATATATCCTTCTCTCAGTAGATATTCACTGAGACGATTATACCACATTCGTCCAGATTGCTTTAATCCATACAAAGATCTTTGTAATTTAATTGAAAACATTTCCCGGGCTTTTGAATTGCATGCTTCAGGCATTTTTAGTCCTTTAGGGACTTTCATGTAAATATCACTATCAAGTGAACCATATAAATAAGCTGTTACAACGTCCATTAGACGCATATGAAGTCTTTCTAACACTGCCAGACTAATCAGAAATCTTAAAGTAATTGCATCCACCACAGAAGAATAAGTTTCCTCGTAATCAATACCAGGTCTCTGTGAGAAACCTTGTGCTACAAGTCGTGCTTTATATCTCACAATTTCATTCTTCTCATTACGCTTTCGCACGAATACCCATTTGTAGCCTACATGTTTTACATCTTTAGGTGTTTGGACAATAGGTCCAAATACATGACGTTTTTCAAGTGAATTTAGTTCTGCCTGGATCGCGTCTTTCCATTTAGGCCAATCATTTCTACGACGACATTCTTCCATGGATTTTGGTTCAAGATCCTCGCTTTCGTTTGTAATATTAAGAGCTATTGCATATGCAAATATGTTGTCGACAACAATTTCATTTCGGTTCCATCGTTGCCCTGAAGTTACATAACTTATTGAGATCTCTTCATTAACATTATTTTCAGGTACCTGAACCTCTTCAAGGGTTTCTTGTTGAGTTATGTTAACAATTTCATTTACGGGCTCTTCAGGATTAACAGAAACTTTAGAAGTGCCAATCTGCTTATTTTGCTCCTTTTTCTTTCTTGGATTTTTATCTTTGGAACCGATAGGTCTACCACGCTTTTGGCGTGTCTTAGACTCGTTTGCTAATACATTATTTTCCCTTGTAGGGACATCAATTCGAATAGGAGCATTCTCAGCTGGTATGTGTGATTTTGTCACTTTCTTAACATCAGTAAATGCATCAGGTAATTGGTTTGCAACTTTTTGCAAGTGAATAATTTTCTGAACTTCTAATTCGCATTGATTTGTACGAGGATCATAATGCAATAAAGATGATGCATTCCACGAAATATTTCGTTTTTCCAGCTGTTATTTTTCTCCCCCCAATGCTGGGAAAACTGTCTCATCAAATTGACAGTTTGCAAATCGAGCAGTAAATAGATCACCCGTCAAGGGCTCAAGATATTTGATGATTGACGGAGAGTCAAATCCAACATAAATTCCCAGCATTCTTTGAGGGCCCATCTTAGTACATTGTGGTGGAGCGATTGGAACGTATACCGAGCAACCAAATACTCTTAGATGAGAAATATCTGGTTCTCGAGAAGAAACCAGTTGTAATGGGGAGTATTTATGATATGCAGTTGGTCGTATGCGAATAAGTGCTGCAGCATGTAAAATGGCATGTCCCCAAGCAGAACTTGGTAGCTTTGTTTTCATAAGCAAAGGTCTTGCTATTAATTTTAATCTTTTAATAAAAGATTCAGCTAATCCATTCTGCGTATGTGTGTGAGCAACATGGTGCTCCACAGTTATCCCAATTGAGGTACAATAATCATAAAAAGCTTGGGATTTAAATTCTCCTGCATTATCAAGTCGAATTTTCTTGATTGTATAATCTGGAAATTGTGCCCGTAATTTGATTATTTGAGCAAGGAGTCTCGCAAAAGCAATATTACGAGTAGATGATAAACAAACATGTGACCAACGAGTCGATGCATCTATGAGTATCATAAAATACTGAAACGGTCCACATGATGGAGTTATAGGTCCACATATGTCTCCTTGAATTCTTTCCAAAAATGCAGGAGATTCATTTGCAACTATTAGTAGGGACGGTCTTATAATAAGTTTCCCTTGGAAACAAGCATCACATGAGAAATCTTTAGGCAAAATAATCTTTTTGTTCTTCAAAAGGTGCCCGTGAGAATTTTCTATAATTCTCCTCATCATTATCGCACCCGGATGACCCAAGCAGTCATGCCAAAGGATAAAATTACTTAAATTGTGTGATTCTTGATCCATTGCCGCATAGGATTCAATTGGATTTATAAATGTATAATATAATCCAGAAGAATATGATGGCAGTTTTTCTAATAAATTTTTCTTCCCAGAGACAATAGACGTAAGACAAAGGTATTCAACGTCTTTTTCATTTCTTGTCTCAATATGATATCCATAACGACGGATATCTTTAAAACTTAGTAGATTTCTATTCGATCTACTTGAATACATTGCATCATTAATTATAAGTTTTGTGCCACCGAATAACAATACATTAGCTTTTCCCGAACCTTCTATAAGTTTTGCAACACTAGATATTGTGTTGATATTAGCTTCAGCTAATATAAGATGAGAAAAATATCTTTTATCTGTAAGAATGGTGTGAGTTGTCCCGCTGTCTACCAAACAAAGAGATTCACCATTAACTTGAACACCATGTATGTCATCAATGAAATCCATTTTTCTTCACAAAAAAATAAAAATTATGAGAATAAAACTCAAAATCACTTTATTTTATTATTTTAAAATACATTATAAATAAAACACTTTAAGCATTACATAGCAAGTTCAAAATAAAACATAATTATAGAAAACAAACCCAAAATAAAATAGCAGAAACATAACAAAAACATTTATCAATATTATTACTTAAAAGTGAAAGATGTGGGGACATCACTTTCAAGTTGCATGGGTGTTTCCATCACCAATGAAATTTCCAAGGTTTCCATCATTATTTTCAAAAAAATCCGCAACGTCCAAGTGCGTAAAATTCAATGGATCATTGTGTATAGCAAGGTTTGTTTCAACACCTTTCGCATTTTCCTTCAGTGATGCTTGATAAAGATCAGCTAGATGTTTAGCTGTGCGACATGTACGTCGCCAATGTCCTCCTATGCCACACCGATGACAAACGCTTTGATTATTTTTGGAGGCTTTATTATGAGATTTATTTTCCTCTTGTTTGTCTGTTTTATGCTCCCAGTTGTGGTGGTGAGATGTGGTCTTTTTGAAACTGAAACTTGAAGATCTTTGATTATTATAGTTATGACCATGTTGGATGAAGATGAAGTTGAAAAGCAAAGAAGACAAGTAATTAACGGAAGGTTTTGATGAATTCCAAAACATCATAATCAGCTAAGTATGGAAGCTTAGTTCCCTTAGAAGAATTTTGAACAAGTAAAAGAAGATATCAGAAGAGTTCAAAGTTCAAAGCCCAGAAGACTAGTGATCTCATGCTGAAACAGCGAACAGAAGGGTAGGTCATCAGCCGAGTCAAATCAGATTAGTTCAGTATTTGATCAGCAGAGTGCCTATCAGATGAGTCGTTCTGATCAGCAGAGTTCAAGAGATCAAGAGATTAGTTCAACGGTAATAAATGCCCCAAGTGAAATAAATGCTGGAAGAGAAGGGTAGTAATGATAAATGATTGGAATTAACTCTCGGATCAGCAGAGTGCATTTAATGCAGCTACAGAGAAGTACAGCAGAAAAGGTACTGTAGCAGGTTACCGTTCTAATTTCGGGCTAAGGCTATGGATTTGAAGATTTGATTTGCTTCAACGGTCTTATTTTCAAATTCAAGTATAAAAGGAGCTGATTTAAACGAGCGAGACACACAACAACAATCAGAGATTTTGCATTCGAAGCATAAATTTATCTAAGTCTCAAAAGCTCAACAGCTCACTCGTCTGGTGGAAGTCATCTGTTGACAGAAACCCAGTTGAAGAAATCAGAAAATTACGATCTGAGTGATCTTGTAATAGCTAAGTGTTGTGCGAAGTTGTGATCCATCTTTGTGAGTGATCAAACTTCAGAGAGTAGAATTTCTTAGTGATTTTCTATTGCGAGCTTATAGCCTTTTCATTAGTTGTCTAGGTATAAGTGGAGAAATATTGTAATCTGTGTGATTATAGTATAACCCAGAATCTAAGTGATCTGGAAGAGTGGACTAAAGGATTTTTATCCATATAAACACTATAAAAATTCTTTGTGTTGATTTGCATTTAAGTTTTTCTTGCATATTTCAAACTGCATATTCAAACACTTTGAATTATCTAAAAGATTTTAAAAAGGAGTTTGTAAAACTGGGGATAAAATCTTTTAAGAACTTAGTCTACTTGTGAAAAACACTTTCAAACATCCGCTACAAGTATACTCTTTGAAAAACTGTTTTGCTGAAAAACAGCTAAGTATTTGTAAGAAGAGTGGTCAGTCTGCTGTTCAAGATTTGTTCACGATCAGCCAAGTCTGCTTACTGTTCTTCATCAGCTTAGTCTGCTGACAGAAGACTGAAAAGTTTTTAAGTTCAAAAATTTTCAGAGGTCTATTCACCCCCCCTCTAGACCTCATCTGACCACTTGGGACCAACAAGTGGTATCAGAGCAGGTGGTTCATTAGAATCAGCTGCCTGATCAACGAGCTTGATCCAAGTGTTTTTCAAAGGTTTTCAAAACTTTTCAAAAGAGCATCTTTTTGAAAAACCAAAACTTTTTGAAAAATGGATTGTATCAGCCATGTTCCCCACATTGCTGGTATGTCCTTCGAGGACTGGAAGATTAGAATGGAAATCTTTCTAGCAGCTTATAATGACAACATGTACACATGTATCATTAAAGGTCCATTCAGATTCACAAAGACCATAAAGATAAATGAAGTTGATACGGTTGTGGAAAAAGACCTTCATGAGATGACTCCCGAAGAAATCAAGCTATTCAATCTGGATAAAGTCGGAAGATTCATCATGACTAAAGCCCTAGATAATGATCGGTTTGACAAGGTCAAACATTGCAAGACTGCAAAGGAGATGTGGGACAAAGTCAGAGACATGAGCGAAGGCAATGATGCAATAAAGGAGCATCAGCTCACTGTTGCTTTGGAGAAACTTGACAACTTCAAGATGAAGTCTGGAGAAACCATTGATCAGATGGATACCAGATTCACCAGAACTCTGAACGAAGTTTTAAAGTTGGGAAAGACCTTCACTGACAAAGAGATCACTGTCAGAGTACTAAAGGCCCTACCCCCAAAATTCAACATGAAAGTGACAGCAATGGAAGAATCAAGGGATTTGGGAAAAATCTCTCTTACTGAGCTGTTTTCTGTACTCAAGGCATTCGAGTATAAACTGCCTAGAATGGGAATTGAAGAAACCTCAACTTCAGGACCCACAGCTGCACTGGTTGCTGCTGAAAACACCAGAAGACCAGCACAAAAAAGCAAAGAAGTGGACTCATCTGATGAAGCCACTCTACTCAACAAGAAGGAGTACACTGCTGGAGATGTTGCACTGTTGATAAACAATTTCAAGAAGTTCTACAAGAGAAAGATGAAGAACAAATACAACAATGCTTCTACTTCTAAACCTAACTTTTCTTCTCAAGATAAAGATGATTATAAAGCAAAACTAATGTGTTACAATTGCAGGAAATTGGGACACTTCATCAAAGACTGCCCATATCCAAAAGCAGAAAAATACACTGAAGAAGAGAAGAAAATGAGAAGAGAAAGAAAGCATCAGAGAGGCAAGGCAATGATGGCTGAAGCAGAAAAGCTTGCTGCTGTCTACTCATCTGATTCAGATTCAGACACGTCTGATGAAGAATCGTCTGATGAAGAAAAACCTGCTCTCCTGTGCCTGATGGCTAAGGAATCTGATGACTCAGAGGATGAGGTAACTCCTCAAGATAATGAACTATTTAATTCTCTAGAGCAAATGATGTTGAATAATACTACTATTGCTGGAGAATTTGTGAAGCTTAAGGAAGAGATGAACTTGCTAAAAGAGCAAAATAACTCACTGAAACTTAAAGCTGAAAAGCCTAAAGAATCAGCTGAGTATAAACAGCTTGAGCAAGAGCATGAATCTCTGAAAGCTGAATGTGAGGTTTATAAAGAAAAAATCATGGAACTTGAGAAAATTATTGAGTCTCATGATAAGTCAATTGTTGCATCCATGCATACATCTAGTAAACAGGAGACACCTTTAGAAAAAGGATAAACTAGAATTGAACCATACTGAAAAATTCATTTCTGCTGACAATAGTAAGGTCATTCTGTATGTTCAAACTTCTAAACCTACCTCATCTGAGAAAGCATTAAAGGAGAAGAAAACTCCTAAGGCTAAAAAGAGCAAAGAGCCTAGTGTAGAAAAACAGACTAGTAAACCCAAACAGAAGAGTCCTAGGAAGTCTTCTGATAAGGTTAAGACTAATCAGACTAGTAAGAAAACTAAGTCGTCTGTTAATGAGCAAGCTGTCAGTAAACCAAAGAAGCATAAGAATAAGAAAAATCAAAATGCTTGGTATGGAAATGAGTCATATTATGTGCAACCTGCTGCATATCATCCTATGTATCATGCACCTCAATTTCCAAGTTACTATGCACCTTACCCTGCTCATCCAATGCATGCATACCCTGCTTATCATGCACCCTACCCTGCTTATGAACACTATTCTTATCATACTGATCACCAACATGACTTATCTGATAACTATGATGAAAATAAAACTGTTCATGCTCCTGTCAAAACTCAGAAGCCTAAGACATCAACATCTTGGGTTGTCAAAGGTGAAACTAATCCTTCAGGACCCTCTCAATAAGGGTACCTAAAACAATTTTATTTTTGTTTTGTAGGTTAGGATTAGGAGTAGGAGTAAAGTAGAGAAGATTTGGTACTTGAACAGTAGATGTTCAAGGCACATGTGTGGAAGCATACATGAGCTGACTGATGCAGTTGCTGTGGATGGTCCAAATGTTACATTTGGGGACAGCAAAGAAGGCAAGATTAAAGCTAAAGGAAGATTGATCAGAGGAAACATAGAGATATCTGACGTCTCATATGTCAAAGGCCTCAAATATAATCTGCTGAGCATAAGTCAATTTTGTGACAAAGGATATTCAATCATCTTCTCAACAGATAAGTGCTACGTTGAACAGATTGGTACAAAGAAGGTAATCTTATCTGGAAAGAGACAAGGGAATGTCTACATAGTCGACTGGAATTCTGCTGACAAGAATTCAAGTGTTTGTTTGGTGGCTTCTACACCAAGTGAAGTTAGCTGGCTATGGCACAAAATGATGAATCATTTAAACTTCAAGACCATCAACAGATTAATCAAGAATGATTTGGTAGAAGGGATTCCAAAAACAGTCATGAGCAAAGATAAGCTTTGTGACGCCTGTCAGAAGGGTAAACAAATCAAGTCATCGTTCAAAAGCAAGAAGCACCAATCTTCTGAAAGTATCTTGGAGCTACTACATATGGACTTATTTGGACCCATTGATCCAGTCAGCAATGGTGGAAAGAAATACTGCCTAGCTGTTGTGGATGATTATTCAAGATATACTTGGGTGATTTTCATGAAGAAGAAAAGTGAAACCAAGGAACATCTTACCAATCTGATGGAACTGATCCAGAATGAGAAGAGTATCAAAATATTGAAGATCAGATCAGATAGAGGGACAGAGTTTACAAACTCTACTGTTGAAGAGTATTGTAATATCAAGGGAATACATCATGAGTATTCAGCTGCTAGAACCCCTCAACAGAATGGTGTTGCTGAAAGGAGAAACAGAACACTGAAGGAAGCTGTCAGGACCATGATAGTTGAAGCTAAGCTGGCACAAAGATTTTGGGCAGAAGCAACAAATACATCCTGCTTTACTCAGAACAGATGCATGATCAACAAAAATCAGAACAAGACTCCATATGAAGTTTGGAACAACAGAAGACCAAACATTCATTACTTTAAGATTTTTGGTTGTAAATGTTTTGTATTGAATAATGGGAAAAATCACCTTACTGCATTTGCAGAAAAGGCTGATGAAGCTGTTTTTGTAGGATATTCTACTGTTAGTAAAGCTTATAGAGTTTTTAACAAAAGAACATTACTAATAGAAGAATCCATCCATGTAGTATTTGATGAACCAAACCAATCTTCTGAAAAGAATCAAAGCACAAACCAAGATCTATCTACTGATTTACAGAAGTTAAGTGTTGGAAGGAATGAAGAATATGTTCCCATCATACTACTTGATCTTAACTCAGATGTCAACTCAAGTGTTGTTCAAAATCAGATCACTGATTGTCTAACAGACGAGTTACAACAAGCTGACAGACCAGAGACTGTTCAACAGACGGCAAATGTTCAACAGACTACTACTGCAACTCCAACACTAGTGTTGCAAGATCATAACAGAGGACAACATTCAGATCTGCAACCTGATCTCAGATGGCTCAGAAATCACCCACCTGAGTTAGTGATTGGTGATCCATTAGATAGAGTGAAAACAAGAAGAGCTGCTGCACATGATGCCATGTTTGTCACCTTTCTATCTCAAATAGAGCCTAAGCAAATTGAAGAAGCTCTCAATGATTCCTTCTGGATAGAAGCTATGCATGAAGAGTTGAATCAATTTGAAAGGAATGAAGTCTGGTACTTAGTTCCTAGACCAAGTCATCAAAGAGTAATTGGCACTAAATGGGTTTTCAGAAATAAGATGAATGAAGATGGTGTTGTCACCAGAAATAAAGCAAGATTAGTGGCCAAGGGTTATTGTCAAGAAGAAGGAATTGACTTTGATGAAACTTTTGCACCAGTAGCAAGACTTGAAGCAATCAGACTGTTTCTAGCCTATGCTGCTTACAAGAACTTCACTGTCTATCAGACGGATGTGAAGTCTGCTTTTCTCAATGGAGAACTGCAAGAAGAAGTATATGTTGAACAACCTCCTGGATTTGAAGTCTATCAAGAAGAGGACAAAGTATATCGTCTGAAGAAAGCCCTCTATGGACTGAAACAGGCTCCAAGAGCATGGTATGATACCTTATCTGATTTTCTTTTAATTAAAGGATTTCATAAAGGTAAGGTGGATAAAACCTTGTTCACTATTGAATGGGAGAATCATATATTAATTGTGCAAATATATGTGGACGATATCATTTTTGGTTCAACTAACCAACAGATGTGTGACAAGTTCTCTAAGCTGATGCAGAATAAGTTTGAAATGAGCATGATGGGAGAACTTAATTATTTTCTTGGTTTACAAGTTAAACAGCTGCCTGATGGAATCTTTATAAATCAAGCTAAATACACAAGAGATCTGTTTAAAAAGTTTGGTATGGAAACTAGCTCAACTGCTACCATTCCTATGTCTACAAGTCTTCGCTTGGATAAAGATGAAGATGGCAAATCAGTGGACATAACCAAATATAGAGGCATTATTGGTTCATTGTTGTATCTAACAGCAAGTAGACCTGATATAATGTACTCAGTTGGAGTCTGTGCAAGATTTCAATCAAACCCCAAAGAATCTCATCTCTTAGCTGCCAAGAGGATATTGAAATATGTTAAAGGCACTCAAGAATTGGGATTATGGTATCCTAGAGAATCTGGATTTGAGCTTATTGGTTATTCAGATTCAGACCTTGCTGGCTGCAAGATTGACAGAAAGAGCACAACAGGTGCCTGTCAGTTCTTAGGTAGTCGTCTGATCTCATGGATGAGTAAGAAACAGACTTCAGTTTCTATATCTACTGCTGAAGCTGAATATATAGCTGCTGGAGCTTGCTGTGCACAAATACTTTGGTTGAAGCATCAACTAGAAGACTACAATATCAAAATCAGTGGAATTCCAATCTACTGTGACAATACAAGTGCAATCTCACTTACTCAGAATACTACAAGTCATTCAAGGACTAAACATATAGAGATCAAGCATCACTTCATTAGAGATCATGTGGAAAAAGGCAATGTTATGATAGAGTATGTTCATACTGACAATCAGATTGCTGATATTTTCACTAAACCTTTAAGTGAAGTAAGGTTCTCAACTCTAAGAGCTGAGCTAGGACTACTTAATTTGGATGCATAAGCTGAGGGGGAACTTATCAGATCACTGAAGTTCAACAGCTTAGTTATTCACTATTCTATTCAAGGATTAACTTTCAATAGACTAGTTAACTTATGAATTCTTAAAGACAGGGGGAACGTGTAAGACTAGCGGTACTTCTGCTCTAAAGATGAAATTTGTTAATGACAGTTAGTTGAAGTTATGTTATCAGAAGATCTGTTCTTAATTCTTGAAGACTGAAGATTATTTTATCTTGCTGGATTGACAAACAGCAGAGGAAGATTACTAGCTATTGGCATTCTCTAGTAATATCAGATAACAGATCACTCGTCTGTCAGATAAGTTAAACTCTACTCATCTGATGTCTTATATAAGCATGGTTATAAAGTCGCATTCTTAGAAACACGCTTTTATAAGTAACAGATAAGTAACGATTGAGTTTCCCGCCAGTCTGACATTAAAATAATAAAATTGAAATCCGCAACTCCCAACCACACGATTTGTAAACTGTCAGATCAGATCAACGTTTCAGATTAATCACGATAACCAAATCAAAAGGAAACCTATAAAGTCCGATCTGAACAACACAGTCGTCTTATGCACTCATAAACTCTCAAACTCTCAAACTCTCAAACTCTCTTGCTTTCAAAAGTTTATTGCTTTCACAGACTTACACTTAGAAATCTCAGAAATGGAGAAAATTATCGATGGAAGGTACTTAAACTACAGCAAATTTCACTTTTCGGGTACTGATCTGATGCGCTCCATCATGGAAAAGATCAAAGAGGCATCACTTGTTCCTGTTCTTGAAGCACATAAAGATAGGGTTTACCTAGAAGATGTCGATCACTTCTACAAGACCAGGAAATTCTCCGATGATGACACTGTTATGACGGTTGTCATTGGTGGTAAGAAAATTGCTATCTCTGCTGCTGTTTTAAGTGAAATTTACAAATTGAAAAATAAAGGAGGAGACGTAACAGACCTAGGGTCTGAGAAAGAGGAAGAATTTTGGGCAATTTGTGCGAAAGAGGGAGAAGAGATGACTGGAACTCTGATGAAAACTCAGTTAAAGGATGAGTATCAGAGGTTCGCAGACATCATTGCGAAGGTACTGGAAGGCTACACGAGCTCACTAGATGGGTTACCCAGAAGGAGGTACTACACCATGGTTTGCATATACTATGGACTGAAAGTTAACTGGGCTGCTCACGTCTATGAACTGCTGAGTGATAAGAGGCTTTCTCATGCCATCTTACTTAGTAATCTGTTTGCATCCCTGCAATGTCCTATGGGTGGTGGAAAGATCACTCACGGTAGCAAGGAATTCAAATTGTATGAACCAGTGAGACAAGTGGTGGCAAAACCAAAAAGAAAGGCCACTGCAAAATCCAAAAAGACCCCTTCTAAGAAGAGCAAGAAGGAGGGTCAGACAAGTCAACCTGCTGAGCCAACAACACAGTCTGCTGTTGTGATTGAATCAGCACAAACTGAAGAAGCAGTTCCAGAAAAAATGATTGAAGATTTCACGAAGGAGATTGAGCAGATGAAAACTGACTCTTCTCCTGGAAGAACTGAGTCTGAGGAAGAAATGCCTCTTCAAAGATTGAAAAGGTTGAGAACCAGAAGTGAGGCAAGGGGACCTCCTACTGCCAACCCCCCTGCCAAAAGAATTGCCAAATCAAAGGTAAAGAGAAATGTCACTTTATCTGAGGAACCAGTTGCAACAGTAAGAGAAACAACAGCATCAGCTGAGAGGCCAATCACTATTAAAGAGCCTGCTGTTAAGCCTACTGAAATTGTTGTTGCTGAACTTGGAGTTTCTGCTACAGACTCATCTGCTGTAGTATCTGCTGAAGTTAGAGAAGATCAGCAGACTGGCACAACAGGTGAAGGAGAAACCCTTCTTCTGCATCCCACCCCTGTTGCTGCAACTCCAATTCAAGCCATTGAAAGTCCTGAATCAAAAAGGAGAAGGACTGGTAAGACCTCAACTTACTTAACTGCTGCTGAAAAGAAGAGACAAGATGCTGCTGAAAGGCAAAGGATAGCTGCAGAAAAGGCAGAAGAAGATAGGCTGAAAAGCCTAGAGCTAAAAAGGCTGGAAGAAGAGGCCAGCAAAATGACTCAAGAGCAGAGGGATGCTATTGAGCAAGCAGAATTGGCTGCTGCTATTGAAGCAAGCACCAAGGATGCTCATGGACCAAAGCATACTGGTGGAATAGTTATTGGTGAACAAAAAGACCCTACCAAACCAATACCAGCTATGCCTGCACCAAAGATAAAGCCAAAGAGAAGAGAGGAGATTAGACTGTCTTTAGAGATTGTCAGGGATGACCCTGCCATCTTTGAAGAATTTCTTAAAAGGTTGGATGCTGAAGGTGCAAGAATCAACCGTCTGACGTTATTCCATGCTGAAAAGATCAGATACAACAGATGGAGAGAATTCAAACTGACAAAGAGTCCAGCTGAAATGGCCAAGTGGAAAGCCTTCACTGCTGAAGAAGCCTGGGTACTGAAGTGGCTTGAGACTGGATCCTTAATTCAAGCACTTGATTCAGAATTCTTTCTGGACAGGTTAAGATTAAGAATAAGCCACATAGTCAAGGCTGAAGCAAAGAAGATCCTTGAGTCTGTTCCTGAGGATTATGATGAATCAGAAGACCTCAAGGAAAGATCAATCAAGCTGGCTATTGCTCAAGCAATGGAACTTTGGGCAAAGAAGTCTAGGAAGTTGAAGGGACAACCAAGCTCATTGGTCCCTCTTCCTAACATCAAGCACATCGTCTATGGTCCAAATATCAAACCTTTTGAAGAGCTACCTGAGGAACCATACTCACCTTTTATTCCTCTTGACAATTTTACATGGATTTCTCACAGGTCTGCTGTAGATAATGAAGGTTTGATGAAAACAGTTGAAACTGTTAAGAAGATCAAGTCCCCTGCTGACAAAGAAAAAGAAGAATCTTCTGATCATCAAAAGAACAAAGAGGGTACATCAGACCCATCTGATCAGAACAAAGACAAGGGTGACAAGTCTGACGCAGCTGATGAATCAAAGAAAGGAGAAATTATTCCAGCTGATCAGATTATTGAAAGAAAGGCTACTGCTGAGCAAAAAGATCAAACCAAGGAGAAGGAAAACACTCCTGGTCAGGCTGATGAAACCAGAGAAGAAGAGATTGCTTCTGGGTCAGCAAATCAGACTACAAAAGAGTCAACTCAAGCAGAAGAACAATCCACTGAAAAGGAAGTTCTTGCCTTACCTCCAACTCAAACTGAAGTTGCTTCTACTTCTCAGAACGTACAGCAAACATCTCTGTTGGATTCCATTCAACAGATGATATCAAAATCAATGAAGGAAATGGAGGAGAAGTTAACTGCAAATCAGAAAGCTGCTGCTGTTCCAATCTATCTGATAGAAGATACTGCTCAGAATGTCAAATCTGTCTATCAAGACATAGATATTATCAGAAGAAGAACCCAAAGCACAGCTGCCCGTTGGAGAGATATTACTGAAACAGTTGAATTGGCCATCCAAGCTAAGGATGAAACCTTAGATAATATGATGAGAGACTTCAAGGCATCTGCTGATATGCTGCTAGCAACGCAAATTCAGCTAGGTGACCAAGGTGAAGAAGTTCTCAAAAGAATGGATGATTTTGAAGCCAATCAGCTGAGACAACAAGCTCAATTAGATGCATTTAGAGCAACTCAACTACGACAACAAAAACTCAAATGCATGCTATGGAAGAGAACATCAAGCTTCTATGTGATTCACTTCTGATCACCCCAATCTTACCAAATTATCAAATCAACCCTGCTGATGATGACAAAAAGGGGGAAGATAGGGTACTAAGGGAAGAAAGGGAAGATAAGGCATCATCTGCTGAAAGAACAGAAGTGTTAGAAGAATCTGCTGATGATGATGAAAAGAATGATGCAGCAAATGAAGGCACAAGCAGATCAACAGATGAAAAGATCACAGAAGAAGAAGGTGAAGCTACTGAAGAAACTGAAGCTGAAGCAAAAGCTAAGTCTGATAAGGAAATGGCTGCTGCTAAGGACTCAGCTGAAGAACAGCTTGACCCTGATGTCAAAAAGAAGAAGTTAGAGCTGTTGAAGTAGAAACTGGAAGCTGAAACTTCCAAACCTGCTGAAGAAGAAAAAGAGAGCAAGGAAGATAAAGAAGACAAGCTAGTAGAATAGTCTTGCTTAAATTACTTATGTATCTCCTTGTAATTTTTTTTTGCACAACTCATCTGAACAAACTTGTAATATGTAATCAGTTCAATATCTATAAAATTGCAAGTTTTAATCCAACAGACTATTTCTATCTCAGAAATTTTTGAGGATCAAAACTTTAGTTTAGGTACAGGTACTTAGCTGAAGTTTTGTCATCATCAAAAAGGGGGAAATTGTTGGATGAAGATGAAGTTGAAAAGCAAAGAAGACAAGTAATTAAGGGAAGGTTTTGATGAATTCCAAAACATCATAATCAGCTAAGTATGGAAGCTTAGTTCCCTTAGAAGAATTTTGAACAAGTAAAAGAAGATATCAGAAGAGTTCAAAGTTCAAAGCCCAGAAGACTAGTGATCTCATGCTGAAACAGCGAACAGAAGGGTAGGTCATCAGTCGAGTCAAATCAGATTAGTTCAGTATTTGATCAGCAGAGTGCCTATCAGATGAGTCGTTCTGATCAGCAGAGTTCAAGAGATCAAGAGATTAGTTCAACGGTAATAAATGCCCCAAGTGAAATAAATGCTGGAAGAGAAGGGTAGTAATGACAAATGATTGGAATTAACTCTCGGACCAGCAGAGTGCATTTAATGCAGCTACAGAGAAGTACAGCAGAAAAGGTACTGTAGCAGGTTACCGTTCTAATTTCGGGCTAAGGCTATGGATTTGAAGATTTGATTTGCTTCAACGGCCTTATTTTCAAATTCAAGTATAAAAGGAGCTGATTTAAACGAGCGAGACACACAACAACAATCAGAGATTTTGCATTCGAAGCAGAAATTTATCTAAGTCTCAAAAGCTCAACAGCTCACTCGTCTGGTGGAAGTCATCTGTTGACAGAAACCCAGTTGAAGAAATCAGAAAATTACGATCTGAGTGATCTTGTAATAGCTAAGTGTTGTGCGAAGTTGTGATCCATCTTTGTGAGTGATCAAACTTCAGAGAGTAGAATTTCTTAGTGATTTTCTATTGCGAGCTTATAGCCTTTTCATTAGTTGTCTAGGTATAAGTGGAGAAATATTGTAATCTGTGTGATTATAGTATAACCCAGAATCTAAGTGATCTGGAAGAGTGGACTAAAGGATTTTTATCCATATAACCAATATAAAAATTCTTTGTGTTGATTTGCATTTAAGTTTTTCTTGCATAGTTCAAACTGCATATTCAAACACTTTGAATTATCTAAAAGATTTTAAAAAGGAGTTTGTAAAACTGGGGATAAAATCTTTTAAGAACTTAGTCTACTTGTGAAAAACACTTTCAAACATCCGCTGCAAGTATACTCTTTGAAAAACTGTTTTGCTGAAAAATAGCTAAGTATTTGTAAGAAGAGTGGTCAGTCTGCTGTTCAAGATTTGTTCACGATCAGCCAAGTCTGCTTACTGTTCTTCATCAGCTTAGTCTGCTGACAGAAGACTGAAAAGTTTTTAAGTTAAAAAATTTTCAGAGGTTTATTCACCCCCCCCTCTAGACCTCATCTGACCACTTGGGACCAACAGACCACGACCACGTCCTCTACCACCTCCACGTCCACGTCCACGGCCACGGCCACGGCCGCGGCCTCGACCACGCCCAGAATTATCAGTTGATGCAACATTTGCTTCAGGCAATGGCGTAGACCCAATTGGACGGGACTGATGGTTTTTCATCAAAAGTTCATTATTTTGTTCGGCAATGAGCAAACATGAAATTAAATCAGAATATTTTTTAAAGCCTCGCTCTCGATACTACTGTTGTAGGACCAAATATGATGCATGAAAAGTAGAATATGTTTTTTCCAACATATCATCCTCAGTGACATTTTCTCCGCACAACTTCAATTGAGATGTAATTTTGAACATTGCGGAGTTATACTCGCTTACACTTTTAAAGTCTTGTAAACGTAGGTGCATCCAATTATAGCGAGCATTTGGCAGTATCACGGTTTTTTGATGGTCAAACCTTTCTTTCAAATTGGTCCATAAGACATATGTATCTTTCACTGTCAAATATTCAATTTTTAATCCTTCATGGAGATGATGTCGAAGGAATATCATTGCCTTTGCGCGATCCTGTAAGGATGCGTCATTTCCTTCTTTGATTGTTTATCCAAGATTCATAGCATCAAGGTGGATCTCAGCATCAAGAGTCCACGCCAAATAATTATTTCCAGAAATATCAAGAGCAACAAACTCAAGTTTTGTAAGGTTCGACATCTTCCAAAACTATAAAAGATAGTAGTTTAGATAAATAATAAGCGTAAATAAATATTATAATATTACGATTTTGAAACTTTTTATAAAATGATTTAACAATATTCTATGAAACTGAAGGTTCATGGGAAACCAAAATTTTATAATTGTGATTGCAAGATTATTAAAATAACTCATCTCAAAGTTATACCATCTTATGATTGGAATTTAAGTTATATATTATTCAACAATTAATATCTTAATAGTAAATATGAAAATTGGAGAAAAAATTTTAAATCCAAAGATCAAATGTATTCCCAGAAAGGCATGATTGCTAGAAAAGATTTGGTTTAGAAAATTCTCCTGTCTAACTTTATTGAACTGTTTGTTGCAAAATCTTCATTCAATTGAAATATTTTTTTCAAAATAACTCGTAAGTATACACTCATGCTTGGTTACTTAATTCACAATGAAATTAAACAACCTTCTTTGTTTGTTGGATCTATGGACTTCTTTAACACAAAAGAAATGTTACGGAGACTATCGTGCTGATAACGTGTTGTGAAACAATATAAAATTGAAGAACAAGAGAGTACAAGATAGACAATATTTTAGTAAACTTTTTATTCCTTTTCTTGGTATGTTTGTACAAACAAAGACCTCCTCTATTTATAGGCTAAGTAGATACATAATAGAGGAGATAAAATGAAAAATAACATGCATCTATTAATTACAAATGATACATGTATCTAAGTGAAGAGTTAGATACATTTGACTATAGATATGAATGTGCCTTGTGCATGTATTCTAATGGCATCCCAAAATACATTGATTTACAACACATGGAGACATGTGAAACTTTTATAAGATTACAAGTGAGGTAAAATGCTAGTTTTCAAATTACAAGGAGGTAAATTGACCATTATACAATCACGGAGGGCTAAATTCACATTAACTCAATTCCTTTCGAGACGCGTTATACACTAGTGGGCAACTAATTAACGTAAGGGGGTCTGACTGGCAATATATTGGTTGTATCTGCCAAATAGAGATAGTTTAGGGGAGTAAGTGCAAATAACCCAATATATATCTATTTACATACGTAACTATTTATATATCTTGTTTAATTGCGATTATAATTTTCTTCGTCCAAAATCTTCCACGAGAGATTTAATGCAATATATGATCGTACCATTTTTGGGAGAAACATTACACGTTAGGCTGTGTTTTAGCCTTTTAGGGGGGTGGGGCCGGGGTTACCTGAATTAATTTAAGATTGGCTTTACATTTTCAAAATTTAGAAAAATTTAATTTGGCACCCTTCAATTTTCTATTATTTCACTTTCCCTTCTTGAAACACCTTAAGGGTCTATTTGGATGGGTTTTGGCTCGGTTTCGCCGGTCTCAATTTTAAAAAATTAGTATGGGTAGTTTCGATGAAACCTTTGAGACTTCATTTGGATAGGTTTTGGCTTTTGGATTTTGTGGTTTGAATAAGTTGAAACCCCACTTGGATTGGATTTGGATGTTCGGGTTTAGGGGAAAAAAATAGGTGATATGTGTCAAATCAATATTTTTTTTAGTGACATTTGAAGAAAAAAGTAGATAGTAGGTGTCAAATCAATGTTTTATAGGTTTGAAGAGTTTGAGTGTGAGTTTCTGAATAGGTTTTTGATGGTTTTATGGGTTTGACGAAAACTCATTTGAAAGGGTTTCGGCTCGGTCTCGCAAAACCCACGAGACCGGGCCAAAACCCATCCACATACACCCCGCGAGACCGGACCAAAACTCATCCACATACACCCTAAATGACTTTACCTTGTACCTTAAACATATTCAACCACCTATCTTAATATCGTTTGAAAAGAAATTTCCAACTGCCGGCAACGGGATATGTGATATTTAAGAAACTAATTCCGTCTATTTTCTACTGGAAACTTCATTTTTTTTCTTTAAAATGATTGTTGAACTAGTCTTTAAATATTTCCTTTTATTTAAACTTCGACTAGTTTTTATTCTTTTCTTGCTTCTTAAAGGACAAAATCACAATTAGTAGGAATGGCAAGGAAGCAGGGACAATGAATGAAATTTACTGTTTTGATGGATGGATAATACTACGAAATGTGATATAATACTCGGACAAGAAAAGAGAAACAACAGGTGTGCGTTGATTTTAATTATCTTTTTGCTTTTCTGTCGTGTGTCTTCTTTTAAAGTCAATATGTGAAATGTACTTTTGTTAGTTGAATCTTTGCATATATTTTATGCATATTCAAATTTAGTTTGGTATATTATAAAAAATTAATATGCCAAGATAAATTACCACGTGCCATGACGGCTAGTACTATTAAAATGAGAAGCCATGTCATGGTGTAACATGCTACATAATTTTTTTGATATTCCTATTTTGTCCTTAGTATCTAAATTAACCTGACTAATTAACTTTTTAACTTCTTTACTTATCTCATTACATCATTTAAATGAAATTTATCTTTTACTTTTCTCCCAAAAAGAAATCCTTATATTTTGTGCATAAATTTTTTAATGCACTTGTAAATACGTGATGAGGATGATTTTTCTAGAAGGAAATTAGTGTTTTTCTACACCATTTTTTTATTTTCCTATTTTGCCTTAATATTTAAATTAAAGTTAGCTAATTATATAACTTTTTAACTTCTCCATCTCCACTTCTTCTATTACACCCATTAATAAAATTCATCTTTTATTTTTCTTTGGATCAAGTCCTAAAAGAAATCCTTAATTTTTGTGTTTAAAAAAATTTATTCACGCGGGAGAAATACTAGTTACTAATATATATAGAAAGCAATTTAGTGTAACACCAAATTTTGAGTTATTTGTTAAGTACCGAGAAAGAACTTGATTAGTTACGTTAGGTCTATGGTCTATCTTTGAAAAAGAATAATTAGTTTAGGGTAATTTACACTCGTTACCCTCCAGTAATTCTAATTGCACTCGCTACCTTATTGTTTTGAAAATTACAATAATCCTTCTTATAGTTTAGACTATTTATCAAAATATCCCTTACAACGCGCGTCAACACCCCTTAATTACAAGAATATATCCGTTATAAGTTGACGACATAAAGGGTGATTTGTAAACAAGCTAAATCAGAAGGGATGTTCTTGTAATATTCGAAACAGAAAGGGAATTTCGGTATTTAGGGTATACTTGAAGGTGTCTGAACAGAAATTAACCTTAGGTTAGTTTACCAAAAAAAAAAAAGAAGTTTCTAACAACGAGGAGCCTACAAAATCTAAGCAATCCCACAAATTAAGTCCATATTTCCTTCTAACTAGATAAGCAATCCCCAAATCCTCTCTATTAATTTAATTCTATATATTAAAATCTGTTAAGTGTTGCCATTTCATATCATATACTATACAATTAACTTATTAAAAAATGCATCACATATTCTCATTAAGATTAGTTGAGGAAAATAAAAGCGACTACCGTTATCGTTATTCGTCACATGCTAAGTTCAAATACCGCTGCACCACGTCATATATCACATGTGGTACATCCAATCAATATAATGTTGAGCGAGATCCCACATCACGTCATATTTTCCCCTAGAATATAAGATTTTAAAATTATATTTACATTGTCCAGAACATGGATGATATGAATTCTCATTTCAAATGAAATAATTTTATTGATCAGTTATACTCTAGATTGCACGGATACGGATACGGCGATAAGTTATAACACGATATGAATACGGCAATACATATTTTTAAAATTTATAGGATTCGGTACGGCAAAGATACGCATATAAAATAAAATAATTTTATATTATGCATAACAACATAACTAATTTGATCCTTCTATTATACCACAAAAGAAATAGATCATATTTAAAATATATATTGTCTGCTAGTTTAATTTCGGGTTGGACAACATCACATAAAAGTTATACACTAAAATTGTCCAAGACCATTCAAAATACACAAAAGTTATATCAAAAATTGAAAATGTTAGAAAAAAACCCGAATTTATTTGAAATTTTCAACTAAACATCACGAGGATGGATACCCGTATCCAAGACCATTCAAAATACACGTTTTTTTAACTTTTAATTTATTAATTTTTTACCCATAACTTTGAAAAACTAACAAAAACATCCCATGCGTATCGAAAACGTGTCCAAAATCTGCAAGATACTCCAAAAAAATGTACTGTACCCGTATCCGCTTTATTTTTTATTTAATTTTATTAGGATACTCCAGATGGCGTACTGTACGCATATCCCACACGTATCGAACGCGTATCAGTATTCTCGGAGTACTGAATACTGCACGGGGCCATTTTTCGGAGTATCCGTGCAACCAGGTTATACTATATAATTAATAGACCTATTAAGAAAAAGGAACATAAACCATGTTGTTAAATTTATTTTAAAATTCCAAACAATCAACGTGCGGATTATTTCTATTTGCAGCCGAGCTTCTCTCAGCCACTCATGTTTCTTGCTTAGGTAGAAGTAGAAACCCTCACATCCAAAACAATTAAATGTTGAGACATAGTTAATTTCAAAAAATTTGGATGGTTCCAACTTTTTTTTTTTTTTGGAGACATAGTTAATTTAAAAAAAATAAAATAAAATAAATTGATGGTTCCACCTTCTTCTTCTTTTTTCTTTTTTTCTTTTTTTCTTTAGGCGAAACAAAAATCCACGAACTCTTCCAAACACTTCCTTCAAATTATTAAGTCCCTACACCAAGTTGGAATCCTACCCAATCAATAATGCATTGAGATATGTTTAAGCATCCATCACCCTTTAGATTTATACTATGTGAATCTAAATTTTAATTTAAATACATGCAAATTTGTTAGGATTTAATTAGTCCCAACAAATGTTAATCTATAAGTCGAAGACTTATATTTTAAATCATATGAAGAGTTTTGAAAACTATGCAAATCGATCGGGTATATATCTAGTTCTATTACAAGCAATTAACATTTGGTGTAAGATTTATAATCCATCTCAAATGAAACACGGATCGATCGGGGTCGTGATCTTCTTTGACGCAAATCCTCTAATTCCTGATACGAGACTGTATTTCCTTCTCCAAATGCGTAAAATGAAACAATAACTGTCAAAGTATAAAAAATAAAGCAATATTTTTTTTCAAATATTTTAATATTTTTTAGAATACATTTATCATCGATCATTATATCAGAAATTCTTTCAATAACTGTCAAAATATACAAAATTATAAATAATAAATCACGATGAAATACTATTATTAAACTAGAGAAAAACCTACTTTAGTGAGAGTTGAACTCCATGACCATACATCTTGGTCTAGCGTCATCAGCTTTGTCAGTGATTACCACTAGACTACGATCTCACCGCCATTTTTTTTATGGGTTGAAAGTAACATTGTATTATTAAATTCGATACTTTACAATGAGACTTTGCTTTTCTTCAAAGATTTTTTTTTTCTACTCTTTTGGGTACTTTTCAAGAAGTATTTTTCCTTAATTTCTTTTTAAAATGAAAAGGCAAATCCTAAAATAGCCCACATGCACACGGTATGGGCATGAGGAGAGGCACATGACCGGAACACTGTACGATGATTTATATAATTCATAGCTGGGCCTAGGACATTGTTGTCTACGTCGAGCACCATGCAACCATGCGCATACGTTTGTCGCCATGCAATTGATAGATCCTAGACACATGCAATATTTCACTTCATTTCATGTTATATATAATATATATCATCGATCTATTACATACCCTAATTTGTAAAAGGTCATTGTCCCTTCTAGTTGGCTTGTAATAAAACTAGAATGTATAAAAACATAATCATATGAATAGATTGATTTGGAATTCCATTAGTCTTATTCAATTTATTGGTACTCAAGTTGGGTCGGACTTATCTTCTTGTACCTTTGGTTTGGATGTAGGTAGGAGCATGTTATATGAATGGTCTTGTTAATTGTATATATATATATCGGTTGAATTTACTCAATTACAAGTTATGTACTTTTTTTTTGGTTGATTATTCTGTTTAGAGCGATGTATGCCACCTACTAGAGAGTACATTGAGTTCGATTGAGTTGGATGAATTTTTAATATTTGCTCGACTCATCTGTCGGAATTTGTCATGTTTTGTGATTGATTATTTTTTTATAGCAGTGTTGTTTAATCAAATATAAAATGATGGCACCGATCTGTGAGTATCCCCATCGAGTTAGGTCTTGAATTTTCAGTGTGTACTATACATATATATAAGTGTGGGCACAAGGCAGGTTTGGGATAGGTATGGGGCTAGAGACATTGGTATAGTAAATTTTGGGATTCGAGTTTTTTAATCCCAAACCCGTCCTTTTATAATTTGGATACCCGTTTACGGGTACCCAAATTATTGCGAGACAGATCGAAATTGTGAATTTCATATTTTTTAAACATAAATTCTCCACGGACCTAACAAAAAGTAAATTACATAATCAATTTCTCATCCTTTTTCTTATGCTAAAATGTGTAAATTTGTTTATCAATTATCTACATAATAGTACTAGAATAGTAGGTTTAAGTAAAAAAAAAAAATCCTTATTAAATGTTGTTAATTAATTAACTAAATTATCTTGTAGATATAGCTATGTAAAATATATAAGTTTGTAAAATATTAAAAAGATATAGAGGGGTTTGGGTATTCGAGGTTGGAGAGACCAATCCCAAATTTATCCATATTTCAGTAATAAAATACAAAATTTTCAAATTTGAATACTCAAACTCGAAAATACTCACCCCGTCCGAATTTTTTAAAACCCAAACCCGATGCCCACCTATATATATATATTATACCTATGGATTAAAATTTCAAATGTTTCTAAAAAAAAAATATTCTTATGAATCAGTTGAAACGAAAACACGGAGTTCTTTATACGGTATATGTTTCTTTGATTTACAATATGTTTCTATGTTTTTCGATCCTAAAGTTCCAAAAATTAATTTCTACTAATATCTATCTTAGAAAAACATGTTAAGGAAACAAAATTCAATCCATATTATACATAGTCCGAAATACATTAGTATGATGTGAATTTAGGGCTAAAAATCAAACTAAACTATTTGATACTTGGCTCGAATTCGTTCGAGAAAAGCTTGTTTGAGCTCGGTTCGTCAAACAAATCAAACAAGCTCGAACATGAATTTTCATTTGATAAGTTTTGAAGTTTGGCTCGAGCTCGAGCTCGATAAACTAAATATAAAAAAAGTACATGCAGAATATCAAGCTACTTGATACCCGACTCGAGCTCGTTCAATAAAAGCTCGGTTGGTTTAGAAATCAAATCAAGCTCGAACACAAAATTTCAAGCTCAATAAAATTCAAACCAAGCTTGAACAATGTCCCGTTCGATACTACTCGATTCGTTTACACCCCTACATGTGATGTCTATAAATTTGAGGATTATTTTAATTAAAATATTGCTTTAATAACACGAGTCATGAGCGTGCGTCGTTTTTCCCTTTTTTTTTTTTTTTTTTTTTGTCTTCATATTTTTCAGCCATAACATATTTAGATCCAATATGTAATTAATTAAAAACCGAACCATGAGATCATGCTGGTCCATAGAGTATATAAGTTAGGCCCATTATAAATTCTTTTATGGGACCAAGCCGAATGAAGCTACTCAACAATTTTTGGAGTGAGCGCAACTTTGAGTCCGGGCCAATGTATTTACACATTCGTTCCTCTAAAGAAAATTCGTGGCAGATTAGTCCACGTTATCTATATAGTGTAACATATCCGTCCCTCTTAAATTTTTCGTATCAGATGTGTCCTTCTCATCAATGTAGTATAAAACATTTATCCCTCGTAAATCTAAAATATATCTTAAAATAGACCAAAATGGATATAATTTAAATTTAAGAGGAACGAATTAGTCACACTAAATTGATAAGAGGGATGCATCTGGCACAAAAAATTAAAGAGGGACGAACATGTTACATTACATTGATAATATGGATGAATCTGCTATGAAAAATTTAGAAGGGATGAAAATGCAAAAATTG
The DNA here is from genome assembly GCA_003313485.2 of Penstemon barbatus. Taxonomy (NCBI): domain Eukaryota; kingdom Viridiplantae; phylum Streptophyta; class Magnoliopsida; order Lamiales; family Plantaginaceae; genus Penstemon; species Penstemon barbatus. The sequence goes on from CM064881.1 coordinate 27,971,888, forward strand.
ATCCATAAGAGGAAAAAAAATGCGATTCAGTCTTTTTCATTTTTTTCGTAAATATAGTCAAAATACCAACCTTTTTTACAGTGTATTTATGGCATGTTCCAATAAGACTACAAGTCTATTTTTAGTCATAAATATGGAATATGGGCTTTAGAATTTGACAAGCTAAATGGTCCAGCACATACCCAAAAAAACTTGTGGACTGAAATGCAAGTGTAGTAAAACACAATATTGACTGGGTTTCAAATGGTAGGTCCAATTCAGGGGAATTAGGGTTCATCTTGTCCTTTCAAAATAGTTGTTTTTTTATTCAGTTCTTATCCACAATTTCTGACAAGTCTATTAATATTTTTAATTTCTAGCTTGTGGGGTTTTACAAGTTAAATCTGATTTACTGACAAATTGTTCACAACATGTGTCATGTGTTTTCTTTTACTACACATTTTAATGAGTTTAAATGGCCAGTAATTAACTGGTCCCCTTAAATTGGTTTCAACTCATAAAGCATTGATTGATGACTCGGACAACATTTGTCTGAAATCATTGTTCAAGTGGGATAAGGAAAATAAAATGGTGAGTGTGTGTGGATTGGGACTTCATTGGTGAAAAAATATTTAGTGGCTACAAAGGGCAATGTGAAGTGGCTCGACAACCGATCGAGTCAAGTTCGAGTCGGACTGACGTGTTATATTAAATATAAATACTAACTATTTCTTTTCAATAAAAACTAAAAAAATTGGATGAATTCTATATCAATATGATATTAGAGCACATACTAAAAGAGGTATTTTGTTCGAATTATCCTAATAGCTTAATCTTTTAACAAATAAGGCTAGATTCAAAAAAATAATCATGCATATATCAGTTGTTTGGTTCGTAAGATTGTAATTCGGGTCGGCTCGAAAAAGTTGTCAAACTTCCTCATTTGAAGTGGTTGTAATTGTACATCCTATGATTCAGTAATCTCTTCAAGATAGAATTTTCACTTTACACTTTTATCCTTATATTTGGCTGGAAAAAGATATTTAAATAGGGTTATTATTATCAAATCCTATAATTTTGGACATAATCATGTCAACGAATCGCTTTTTTTTTTTTTATTAATGGACTGATTATAGTTTTAGGCCAAATTTGTAACCGGATATCATTTTTACTAATCTGTCAATTTGTGATATTAGATGCACTAGGTAATCCGGTCTAATCCCGTAGGACAAACCGAACGGCCCCTAAATGAATTGAATCTTCAATAAGCTAAATGCTAAAATGTAGTTTTTATAAGTGCATTTTATTTGTTTTGATCATATGTTTCAGGGTTTAATTTGACACTCATTTATTCAACAAAAGATAACAATTTAGAGTTGGGTCAATGCAGCTTCCGGGTGGCCCATATTTCGTGACCCATTTTTCTAATACTATTATTTATTGCTAAAATGTCATATCTTGGTTAAATTTCTCCCATTTTCTTTAGATGGGCCGGACAAATCCTCGAACCGTGCGAATAATTTATTTGGGTATTATCAATAAAATAATTAAATATTTGGACATAAATGAATGGGCTAGGTTTGCTAAAAATATAATTAACTGGATTTGGAAATATAAGTTCAAGCCCAATAAATAATATATTACACATCCTTTATAGTTCCGGCCTTGGCCCAGAGAAATAACAATTAATGACCAGAATCCAAAAAATATGGTCAATTTATATTTTTGGTCCTACAGACATGGCCGGCCAAGCTACTAGATAGCAATTTAAATTTCCAATTATCATTTTTTTTCTTAATCTAAAGAAGAGATGTGCATGCCCATAAATATGTCCTATTCATGCATAATTAATTATGAATGTGGATCTTGATTTGGTGCGTTAATATGAGTTGAAGACTTTTGTTTGTTAAGATTATGTTTAATATATGACTGAATAAAGCAAATGACGATAATATAATATATGATAATTAGGTCATTTATTTCTATTAAAATTAAATAGTAATACATAAAAGTAAATCAATTGTTTGTAAGAAAATAAAAAGCATCTATTATCACATCTTCAACCTTAGCAGTAGTTGTTTATTTTGTGCAAAAAAAGCAAAAAATTGTTAAGTGTTAACATTTATTTATTAGAGACTGAAAGTTTGTTAAATATTGATTAATAATAGATCTATATGTATGATTCCAGCAATAAAGATATCCAAATTATCAAAGTTCAACAAAACTAAACTAAGACAAATTAGTTGTTGTATTTTAGTCTAAATAAGCATAAGCCAATTTTGGCAAGTCAGTCAAATCATTACCATGCAACATAACATAAATTCATCCAGCCAAACAATAAAGTCACTTTTCCAATTATTTTTATAGGCTTCTAAGTTAAAGAAGAAAAGGGTAAATTTATGGCTCATTTATGAGTAACACATTAGGGTTAGGCTCATATATTAAATAATGAGGAAATTGGTCCTCTCTCTACATATTTTTTGAGCAGTCAAATTCTCTCATAAATTACTGCACTCATATAAACTCGAAATTGTGGTTAGAGAGAGAAACCAGAGAATCCACACCACTTTCGCACTAATGTCTTTCCTGATGGAATTAGGTATCTCTAAATCGAATTTATGTATTGGGCAATTAATACATGTTAATGTCGATCCATTAATGTTCCATGCCTTATGTACATAATTGCTAACAAAAAGTGAACAACCAACTTACTCTTTGGACATTATTGCATATTCTTTAAGAGTGCGAGACTGTCCAAGTACAGTAAGATGTCGCTAACACCTTTTTTCGACAAAAGTACCCAGGACATCTGCAACCAAATTAAAGAGAATCACACATGCTTTGGAAAATAGTAAAAAAAAAAAAAAAAAAAAAAATCCTAAGAATGAAGTATTTGTCAAATTTAACTTACCTATTAAGGCTTGATTACCAGCAAGCTAGGATACACGGATACTTCGAAAAAATACAAAATATTGTATCGGATATACGGGAATATGGATACGGCCAGGATATGTGTGGATAGGTATTCGATACTCCATGTGGCGTATCAGTAATAAAATTAAATAAAAGTTAAATTTGATATGTAGTGGATACATATTTGGTGATTAGGACACAACATGGGGTCTTTTATGTAATTATTTTAAAATAAAAGGGTCAAAATCAAATTTTAAAAAATCCATAAAGTCTAGGGTTTAAAATAAACAATTACTTGTCTCTTCATTCTGTATTCAGTCACTCTCCTAGCCTGGATCATCAAATCAAGGATAAATTTTCAATTTCATTGATGCGTAAGTTTTAAGTTTTAACTTACTTATTCTATACTTGTTTTATTAAGTTAATTGAATGAATTAATTGCTCAATGTTGCTCACCATTCTTAATATCCCACCAAAAGCCCTATATTTCATGGAATCTTTGATTACTTGTTGCTTCTTTCTTTTTTTCTTTGGGATAAGTTAATGAAATCTTCTTATTCTTCTACCCATAAAATATAGTTGTGAAACCAAGATTTGTCTCATTTCCTCTGTTCCAACTATATTAATATTTGGGAATCTAGGTAGTGTTATTATTTTACTATTTATCCTGGTCTATGATTATAAAATTGCTTGTACTTTTCTAGGTTCTAAATAGATAAGTAATTTAAATAGTATTGCACTATGGCAACAAGTAACAATGTTGAAGAAGTTGCTTTGGCAATGGACAGTTACCCATTGTGGCAGTATGTTACAAAGCAAGGGAAAACATTCAACGGAGGTGGTAATCAAAGTGCAACTTTTGTAAAATACCATATAGGGGCTCATAACCAAGAGTTAAATCACATTTGCTAAAGATTACTGGGGTGGGATTAAGGTTTGTCCTAAAGTAATGGTTGGCCAAGTAAGTGAAATGGCCATGTTAGATGATGAACTATAAGAAGAAGAGATAATAGTAGGCCAAAAATGGTTCCCCTTACCTCGTTCAACTCCGGACTCTACCATGCCTTCTACATATTCAAATTATGTGGATGCATTGAATCCTACTTCTTTTAGACAAGAAAGTTATGGGCATAAAAAAAGAAAGGTTGTTAGTGATATAGAGAAAGCTTTTAACTTGCAAAATAGAGAGCAACTTGATGGTGAGATTGTAAGAATGTTTTACTCCGGTGCCACTCCGTTTAATCCTGCAAGAAATCCCTATTTTATTAGCGAACTTTCTTTTGCTGCTAATGCTAATAACCCGGGTTATATCCCCCAGGTTATAATGCTTTAAGAACAAAATTATTGCATAGGGAGAGAACTACTATTGAGAGTTTGCTTGAGAGTAGTAAAAGTACATAGAGAAACAAATGAGTAACTATAGGTAGTGATGGTTGGACAGATCCCCAAAGAAGACCACTTATTAACTTTATGGTAATTAATAATTGTGGATCTATATTCGTATGTGCTACTAATTGCCAATGACAATATAAATATAATATTTTTATAGCCAATTTGATCGAAGAGGTGATAACGGATATTGGGGTTTCTAATGTAGTACAAGTCATTACTGATAATGCCCCTGTTTGTAGACCAAATGGATAGCTAATTGAGCAGACATATCCTCATATTTTTTGGACTCCATGTGTAGTGCACACTCTCAATCTTGCATTGAAAAATATATGTGCTGCAAAGAACACAAATGCAAATGAAATAACATATGTTGAGTGTCACTGGATTACTGAAGTTACTAGTACGTCTGTAATGATTCGCAACTTCATCATAGGCCATTCTATGAGACTTGCCATCTTTAATGATTTCTCTAAACTTAAATTGCTTGTTGTTGCTGATACTATGTTTGCATCTATGATTGTCATGTTGAAAAGGTTTAAACTTATAAAGCTACAATTGCAATCTATGATTATTAGTGAGCAATATGGTCTTGCTACCATGATGATGATGTTGATAAAGCAAGGGCTGTAAAAAAAATTTGTTAGATGATATAAGGTGGGCTTTAGTGGATTACATCCTTACTCTCACGGATCCTATCTATACGATGCTTAGGTTTTGTGACTCGAATGAACCATGTCTTCGTTCGGTGTATGAGATGTGGGATGATATGATATTGCAAGTGAAAAATAGTATATTTGCACGTGAAAGGAAGTTGGATTTTGATGAATCAAACTTTTGGAATGTTGTTCGAGTATTGTTGAAAGATAGGTGGAGCAAAAGTAATAATCATTTGCAGTGTTTGGCTCACTCTTTAAACCCAAAGTAAATGATTGACTGATTTCTCTACATATTTCCCAATGAAGACATTCGAAGAGAAGTGAATCTGGAACTTGCCAATTTTTTTGGATGTCTTGATGATTTTGTCGATAGAGATTTTATAAGAGATAGATATCGATTATGCAACCATTAAGGTGGTGGTTAGTTTATGGTTCAGCAACCCCTAACCTTCAACCAGCTTGCATTAAGTTATTTTGGCAAGTTTGTTCCTCTTCTTGTTGTGAGAGGAACTTGAGCACTTTTTCATTTATTCACTCAACGAAAAGGTACTAAATCACCCCGCAACGTGCCGAAGATTTGGCGTTTGTTCATAGTAACCTTCGCCTCTTATCAAGAAAAACTTCACAGTATATGCAAGGGGATACGAGGATGTGGGATGTCGCTGGAGATGCTTTAGAGTCTTTGGACGAAATTGGTATTCTACAAATTGTAAATCTATCGCTTCATGAGTCGGAGTTGGAGTCCGATTTATTTGTCCTTGATGTTAATGAAGAAAATCATCATGTTTAGTTTGATCTAGATTTACTAGACAGCTCCTATTACATAACTTTTGTTCATGTTAGTGTGGATTGCTTTTGATGTTGGGATTATCTAACTTAGTTTGATTTTGATTACTAGAAAACTCTTATGGCAGAATTTTTGTGTATGTTAAGAATGAATTATATTTTCTTTTGGAGTTATATAAATTTTGTGTATGTTAGAGTGAAATATTTTTGCTTTTGGAGCTTAATTGAATGATTTAGTTGCTTATGCATAAATATAAATTATATTTTTACCTCCGTATCTATGTCGTATCATATTTAATAAATTTCAAAAATCTGTATCACCGTATTCGTATCGTACTGTATCCGTATCCCCTTATCTATATCCGAGCAACATAGCCAGCAAGGCTTTCTAGAGCATTCAAAGGTGCAGAGTTAAATATCCGGGTACTACGTGGGATAACATCTTCCCAATTTAGTCGCACTGCAGTTCTCATATTTATTTTCCATTGATATGGATAATGAAAATTGTTGTTATGATCAGAAAGGATAATCAATTTTTCTTTGAGGATTGTATAAGTCTCATAAAGTTTTAACATATCCTAAAAATGTTTATATCGTCCCTCAAAATGCGTAGATATCAATTTTTCTTCCAAATTGGAAGAAATCAAATTACAACATTACACCTTATAGATCACACACCAAATAAATTTAGACGTTTGAAAATGTTTATTTGTACCTGGGAATGTATGAAAGTAATACATTGGTATTTTGTGGTACTTGAAACAGAACGTCTTGGGTGTAAATTTTTTCGTAAACCCTCATTTTTACTCTCCACGAAACAGTTCTTGGGTGATTTATTTGATATAGAGTTGTTGAGTTGCCATGAATCTATACATATTTAACTATAAAAAAAATGAATGGTTACAAATTACAGATCATAATCCATTCTTTAGAAAGAGTGAAGGTAACATTAGAATAATAAGTAGAATATCTGGATAATTAGTCAAACGATTAAAATACACAAATAATGAACAGAGAAATAGTTCGCTAGAATAATTAATTACGTCTCAATAATGTTAAGGATCATACACCAGAACCGTCATACAATTAACAGAAGTTCTTGTAAATTAATTCTATTAGAAGCTCATGGGAAAACCTAAATAAGGGATTTAACAAAAAATCTTTAGAAATGAAAAATCCTAATCACAATAATTGTATGATTATTCCAATTAAAAAAACTAAAAAAAAAAAACTAAAAATGTATAATATATCTTATATTTTAATGAATCAGTCCCATATTAAAATTTTATTTTATAAATCAAATGTAGACATCATAATAAATGATTTACCTCTTCTGCTTTCTTTCCAACACAACCGAACATAGAAAGTATGGCTATGTAATTGTTATAATCCATCTTTTCTTTATATTGAGGGATCAAAGTGGGGAAATTTGTAAGAGATTGTGGGTTGATTGGCTGCCGTGAAGCGGTTTGAGCGGTCAGTTATGACGGCAGTTGAGGTTGAAAGGACTTTTATACTGTTCTCTGATCTCTGATAACAATGGATTTGATGTGGAATGATGAAATTCCTTTTGATTTATGTTACGTAGATTAATAACCTATAAACACAATGATGACAATACATTAATTGTCAGCCTTATTATGATAAAATTTGTGAAAGAGTTGTTCATAAAAATATTGTTTGAATGAATTGATTAGATTAGCTTTAGGGGGTAATCAATCAACATAAATTTTAAACGAATTTTTTTTACCTAAATCGGGTTTGGTCGAACTCAAAGTAACTATATGAAAAGTACAATACACTTGCTTTATCATTTAATGATACTATTAAGAGAGTAATCAATTACAAAGCAAGTGCAATACGACGTAACTCCTTACTTTGCAAGGGTCAACATCCAAGTCCTCCGCGTTGTCCACGAAGAATAGTTGTAGCATAAAATCAATGTTAGTCAAACCGTCTATGGGATTGAGAAAATGTGAAATCTGATCCATATAAATTTATTGCATAAATTCCCTCCATCACCTACCACGATTGTAGATCAAAAATTATTCATTGAGTGATACATATTTTGTGTCAACAAGACCTCCAGCATTACGCAATAAGGTACACAATTTACTAAAAGCAGACATCGTGAATCGTAAGTTAAACTTACTCTTTACATCAGTTCGAAGGGTAACACGTTCTAGATACTTAGCTTGTTTTGCTTTCTTACGAATAATGTTGTATCGTTTTCTTTTCCTACCATTCAATCCGGAATTTGACTCCATTTCGTGTGCAATAATACAGAAACAAATTATAACGACAAATCTCCAAAAAAATTGATACAACATCTCAAGTAAGAGTTCATTCCTCCTAGAATCCATTTGCACAGTTTGTAATTAAATTCATTATCATATAGTTACCCAGTAGCAATGTACTCAATACTTGAGTAATATACACACAAAAAATACGAATAAGTACTAGGACAACTAAGAACAAAGATCAAACTTAGTCAGCTTAATTGCAAAATTTGCATAAGGCAGTACAATTGCATAAGGCAGCTTAATTGCAAACAAAAATAGGAATTCATGAACAAAAATATAACATACTAGCATTTATAACAGCAAACTATTTTAAGAACAAAAATTGCACAAGATTTATAAAAGACAACTATAAGAACAAAAATAATACTAAGGCAGCTTAATTGCAAAATTTGCATAAGGCAGCTTAATTGCAAACAAAAATAGGATTTCATGAACAAAAATATAACATATTAGCATTTATAACAACAAACTATTTTTTTAAGAACAAAAATTGCACAAGATTTATAATTGCTCAATGCAGCCTAAATAATTCAAAATTGGAGGCCGAAGGGAACTACGTTAAATTATTCTGCCCAAAGTTATGTTACAAAGTTCAAAAGTACGAATTTTTACAGAAACAATTTTCAACCAAAAAAAAAAAAAAATTCAGCTCACTTCGTTCCTTCTTCCTTGGGGTTCGATTCACGGCTTCAAGTCCTATTTATGAAGATGTACAATTAAATAAATTCATAACGATGCCATTGAATCAAAAAAATGAAGACATTTGAAAATGGAAACTGTGCTATGGCTCTCTTACCTTTCGCGAGCTGGAGAAGAAAGTGGGAAGGAAACTTTTTGTTTTTTTTTTTCATTCCTTATCATGGAAGATAAATTAATGGCATTTTGGTGTACATAAGTGGAACTTTCAAGGACAATTTCAGATGTTTTAATATAATTGAGGCCGGATTAAATAATTTATGGGCTACATACCCAATTGTAATCGGCTGGATAAGTGGGCTGGCCCACACTTTCCTGAGATTATAGCGGGCAGCCCGTCTTTTAATCATGGAAACCGAACTAGAAACAACACACCCTTAGTATTACAGATTTTTTCAGTTCACTACACCTAAAAATTATACTCTTATTATCTTATACATATATGCGCTTTCTGAGTGCTAGGCAATGTTAGGGGTTTGGGGATGTATTGATTAGCCCTGTTTAACTTGTAACAAAATTGTTATAAAAGATTGATGGTTATCTTTCAATGATTTTTTTAATGATAAATACAATACATCAACATTATCATAATCAATCTAAGAACACATCATTATTATTTAATTAACAACTCACACTAATAAGAATTAAATCCCTGATCGAATGGTTGACATGTACCAAATCCACTTAAATATACAATATTCAATTATTTTGACAACTTTTAGACTACTGGATTTTAGGGGCTTTTGTGGATATTAATATATATTATCAAATGGAAGTTAATTCCCCTATTTGTGAATGTGCCTTTTGTTTTTTATTTTCACCAACCGTAATTAATAAAATTATCACGGAAAATAATGTTAAGAAGGAGACTTGACTTTTAGATAGTTCGAGCATTGCGATTTGCGACCCGTTGACCATCCCGCAATATATGTAAGTATAATAAGGTATCGTATTCAATATATTTTAAAGTTTGTTTCAAAATATTTAAAGAATAGGCAAGAAAATCTCAAAATTGACAAGTTTGTCACACACTATGCTGAGAATTTTACCTCGAACTTATAAAGTTGAAGCAATTATAGGAATTTTTGATCTAATTGTGAATGTGAACTAAGTCATACCAATTAATTGAAATGTTAAACTAGGATGAGCCCAATATTAATTGAATTATAATGGCCTAGGAAAACTGGAATGCTATTATTTCTATTATGGCATAGGTATACATTTTTCTTTTCATTTTTGTTTGGTTTCCTCTCCTCGTAAATCACAATAAATATAAGCCTCTCCGTTACGTTCACGGATCTTAATTTTGCGAAGCGATCTATTTCTAGTCCATTTTTATTTCTATTTTTGATGAAAGTAACTGAAATGTTGAATTATATCGGTTGAGCCCAATGTAGAAATTATTTGACTTATAATGGCCTGGGAAAACAGAAATGCTAACTTTTTTTTTTGGGCTGGTAATTTCCTCTCCTCGTAATTCAGACTAAATTATAAGCCTATGAGTTAAGTCCATGATATATACAAGAATATTTAGACGACTAAATTAATAGACTTATAAGCCTTTGAATTTATGAATTTCGTCGTCTATAAATCTAAATATAAATGCAGATAAAAGCTACAAGCATATTTCAAAAATTAATAAAATGTTGTCGAATATGTCAAGCTTGTGCTTTTGATATTATCGAAGAATATCGTACTATTTTTGGTATTTAAGTTGATTCAGTAATTTCAAAACATGGATCGTGTGCCAAACCCAAAATCGGATCCATTCGGTATGGTTTGGCACACACAAAACCCAAAGTACAATTTTGGGCATTTTTTTTTTTTGTTTTTTCTTTTGAAATTTTTATGGTGAAATACAAGTTATACACAAGATATGAATGAAATTGTAATTTATTAAAATTCAGTTATAGCAGTTGGTTCGATAAACTGAAAACAATATTAGTTCGGTAGTTTGGCTCTTACCAAATTCAATTTGAGCATGATTCAATGTATATTTTTTTTTTGGTTTCCCAAGGGTTTAATCCCTTTCGAGGCGCGTCGGGCACATAAAGTGGAAACCTCTCCCAACAGGGATTCGAACCTGAAACCGTGCAAACTTTTACTATGAAATATACTAGAATCCTAAAATTTCATAGTAATATTAATCATATATATAGTGCAATTTGTACGTAAAAGAGACGAATCGTCCCATGACACCTTTTGTTGTACAATTGTTGCCCCTGGCCTGCTTTGATCCCCCATCCAACAAAATGTTACTTTCAGTACTTGGATTCCTTTGGCCTTTCCAAAGATTGTGTATGTGTATGTTCTAATTTAATTTCATTTAAGTATTTCAGTTGTATTAATAATTATATTATAAATATATTCAAAAAAATTATGAGCATGCAGGACCACCATGGACCCACTAGCTAGACTCTTCCTCATAAACGCAAGCATTATGTTTGCATTTTAGTTTCATCCCAAGTTTCTCAAGAAATATATATATATATATATATATATATATATATATATATATATATATATATATATATATATATATAGCAGCTACCTAATTAATTAACAATATAATGTATAAATTACATGTTGTGTCCGATGGAGACTACCGCCAGGCTCTTAATCTTTTAAATGAATTAATTATTTTGAAATGAATATTTCTTATTGTTAGGCTTGTTTTCATCATTTTTCTTTATATATATAAGGGACTTCAATAACCGAGAACTTTAATTACACAATTTCTTAGTACAAGCTTTACAATATTTCTGCTTCATAACTCAAGAATACTGGCATCTCAATTCTGATTCATGATTTCTACAAATTAACATACAAAGATTTAGTAAATATGAACACCCCGCCTTTTCATGTGGTTTCAATATGTTTTGGCTGTTATATACTAACTTAACTAGAATTCTAGAAAGATATTGAAAATCGATCCGGCTAATAAGTCAATCTAAAGACTAAATAAGGTGGATGTGGTAAGTTATAGGATTAAATTTGATAATCTAATATATACAAGACTAAATGTGGATAATGGCAAAGATACAGGACTTCTGTAATTTTTTTCAATTAAAATTTAAAAATTAAATTATGGCTTCTTGTAATTATTATACACGACGCTAGGTCAAAAAGTTAGGTCAAAAAGGGATTAGAATCCACTTGTCAGTTTCCGATTGGGTTTCTCTTGGGACAAACAGCTAGGTCGAAAAGGGATTAGAATACTTTTGTGGATCAGACAGGAATTACTATAATACTATCTATAAGTAATTCTCTAAATTAATTATTTGATACGAAGAAGAAATTACAATGGGGAAGTGTTTCCGATCAAATCATTTTCACCATTTCTAGCCTTATCCTTCACGAGAATCTCGAATTTTAGGGCCCGGATCCGGTCTTTCAAGATCGAAAAAACTTGATTCCACTTGGGATACGAGTTGTTTTCGAAATTCTTTGTGAGACATTTACCTATACAAAAGAATCAGGGCGCAGCGTCCATTTCAATCTTTTCCAGGCAATCGTCTTGCATTAACAATACTAACATATATGACACATTTTTTTTCATTTATGATATGATATAAGAAAATTTATATCTGATATTTATAGGGTTATTTAAGGATATCAAATTACTTTTGATACATATTAATTAGAATATATATTATTATTTAAAACTTATTTTAATTGATTGATTATCACAAAAAAGACGAATTATAAGAAAATTAATAGAATGGAGGTAATACGTCTACTCTGTTGTAATCAACTAGGGGAGGAAGAAAAATTGATACATGTATCTGTACGCATCAATTTATTAATGATGATGAAAAAAAAAAAGCATGAGTTTCTCCGAAAAAGCAAGCTAGAAGGGGCCCTAAAATGAAGATCAAAGCTAAGATCATCTCCAAGAGACCATATATGTATAACTTAAATTATAAGAAAAAATAAAAGTTTTGGCCAAAAATTAAACTCCAAGGAAACTATTATATTTTAAGACCCTTAAAAAATTATAAGTTTGGCCTCTTAAATATAAAAGACCAAAGTTAATTGTTAAAAGTTTTTTTTGCATTGAAAGTACAAATCTTTTTGCATTGGGAGTCTTTCAGCTTCACCAACGCTCATTTCTTCTTAGCATTTAGCTATTCATCTCTGTCCATTCCCTTGGTTCCGTGCATAACTTTTTTGTGGCTTCTTTTTCTTTTTCCACTCATAGCTTGGTGAAAGAAAACACAGTGGATACACATGCTCTAAGTGTGGAGTACTACACTTTGAGCATGTGTACCGGCTGTGTTTTTTTCACTAGGAGGGCCGGCGAACATAAGCTAGGAAGAAGAAAAATCTTGGTGACTATTGTCTGATCGAGTTGTAAGGGTTTTATAGATGGGCTTGTGTGTGAGAATTAATCAACAAAAAAAAAAAGGCATCATTGCAATTGCTCTTGGATTGGGACATTGCTGGCAAGCTGAACAAGAAAACACAAATCTCAAAAATAGTACTGGTCTGAAAATTTTAATTTCCCGGTATTTTTTCCATATTCATCCTTGATCTTCATTCTACTTTTCTTTCTTGTTTGTCTTAAAAGAGAAATTCTTATTTTTTGTGATTTTCTTTTATAAAAATTTGAACTTAAAGTGAAACTTATCCGTCAGATGTACGATGGACTTAAATATTCAAAATCAATTTTCAATAAGGTTGAGAATTAATCTGACATTTTCACACGGGCCATTTCTCATTCCTAATATTTAGCCATTATTGCACGCAAGAGGTGAAAAGTGATGTCATGGGTTCAAATATTAAAAACTGAGCCTACACGCCTTCTCTAGATTTCCTTTTCCTTGATTCACTTTCTCAATAAAATTTCAATAACACATTTTTCAATGTGGTCAGCTAGCTGGATCCTGCATAAGAACATACCTGTGTAGACTTTAATTGTAATTGCTTTAGGAAGTTGCAAAATAGTAATTTTGCAAATAAAAAAAAAAAAAGGGAAAGCAGATTTTTAGTGTTTGCACTTGAAAAATGAACTTATTTGGTATTAATAATTATTCAATTACATATGTACCCTCACTATTGCCCAATTATCAAATATTGATAATTTATTAAGGATAAAATGTGACAAAATTGTTTCTAAAATATTACGAAATTGCAACATTACTAAATAAAACACCTATTATTTTTCCAGAAGTATTTCTATATGTTTTCTTGTTGAGAAGCAATAAAAAAAATCAATTTGCAAACACTCCCAAAGAAAAGCAGAGAAAAATGCTCGACTCTTGAGATTGTTGATGTTATAAAATCTCCTAATTCTAAGAAAGAAAAAAGAAAAAATGATGCTTTCTAAAAGTGTTTGCACAACACCTCTGTAGTCTGTATGTGATGGCCTTTTACTTTACCTCTATTTAATATTTTAATTTATGCACAACCTGTGTAGAGTAAGGTACACATAGTGGCCCGGTCTTATGCAATTAATGCACGCGTTATCCATCACCCATATTTTCCTTTATATGTAGCATTATATAATAGATGCATGTCGTAGAGAATTAAATGATGGTGCCTCTAATCCAATATTTTGAAATGAAAAAATAGTAGTTTTAGGTTGTGTTCGTTTGGGTTGATAAAATTATGGCCCAATTGCTAATCTTGGCTCATAACATAGTTGGGCCAATTTTTTTATTACCTGTTCGGGTATTTATCGGACTTGTAAGTTGATGCGGCCCAATAACCTTATATACTGTTCGGTTGGCTCGATAACTATGAAATTACGTTTATACACCCCACTTATCTCAAGATCTGACTGTTGATTGTTAATCAAATAATAGCCATTGGATGAAATCAAAACTCCCTAACCCTGGAATTGAGGCTCATTTCGCGATACCCTCTTCTCCTCTAGGGTTCCCATTCGTTTGAAACCACTTCCACCGCCGCGTATTTCTCCGTAGTTTTGGAGTCGTTTAGGGTTAAATTTGAGAGGAATTTGTTCCACCGCTACAAGGTATGCAAGTTTATATGATAATTTCCATGTTTTCTTCGAATTTCATGTGTTTAATTTTTGTTTCTCCGTTTAGGGTTTAGGGTTCCGCCGCCGCGTCTTTCTCCGAGCATTTTTTGTCGTTTTCAGTCAATTCTCCGAGGGCATATCTACCACCTTTGCAAAGTATGCAATTTTCATTACAAGTTTTCAAATTTTCTTCGAATTTCTAGTGTTTAATTTGTGTTTTTCAATTCAAGGTTTAGGTTTTCTCCAACACGTCTTTCTATCGCCGCTGCAAGGTATGTAATCTTGTTATTAAAGTTTTTCCAACATTTTCTTCAATTTGTGTTTAATTTTTGTTTTACGTTTTTTTCCCTCAAGCATACCAGTTTCCTTGCCATGGAGAACCATCAATCTAGTAGCAATAGTTCTCAAAGTGGCGCTTCCGTGGGAGGCCGAATGTGTCAGTTTTGAGCACTAGTTAAGCTTTACACTTCGTACACGAAGATGAACAATGGACGGCGTTTTCTCCGGTGTGGTGGTGTTCAGGTGAGTATCAATATTTTGATTCTTTTGACATTGATCATTTACTTTCATAAAGGATAGTGTAGATTGTTCTTGATTTATTAACATGATATGATCATGATCATTTATAATATTGTGCAATTTATGTTGTTCTCTTTGTCTCTGTCTTGTGTTTATAAATGTCGACATGTTTGGACTTTATTAGAATCAGTTTAAAAGCACATGTAGTTTATAGCCATGAAGCACATTTTTTTGAGGTTTAGGCACCAAAAGCACATTTGTTGGATCTTTTTCATGAGTTTACTTGACCTGAGTATCAACATAATAACTTATAATAGATTAAAATTGTTCTACTCTTGATTACATGAGTAGTGAGTGTATTTTTTAACCTAAAAAGTTTGTAACATATTTCAATATGGCTCTGTTTCAATTATGTTTCAAACATGTTGTAACATTCTCAAATTTTAATTGGCGGGGAGAAACGCGTGACTTCTTTGAATGGGTAGACCCTTACATGTGTGCCCAGGCACTCAATAAAACCTGGGCTAATGGTAAGGGTCAATCATCTGGATGATGAGAACCGGCGAATGGATACAACCCTTGTGGCCATGGAGGCAGAAAATAGGAGGGAGTATTTTTTTGGCCAGATATATTTGGACGCTAGCACAATAAAATCCAACCGTTTTTCGTAGAAAATGAAGAGCTCCCCAGAGGTACAAGCTTTATGTGGAAGTAAAACACACAACAAAAGATTTACGTTCTTTACTAACTGAAAACGATCGGGCACAGGCCGACTAAACAAAACATAATTATGCTGAACAACATTTACACCTACAACAACAAGAAATAAAAAAGTGAGATGATCCATACCAAAAAAAAAAAAACAAATGTTGAAATAAACTATTACAAAAAGAGAGATAAAGCACACGTGAATCATACCCCACAGTGGAAGAGGATGCATTATCCGCAGACTGTACGTAGATGGAAGAAGCAGGATAATCAAAATAGAAGTGGAAGAACAAACATGCGGCACAAAAGGTGTAGGAACACTATTCCTCAAAGTAACCAAATTAGGAGACGATTTGAGTAAGTAGAGTTCGTGGCGTTTCTTAGCAAGAATCTCGACCTTCTTATTCAGATCCATTGTAGCATACCGGATACGAGCCTTCTCATTACGAGCAAACCTTGGAGCACGATTACCAGGAACCAAAATCCACAGGATTTGAACATCTGCAAGCACATAAGGAGCTAGAAGACAAAGAGTAAAGGAAAAAAATCAAAATTATTAGGAAGTCTTACTCTCACATAATGTGGTGAACATAACAGTAGAAAGAACAACAACGATAATACATATAACAATAAAAATCCACACCGTGAAAACCCCACCAAATAAGTACTTGAACAAACTAAAGCAACAACTTCATTCAAAGATGGAGAAGCCAAAGAAAACGAAGTAGTAGGAAGCAATCACGAAACTCCTGCAAGTAATGCCACATTCTTCTCAAAATCCTTGGCTGCATATTTAGCCCTCATCTTCTCATTGAACAACAAACGCTTTTGAATGTCTCATTCAACATCAACAATAGGCAAGATTGCCAAATAGATGACATCCAACGCTTAGGAACACAGAGCAAATGCAAGAAAGAAAAAGTCAATACCAGGAATGGGAACAAAAGAATTAATAATAATTATAAAAAAAAAAGAACAAAACAACCATAGAGAATGCAAAGGGCCCGTTTGTCTCTTATTTGGGAAAAAAATTCACCTTTCCCAAATGCGGAACAAATAGGTCCCCTTGTTTTTGAAATATTCTCATTTGGGCTAAAATTTTATACAGTAGGGCTTTTTTTTTAAAAAAAAAAAAAAAAAAAAAAAAAAAACCTACTCTACTACTTACCCTTTCTCCTCTCACCTCACTCATCACTGCTCCCCACCATCATTATCTCCCCTCTCACAAGCCGTTACATAATATATATATATATATATATATATATATATATATATATATATATATATATATATATATATATATATATATATATATATTATTTTCCACATATATTACATATAATATATATACATTAACTTTAATCAAACCAATTAATCATATATAACTAACTGATTTGACATAAAATCTTACACCTAATTAGTTAACTTCTTACAACCTAACCTATCAAAATAACTTACATATTCATTATTTTCTAAATCATCCTCCCAAAACCAAACCAACAACATTAGGCCATCTCTAAGAGCAAGTGTAAAACTTAAATTTTAAGAGTTTTATTAAAATTATGACAAAAAGTGCTCGCCAAGAGCACATGTATAATTTAGGAGTTGTTAAGATTTATAGGTTTTGATGGTCAAATACAAATTGCTATTTGCACTTGTTTGCAGGAAAGTACAAAAACTTTTGTACTTTCCTGCAAATGAATAAATTATTTAGAACAAAATTAAATTTCATTAGCCGGAAATCTGAAAATCTCTCTTCTTTACTTCAACCACAGTCTCTGCACATTAATTAAATCATCAGCCAAAAATTCTTAGCCTTCAACCAACTTCTACAATTCTTTACTTCCCAACCAACAAAATTAATTTCAACATCAACAAATTTACTAGTATAAAATTTACACTGAAAAGATAAAAAAATTACCAGTTCTATAGATTAAAAAAAGAAGAAAAAAATCAAAGGTAAATATGAAGAAACATACTGAAAAAATCAACCTCTCCCCCTCCCCTTTAATTCCAGAGTAAATCCTTCTCATTTCCCCTCGTAAACCGTCGAATCAGACCCTACCCATCCCTTAGAAGTCGTCAAACCCCATTATCCCTCCCCCATAGTAGATCTCCGACCATTCTTTCCCCACCAAGAGCCGCCGTGACCGCCGCATATAGTTTTTTTTTTCACGAGAGCTATTGAAATCTGATTTTAGGGTTTTTTTTTTTTAATGAATGATTTTAGGGCTGATTATTGTTATGAAATCAAAAAAAACTATTTACATTTGTAAAGTTGTTGTTTTTAGGTTTTGTACGTTTTTTTAATGAAAGATTTTAGGCCGCGTTTGGATGTTTACCTGAAATTTGATTTTCAGGTTAATGCAAAAAAACAACCAAACATGACCCTTAGATTTTTTTTTCCTAAGGTCTCGTTTGGGTGGCAATTTTTCTGCATTAACATGAAATCTAATTTTCAGGTCAATTCAAAAA
Organism: Penstemon barbatus; assembly: GCA_003313485.2. NCBI lineage: Eukaryota > Viridiplantae > Streptophyta > Magnoliopsida > Lamiales > Plantaginaceae > Penstemon > Penstemon barbatus. The sequence continues at coordinate 27,990,301 of CM064881.1, forward strand.
AAGAAGCCAAACACGGCCTTACTGTTTTCTTGTTTTTACGGCAGCATTAGTTAAACTTATGTTTAAACTAAAAATAGTATTATGTGTAGAATTTTAATATTTATACATGTGTGCATATGGATCAAAATCGTGACGGGATCTATGAAAACAGGTTTCCATCCGATGGAGAATTCATCCAACGAACCTTGTTTGGAGAGGACTATCCGTACCAACATCCACAAGAATCAAGTCTACCGGATTTGAACTTCAATGAAACACCGTCGAACACGGGTTTCAACGTTCGTATTATGTTATCCGTACCAACATCCACATGACCCTTAGATTTTTTTTCCTAAGGTCTCGTTTGGGTGGCAATTTTTCTGCATTAACATGAAATCTAATTTTCAGGTCAATTCAAAAAAAGAAGCCAAACACGGCCTTACTGTTTTCTTGTTTTCACGGCAGCATTAGTTAAACTTATGTTTAAACTAAAAATAGTATTATGTGTAGAATTTTAATATTTATACATGTGTGCAGATGGATCAAAATCGTGACGGGATCTATGAAAACATGTTTCCATCCGATGGAGAATTCATCCAACGAACCTTGTTTGGAGAGGACTATCCGTACCAACATCCACAAGTATCAAGTCTACCGGATTTGAACTTCAATGAAACACCGTCGAACACGGGTTTCAACGTCGAGGAAACACCAACAAACATAGAATTGAATATCGAAGAAACTATGAACATTCGAAAACGCGGAAAAAAAATTCCAATGAAGAGGATCTCCTTATCACTTTCGGGTACCTAAACATGAGTTTAGATGCGATACGAGAAAACGGTAAAAAAAAGTGAAGCATTTTGGAAGAGAGTTCATAAATATTTTGTAACTCATTGTCCCAGTGGAAAGAGCGAGCGCTCTCAAGATGCTCTTGCAAGTCGTTGGCATCATATCAATGGTGACTGTAACGAATATTTTGAATGTTATACCCAAGTTAACAATTTACAAAAGAGCGGCATCACAGAGGCAGACAAAGTATAATGCTAAATTATTTTATTTGTTGGAATTTAAACTTTTACGCATAATGAGTACATGTTGATATTTTTTTTACTTCTATTACAGGTATTGCATGCCAAAGAAATGTTTAATCAAGCAAAAAAAAAAAGACATTTTGTTTTACATCATTGTTGGAACGTAGTCAAGGACAATCCAAAATTGAACTTGCTTAAAATAACTCAACACCCCAACAAATCATCAAAAAAGAAAATTGGCTCATGTCCTCGTTCTTCGCTTGCAACCTCTGATTTTGAGATGAAATGTATGAAATGATTATAACAATTGGACTTGTTTATATAGAGAAAAAATGTAGCCGTTGTTGCTTCGGAATATGACATTGAAAGTTATATTTTAGAATATTGGCCGTTAGAATAAAAAGGAATTTGACCGTTGGAAACAAATCCATACTAATTAAATTAAAATGCATACAAATTAAAATTAAAATTGTAAATTAAAATTTTATAATTTGATTATCATTCTAAGAAATTTGTTACTATTGACAATTAGCGAAACTTCTTTAGCGACAGATTAGCGATAATTATTGACAATTAGCGAAACCTCTTTAGCGACAGATTAGCGATAATTAATGTTGTCACAATGATTTAGTGATAATATTTTGATTATCATTTTTGGGCATTGATAAATGTCAATAATAAAAATTAATATTTTTTTAAAAAGACTATTTTTTTATTATGAAATAAAATCAATTACTATTATAAATATATCATTATTATATATATAAAATAATAATTAAAGTTATTTGTTAAAATATAAACTAGCTGTTGGAGTGAAATTGTATAGTTGTTAAAAAGTAGTCTCTTAAAATATAAACTAGTTGTTGGAATGCAGAGTAAAAAGTCAAAGTGTATAACACTGTTCATTAGTTATATTTTAAGATAAGAGGCCGAAATTTAAGAGCGATGTTGGAGATGGCCTTACGCAAATCTAGTTTATTTCTCAAATCTCTACCACTCTCCCAAAGGTCAAACAAACAAGCCCAATGGATTTCACCAAAAAAGAAAAGAAAAAAAGATAACACACACACGCAAGATAAGAACAACACATGTCCATTGTCTCCTTCTTTCGGATTACAACAATGTGTTATTTTTAGTAGAAAACATTTCGATGCATTCATAAAAATGTAGCAATGGACCTATATACACATTAAGTCATGTAGCTGCGATCTATCTTGATCGATGATTAATTTTTGTTCAAAATAACATTTAAATGTCTATTTGCTAATTAATCAGAACTAACAAATAAGTTCATATTTTTGGGTTTGATATAAGATACTAATTGATGCACTTCGAAAAGTTTCACATTTTTTGTTTCATTTTTAGGAAGCTAACTTGTAAAAAATTTATAAGAACAAAGTATTTCAAGTAATATCTTTCATTCTTTAGAATCGAAAACAAAACCTTCAAGAATAAGGTGTAGCAATCTTTCTTTGATTAATAGAAGCCAAATGACCTACTACAGGATTCATTTACATTTTCACAATCAAATTCGAGAATAAAACATAGTGTGAAGTTGACTGGGAAAGATGACGAGAAGGCAATATGAAACTTTCAACTGAGGAGAGCAAGCAAATACATCATACTTTCGTGTTTGCAGTAACATTCATCTTAAAAAAACATAAAGAAAAATAAATAAATTTGACTTTCCTATGCTTTTCGAACTGAGAATTAAAATCGTAAAGCATAAGTTGTGGCCATATTTCTTTGATTAATAGCAGCCAAATACTTCGGGACCTTATTCAAAGCAATAAAAAAGTTAACCTTAATCATAGAGAAGGAAGAATAGAGAATTGATATATTGGAGAATATCACTATTTGAAAAAAGAAAAGTGCGCGGAAGAAAAATGAAGGATAATTCATTCGAATAAATCAATGTGCAATGGATTCTCAAGTAATCCATCTACACTAATAATAAATTGTCAAATAACCAATAGGGGTGAAAATTGGACCGAGAGCTCGTGACTCGGCTCGAACTCGGCTCGACATGGGCTCGATCGAACTCGTTCGAAGCCTTGCCGAACCGAGCTTGAACATGAAGCCAGGCTCGATTGACTTTATGACTCGAGTCTGAACATATGTTGGTCAGGCTCGTGAAGCTCGTGAAAGATGGTTTGTTCTTGAAGTGTAACAATGGTGGAAAAGCTCAGTTCAATTTCCAAGAAAGTATGCAATGGTTGAGGAAAAACGTACAACAAAAAGGAAAAATAAAAGTAATATTTATATTATTAATTTAATGGTTTACATTGAATAGGGTTTAGTTTATGTATTTTTTTGCTGACAAATTCATTACGTGTTCCAAAGACAGGACATACCAATTGCTGTAAAAGTAACTTTTGTCTATTGAACAAGATTTTTTTTACTATTATTTTTTAAAGTTGCATTTGAAAAGTACAGGGTAGGTAGGGTAGCTAAAGGCTGCAGAAGCATAAAATAAGATTGATCCAACACTTTTACTTCTCCAAGCTGAGCCGAGTATTAGATGAACATAGTAAGTATAGTTCGAGTCGAGTTCGAAAAATAGAATGTATGACTGGCTCGAGCTCGAGCCGAGCCTGAGCAAGTTGGCTTAATTTTCGAATGAGCCTGAACAGTTGTGTGTTCGGTTCATTCAAGCTCATTTTCAGTCCTAATAACCAATCAACATCAGTGTACTTATTAACAATTTCAATTCAAAGAAACTTATGATTACTTCTATTTAACATCAGCTGACAAATAACTATGTACACAATCAATTTTAATATATTTTCCACTCCCAACTACCAAACTAAAATATGGTTTCAAATTCAGATTTTCATCTAGTTACATGTCAGCAATACAAAAATACATATTTATTTGTACTAAGGCATAAGTCATCAATGGAATAGATCTTTCACAACACAGAGAGCAAGTACAAAAGACTTAAAAACGTGATTGGAACATTTGGATCAATTAGTAATTCAACTAAATATTAACATCTCTTTTCACCAAATTGTTGTCTATACTTTCCGATCCAACACTCAAATTTGCATAGAATTAGCATTTTTTATTGAAGAGCTTCATTAATATGAGAAATTCATAGTGCCAAATCAGACAAGATACTTATATCAGAACTAACAGTGATATAAGCTGATAAAATGGTAATGTTTTCAATTCCAAATACAATCAATTTGTAGTTCTTCTGCACTATATTGAACCAAATTCTTTATAAGTAAGAGATAGATGATAACCACATAAAACTTAAAGAATATATGGTTCATCCATATACAAATAAAAATCATTTACAGAAGAAAATGCAGTCCCCTATTTATGTAGCAAAAGTTCTGATCTTAAATAAGATTCCATGTTCGTGATTGCAATCAATTTTCCTTTTCAAGCAAACTAGACCAAAATACCATCAGACTATCATCCATAAAATGACCAAAAAAATGTAGAAAATGCATATGCATATACATATACATATACACAAGTAATAGAAGTAACATAACAAAAACATTAGACAACATCCATTAAAGCGACCAAGTCAATGTTGGAATTGAAGTGCATACATATTTAGAGGATATAAAATAAGAAACAGAAGTCCACGCACCTCCGAAAGAAAACGAAGAAGCAAGAACACATGGCCAAACAACCCACAATAGAAATGAACCAAAATAAGTAGAAGAAATAAATAGAACAATATAACAAAATCTATTGACAATCATAAATCAACATTCCAAGATAACAACAAATAAGAAGCATAACTGGAATTAAGTTTGTAACAATTCTTTCCAAATTGTGACAATAAATCATATATTCAACCTATTGAAGTGGAAGGTCAATAATTGTTGAAATGTGAGATATTTTGCTTGAAGGTTCTAGAAAGTTCAAGTTTGATCAAGATATTTCATGTATAAGTTAGTGCCTATTTGGTAGAAGTATCTAGAATAATAACAATAAATCCTAGGTATCTAAGATAAATGAGGATAAATCTACTACATGTAAATTGTACTAGAAACTAAGATAGAACTAGATATTCTACAGTGTTCCATAAACAAGTATAAATATGAGTACACTACTCAAATGTAATGACTAAGAAAGATGAAGCAATTGAATAAAAATTTTCTCTCTAAAATTTATTCTCTTCCAATTAACTACGAAAACAATTAACATATCAAAAAATCAAGTTGATATCAATTTTACAATTGATTCAACCCTCAAAAACCCAACAATAACTTAAACTTTTGCTAGTATACACAAAAAATAAAGTTAAGGATTTTAGTCAATTAACTTTTTGATATTATTATGAACATGCACTTGGTATTTTGATATAATCTGAGCTTAATTGATAATGTATGAATGATCTGGTGGCTATTATTTCTCAAATTATCCTCAAGAAGAATAGGGTAACCAAAGACATTGAGAAACTCTTGGTTAACAATGGATGGCGTTCGCTCCTTGTTTTCCAAAATCAAGTTCAGCCAATTCAGCCGCATAACAGGGTTAGCGACACTGATTTGACCCTTTTTTCGCGCGAAGGCATGGACTGCTGTAAAAGGTTACTCTTGTGTTCAGAGTATATTACTTGGGCTCGACTACTCTATGAAGGAAATTTGGGGGCGCCCAACCGAGAAGGGGATGAAAAAATCGCTGGAAGAAATTAAAGAGCAAGGAAAAGATGATGGCGACATTTTGGAGGATCGAACTCCATAACTTGGAGATGAAAGCAGCATGGCGCTTCGTGCACATTGAAGACAAAATAAGAAAAGAGATTTTGGATGCAAAAAAAACTTGGCCTTAGGACCTTGGTGGGCTGTAGAAACCCTCAGCCTCCTTTATTATGTACCTCCAGGATTATTATTTTGTTGAGTCTCCTGTATTATGAATGTTTATATTCAGTTCTAGTAAATTAACATTAATTGCACTCTTCAAATCAACTTCAATATTCATATGTTTGACAAATATTTATATTTTGTTGAGCCTCACGTATTATGAATGTGATTTATTCAGTTCTAGTAATTCCTCTTGGAAACTCATTGACATTTTTAAACTTCATTCTTTAATTCCTTTTGGAATCTCATTGACATTAATTGCAGTCTTTAAACTTCATTCTTAATATGTATGTCAAATATCTATATTTTGTTGAGCCTAAAAAAAATATTGAGACTAAATATCTCACATTGATTGAAAACAATAGTTAAGTTCACCTCATAAGGTCTTAGGCAATCCTCACCTTACAAGCTAGATTTTGAGATTGAGTTAGGCTCAAGCCATATAAGTTACTTAGCTCAATCCATGTGGTGAATCTTAATATGGTATCAGAGCCCAGGTTGAAGTGGGACACTTCCTTCCTTAATGGGCTCTTCCTTGCATGCATGATGTGATTTATTCTTCACCCATACGGTCTGGGCAAATCCACGTGTTGGACTTTTACCCACATGTTCATAATTCGCAAATATTGGGCTTTAATATGTCACGTGTTAAGCTTGTTTCACCCACATATTCAGCCCGCTCATACGTGAAGGGGGATTATTAAGACTAAATATCCCACATTGGTTGAAAACAATAGTTAAGTCCACTTTATAAGGTCTTGGGTAATCCTCACCTTACAAGCTAGCTTTTGATGTTGAGTTAGGCCCAAGCCATGTAAGTGGACTTAGCCCAATCCATGTGGTGAATTTTAATAACTACTAATTCAAAAAATTAGATCTGCAAAAATCATTCTGGAAATGAATAGAGAAGAGAGAATCAAAAGAACCAAGTTAAAGCAATGTGATCCTAAGATGCTTACAAAAGTGATTGTTGGGAGATACGGTAAACATAGATGTCTTCTTCGAAATTGGGACTCTTAAACTTAAAAAACTTAAAATGAAAATTCACAGCTATGCAATCTTAAAAATTTTGAAAAATATAAACTATTAATTTCTTTTTTTTTCTTTCTCTGTATCAGCAAGAAAAGATGACCAAAAAAATAAAAATCCTTACTAAAGCTCAACAAAAAGTTAACCTTTGAATCTCTGAATGACGAAGAAGCATATAAAAGAAAAATACCACAACAAGTGAAGAGTTAAATTGTAGAGAATACAATGATTAAACTGTAACAATAAAACACAACATTTTTAGGAAAATCGTCTAAAGGATGACATGGAACATAAATAATAATAGCAAAATTTAATAGAAAAGAAGAATTAAAAAAATCATATCCACAATTAACTCAATTAGTCTCAGTTGTTTGATAGAGTTTGAAGATTAGAATGAGGACTGTTGGATAGAGGGGCGTAATTGCAAACTGGGATTAATTTGTATTACACGCGCTATGAAGCCTAGTAAATTGGTTGCACGTGGGTCAATGGAAAATAAGCAATTGGGGGCCATTATCAACCCTTTAGCTTTTATTTCAGAAAAAGTGAGTAATTTCCTATATTTGTGATTGGTGTCAGGTGGTTTAGGCCTGAAAACAATAGGGGTGGATTTGTTTGGTGGTTTGTATGGGCTAACAACTGGGTTTTCTTTTGTAGGGTTTAGGGATGTTTTGTGATCTGGAGACAATAGCAATCAGTGTAGCTTTCTGCTATAGTGACATGAATATGGCTTTATTAAGATTTTTAGGTTTAAGACTCATAAAAGTCCTGTTGATGTCATCTCTAATCCCACTTATATAAAGTAGCCCCAAAAATATCATCAATATATCATAGCTTAAGCAATTTTAAATTAGCTTTCAATTCCTCGAACTTTCTACGATAGTTATAAACAATACTTATCTGCCTTAGAGAGCTGAATTCACATATTAGCATCTCTGGTTTAATTCTCTCAAAATGTTCATACACATCATAAATAAATTGCTCCCAAGTCATATCTCACATCTGCTCATAAGAAGCTTGATACCATAAATCTGCATCACCATCCAAATATACAGAGGCCAGAGTAACCCTCTGATTCATTAGTACTGCAGTGACAACATTATACTACCTCGTACACTTCCTGGCCCAATCCCTAGGGTTCTCTCCATCAAATCTAGGAAACTCTATGTGAGGCAATGAATTGTGATTGCCTTGATTGTTTGTGTAGGTATTGCTGAGAGACTCTGGAGGAGTGTAGTGAACATTGTTGTACTGAGGTGGTCCAAAATGATGGATATTAGTGATTTAATGTGGTCCGGGTGATGATCATCCTTCCAAGGTTGCATATAATCCCTCTAACAGAACGAATTTGTTTTTGTTATATGAATATAACTCCGTAAAGATGTCATGTAACTGTTGTTAAATGATTCATCCCCTTTGTATAAATCAGACATGGGGGTTGTATCTATATATATTGTAAGGATGCAATGAAAAGTAATTTAATCAATTCATCTCATTTGTACAAGAGAAGAAGAATGAATTGAAATAATACACTTTATGGCAGTTGGAAAAACATGAAGATTTCAGAAGATAGGGTGATAGATTAGATAGGGAACAAGAATGAGGTTATGAAAAGGACTGAGATGATGATTAATCGAATGAAAATGTCAACAACGGGAGGAAAAGGAATCGTAAACACTGAAAATTGAAGGTAAAATAAAGAAGTGGTTCCCATAGAGAAGTGGAACACGTTCAATACTTAGTGAAATTATAATGGAAAAGAAAATATTGGACAATTCAATTTGAGAAAGATAAAATCCAAAACGGTGTCGTTTAAAGGTTAAATGGGCGGAAAAAAAAAAGAGAGATAAAATAAGGACAATTGTTCCCTCTAGAACGGTCTTATATAGAGTAATATAGTTATTAGGGGGATTGGTATAATTGGGTTAGAAGATGAACTATACCTTATATATTTTTTTTCAATCTCATGATATTCATATCTTAAATTTGATTTAATTTTTTTGTATAAAAGCGCATCGAAGAAATTACATGAAAATCTCTACCATCATATATTCAAATTTATTAATAAATAAATATTATAGACAAATTGTACGTGGAAGCTAATTTTAAATAATAACGATTCAAATAAAGCACTTTATTGAATTTTACATATATTTTATTAACTTATAGCTTATTAAATTAAACTCGAATCGAGTCTCAAAAGCTAACACACAAGAAATTCTTTATTATTATCATAATTTAATTTAACTTCTCAAACACAAGCATGCACATTCTATCAACAACGTCAAGACATTAACAAGGATAAAATGTCAATCCTTTTACTAACGGCCATAAAGCTAATTCCAAAATTACTAAATTAAGAATAAAAAAAAAAAACAAAAAAACGAAATTTACTATTTTAAGATACCAAATACATATGTCAAAAGATTGATGGAATTATTATACCATTAAACAATTAAACTGCATACAAAATAATATCCATCCACAATTCTCCAATCTAGCTTAACCATCAATCGCCAATAACCATATTCTATATATTTTCATCTCTCAAATCCACTTCAAACCTTTTCTGGTTTTCAAATTAATTTCCTTAATAAATATTAAATTTATTTAAAAAATGTCTGCAAGAGATATAACAACAATTGAAGAAGGAATAAGAGCACCAGATGATCAATACACAAAAGGTTCAATTGAAGAGGGCACTACTTTCTGCACCTCAGCTAAAGTTGTTTTACTAACTCAAAAGGTAGATATATGTAGTTTCAATTTAATTTAGTTACACTTTATAAAGAACAATTTTATTTAAATATCTTACTTATTTTTAGGTTATAGCGGAGGCGATTGGGACGTACTTTTTGATATTTATAGGGTGTGGTTCGGTTGCTGTAAATAAAATTTATGGGTCGATAACATTTCCGGGTGTATGTATAGCATGGGGCTTGATTGTTATGGTTATGGTCTACTCCGTTGGCCATATTTCCGGTGCACATTTTAATCCGGCTGTCACGGTTACATTTGCAATTTTTCGACATTTTCCTTACAAAGAGGCGAGGTTTTATTTCTTCATTTTTTTTAAAATAATTTTTTTACTTTTTTCTTTTTAATTTTTGTTACGCAAGAATATTCAAAAGCTAAGACCTAAGTCCTAAGTGGTAATTTATGTCCTTAAGTTTTAGTAATACGATCCATGTAGAATAATTGATCGATTCATCGAGTCTATTAAGAATAATTTATTTACTTGAGTCGTAGTAAAGTCGGACACAAGTTGTTATAAACCACAAAAAAAAAAAAAAATAGGGAAAGTTTATTGTTACTATATGATATGTCATTTTGTAATTTTGGTACCATTAGACACGAAAATGCAAATTTAATACCACAGTTTAAGTTTTTATTGTAATTTTTATACCAAACCCAATTTTTCTTCAGAGTTCATGGAAATTTACCCCTAATGATATTCATAATGTTCAATTTACCTCCCTGTGATTTAAAAAATGTGTACACCCTCCCCCGATAATTTTATAAAAGATTCACACCGTCTCCCTCACATTTTTATATGTGCACTTTACCCCCATTTGCTATGAAAATGTGGCAAGTTAGCCCCCCCCCCCCCCCCCCCCCCCCCTCTTGTTATGATAAACGCAACAATTTACCCCCTTATGTTACAAAATACTGTTCATGCCCAATCTCAGTTTCATCAAGTGAGTTACACTCTCCTACTGAAAGCGGTAATTTGCTTTTAAAAATTTTCGGGGGGTGGGGGGAGGTAAATTGCCATTAAATCCGTGGAAAAATTTCACTTGGTATGAAAGTTGCAACGAAAACTTAAATTGTGGTATGAAATTTTTATTTTCGTGTCCAATTATACCAAAAATCAAATTTTCCCAAAAAAAAAAAAAAAAAATCCATACACAATGTTAAGGACTAAAATGACATGACATGATTTCACCAGGTGCCTCTTTACATATTGGCTCAGTTATTAGGTTCAATTCTTGCTAGTGGGACGTTGTACCTTCTGTTTGATGTACATAAAGAAGCTTTTTTTGGAACTGTACCAGCTGGATCCAACGTACAATCACTGGTGCTTGAGTTCATTACATCTTTCCTATTGATGTTTGTCATTTCTGGTGTTGCCACAGATAATAGATCGGTGTGTAAATCAACATTTATTGTGTATTTAATTATAAATCATCCATCAAATTATAATATATTGTAGTTTATTGAAGGCTAAATGACATTAATTGTCCCTCAATTTAAAGTTTTTTACGTCCCTCTAAGATAATATGTGTTACTCCGATCACTTCTCCTGTCAATTTCCAGCAAAAATGTATTTTACTGGAAATTTATGAGGGACGAAATCTTAACAAACTTTAAACATGAGGGGCCGTTACTGTAATTTAGCCTTTATTGAACTTATGTAATTACTTGAAAATTTACTAATTACTTTTTTCCAGATTGGAGAACTGGCTGGAATTGCAATTGGGATGACTATACTCATTGACGTTCTTGTAGCTGGGTAATTTCAATTCTTCCAATAATCTTTAAATATTTAAAATTTTGATTAATATTTTCAATTCTTTCAAAAATATTCAAATATTTAAAAATTGATTAGAATTAATTTTGGAGAAACGACAAAAAAAATAATTTAGTATTTTGAAAAGTTGAAAGCGATTGTTGAGTTGGGTTAAAAAATTGGTGAAGATCAATGCTTTCATATTCAGATCAGACAATGAACCAATAAGTTAATTAATCGAATCGATCGGATCGCTTATTGAATCGGTTTAACAAACCTATTTAAAGTTAAGTTGTTGACACTATATTGGTTTTAACCATTAGTTAGATCCAAATTCGATTTGTTATTACTTTTTTAATTGGACCGAATTTTATATAAACCAATCCTATTTAAGGTTAGGGTGCTTACACTAAAATGGTTTTAAGTTAGGTCCAAATTCGATTCGCCATTACTTTTGATTTAATTCAACCGAATTATAATTAGTTTGTGTTAGGGTATATCTAAATTGTAACATGGGTCGTGACCCATCTTGCCAACAACATCGATTGGTGTCTAAGCATATTATAAAAAAAAATAAAACCTAAGTTGATAAATATTACGATTTAACAAATGGGGATATGAAATTGTATGCTATTTTCGCAAGACTAAAACCCTCCAAATTTTGAAAATCAATCCAAACGCATCTACAATTCCTTGATAAAAGCAATTATTCAAAACTAAACCAATCCAAATCCGTTTTTGATTTCTAATAAACTCAAAAATATGTTTCTCCCAAAACGAAAATTTCCTTTTCCTTAAATAAATTAATTGAAATAAAAATGTTAATATGCAGGCCAGTTTCAGGGGCCTCAATGAATCCAGCAAGGAGTATTGGGCCAGCCCTGATAATGCATGAGTATAAGGGGCTTTGGGTTTACATAATTGGGCCTTTTCTGGGCACAATATTTGGTGGGCTTGCTTACAATCTCATTAGATTTACAGATAAACCACTTAGAGAATTAACCAAAACTCCATCTTTCCTCAAGAGTCTATCCAGAAGAACTTGAGATTCGATATGATCCGGTATTTGGCCCGACCCGAATACCCGAATAACATCCTTATTTTTTTATTTTTTTATTTTAAAATAAAATTGTTTTTAATTAGAAAAGGTATAAGCTAGGTAAATAGTGAACATGAATGTATGTTACATTGTTACTTCCCTTTAGCCCGATTCTTTGACTGTGGCTTGTAGGAAAATATTTTTAGGAATTGAAGTAAATATTTATATTAGTAGTTGTTGTTAATAGGTAATTTGGGATTATTTTTACATGATAAAACAATTCATTTTGATTTAATTTGTTCTTTCTCTTTAATGACTCCTTTAATTTGTGTGTCCCTTTGTTTTACGTAATCAAATAATAAAAGAGATTTTGCAATTATTCTCTGTTGTGTTATTAGTTATAATATGATGAACATCTCTGATTCTCTGTTTATTCTAATTAAGAATGTCTTACTCTCTCTCAGTCTCATTTCTTTTGCTCTATTAGCTATAGTACTCGGTTAAAATTTTCAATCTTTTAAGTAATTTATCTTGTTAAATTATTCTTATTTGTGGTGTATTAAATCTTTTAAATATTAATATGTATGGTGATATATGATATTGAAATTTATTTGTTATTAATTTTATAAATTTAGTTAAGTTGACTGATTAACCAAATAATAATATTATATTATATTGGATTAGTTCATTCAGAGGTAAACCTCTTTCTGAAATAAAAAAAAAAATTAAATAAAAAAATCACACTTTTCATATCATATTTTACCATATTCTATATATTTGGTACCAAAATTTTAAAAAGCAAATTTAATACCTTAAGTTGATGGCTCTAGACATATTTAGTTTTCCCGTAAAACTGAACCATTTCATGGAATTATCATCAAGCTAAAATAATTCCTTAACTTGATGTCTAATTGAGGAATATTAGTAGCTCTAGTTGTTGCCCATAATACATATTCAAACTCTTTAAGGAGGATATAATCTAATGGTTTAAATATTTAATGACAAAATTAAATCTGTCAAGTGCCGTCAAATTATGGTATCAAATGTGGTTTTTGTAGAAAGTTTGGTACTAAATATGTAAATAAGATAAAATGTGATATTAACTTAGGTAAAAGGAAAACACAAGAAGGTGTATTGTTAATTTTAAATATACCACTTGGGTTAAATTGCTATTAACTCCACAAAAAGAGTATAGATATCATATATCATATCATATCATATCATATCATATCATATATCATATATCATATATATATATATATATATATATATATAGGAGAATGGTCTTTTGACCCAAATCATGAAACTTTAACTCAATTCTCTTTTCCTAGAATTTTGAATTTTTTTTATTGTTTTAAAAATGTAATTTGTTAAGTTTTAATTTAACTTACATAAGCCAATGAATGTTAAGAATAGTTAATCCATCATAAATTCGGCAATGTGTTTATTCGGCAAGAATAGTTTATATTGTTACTTTATTGCTCAATTGGTTAGTGGGATTTTTTTACTTAGGCCATATGTTCTTCTCTATGGGTGTCGGATGATGCTTACTTGCTTCTCTATGGTTTTCTTCTCAGCTTAATTGCTCAATTGGTTAGTTGGATTGTTTTATTAATAAATATATTGTCTACTGGATTTGTTTTCTTTGGCTCTTGCTTCCGATATAAAAGTTAATTAAAAGAATCTGAAAATATGATTAACTTGTCAATATCAGAGTTTTTAAATTTGGGTGCTTAAAGTAAAATTGGTGGCGGCTTCATTGATTTTCTTCAGTAAGATTCGAAACTAAAACTCAATGTATCATGAGCTGAAAATATGTTTATTCTATAGTATTATATTGTTATACTATATGCTATACAAGATTGTAATACCTATCTGATGATTAATAATTTTAGGCTTTACGATATACTTATAGGACATTGAAAGGTCAAGCCAGAAGAAAATCAATGGGAAAAGTGGGCAGAGGAACAGGTAAGGAGTTTGTTGCACTTGCAGATTTTGATCATTTTGGCTCCGTTCTTGATTTATCTGATAATTTATCATATATGTATGCAATTAAATGAATATATTGATGATTTTCGTACTATAAGAACATACATCTTTGTGTTAGGACACCAAATTTATTGATTTATCAGAACTTCCCGTGTTAAAACTTGATTATCTGTGTGCTTGAAATCGTAGCAGGGAAAATATTTCAAAAACCGGGCAATGTACAATGTTTTAATCTTTGTTTCTTTATTTTTTTTGGTTTTGACTTTTCCACTGCAAAGTGCCGAGTTAGTCGAATGGGGTTGAACTTGTACCCTACCCATGAATCATGATATTACCGAGATAAAGTTAGACATCCGGTATTTTCCACTCATGACGTTAAAAATTTAAAATGTGTATTAGCTTATCTAAAATTCCAATGATGCAAAGGAAAGGCAAATATATCAAACCTATTTGATTGACATGTATTGTACCTGAGTGTAAGAAATTAAAACTAAAGGGACAGAGAATAGCAAATTTGGCAAATAGAATAATACTAAAAGCTTGGCTATTCAGATTATAAATTATGACATACAATTGACTTCATGCTTTTAGTTATGATGATCACTGGTCTCATTTCTATATCACCCGTGCAGTAGTCCTTTTGGCATAAACATTTTTACTTGGCAACTGTTAAGCATACTGAAAATGTTAAAGATGACCTGAATTCTCGTATAATTCTTGATGGATAGCCAATGATCGAGATTTGGTTCTGTTAGTTCTTAAGGTAAAAATATATTTGGAATGTTCCCTTAAATTTGTTTGCTTCATTGCAGGTTGAATGGGTAGAAGTTATTTTATCCTCAGAAGTTTAAACATGAGACTGGCAGTTCTTTATTTAAAATATCATAGGAAAAGAAAAGGTAAATTGGAAAAGCATGCTTCAATTAGAACATGTTTATATATAGTTTTAAACAAACAATTTATATTTTATTTCAAGGAAACCCACTTACTCATGAATAATAGATACTCATATACTAAATGTGGCTTACGAGATTGCAAATTCTTACAGAACTGATATGTTAACTCACTTATATATAATAGTTATTTTACATTTGAAATACATCTAAATTTTGATTATAATGTTATTTTTTGCTTTTCCATGTAAGCTTTGGATAATTAACATGTGTTTGTATATTTTTGGTTAGAATTAACTTGAATAAGAAGACTCTGGGGGCACTTGTTCCCCGGCCCCTCCCCACCACCCAATTATCACTTGTTGTTTTATGCTAATTAGTTCAATGTTCAAGGGGATATGTAATATATTCGTATTTGGGAATGCCAGGTGTTTGTATTATACGATGGAACCTCGGGTTTTTAAGATAAAATGGAAATTCGTAATGCATGAATGTTAAAGCTTTCTTGAGGATAATTGTTTTTGTAGGAGCAATGGAAGAGGAAAAAATTTAAGATTTGCAGACATATACATATGACATTCGAGAAAGGTTCTTGATTTATTAAAGGCCATCTCTCATCTCTATTCTTATAATTAACAATTTGGTGTTCTTTTCTTTATGAATGCCACATAAAACAGTTAGTTAAAAATTAATGCCTTTTTTACATTACAAAGGAAAGGTACATATAATATAAAACTTAAAGCAACAATCAAATTATGTGAAGCAACACATTCAGATTCCTCTTTTCATCGTGACAGTGAAGATTTTTAAGTGCTAGGCTGCAGACTCTGCACCTTTATCAGTAGAAAGCAGGAGAATGAAGCTGAAATCTGAGAGAAGAGAATAAATGAATGAAACTAATGGAGTTCATATGTAACGGTAATCAATCGAAGACGCAAACAGCAAGGTGCATTTGCAATATCTGGGCTGCAAATTTGCATTCATTGCCTAAAATGAACCAATGAAACTCGACCACGCATCCCTGAGACAAAAATCAGTCAAATTTCACTTTCTCTTCAGGCGTGAGCCGCTTATTTTTATTGAAGTTGCAGTCGTGGAGAACGTGGCTCAAACGACATGGGTTAGTACTTTATTTCTTATGTGATGGATGATTTTGAAGCTACCCTTCATTATTTACAAATTTATTTTTTAGGAAGTTCTATTGGATGTTTTTCCTATCACTGATTTTGAGGCAACATGTGCACCCTTTTATTACATATCTTCTACTCAGGTATCTATGAGCATGATATTGAAATAGTTTTCCAAATTATGAGTATGAATTATGATAAATATTACTCCCTCTGTCCCAAATTATCTGTCCTTTTAGAGAAAAAAATTTGTCCCAAATTATCTGTCACTTTAGGATTTCAATACACATTAATTACATATTTGAGGTACTTTTAGAGAAAAAGTAAGAGAGAGAGTGTAAAACTTGAATAACGTGTAAATAGCTAATGGTGGGATAAATAAAGAAGAAGAATATTTGAGGTATATAATTTATTTTTTCCATAAAAGTGAGGCTATGTAGTAGATACCTTAATATGTGTAAAAACATGTAAAATGACACTTAATTTGAGACAGAGGGAGTACTTTTCAAACTTTTTGTGACTAAATTTAGGCACTCTTGTTTCTTCATTTCACTTTAGCTTTCATTGTACAAGTACTTTAAGGACCAGAATATTTCATCTTTCACATCACCATTGAGTATGCAACCTTGTTAAGTAACCTGCGGGGATAGAACTTTTGTTTTCAGTGTCTGAAAGCTATAGTTAGTTTTCTTTGCTTTACAAAAGAAAACGAGTTGCTTGTCCAGCTACATTCAAATGACCAACTTATGCTCCTATATCAGTTGTGTCAAGATGAAGAAGTAGATATTCTACTATTAGAACACATGTTGCTTCACCTCTGAGGGTTTCATTCATCAAATATGAAAACAGTTAATGGCAGTAAAAGTTTTGATGAGCTTAAACTTCTTATGAGGGAGAATGGATTTCCTGGGAGGAACATGGTTAATGTCTTCACCAAATTGGAAGAAACGGAGCAAAAATTCATAGAAAAGGAGACGTCTTTTTTACTTGAAGCTATAAATGCCAGCCAAAGAGGCACACCACTGGTGATCTTTTATTGCTAATTATTTTGATAGTTGAAGTGTGTTTTTGACAAGATATTCCTTTGTTGCTACTTTTTACACTTACGCCTAAAAAATATAGTATTGAACTTAAATGGCAGATGGGAGATATATCACTTCTCAAATATCTTGTTTCTCAACTTAATGTGCCATTTTTACTGGTTATAGTAGTAATAGTGTGCTGAACTTCAACGAATTCTGATTCAACGGATTATACATGGGTATTAGCTCTAAATTTCAATGCATTTCTTGTTCTTTAGTCAAGCTTGAGTAAGCACAAGTTTCTCAAAGCAAATTTCTAAACCATATTGTCAATGCATTTCTTGTTCTTTAGTCGCTATTAATATTTAGTGATACCTCAAAAGTGATAATCAAAATATTGTCACAATGACTATGTTGTCGACTATGAAGCAAATACTTGAAAATTTTATTAAATGCCGTGTCAGACACTTTTCGGATACGATACTCCTCGGATACTTGTGGGATACGTATTCGACACTCCACGTGGCGTGTCGATAAATATAATTAAAATGAAAAGTTGGACACACGTATCAGATACTTATTTAGACGTATCCAACACATTTTATATTCTGAATTTTGCTAAGTCACCACAATTGATAAGAACAATGTACGGCGTCAAGTCACCCTTTGTGTTATACAACTGCAATACAAGATAATTTGTCTATAACGGGAAATGTTTTATATAACATAATAAAACAATGAACATTATGTATAATTAGTAGTATTAAATTACTAAATAGATTTATTTTCTAAAAATTATGCAATTTAGTACTTATGAAACTTAACTTGATCTATTTCAATATATATGAATATATACATATATTATTTTACTTATTTCAACATGCATAAATATATAAATTTATATTTTTTTACATTTGTATCCATGTCGTATCGTATCCAGTAAATTTTTGAAAATTCGCGTCGCCGTATCCGTGTCGTGTCGTATTCGTATCGGCGTATCCGTATTCGTGCAACATAGGTTATCGCTAATTGTCAATAGTGATAATTTAATTACCATATTCTTGTAACTAAATGCTATACCTGACAACTTTAAAAAAGTTGTCATTATTGTAGTTGTCACAATATTTATTGTGACAACACTAAAATTATTGTCACTAATCACATACAAAGAGTGATAACTTTTATTTTGTGGCTAGGGATCTTGTCACCAATACACAAATTTCTTGTAGTGAGTGGAAATGTAATTTGTTGTAAATTGGTTAGTGGCGATGATTTTTCTCTGCAGCTTAGTTGCCTCTCTTTTAGTCTTTTGTTTTTTCTCGGCCTAAACGCTCAATTGGTTAGTGTGATTGTTTTAAAATATATTGTCTACTGGTTTGTACGATTTCTTTAGGGTTATACATATTGATAAATTTATTTTATTGGACCACCTTGATATCACACTATTACTTGAGCGAGAAAAAAAATTTGATAAGCTCATATCAAAGTTGGGCCCCCAATGTAGTAAAGAAAACCTCAAATTTAAGTTAGCGTTGCATTTCATTTCATCCTGAAATGCATTCAATTCAATTAAATTACAATTACAATTACAATTACGCACTGAACATGGGCAACAGTCTCCACGCAATTGCGTGGAGCCACTTGCCTAGTATATATATATATATATATATATATATATCTAATACATATATATATTTGAAGGGTGTGTTTTGACCCCAATCATGCAAATTTGACTCAATTCTTTTTTCTTAGAATTTAGAGTTTTTTTTATTGTCAAAAAATTAATGATTGGGTAATCTCTTATCTACAATTTGAAAGTTTTTCAGATTTTAAATCAATTGTTCAAGATTATTGTATAGCTAATTAATTGATTTGCCGTTTCTCTTTTTAAATAATTGATTTGCCAAAATTATGCCACACAAATAGTTTCCTTTATGAAGGAAAAAGAATTGGAATATGAATTTAATACATTTTAAAACTGCACGTTACAAGCTTAAGATTTTCAAATTTGTCTTAATTCTTAATTGATATCCTAAGATCATGCCCACAAAATATTTGTCCATAATTACGGCATTTAGTATTGGAATATAGATCTGAATTATATAGTTCATTATAAAAATCGACTTCTTAAATTTTGCTCTGAACATTGGTCAGGCCTTTGCTCATTCTTTAGTTTTAAATCCCTTTCATCTTCAATAATTTAACCTACTTTGTTTCTCTATATTTTTGTTTTCTTTCTTTTGCATTATAGATTAACCATGTATTTTTTTTTTCCAGGTTCGTGTTTGAACGTCTTGAACTTTTGTTCATAATAATATTCTTCGTGCCTTTGCACATTTTTTTAATTTCATATACTTTTTCCCTTCGATTATTTAATTTACTGTATTTTTTATATTTTGTTCTTTTATTGAAATTTTTAGATATCTTTAGATCTAATGTTGTTGTTTTTTTACGCAGAAGAGGTTTCAATAAAATTGAATCTAATGAATTGTAAGTTTTCGGTTGGTAGCATAATTTTCATTGTAGCATCATAGAACTTTTTCAGATCCTAAGATCAAATCTAATTTTTTGAATTATTCATATTGATATTTTTTATTTGCTTTCAGCCAATTATATTTATGAACATTGATATTCTGGAACAGAGAGATGTTAACTAAAAGCTAAAAGGTATACAAATATGGAGAAGGGTTCTATAATTTTTTTTCCTTTCCATTTTTTTAGAATATATCATCCATTAATTATTTCCTTCTTCAAATTTATCTTTTGTGTTAATTTTATTTTCATTTTCAAGTGCTCAATTTTAATTTTGCTTCGAACATTGGTAAGGCCTTTGCTCATTCTTTAGTTTTAAATCCCTTTCATCTTCGATAATTTAACCTACTTTGTTTCTCTATATTTTTGTTTTCTTTCTTTTCCATTATAGATTAACCATGTATTTTTTTTTCCAGGTTTGTGTTTGAACGTCTTGAACTTTTGTTCATAATAATATTAAATTTGTCTTAATTCTTAATTGATATCCTAAGATCATGCCCACAAAATATTTGTCCATAATTACGGCATTTAGTATTGGAATATAGATCTGAATTATATAGTTCATTATAAAAATCGACTTCTTAAATTTTGCTATGAACATTGGTCAGGCCTTTGCTCATTCTTTAGTTTTAAATCCCTTTCATCTTCAATAATTTAACCTACTTTGTTTCTCTATATTTTTGTTTTCTTTCTTTTGCATTATAGATTAACCATGTATTTTTTTTTTCCAGGTTCGTGTTTGAACGTCTTGAACTTTTGTTCATAATAATATTCTTCGTGCCTTTGCACATTTTTTTAATTTCATATACTTTTTCCCTTCGATTATTTAATTTACTGTATTTTTTATATTTTGTTCTTTTATTGAAATTTTTAGATATCTTTAGATCTAATGTTGTTGTTTTTTTACGCAAAAGAGGTTTCAATGAAATTGAATCTAATGAATTGTAAGTTTTCGGTTGGTAGCATAATTTTCATTGTAGCATCATAGAACTTTTTCAGATCCTAAGATCAAATCTAATTTTTTGAATTATTCATATTGATATTTTTTATTTGCTTTCAGCCAATTATATTTATGAACATTGATATTCTGGAACAGAGAGATGTTAACTAAAAGCTAAAAGGTATACAAATATGGAGAAGGGTTCTATAATTTTTTTTCCTTTCCATTTTTTTAGAATATATCATCCATTAATTATTTCCTTCTTCAAATTTATCTTTTGTGTTAATTTTATTTTCATTTTCAAGTGCTCAATTTTAATTTTGCTTCGAACATTGGTAAGGCCTTTGCTCATTCTTTAGTTTTAAATCCCTTTCATCTTAGATAATTTAACCTATTTTGTTTCTCTATATTTTTGTTTTCTTTCTTTTCCATTATAGATTAACCATGTATTTTTTTTTTCCAGGTTTGTGTTTGAACGTCTTGAACTTTTGTTCATAATAATATTAAATTTGTCTTAATTCTTAATTGATATCCTAAGATCATGCCCACAAAATATTTGTCCATAATTACGGCATTTAGTATTGGAATATAGATCTGAATTATATAGTTCATTATAAAAATCGACTTCTTAAATTTTGCTATGAACATTGGTCAGGCCTTTGCTCATTCTTTAGTTTTAAATCCCTTTCATATTTAACCTACTTTGTTTCTCTATATTTTTGTTTTCTTTCTTTTGCATTATAGATTAACCATGTATTTTTTTTTTCCAGGTTCGTGTTTGAACGTCTTGAACTTTTGTTCATAATAATATTCTTCGTGCCTTTGCACATTTTTTTAATTTCATATACTTTTTCCCTTCGATTATTTAATTTACTGTATTTTTTATATTTTGTTCTTTTATTGAAATTTTTAGATATCTTTAGATCTAATGTTGTTGTTTTTTTACGCAGAAGAGGTTTCAATGAAATTGAATCTAATGAATTGTAAGTTTTCGGTTGGTAGCATAATTTTCATTGTAGCATCATAGAACTTTTTCAGATCCTAAGATCAAATCTAATCTTTTGAATTATTCATATTGATATTTTTTATTTGCTTTCAGCCAATTATATTTATGAACATTGATATTCTGGAACAGAGAGATGTTAACTAAAAGCTAAAAGGTATACATATATGGAGAAGGGTTCTATAATTTTTTTTCCTTTCCATTTTTTTAGAATATATCATCCATTAATTATTTCCTTCTTCAAATTTATCTTTTGTGTTAATTTTATTTTCATTTTCAAGTGCTCAATTTTAATTTTGCTTCGAACATTGGTAAGGCCTTTGCTCATTCTTTAGTTTTAAATCCCTTTCATCTTCGATAATTTAACCTACTTTGTTTCTCTATATTTTTGTTTTCTTTCTTTTCCATTATAGATTAACCATGTATTTTTTTTTTCCAGGTTTGTGTTTGAACGTCTTGAACTTTTGTTCATAATAATATTCTTCGTGCCTTTGCACATTTTTTTAGTTTCATATCCTTTTTTCCTTCGATTATTTAGTTTACTGTATTTTTTTATACTTTTTTCTTTTATTGAAATTTTTAGATATCTTTAGATCTAATGTTGTTTTTTTACGCAGAAGAGGTTGAATCTAATGAATGGTAAGTTTCTGGTTGGTAGCATAATTTTCATTGTAGCATCATAGAACTTTTTCAGATCAAATCAAATTTTTTGAATTATTCATATTGATATTTTTTATTGCTTTCAGCCAATTATATTTATGAACATTGATATTCTGGATAAGATAGTGTTAACTAAAAGCTAAAAGGTATACATATATGGAGAAGGGTTCAATAATTTTTTTTCCTTTCCATTTTTCTAGAATATATCATCCATTAATTATTTCCTTCTTCAAATTTATCTTTTGTGTTAATTTTATTTTCAATTTCAAGTGATCAATTTTGTGATTTTATATGAATTTTACGATATTTTTTAGGTTACATGAGTTTTATAACATACATGTTATATTTTTCCACAATGCATTAATTTATTAATAAAAATATTGCGTAACCAAATAGAATATTTGAGTAATTGCATTACATTTTAAGGTGCGTATAGGCAATTGTCTCTAGCAAATAGCTACAAGTTGGTCACTTTGGCATTTGCACTATGTAATTATAGGATTTTGGCGCTTTGCATCCTGATTTAAAATTTCTGGTACTTTATACCATGAAAATATAATTTATTAGACACATTACACTATAATGTGTGTTTTTATGAGATTATTCATTGGTAGAAGGGCATAATAGTTATTTTCGATTTTCTTTGGCACTTTGCACACTCGCAATATAAATTTCGCACCCTAGAAATATAGAATGTTGATATTTTACACCCTATATTTATAAAATGTTGTGCTTTTCACCCCGATTTAAAATTTTTGGCATTATGCACCCTAAAAATATAATATGTATGACATTTTGCACCCTAATGTGTTTTCCTTAAGAAAATTCATGAATATCGTTGGTGTTGAGATAAAATGATCATTTATATGCACAACAAACATAAAAATGTTATTATTAATTTAATTTACTTAAGTTTACGATAAATTATTTTAACATTTTCTCTCGATTAAATTTAGATTAAAAAAAAAGACATTGTCTTCATTTAAACTAGCGTATACTCGTGCTACGCACAACATATTAATTCGAGGTTGAAAATGCCAAAAATTATATTTTTTTTTGTTGCAAAAGGTCAACATTCAATATTTTCAGGGTGTAAAGTGTCAAATACTTTTAGGGCGCAAATGCCAACAATATTAAAAAGTCACTATTATACCCTTCCATCAAATAATTTTTTCTTCAAACCATACACTAGGATGCAAAGTGCCAAGTAAATTGTATTTTCAGGACACCAAGTGCCAAAATCCTATAATTCTAAGGTACAAAGTGCCAAAAACTCTCAAAATTATCATACAATTTAATAAACCACTCAAACAAAAATCCTACAATAGTTAAACTATTGTAATACCACAAAAATTTCACAATACACTAAACATATAAGAGAAAAATAAATATAAGCTTATGTTATATTTACTTAAAAAGAAGATTGTACCGAGGTCAAACTATGCAAATATTTTCCTGTAATAGTTATAAAAAAATGCAAGTTAGAAGTTCTTAGACAGAAACAAACTTAAAAATGAGATCAAGTCAATAAAGAATTAATTAGATGATTAAATGATAACTTATGAGAATAAATCAAAATATGTCTTTTTTTTTTCCCCCTTTCATTTACACATAATATGTCTGGATTTGATCCATGATTTACTTACTTTTTCAATGGGTTAATGCAAATTTATTCCTCTGTAAATTGTTTGAAATGCATAATCTTTGATCCCAAACCCTCCGCACCTCCCCGATTTGGAAAATAGCATTTTACCCGTCTTGTGAAATTTTTAAATGAGCAGTTTGCCTCCTTCCAATGGAAAGTATAACGCACTCCGAAATTGAGAGTATGCATGAAAATTGTTGCTTAAAACGATTAAAGTACCCATAAAGGGATATAAAGTCCCATATTTATTATAATATATGGGGTAAAGTGTCACATATATCATAACATGAGGGATAAAATACTACATTTATCTAAGTATGGGGTTAAAAGTGCAATATTGTAAGTTGATTGGGTCAAACTATAGTATATAAGAGGGGTATCACTTTCAATTTATAATTTTTTAGTTTAAAAATGTCAGAAAAATAATGTAAAACTTTTATATGGAGATAAATAGTTAGTAACTCCTTTTTTGCTTATACTAAAGAACCAAGTTGAGGTATGTCATATCAATAATCTCACAAAAAATGGTATTATATCAAATAATAATTTAATATTGTGTTGTGCGTAGCACGAGTATACGCTAGTATATATATATAAGATATCTTATCTTCTTACCCGAACTATACATAATATATACAAATAGTCAGACATGGTTTATATATATATATATATTATATTCGATTTTTTGGTAAAAGAACTTGCTAATTTTGTGTAAATATTATGAAATCCTAAGTTTATATTTGTTATGTGTTATTTGTAGGTGGTAACTATGAAAGTGCACACTACTAGAAAAAGATCTATAGTCTCAATTTCATATTTTCAGAGGTTGATCTCCTACCGTTTTCATGTATGTCTATTTTTCATATTAATGTTTCTGAGTTTGATATTGAGGTTTATTTAATTTTTTTTATATAATTCATCGTTTTATAATTGTACATATATATATATTTTTTTTGTGTGGTTTATAATCGATTTTTATGTAAAAGAACTTGCTAATTATGCGTAAATATATGATGAAATCCTAACTGTATATTTGTTTAGTGTTATTTGTAGGTTGATAAAAGATAACTGTGAAAGTGCAAGTCTAAAGTCTCAATTTCATGTTTTCAGTGAATGGTCTCCTACCGTTTTAATGTTTATCTATTTTTTATATTAATGTTTCTGAGTTTAATATTGAGGTTTATTATAGGAGAATGGTCTTTTGACCCAAATCATGTAACTTTGACTCAATTCTTTTTTTTTTCAGAATTTTGAATTTTGTTTATTATCAAAAAAATTAATGAATGTGTAAATCTCTTATCTACAAGATGAAAGTTTTTCAAATTTTAAATCAATAGTTCAAGATTATTTTATAGCTAATTAATTGATTTGCCAAAATTATGCCACATAAATAGTTTTTTATGAAGGAAAAAGAATTGGAATATGAATTTAATATAGAAATGCACGTTACAAGCTTCAGATTTTCAAATTTGTCTTAATTCTTAATTGATATCCTAAGATCATGCCCCCCAAAATATTTGTCCATTTGTCCATAATTACGGAATTTAGTATTGGAATAGAGATCCGAATTATATAGTTCATTATAAAAATCGACTTCTTAAACAAAATTTTGCTCCGAATATTGGTCAGGCCTTTCCTCATTCTTTAGTTTCAAATCCCTTTCATCTTCAATAATTTAACCTACTTTGTTTCTCTATATTTTTGTTTTCTTTCTTTTGCATTATAGACTACCCATGTATTTTTTTTTTCAGGTTCGTGTTTCAACGTCTTGAACTTTTGCTCATAATAATATTCTTCGTGCCTTTGCACATTTTTTTAATTTCATATCCTTTTTTCCTTCGACTATTTAACTTACTATATTTCTCTATATTTTTTCTTTTATTGAATTTTTAGATATTTTTAGATCTAATGTTGTTGTTGTTTACGCAGAAGAGGTTTAAGTTAAATTGAATCTAATGAATTGTAAGTTTTCGGTTGGTAACAAAATTTTCATTGTAACATCATAGAACTTTTTCAGATCCTAAGATCAAATCTAATTTTTTGAATTATTCATATTGATATTTTTTATTTGCTTTCAGCCAATTATATTTATGAACATTGATATTTTCTTTTATTGAATTTTTAGATATTTTTAGATCTAATGTTGTTGTTGTTTTACGCAGAAGAGGTTTCAGTGAAATTGAATCTAATGAATTGTAAGTTTTCGGTTGGTAGCATAATTTTCATTATAGCATCATAGAACTTTTTCAGATCCTAAGATCAAATCTAATTTTTTGAATTATTCATATTGATTTTTTTTATTTGCTTTCAGCCAATTATATGTATGAACATTGATATTATGGATCTGAGAGATGTTAACTAAAAGCTAAAAGGTATATAGATATGGAGAAGGGTTGGAGAAAATAGTCCTATATTATTTTTCCTTTTCATTTTTTTAGAATATATCATCCATTAATTATTTCCTTCTTCAAATTTATCTTTTGTGTTAATTTTATTTTCAATTTCAAGTGATCAATTTTGTGATTTTATATGAATTTTACGACATTTTTTAGGTTACATGAGTTTTATGACATACATGTTATATTTTTTCCACAATGCATTAATATAGTAATAAAAATATTGTGTAACCAAATGGAATATTTGTGTAATTGCATTACATCTTAAGGTGCGTGCAGCAATTGTCTCTAGCAAATAGCTACAAGTTGGTCACTTTGGCATTTGCACTATGTAATTATAGGATTTTGGCACTTTGCATCTTGACTTAAAAATTTTGGTATTTTGAATCATGAAAATATATTTTATTTGGCACTTTGAACCCTAGTGTGTGTTTTTATGAGATTATTCATTGGAAGAAGGGCATAATAGTTATTTTCGATTTTTTTTGGCACTTTGCACACTGGCAATATAAATTCCGCACCCTAGAAATATAGAATATTGATATTTTACACCCTAAATTTATAAAATGTTGCGCTTTTTACCCCGATTTAAAATTTTTGACATTCTGCACCCTAAAAATATAATATGTATGACATTTTGCACCCTAATGTGTTTTCCTTAAGAAAATTCATGAATGTCGTCGATGTTGAGATAAAATGATCATTTCTATGCACAACAAACATAAAAATGTTATTATTAATTTAATTTACTTTAGTTTATGATAAATTATTTTAACATTTTCTCTCAATTAAATTTAGATTAAAATTTCTTCATTTAAATTTCAAGTATCCTCTAGGATTATTTACTTTATATCTAAAATACATGTTTACAAATTTAGCATGTTATTTACATTATTTAGATTAACATATTAAATCGAAGTTGAAAATGCCAAAAATTATATTCTTTTGGTGCAAAAGGTCAACATTCTATATTTTCAGGGTGTAGAGTGTCAAAATTTATACTTTTAGAGTGCAAAATGCTAGCAATATTAAAAAGTCACTATTATAACCTTCCATCAAATAATTTTTTCTTCAGAACATACACTAGGATGCAAAGTGCCAAGTAAATTGTATTTTCACGATACAAAGTACCAATATCCTATCATTCCAAGCTGCAAAATACCAAAAACTCTCAAAATTATCATACAATTTAATAAACCACTCAAGCAAAAATCCTACAATAGTTAAAGTATTGTAATACTAAAAAAAATCACAATACACTAAAAGTATAAGACAAAAATAAATATAAGCTTATGTTAAATTTACTTAAAAAGAAGATTATAAAGAGGTCAAACTGTGCAAATATTTTCCTGTAATAGGTGTAAAAAAAAAATACAAGTTAGAAGGTCTTAGACAGAAACAAACTTAAAAATGAACTCAAGTCAATAAAGAATTAATTAGATGATTAAATGATAACATATGAGAATAAATCAAAATATGTCGCATTTTAATGAAAAAAAAAGGTATTTTCTTTTTATTTATTTTTTTTTGCCTTTCATTTACACATAACATGTCTGGATTTGATCCATGATTTATTTACTTTTTCAATGGGTTAATGCAAATTTATTCCCCTGTAAATTGTCTGAAATGCATAATCTTTGATCCCATACCCTCCGCACCTCCCCGATTTGGAAAATAGCATTTTACCCATCTTGTGAAATTTTTCAATGAGCAGTTTGCCTCCTTCCAATGGAAAGTATAACGCACTCCAAAATTGAGAGTATGCATGAAAATGTTGCTTAGAAAGATTAAAGTACCCATAAAGGGATATAAAGTCCCATATTTATCATAATATAAAGTGCCACATTTATCATAACATATGGGGTAAAATAATACAGTTATCTAAATATGGGGTTAAAAGTGCGATATTGTAAGTTGATTGGGTCAAACTATAGTATATAAGAGGAGTATCACTTTCAATTTATAATTTACATTTTTTTAGTTTAAAAATGTCAGGAAAATGATGTAAAACTTTTATATGGAGATAAATAGTCAGTAACTCCTTTTCTGCTTATACTAAAGAACCAAGTTGAGGTATGTAATATCAATAATCTCACAAAAAATGGTATTATATAACATAATATTTTAATATTATGTTGTGCATAGCACGAGAATACGCTAGTATATACTACTATAAAACATGGGATGTTCTATCCTGACTCTCGGCCAGTGAGAGTAACGAACGACTCTTATAAAAAACAGACACATGTCCCTGTCCGACCCACTGTACGCACCCAGCTGAATGTTCTTATGACCAAAGTGCCCTCTAGTTAAAATGTTGAAATAAAATCCTAGAAAGTTTAATTAATTAGGATATCACCAAAATGCCCTTTACTGAGAATGTTAATACTATATAAACTTTCAGTCTCCCCCTTTTCTCCCTAAGAAGAAATTTGCTTTTCTCCCCATTTTGATTTCATTTTCTTGTTGTCTTATCTTCTCCTCATTGCCCTCTGATATGTTCTCTATGTTCAGAGAACATTGTTTGGCTTGAGTCATTTATGTTCCTCATGAAGTTGTAGAACATAAAATCAAAATTGGAATACTGAAGATCTCAAATTTGGACATTTGAATTAAACCGTATTAAATATATTTGAAACATGGGTGCATGTATTTTGATTTCAGTTATTTTTGACTCACAGCTTAGTTAGCGTTTTTGGAAAATTTGTATAACAGCTAGCTGAGTACTAAACAGAGAAATTTAACTGGGCGAAATGGTAACTAATATATATTAAAGGGTATACATGTCAATTTAATGTGTTAATGAATAAATATTAAAGGGTATAAATGTCAATTCGATATGTTAATTAAAAAAAATTAAAGGGTATAAATGTCTATGCATGTGTACGACTTACAATAGTGGGGTTCGGACAACCATTTAAACCATCGTATGGAATGTACATCTTTTAAAGCATGAGGTACAATTTCAGCAGCACAAATTATCCTGACTCTTGAGCGGACTGAGAGTCAGGATAGACTTCCCGGACTAATTGTTATAAACTTCTAGTACTTTAGGTTTATTTGCTTGTTTTGGGGTATTTGGGATTTAATTTGGTATTAATGAACTACGATGATTTGATTTTATTGTTTTTATATGTCTTATTCGAGATTTTTGATTATTATTTTGAAAAATATATACATGTGCTTTATTTTCAAAAAGTCTGCGCTTTAGCGCTGCGCTATGCGCTATAGCCCCAAGAGCGTTTTTTTTTTTATGTTGCGTTATCCTTAGCTTGTTTGCCACTAATTTTCAATTCTTTTGAAGTCCCAAATTTTATGCAGCTGATTATCTAATTACTTGATTTGCTGCATTACATGTGATTTCTCTCAGGGCCGGCCTGACATATTACGGGGCCCTAGGCGATATATAATATCCGGGTCTATTTTACAAATTAGCTGATACTTTTTAGATTCAATCGTAATATATTATTATTACATTTCATTCTTAAACTTTTTCTTAACAAAAGCAATATATATATATATATATATATATATATATATATATATATATATATATATATATATATATATATATATATATATATATTTCAATATATATTGAAAACTCTAGTATCGTGAACCAATTACATTAAACTCCATGGACATCTTATATTATATACATAACACAAGCATTTTTTTTTTTTCTAGAGGTCTAAATCGGTACACTTGAAAATTTCAAAATAACTTGGCTGAGCTTGCAAATTCATTCATCATTGAATAGTTTTCTTTAGTTCAATCCAAGCATTCTTGACAACTTAAAGTTTATCAATATGCTTATTTTTTAATAAATGGCCACAATATATAGAACATGGTTAAGAAGTTAGTATTTGGTAAGATAGAAGAAAGATAACATTTATTGAATTCAAATACTTTTAACTTCTTTTCTTTTTGGTAAATAGATTGAATATGAAAGTATAATATTTCTGCTCACACTACTATCTTTGTGCAAATGGTAGAACCGTACCAAATTTCGTTATATCGGCTGGTTCGGTATTTTGAAATCTCGTACCGTTTGGCAAACAGAAAATTTCGGTTTGGTTTAGTAAATTACCGGTTCATTATGGTTCAATTTGATTCTGTACAAAAAAACCGAAAAATTATTAAATCAAAAATAATTTGTTTGAAATACATATGTAAATAATAATATGCTTCCTACCACTCTAACCACTAACCATAGCATCATTACAAACCTGGGCAGAGAGAGAGATGGTGGAGGCGCGATGGGCGTAGGTGATGCGGCGGCGCGGTGAGATTTAGAATTGAAGAAGAAGAAGATTTGGGTTTTGCTCTAGGGCAGTCCTAGAAGAGGTGAGAAAGTGATGTGAAGCTTGGATTGGAAATTGTAACGCTGTCTTTGCCTTTTAAGAATTGGGATTAAAAAAAAAGGGGGTATACAAGTTATCTACGGGCAATACCGAAAATAGAATTTTTTTAATGGTTCGATAATGAACCTCGAGATTTCAGTTCAGTATATGGTTATGTTTACCGGACGTGCACAACACTAATATTAGGAATTTATTGTCGTCGCATTCAATATAATTGAACCATACCAATTTTTTGTATCTAGTCTGACGCGGTAGATTCAAAATTTGTACCGTACATAATATTGAACTATTCGGTTCGATTATCAAACGATTCAGTCCACTACAAAAAAAATCGAGTGTAGTTTGAGTATTCTTTATAATAATGAATAAAAAATGTAGCTTGATTCAAACTCGTTGAATATAAGTTATATAAAATTCTAATTTATTAATGCAAAACTACAATATTATAATATTTATTTTCCAAAATAATGAGATATAATAAAACAAAATTACTTGTACTAGCAATTAGCATATTCTCCCTTCGTTTTTTTTTTAGCTTTGGAAGATTGAAGACGGATTTTAAGAATTATAATAAATAGCCACTTTTTTTAAATAAAAGTCCCAAAACACCCTTTTAATCAAATAATCATAGCATTAATAAGAATATAAATATGACAATTAATTCTACATTTAAATTCTAAAATGATAAATAAAAAAAACTGGATGGAGCAATCCTCATCATTTGACTTCAATAATATAAAATAATCATTTCAACATAAATTAGATCAACGGAGCTTACAAAACAAACAAGGAGAATTTCAATAGAATGTGTAATGTTAATCGAAAAGTTAATTTGATAGGTTAAATCTATTTTAATGTCGCGATACGATCATTGACCAACGCATCTTAACCAATACATGACGTATTAATATTTTTTTAATATGATGCATGTAAATGGGGCAGACAAAGCAAAAATATATACTAGTCCACAAAGATATCTAGAACATTCTTTTTGTATATACATGGTTCTAGATTATGAAGTAAAACGTTCTAGACAAATATATATGAAAAGCCTCTAGAGAATCACTTTCAGCCACTAGATCAAGTTGATTTTCACCCTCTGTTTAAGAATTTAGTTATATAAATAGGGCAATACCTTATTTTAAAATTTTCATTCTTATATCTTATTTGACCAAAACAGATCAAATAGAAAAAAACTAAGATACGTTTACATTAACAACAAAAAAAAATTGAGGCCCCTCTATAGTCGGCCTAAATTACTTAGCTATAGAATCGGCCCTGATTTCTCTGATCCATATTTATTGTGTTGCTAGTTGTTTGTCTCTGAGATATGGGTTAGGTTGTCCTGAAAATTATCAGATGAATTGGTTATAGTCTGAAAAATGAAAATAGGTTTTGATGTTATGTTGAAATATGATAATACCCCATATCAGTGTTGAAACACATTGTTTCTGTATGGGCTTCTTAATGAGAATTGTTTAAACTTCAGTTTGAATTGGAGATCGATATTCATATTTTTGTAGCTGTTAAACCCAGCCAGGTTTACGCGGATATCGGTAAAGACCTCGGTGTGACTTTTCTCCAAGTGAGGCATAAAATGGAGACCCTTAGAAGAAACCCGAAGAAATATGGTGATGGAGTTGATGTTGACAAAGCTAATCAACATGGTGGGGCAAAAGTTGCTCCTGGTCCTGAGGTTGATAATAATGATAAGGCAAAGGCTGATCCAGCAAAAGTTGCTACTGCATCTGAAATTCAAGCTGGTGCTGAGAAAACTTTTGCTGAAGTTTCTAATGAAGAGGATAAGGGATCTGCTAATGCTGGTGGAGATTGACACATCTGCAAAGTTATTGGACCATAAACTTAGTTTGCATTATGAATGCCGTCTTATGTTTGCATTCTTTAAATTGCCTTAAGGTAATGATTTCGAATTTGCTTTATGGTTCTGTCATTATTAAAGGTGTTTGCAATCAGAAGTTTATACAAGTCTTAGTTTAGTATCAGTCGCTCCATATATTGATTGAAGATTGACACAGCTGCAAAGCTAGAATACTTTATAGTTTTATGGATCATATATTGTTTGAGAATGTAGAGCATAACTTGAATATGAGGAAAAATCATTATTGTGTAGTGCAATTTTACTAGCATGTTATGCATGGTCAAAGAACAGCAGAAGTTGTAAAGAGGTTTTGGTTATCAATCTGTTTACTATTATTAATGGATTATATCCTAACTGTTACATGTCTTTGTAATTTGAAATTCAATCTGTTTACACAAATCAACACAAGGTCGAACATAAGTTTTCGTTTGATAACTTTTGAAGTTCGGCTCGAACTCGACTTGATAAGCTAAAAATTGACAAATATATATAAAAATATCAAATTACTCGATACTCAACTCGACCTTGTTCTATAAAACTTTATTTAAGTTTAGTTCGTTAAACAATCAAATATTGCTCAAACACAAAATATCAAGCTCAATAAAATTCAAAACAAACTTGAACGACATATAATTCAGTACCAAACAACGTGTTTGCACCCCTTAAATGCAATCGCTTGCGCAGGATGTTCAAATTATGGTTCCGTTAAATTTATGGTGGTCGAGCATTCCTTTTTATTGATAATCATTAGAGGTTGAGATATTTGTATTAGGGGAAAATTGTTTTTTTGTACTATAGGATAGACTGACTTGCACTTTTTGTACCATTGGATATGAAAATGCAAATTTGGTACCATAGGATAGGTTCTTATTACAATTTTGGTACCAAACCCAATTTTCCCCCAAGGTTAATGATAATTTAACCCCTATGAAATGTATAATGTTCAATTTACCCCCTCGTGGTTTAAAAAGAGCATTTTACCCCCTGAAATTTAGTAAAAATTTCACATCGCCTCCTTGATATTTTTATAGGCGGCACTTTGTCCATTTTTATTATGATAATGCGACAGTTTACCCCTTGTGTTGTGATAAATGTGACAATTTATCCCCCTATGTTTAATAAAATAGTTTGCATGCATACTCTCAATTTCGACAAGTGAGCTACAATCTCCGGCTAAAGGGGGTAAATTGCTTCATTGAAATTTTACAGGGGGCAAATTGTTTTTTTCCCAAATTATAGAGGGGTAAACTGAACATTATGCATTTCATAGGGGTAAATTGTCATTAACTTTGTAGAAAAATCGGGGTAGGTACCAAAATTGCAATGAAAACCTATCCTATGGTATCAAATTTGTATTTTTATATCCAATGGTATCAAAAGTGCAAGTTAGACTATCCTATGATACCAAAAAAGCAATTTTCCCGTTATATATCTATTAACTATCAATAAGCTATAAATTGTCCATTTATAGACATATTAGTGACAATAATTGGAAAAAATTATCAGTATTATACCGCAAAAATGATAAATAAATTATTGACAATAAGTCATTGCGATAATATTAATTTTCACTAGATTATCACTAAAAGCTAGGGTGTCGCTAATTGTGAATAATGACAACTTAATTACCATACTATTGTCACTAAATATTATTAGTGACACCTTAAAAAAAGTTTTGTCACTATTGTAGTTGTCACAATTATTATTGTGACAATACTAAAATTGTTGTCACTAATCACATGCAAATAGTGATAACTTTTACTTTGCCACTTCGAATTTTATCACTAATACACAAATTTCTTGTAGTTATATATACTTTACTAGTTACATAATAATTTTATTTATTTATTGGTTATTCTAAAGCAAGTATCGTGGAAAATGCAAGATACTCCCCTGTGCTATGTTAAATTTGCAAGAAATTACCCTATAAAATTTTTATTACGTCAAATTTTCTTATACTTTCAAAAACGGTGTTAGTTTGGAACGAAAAATCAAAATTAGTAATTAGTTTTGGGACGATATTTCAAACAAATAGCATAAATTGCGGGACGGAATTCGGTGAGTTAATATAGTTTGGAACGAAAATCCAAATTTACTAATTAGTTTGGGACATTTTCTGCAATTTTACCTTATTTTAATTTATCTTTATGTGATATAAAAAAGAGCATTTTACCCCCTTGTAATATTATATGTGGCATTCCCCCCCCCCCCCCCCCTCCCCCCAATGTTATGATAATACGAAACACTTTTCATGTTCATTCTCAATTTCGGAAGGTAAGTTACATTATCCAATTGAAAAAGGTAAATTACTTCTTTAAAATTTTCACAATAGGGTCAAAATGCACTTTTTTAAATCACAAGAGACTGGCCAAATTAAACACTATGCATTTCACATGCGTAAATTATTAAATAGATATGGAATACTATATCTTTCAATAACTTCTTATAGAGAATAAAAAAATTAATGTCCGGCCCCAATTTATTATGTAATTACTCATATTGTGAATATTATATCTTTCAATAACCTTAGTTTTGATTATATATTCACAAGATATCCGAATCCAATGAGCACAGTCAATGCAAAAGCTAATTGGAAAATAATTATTTAAGGCAAAGATAATTAGGCTACGTATATGTGAGAATATATTATATACCATTTTAATTGCAATGCCAATTAGACTAGATTCCAAAAATACTAAAATTTGGAGATATTCCCATTCAAAAGCAAACTCTTATGTTAAGATTCTTAAGAAGTCCACTAATTCCGAACTCTTTCATCCCTATACAAGTCAAAATCTCTTATAACATAAACTCTTAAAACCTAAACTCCATTTTGCCGCAGAATTGAAGAGATCAACACGTAGAATTTGCAAAGGTGACTTTCTTCTCTATCCCAATTATATGAAATTTAATACTCCGCCACAACTCCAGGTCTGGACATATAACGTCCATTCTATTCAATTTAATTACTGTTGCCACTTGAACTATATATTTAGCCTTGAAAATCAATATGATTTTTTTCCTAATTATATGTGATCAATAGGCCTTGAAAAGGCTTAAACCATGGTTTCGAATCTAATTTCATCAATTCATTATAACTTTTAATTGTGCATTAGACGTATTTTTATGCGTGAGTGTGAGTGTTTGATTGTCTTAGGCCTTGTATTCAAGGCAAATTTGCTTTGTTATTTTTTTATTCTCTATAACTTTTGCAATTAACAGAACATTTGTTAAATTTGTCAATGGTGATCAAATATGTGATTTTAATGTAATACATTCGTAATTTGTAGTCCACTTATAGTCTTTTTAGTCACAGGGGGAAGAGCTGGTGTTAACACGACAAACTGCTCTCGGAATTCCGTGTCCTCGAGGTCAGTCTAGTAAAATTCAGAATGTGTTTTGTAGATCATTGCTTATATTTGCTGCTGTGCTGTTATGTGCTTGAAAGTCAATCTTAAGGAAAGAAGGTCAATGCTCTATAACTTTTGCAATTAACGAAACCCGCGAGACCGGGCCAAAACCCATCCAAACACTGCCATAAGTATTACACTGGAATTTGGTGCATTCAAATGTTTCATTTTCGCATTTCGTTTATCACCTTCACAGTAGATAAACTTTGGCTGTGAAGAGTATGCTTATGTATAATAAGCTAGCTTTCTCTTATTTCTTTAATTTTGTGGAAATTTTTGCCTTGATTCTATCTGCAGCCTGTTTTTATCGATTGAGGATTAATTATTCATTATGTTGATTCCATGGCTGTCACCATAATATCCAGTCCGCAATGAAGCAAACTAAAAACTTATTGTGAACATGAATGTATGTTACATTGTTACTTCCCTTTAGCCCGATTCTTTGACTGTGGCTTGTAGGAAAATATTTTTAGGGAATTGAACTAAATATTTATATTATTAGTTGTTGTTGTTAATTAATAGGTCATTTGGGATTATTTTTACATGATAAAACAATTCATTTTGATTTAATTTGTTCTTTCTCTTTAATGACTCCTTTAATTTGTGTGTCCCTTTGTTTTACGTAATCAAATAATAAAAGAGATTTTGCAATTATTCTCTGTTGTGTTATTAGTTATAATATGATGAACATCTCTGATTCTTTGTTTATTCTAATTAAGAATATCTTACTCTCCCTCCGTCTCTTTTCTTTTGCTCTATTAGTTACAGTATTCGGGTAAAATTTTCAATTTTTTAAGTAATTTATCATGTTAAATTATTTTTATTTGTGGTGTATTAAATCTTTTAAATATTAATATATATGGTGATATATGAAATTATCAACTTATTAGTGAAATTTATTTATTATAAATTTATATATTTAATTAAATTGACTGGTCAACTGTATCAAAAGATAATACAAAAAAGGATGAAGAGAATATTATATTATATTGGATTAGCTAGTTCATTCAAAGGTGAACCTCTTTCTGAAATTAAAAAAAAAAAAAAAAAAAAGAGTTAAATAAAAAAGGGTTTTTTGCACTTTGCACCCCCGAAATATAAGAAATAGGCACTTTGCACCCTTTAAAATTAAATTTGGCACTTTGCACCCTCGAAATATGAAAAATGTAGCACTTTGCACCCTCTTTCATTTTTAGCCAAAATATCAAGGGCAAAATAGGTAATTCAATTATAAATTTTTGGCACTTTGCACCCCCAAAACATGAGAAATTAGCACTTTGCACCCCCGAAATAAAATTAGCACTTAACACCCTCGAATTAAGAATAAATCAACAACTTGCACCCCCAAAACATAATAAATGGACATTTTGCACCTCGAAACACAAATTTAACACTTAACACCCTTAAATTTAAAAAAAAGCTCAAATCCCTCGTTTTTTCCTGCAAAGTTGACCATTGAGGGTGAAAAACATCTAAGGCAAAATAGGTAAGTCATTTTTTTTCTTAAATTTTGCAAAATATAATTGTAAATACTAGAATACTCATTTTTCACTCCATCTTTATTTTCATCAATATACATATCCATAAATAACTAAATAAAGTATAATTAAACTTCTCAAATACACATTGTCTATTTCAAAAATCAAATACGAACATGATGTTCAAAATACACACTTAAAAGTTCAAAATACATGAACTGCATTCACCAACATAATAAATGGACATTTTGCACCTCGAAACACAAATTTAACACTTAACACCCTTAAATTTAAAAAAAAAAACTCAAATCCCTCGTTTTTTCCTGCAAAGTTGACCATTGAGGGTGAAAAACATCTAAGGCAAAATAGGTAAGTCATTTTTTTTCTTAAATTTTGCAAAATATAATTGTAAATACTAGAATACTCATTTTTCACTCCATCTTTATTTTCATCAATATACATATCCATAAATAACTAAATAAAGTATAATTAAACTTCTCAAATACACATTGTCTATTTCAAAAATCAAATACGAACATGATGTTCAAAATACACACTTAAAAGTTCAAAATACATGAACTGCATTCACCAACATAATAAATGGACATTTTGCACCTCGAAACACAAATTTAACACTTAACACCCTTAAATTTAAAAAAAAAACTCAAATCCCTCGTTTTTTCCTGCAAAGTTGACCATTGAGGGTGAAAAACATCTAAGGCAAAATAGGTAAGTCATTTTTTTTCTTAAATTTTGCAAAATATAATTATAAATACTAGAATACTCATTTCTCACTCCATCTTTATTTTCATCAATATACATATCCATAAATAACTAAATAAAGTATAATTAAACTTCTCAAATACACATTGTCTATTTCAAAAATCAAATACGAACATGATGTTCAAAATACACACTTAAAAGTTCAAAATAAACTTCATGAACTGCATTCACCAATAACTCTCTAATATTAAAAAATTACAAAATCCACATTTTACAATATCCAACCTATAGGAATTTGATTCTTGTTATCATCATATTCTTGTCTCCAAATCCAACCCATTTCTTAAAAGAAATGATATTAACATAAGCAGCCCTTACAAAATAAGATTTGATTAGAAGAAAATGGGGAGTTGTTTAAGGGAGAGTGAAATTGAATTACCTATTTTGCCCTTACAAAATAAGTTTAATTGTACTTTATTTAATTATTTATGGATATGTATATTGATGAAAAGAAAGATGGAGTGAGAAATGAGTATTCTAGTATTTTTAATTATATTTTGCAAAATTTAAGAAAAAAAAATGACTTACCTATTTTGCCTTAGATGTTTTTCACCCTCGATGGTCAACTTTGCAGGAAAAAACGAGGGATTTGAGTTTTTTTTTTAAATTTGAGGGTGTTAAGTGTTAAATTTGTGTTTCGGGGTGCAAAATGTCCATTTATTATGTTTTGGGGGTGCAAGTTGTTGATTTATTCTTAATTCGAGGGTGTTAAGTGCTAATTTTATTTTGGGGGTGCAAAGTGCTAATTTCGAATGTTTTGGGGGTGCAAAGTGCCAAAAATTTACAATTGAATTACCTATTTTGCCCTTGAAATTTTGGCTAAAAATGAAAGAGGGTGCAAAATGCTACATTTTCCATATTTCGAGGGTGCAAAGTGCCAAATTTAATTTTCGAGGGTGCAAAGTGCCTATTTCCCATTTTTCGGGAGTGCAAAGTGCAAAAAACCCAATAAAAAAATCACACTTTTCATATCATATTTTACCATATTTTACATATTTGGTACCAATATTTCTAAAAAGCAAATTTAATACCTTAAGTTGATGGCTCTAGACATATTTAGTTTTTCCGTAAAAACTGTGAACCATTCCATGGAATTATCATCAAGCTATAATAATTCCTTAACTTGATGTCTAATTGAGGAATAGTAGTAGCTCTAGTTGTTGCCCACAATGAATATTTAAACTCTCTAAGGCAGATATAATCTAATGATTCAAATATTTGATGGTAAAATTAAATTATGGTCTTGAATGTGGTTCTTTTAGAAAGTTTGGCACTAAATATGTAAATAAAATAAAATGTGATATTAACTTAGGTAAAAAACAAAATCACAAGGAGTTATATTTTAATTTTGAAAATACCACTTGGGTTAAATTGCTATTAACTCCACAAAAAGAGTATATAGATATATAATTATATGCTACTACAAAACATGCTCCAACAGACATGAACTGATGCAATCTAGGTTTAGTCACATGGTCTCTGATGTCTGAACATGTTTTGCATCATGCCCATTACTAAATGGGACTGAAAGTTGAATAATGTATATAATTCAATTATTTTTTATAATTTGTTTATATATTATTCTGATTAATTTGTCTTACTCATCGAATTTGTGCCCTAAAAATTTGGACTCTACATTATTCCACTTGGGAGTAATATTTTATGTTTCAAATGGCCAATGTTTAATTTTTTTTTTTTTTTTTTTTTTTTTGATAAATTGATGCCAATGTTTAATCGATCCAACTTTTAAATTTAGAAATTTGTCCATGCGAAACTAGAGCAATTGTACTAGGTTAGGTAAAATAAGGCATGATGCAAATGATAGGGATTAATTGTTTTAAAATATGTTATCGAAAAAAAAATGTTGTTTTAAAATATGTCTAAAAAATAGTTTTAAAATGTGGCTTTTAATTTTGTGACACACTATGAAATATACTTCTTTGCATCTTCAAGCCTTTACCTCTGCCTCAATACAACAATGGCGGAAGCAATTGCCTTGTGGAGTGTAGTGTTATGGATAGGTGGGGTAGAGTCAGGGGCGGATCCAGGATTTTCGGTTAGAGCAAAAATAGTATAAAAAAAAAAATCAATCAAACAGTCAAACTTAAAGCTTATATTAATAATGCATTAGAAAATATAGATGCAATACAAAAACGGGGAGGTGGAGTTTGACAAAAATAATCCCGACGAGATACTTTAATTACATATGAATTATAGACCTAAAAAAACCCAAAATATTTGAGCTAAGAAACAAATTTTTTGGGCCTTTGTTTTTTCTTTAACTACAACACTATTATACTAAAAAAAAATTTTTTTGAGGGGGTTCTAGTCCCTCTCTCCGTTCGCCCATGGGTAGAGTGTCAATTATTTAAGCTAAGAAATTGCTGATTGAGCTAATTTTCTGAGTCTTTTTTTTTTTTTTTTATTACTACAACACTATTATACTAGATTTTTTTTTTTTTTTTTGAGGGGGGTCTAGTTATTTTTGATAGATTTGTATTTAAAACAATGACATAAATCAAAAGAGATTAAAAATATTAGGACAATGAAATATATGTGAGAATTTACATACATTATTAAAATTGACGTATTTCCAATAAGCATATTCTGTTGTGTCTTTGTAATCGATTACTCTTCTAGGAGTTTTATCCAATCATAAAAAAAGTGTATTGTACTTGTCATATTGTAACTTTAAGTTCGATCAAACTCGATTTAAAATTAATATTTCTCGATAATATAAAAATTGTAGGCAAATATATCAAGAATAAAAATGAAACTATATGAACAAATTCAAATGTTCGGGTTGGGCCTGGTCTAGTGGATCAAAGCCGGTAAGAAATAGTACAAAGCCCGAGTAGGTTCACTTTTCGAACGTAAATCTATGTGTCGGTCATGGCCGAGACAAGATGCACATGCCCTACTTATAAGATTCAGAACCCCTTTTATTTTTTCACTAAAAAAGAAAAAGACCAAAAAAAAAAAAAAAAAAAGTAACCCTTTTATTTCTACCTTAATCTTTACTCTTCTTTTTGTTTTGTTCTAGATGTCCATATTCATGCTTAATTGGGGCAATACATAAACGCAATGATTAGATCTAAGAAACCTTAATTGAGCAATGGATTGTAATCATAATAACTGTTTTGCACGTGAAATGTAATTAACAAAAAATTAGGTGAAATATTCAAACCTTTGGATTAGTTGCAAATAACTTTTTTATTCGAACATTTTGTTCGATAAAAAGATCGCTTAAGTTCAGTTAATGACACAATTGAAAAAGTTTGAATGATATCATTTTGTTTAATAACTTTTGAGGCTCGATTCAAACTCAATGCGATAAGCTATAAACTGACAAAATACATGCAAAAATATCAAGCTACTCGAGCTCGTTCAATAAAAGCTCGTTTAAGCTCGGTTCAAATACATCTTTAAACCCGATATAAAATTGAAATCGAATTTGAACAATGTGTCCTCCAACACTAAACTACTCATTTACATCACTACATGCGTGTAACCTTAAATATTATTAAAGTTAGCTTGGTAGTATATATGGAAGTATCACAAATAAATTTTCGCTATATAAACCCTTTCCAGGCATTGTAAGACGACATTCATTTTAAGGAATAACTCCCTATGTTTCAAATTAATCGACATATTCCTTTTTTCCACATAGATTAAGAAAATTCATTATTACATACTTCTTAATGATAAAATGTCTCAAATACCCTTCAATATAAGTATATTTTTTAATTTTTTATTAATGAGTGATGATCATTGAGTTTCTCAACTTAAATGCGAGAAAGAGGCAAAATTAGAAAAAAAATGTCTAGAAAACCTAAACATCCAATTAATTTAAAAGAAATTGACAAATGTGCCAATTAATTTTAAACGAAGAACATAGGTATCCTTGTGTGTTACGACGGCTTTGCTAGATGACAACGGCTAGTTATGTCCTCTATAGAGGGATTCGGGTTGTTCGCAAATATATATAAACTCAAGTTTATAAAAGCAAATTTAAGTTCGATTAATCCGGTATATATACATATAAAAAAAATTAATTATTTTTTATTAAATTAAAGCAGAAACTTGACTTGAACCCGACTCATTAAATTAATTGACCAAATACAAAAACATAAACTATTTAATGTTCAAACCAATTTCATTCGATAAAAAGTGACTCAAACATAAATCATTTAACAATTAAATTAATCTATACAATGTCAAACTTGATACAATTCGTAACTAAATTTGAACAAAGGTTTGATTCGTCTAATGATGAACACCTTTTCATTTCCATTTGATGCCACGTGTGAGATCCTTTGGAACCCCACATGTGTCTGTTACTGACCGTCGGATGATAATAATCTAATGCCAAGTCAACCACATATATACTATGGGACCCTAATAATTTAGTCACCATAATTAAAAGGACAAGGAGGAACATATGCACATGTCACATGATGCACCGCAAGAGCATTTGGATATTAGTATTGAGTTATCTTGTAATTACTTGTGTCAAAATCTTTAACTTGAATTTGATATTATTATTGTTATATATAATGGATAAAATAGGTCTTCACAAAAGCTAAATGTGAAATCTTTTGTTGCTATATATGGTGTTAGAAATTATTATATTAATAATTTGACAAAAATTGTCATCAACAACCAAGTAAAATAAAAACATATGAATGTTTATACTCATCTGATTCGATTCTTCTAAAACGATTTATTAAATTTATCGAGTTGTTTCAGAAGTATAAAATTGTCACCAAAATTTCTAACCGGCTTGCAATTATATACTCATTTTGGTCGAGAATTTTCAAATACAAATGCAATTTACCGGTATTAAAGTATAACCAACCAGATAATTAAATATAAAATGTTAATAGTTTATGAATGACACAATATTAATACTGATAACGAATTTTCATGCTTAGCTTCATATATTCTCCTAGGTGGATCAACTAAATATAGCATGCTTCTACAAAATTTTCGTGTTTCATATTTCTTGCATTAAGTTTTATGTGAACAAAAGAAAAAATAAATCTTGCTTTTAACACGGAATTTTGTTGCATGAGTATTAAGAGGTTAATATCAAGGATCAAAATTTCGTTTCGAGTGTATGTTTCGGTCAGCCAAATATTGGAAACTTTTCGAGACTTTTTGGAAATGTTTCGGAAACACTAAGGAAAAATTGTAATAAAAGTTATTAAATTTAGATAAATAACAGAGTTTAATAAGGCAAACAAATAGTTTCGGAATTACATCTTATCTTCGTTTCGCTTGATTCAAAAACGGAAACTTCGATGTTTTCGAAGGAAAATATAGAAATTTTGATCCATGGTTAATATATATGTTAAGTCACAATCAAATATTCTGGGCGCTTATATGTGTGAATGTACTATAAGATTTAGATGCGAGCATTTTATAGTATCAATTGATTTTGAAACAACGGTTAACACCTGATGTCCTACAAGTTTTAGTCAAAAGTTAAAAAAATAAAACTCTTCGTTATCTTTACATTTATGCTATTAAATGCAGATTGATAACTAAGACCATCTCGAATAGACCTCTTAAATTCAGGCCTCTTATCTTAAAATTTAAAGGGTGAATAGTACTATACATTATCACGTTTTACTCACTCCAACAACTTATTTATATTTTAAGATTCTACTTTAAAATAATCACACTTCTGACTTCACCACTCCACTTCAACTTTAACACACTACTTTTATTTTTAAAATTTCACTTTGATCCAAACTTATAATATTTTGATAGTCTTATATTTTAAAGATTCTCTTGCAGTACATTTTTTATGCAATTCTTATAAATTTTCTTATAATTTGAAATATAAAGACTTCCTTGTAGATGGTCTAAATATATCATATGAAAGAGCAATTTTGGAAAGAATAATTTTATTTATGAAAAATGGAGTACAATTATGAGTGAGAATTTTGGGACAAAGGAGTACACCCGAAAGAAAACCAAAAAAAGCAAATATTTATTTATTAGGAGTAACTAAAATTAAAGTTGACAGTGGAAAAATTAATTGCAATGTCATCAAAATACTATTACCAAAGCATATAAGTACATTCATAAATAGTAGAGTTGTATATGGAATCATTAACCACCACTTTCACTTGACTTCACTTGTGCATCTTCTTCACATTCTCAAACACAAGTCTAAATCTTTCTTCAAACCCAAAAACAAAAAAAAGGAAATAAACCCTTCTCCAAAGCAAAGAAGTGATTCCTAATTTACAATCTAATCACCAAAAATAAATCAAATATTCCTATTCCTCTCAATTTTCTCCTGTTGTGAGTTTAATTTTTTTTTTGGGTATTTACTCTTCATGCGATGTTTAGTGATAAAAATGCAATTTTGTTAATGGGTTCTGATATTTATGTGCAGATGATCAAAGGG
Source organism: Penstemon barbatus (assembly GCA_003313485.2). Lineage (NCBI taxonomy): Eukaryota > Viridiplantae > Streptophyta > Magnoliopsida > Lamiales > Plantaginaceae > Penstemon > Penstemon barbatus. Next base: position 28,035,266 of record CM064881.1, read on the forward strand.
TTGTGAGATATGCGAATTTAGTTGCTGTTTATAGAAATGGCGGGTGAAATTGAAGAGCCTTTCAGATTGAATTTTCAGGTACCCTTTTTGATTTTTTAGCTTGTTTTCAAGATTTAAGATCTGTAATTTACATGTCATGATTATTTCTTTTATGAGGTTTACTTTTGTGGGTATTATTGTAAGCTTCTGGGCCCAAGTATAATTATTGAAAAATAAAGGTAGTGTCATTTGTTTCAGAATAATTTTTGAGTTATTTTACTAGCTAAATTAAATTTGTAAAATGGAATATATATTTGTTGATTCATAAATGAAAATACAAGTACAAGTTGTAATGAATGAATTTGATTTTAATGTTGTGGATCTGGATCATGATTATGATGACAATTTATGTACTTGATTTGAGAATGAACAGGCAGATTCTTTTCATTGTGGCTCTATCTCATTTGGAAGGTTCGAAACCGAAGATCTGTGTTGGGAAAAAAGATCATCCTTCTCGCACAATAGATATCTCGAAGAGGTCGATAAATTTTCAAAACTAAGGTCAGTTAGTGAGAAAAAAGCATACTTTGAGGCCCATTTTAGGAAGAAGGGAATTCCGGGTCAGAGTTCTCCTGTTTGCCCGGACGAGACCGAATACCAAACAAGTGAAAATGACATCTCGGAGAAAAGTGACGAAGTTGGTCACGCGGATGTGGAAAACCATTTTGAGCCCTTGATCTACGAGCCTCAAATTGAAACTTTAGTTGATGATAATGATGAGGCTGAATGTGTTTCCGAGCAAGTCGAGGTAGAAGAAGGAAATCATGCTAATCATGGAGATTTACTTTGTTTGAATTCTATGCCGGGGACTGAATTGAAAGAGAATTTTGATGGTGAAGTAGCTGACACTGATAAAAGCCATTTGTCGGATATAGCCGTTGGTTTGCTCCCGGAAATTCGTTTTACCGAGGAATGTAGCACCACGAGTCCAAAACACGAAGAATATTCATCTCTCAAGGTTTGTTTCTTTCCATGCTGTTGAATTTTAATAGAGTGATTTACGCTCGGTCCCCCTCAGGTAAACTCTAATTACAGAAAACCCCTTGTAGTTCCAGAAATTTCAAGAACACCCTTACAGAGGTGTGTTTGTAAATTTTTCAATAAGTTGTAGGGGTGTTCCTGGAGGGCATGTGGAAGCTGGAAGAGATTTTTGTTAAATAGTCCAAACTAGAAAGGAGGTTCTAGTAATTTCCAAAACAACAGAGGTAGTCCGGGTAATACCTTTAAACCTCAGGGGGTCAGGCTGTAAATCACCCTTTTTAACATGAAAGAAGAAAAGGTGAATAGAGAAATGAGCTACACAAAAGTTACGTGGTTCAGTCATTCGGCCAACTCCCACTTAAAACAACTATGAAGTCATAACCTTCTATGAACTAAATCAAATTATGTGCACGATTTTTTATTTGCATAATTGGACTGGCACCTTAAATCCTAGCACGTGTATGCAGATTTAGTAACTATAATTATTCGACACTGATTTAATATGAATTATACACTTACGTAAGATGCAATGGCTGAAATTTGCTTTGACGAGGTTATATTTTATTTGTTTTATTTCTGAAGGGGATGCAGGAAACAAAAGAAGATGAAAATTTGAAACCAAGATTGACACCACACGTTAGTGTTGCACGGAGCAGGGGACACATCTCGAGCAAAGAATTTAAAGGCTCGGAAAAGAAAACTAGTAAAAAAGTTAACAATGTTCGATTGAGATCCAAAGTAGAGGCGACAACTTCAGAGGCTCCAGCTCAGAATAACTCTGAAGTGCACAAAACCTCAAGAGATAAGGTTGGGTTTGCTTTAACCGTAATTTCGCCATCTTATTTAATATCGTCGATCATTTTCTATAACTTTTTATTGCTTCCTAGATTTTTATTTTGCTTCTAGCGTAATGAAAATCGGTCTCATTTTGACAGCCTGGTTCAAGAACAAAAGGAGTTAATGGAATAAAAAGGTACTTAATTTTTGCGTTTTTTCTGTGGATTCCGAGTTATGTTTCTTTACTCTTAGCCAAACTTTATGTTTTTCCTTTGTTTATGATTTTAGTGGTGAAAAAGAATCAAGAAACAGAACACTTGTGGAGCAAAGTGCAAACAGGTTCGTAATCAAATTAATTTTTGAGAACCTCGATTGAGTTCATGTATCTAGTTTATTCAAATCTCATGGATAATTTTGTAATTTAGGGTCAAGCATGTCACCATTGGTGCAACTAAACCGGGGGCAAAACAGGACAACTCGAGGTTCAATTTGATAACCGATGAGCGTGCACAGAGAAGAAAACAGGCAAGATAGATACTTTTCTATTAACCAATCCTTTCTTTTGATTAGATTTTGCATTTTTTATATTTTTTTAATGGTTCTATTTCTTTCAGTTTTATATGAATTTGGAGGAAAAGATGCGCGCGAAGGAAGCTGAAAAGCACCAAATTCATGCCAAGACTCAGGTAATATTATGTTGGAAATTATTTATTTTTAATCTGGAGAAGGAACGCTCTTTCGTTTAGTTTTTAAAACTTGAAACTGCATAGACTGATTTCTGCATCTCATTTTGAGGAAATCATTTGGGATTTCATCGTATAATTTATTTCAAAGAAGATAATACTTTATGCTTAGCTAAGTGTTTGGTTTGTGTTTTTGTAGGAAAAGACAGAAGCTGAACTAAAGCAGTTGAGGAAAAGCCTCAACTTCAAAGCTAAACCAATGCCTTCGTTTTATCGTGGAGCTTTACGCGAGTCCGATGGAAACAAGTTACCTCAAAAAGTATGTATCGCAAAACTGTATATAATTTAATGCTTTTCCTATTTTGTTTTTGTTTCTTGGGAAATTGCAATTTTTAGTCAAAGAGTGCAGGACTCTCGACACTTATAGTCCCATGCTTTAAAAAATAGCACTTTCAGTCCCAACTTTTAGAATTTCAAAAAGAGTGAAATGCAAAATCGCCCCTTGTGCTTAGACTGAACCTGTGTTATTTTTGTTACCAGAACCCCGTGCTTACTTTTTATTAGCGAAAAAACCCCTCTCAAGCCGAAATGACAATAATACCTCCACCAAAGGATGCAAAAACACCCCTCTTAACCTAAAAAATTATCAATAACGCCCCTGCTAACTTTGACAATTAGCATCTACCCCCCTGTTCACTTAAGAAATTGACAAATTCCTCTATGATTTATGAAGGAATTTTATATGGTTTTTTTGTTAATAAAAAACAAATACAGGGGATTTTGCTAATAAAATTAACACAGGGAAGTGTTTGATAGTTAGGTAAAGCACAAGCAGTGTTTTTGCATTTAGCTCATTTATCAAATAGCAGTTTTGGTCTTTGGCACATTTGGTCCCATAGGATTGTCTCTGTTTTGAGCTTTTTGAACGAAATTGGATGATGGGAGGGATGAAATGTTCAAAAAAGTTGGGACCGAAAATGCTATTCTTGAGAGTGCGGGGACTTAACGTGCCGAGTGTTCTATAGTGTGGAAAAGTAACTTCCCCATTTTATTTCATCTTGTTCGAAATTGAGCTTTAGAAATAATTAACTTTTACTCTTTCTCGAATTCTACAGGCTTCAGCAAGCAATATTAAGCCGCGAAAACTACGAACTAATTGTTCAAGTACTAGTAGTAGAATTTCTAGCATAGCACCGTTAAACTTGGAGGAAGAAACCGAGATTGCCGTTTTTCTCGATAAAACTTCAAAGACAACCGATTCACCACACGTCTCAGGAACAATCAGCTGCCATTCAACCGTGACCTCAGACAGCATACCTTCGTCTCCTTCTGCAGAAACTAGCAATAGTGGTATTAATAGTGTCAAAAATGGGATGATAGAAAAAGACGAGACGAAGAAAATGAATTTACGCAAACAAAAAGTATCAGAAGGTAATCATTTGTGCAAGGGAAAAACAATGGATGTAAATCAAAAGACGAGAACCGGTAAAAGAACTACCTACTCTGCATTCAAAAGTGGTCGCGTGGCCAAATGAAAATGTGATTTACATTCTCAACTCTAGTAAGTGAGCTAGACTAGAAATCGTACATTAGTTCCGTTGTTTGCTTTATTGTCAATGCAACATGTAATGTACATTTGTAGTTTTATAGACATCGAATATGTGCTTCGTATAACAAGTTATTGCAACCGCATGACTGATTGTATGCGGCGTTGGATTTGTTGTACAATGTTTGTTTAGTATCATTGTATCAATGTATTGAAGAAGCAATTTAACTGCAGTTCCGAATTTGTTATATAAGGTGGATCACTTATTCTATAGGGGTGGGATGGGGACGGAATTTTAGGTTTTGGGTTTTCATTTTTACTATCCGAATCTCGTATAATTTAGCGGATAACTGGTATTTCGGATACCCTAATATTTCAGGATTCGGGACCGGGGTAAAAATAATATGACTATATTGTCTAGATTTTTGCTTTGAGTCCAATTTTAAAATTTAATAATAAAAAATAATAATTACACAATGCATTTTTTTTGTTTATAGAACAACTCAATTTTCATGTTTGTTGAACCTTTTGGACGTAAATCTTTACACGTGCATTAGTTTGGATTATTATTCGTTAAAAGTTCGGGATTTTGGTTTCCCATTCGAGGTGGGGGATAATTACTTAAATCCCGTCTCGATTTTTTTTTATCGGGTTTTCGGGTTTTTCAAAACTCGAAGAAATCAATTTTTCCCGTCCCAAATTATAAAAACCCTTCCATAACGGAACGGTACCCGAAATCCGATCCCGGATGCCCAACCTAGGAGCACTATATACCGTGTTTAGTCTAAAACTTCATCTAATTTATGAAGAAATAATACATTGTTTAATTACTAAATTTAAGAAAAAGGGCTAAATAGATATATCCCTAAACTAAATTCACAATTTAATGTATTAGATGTAACAATTACCCCCAATCTATGAAAAATAATAGACACCCTTTTGGTCCATTAGTCAATGATTAAAAATCAACATCGTTATTTTTTTAGGATTAGATACAAAAGAGTATAATATAGTCAATGATGTTTCATTTTTAACACATATATATGTCACATGTTATACCATTATAATATTATATCTATAATACCTTCATTAAATGAAGAAAAATTTAATTGCAGCCTCCACAAAGATGTTTTAAGCTGCCGAATGAAGGTATTATAGGTATAATGGTAAAATATATGTGACATATAGGGTTAAAAATTAAATATATATTGAATATGATAAAGGCTCTTTCATATTTTATCCAAAAAAAGTTAAATTTTTAGGAAAATTTTCACTTTATTCCCTAACTTTGCGAGTTTTCATTTAACCCCTATATTTTATGTCCTAAGATGTAAAAAGTTAGAATCTAACAGCGTATTCCATTCAGCTTTAACGATGATGCTTTAAACATTTTTCCATTTTACCATCCAACTTTTGAACATATTTCTACTTTGTCACACAATCTTCGAATGTTTTCGCACTTTGCCACCAACCTTTGAATAAATTCCATTAGCGAACGTCCTAAGGCAGTGATTTGAGATAATATTTAATTCATGAGGGGGTTAAGTGAGAACTCACAAAGATTAGGGGCAAAGTTGAAAAACATGTAAAGGTTAAAAAATCAAAATCAACCCTTTTGGTCGGCAAATTTTAGAATTTTATTAAAAAAAAACTCGAATAGGAAACCACTATATAATAGGTAAGAAGAAAATTCAAAGTAGCCATAATAATTGTACAACACTTAATTAAAGCTTATCTATCTATTTGAAGAAATTGGTTTGCTACGTGGTCCATAATCTTTTAATAATAGCACTTTTTCCCGTTTATGTGATAATCTTCATGTTCTTGAATTTCAAAGCCATCCACCTAATTACAAATGAACAGTTGTATAGGTATTAATTCAGCACGAAAGTGTACGTACGTGTCATATTCATTTGATTTGACGTAGTAACTTTTATGCATGTCATTTTTTTTTTTATCCAATTAAATCAATGTTCCCCGTCATTTTTAGTCTTTATGGTATGGCAAAAAAGTGTATCTTTTACCTATTTGGAGGGACAGATGGGAAAGCAAAGGAGCCTCATGACCTTTTTGCTAAGACATAATGAAGTGCAATTATTTTAAGTAAAATAAATGATGTAAAACATTAATTTTATTACTATTATTAATTATTTATTTGCAAAGATAAACTAAACCAAATCACAAAAATCCCAAATCCCTTGTGAAAGTTGTAGCAGCCAAAAGTAACGAGTTAATGCTAATTTACCTTCCTGTAAAATGCATAATTAATGTTCAATTTACTTCCATGTGATTTGAAAAAGAGCTTATTATCTTCTTGTGAAATTTTAAAGAAGCAATTTACACCCTTATTCGGAGAGTTTACCTCACTTGCCGAATTGAGAGTGGGCATAAAAAGTATTTTTGTAACATAGGGGCTAAATTATCATATTGATCATAACATAGGGGATAAATTATCACATTTATCATAACACAGGGTAAATTGCCACATATAAAAATGTTAGGAAGGTGGTGTAGAACTTTAGAAGATTACAAGGGGTAAAGTGCTTTTTTTTTTTTTTTTTTTCATATTCTCATAAAAAAATTGAATTATCCAAGTTTTGTGTCACTGCAAATAGGAGTTAAAGAAAAGAAAAGAAAAAGGATGTAAAAGTTTTCGAGACCTGTGTGTATAAAAGTTTTTCACTTTTTATCCTCTAATTTGGCTTATTATATAAATAAGTAAATGTAAAAGTAATTCTTTTTCCTTTCTTTTTTGTGCCTCCCCAAGAGTATTGTCGTGGCCTTTTCTTTGCTTATGTGACAATAACTTATACCTTTGCAATTGTATTATAGAATTTGTGAACAGTTACGGCCAATTATTTAATTATTTGACCAAGTATATTAAATAACTAGAGGTCATTCAACCGAGTTAGTTCATATAAAAGATATGTAATCCATCACAAGATATATGTAAATAAATTGAATTGGGCGATAATTATATTTATAATAATTATGTAATCAATTACAAGATTTATGCAAATATGTACTAGGAAATTTCGGTAGCTAAATTATGAACATTTTTCCGTCAAAAACATGCAAAAGTTTTGGTTTTTGAATCAAATAAAAAGAAAACAAAATGTAATTCCGAAACTATTTATTTGTCTGAGATTGACTATATTATTTTTCCTAATTTAGTAAAAAAAAAATTACAATTTCCTTTATTGTTTTCGAAATACTTAAAATTTGTAGTAGAACTATTCAATATATATGAATACACTTAGTCAAATTGATGATGCAATGATCAAATTAAGTAGGTGAAAAATTCTAAATAAAATGCTGAGTTGTGACACTACCACCAAACGTAAATGCCAAGATTGTTGATGTAATGATAATCAAGATGATCATGATCAACACTTTAATCATATCCAAAAATATGCCCAAAAAAAAATTAAACTTCACCTAAATTTTGCAACAACGAAGCACCTATATAATATATCTTAATCGGTCATACCTTCCTCTGATTATTACATAAAAATAAATTATCAAGAACAAAATAACCTACATAAAATTTAAAGCTAGATTAATGAAATAAGAAAACAAGAAGAAGAGGAAAAATAATCATCATGACAAAGTTTCTTGATCCTTCAATAGCTATTGATGAAGATTGATCTTGATGGGGTGGTTTTCTATAGTAAAAGGGGAACCAAGGCAAAATAGGCTCCGGTGGTGGTGGCGTGACACCGGAGATATAAGGGCCCGGCGGGGGATTCAACGGAAAGTATCCGGCGGCCGGAGGTGTATTCGAAATTTCCGGTGGAGCGAAAGAAGCCGGTGGTGTGGTGGAAACCGGTGGTGTCGTAGTCACCGGAGGGTTGTTTCCGGGGCCGGTTGGTGGCGGGAAGCACGGATACGGGCACTCTTGTGCCGTCGTGGTGGCCGTATAGTCGAGAATTATTGTGAAAAACACAAGTAGTGAGAGTAGTTTGAGTAGCTTTGAGGCCATGGCTTTTGGAAATGTTTTGAGAAGGAAGATATTGAAAGGGAGTGAGATGAAATGAGAAGGGATTGTAGACTAAGTAAAATATTGTGAGGTGGGGATGTGGGGTAGTATATTTCCTTTTAGTAGAGTTTCCCTTAGTTTTGTGGAAGTGCAAAAAGAAGCCAAAGGTTCAAAGTTGGTAGGGTAGAATATTAAAAGCAAAAGGCTTGGGTCACTTTTGATTGTCATTTTTGGTCACCGATTGATAATATTGTTCATGTATATTGAACATTTTTATTTTAAATTGACTTAGAGAGTAGGGAACATTGAGGAATTTATGGATGTAGAATTTTAGTTTAAATTTTTTATTGAATGAATAGCATTTTTGGTCCTCCTTATGAGTCAACTTTTATATTTTCATCACTCTTAAATTTTTTGTAGTAGATTGGTCCCTCTTATTAATGTAATGTATCACATTCGTCCTTTTTTTTAACACATTCTTTCCTCTTAAATTTTTTGTAGCAAATTTGTCCCTCTTATCAATATAGTGTAACACATTAGCCCCTCTTAAATACAAAATACATCAACTTTCGGCCACTTTAGAATATAGTTTAAATTTAAGTGAAGTATTTTGTATTTAAGAGGGACTAATGTGTTACACTACTGACGAATTTGCTACAAAAAATTTAAGAGGGACGAATGTGATATACTACATTGATAAGAGGGACGAATCGAACGAAAGTGCAAAAATTAATCCACAAGGAGGACCAAAAACGCAATTTACTCTTTTTTATATGAAAATGAATTTATTAGTGAACTTAGTATTGATTTTCAATCTATTTAAGATAATTTAGTCTCAGTAATTCTACAACGCTCGGTCAGGATGACTTCACTAAGTTCTTATCGTCCCAAGTATTCTTACATATGATCTAAAGTAAATTAACATTTTGCATAATTTATTTTGTATCTGCATTCAACCCCAAGTAAAATGCACGAGACCCCCTATGTTTTCGACAAAATGCACGAAATTATCTCATCTTGAGCTTATTGCACCAAGTCTCTTCTATTTTTATAAACTCTACTTGAAATTCCCTTTACATCTAATTTCGTTTATTTTTTGACAAGTGTGTGCAACAGTCACGCTCACTGAAATTGATACTTAATTTTTATTTTATATATTTAATTAATTAAAATGCAAAAAACCACTGGTGTTATGGACCTATGGTGAACCTCCATGAAACTACTTTGTATTAAATTTTTTTTATTGCTTAGTTTATGAATAATTTATAAAATTAAATTATTTTAATAACTTTCGTGAATCTTTTGGCCACTATTTCCATACATTTTCAGTTTTGAGTATAATAAATACTACAAATGACTATTTTGTCAAAGAAAATAAATCAGTAATTCTCTTTTCCTATTATTAAATATTTATGTATATGGTTTCGCATAGGGGTGGGCGCGGGTCGGGTATTTAGGGTATTGGGTATTTCGGGTCGGGTACTCGACCTGGCGGATAGTGAATTTTCACATAAAAAAACCCGACCCAACTTGGCGGGTACCCGAAATTTCACTCTTTTTTTTTTTAACATATATGTATGTAAAATTATAAATAAATGAATTCAAACATTAATTGTACACAATAACTTTAAAACCAGACAACACAAATGTCTCAAGCCTTCAAGATTCAAATATTCAATATATTACAATAAATTTTTTTTAAGTACCCGAACGGATCCCGAAATACCCGTTCGGGTGTGAATCTAATACCCAATACCCAACCCAAAAATATATTTCGGGTTTGGGTACCCGAACCCAAATGTCAAAATACCCATTTTTTTTTATCCCAAACGGAAAATACCCAAACGAGTCGGAACGGGTTCCAAAAAATCCGACCCAAACGCCCACCCCTAGTTTCGCTTCCGCAACAAGTTTGAGCCCTGGAGTAGACTCTAGTCTCTAGGTATTCCTCTACTTTATTAATTCCAATAGTTTATTTACATAGCTCTATGCTCTAAAAAAGAGTGTATTAAAAAAATAATATAAATTACTATCGTGATATATAGTTGATTTTTTAAAAACTTTATATAAATGGTATATGCATCAAATGGGTTAAATCGAAATTAGCTAAAAATGAGTTTAAACCGATGAAATTAGTTAAAAATGTGCTTAATCCATTAAAATTTGGTGAAAACAATAAAATGAGTGAGAAACGAGTAAAAAACATTAAAATTGATTCAATTTTATAGTTAATTAGACATTGAATTCGTACACCGGGATGTCATTTTAATTATTATTATTAGTTTCAATCATGTTAAATCTTGCCGGATCGAGTTTGTCTTCCTTAATACTTTAGGAAAGAATAATCTACTTTTGTACTCGATGATAAGATTAGCTTAGACACTAACGGAAAATAATGATTTTTATTCACCATTAACATAAAAGATTAAAAGCGAAATATTTAATGATAAAAAAATCCCGCTTGAATAATGGAACGATTATTAAGAATTTTATAAAAAATAACATTTAGTATGATGACCTAAGCTCGCTACAACTACAAGATTTTAACACTATAACTATAAGTATATTTCTGCAGTTTTTAAAATTAGTTCTCAGTTAATATAGTTTGGAGAAAAAGCAAATAATTATGAATTAGTAGTAAGGAAAAACGAAAAAATTGCTCAACCTTTCACGTATCTAATATGCTCCTGCAGCATTAATACTGTGACGACTTTAAAAAGTACTTTGAATTGACCTCATTACTTTTGGTGGCTGAGCAAAATAACAAGTATATGAGAAACCATAAAAGACGAGTCCTACCAACAGGTGATTGGTCTAGTGGAAGGGACTAGTCATTATAAAGTAGCAGACCTAGGTTCGAATCTCTGTCGGGAGAGTTACCCACTTAATGTGCCAACCCGCCTTGAAAAGGGTTAAAACCTTGGAATACTTAAAAAAAAAAAGGCGAGTCTTACCAAATGGTGATTGGTCTAGTGAAAGGGACTAGTCACTACAAAGTAGCGAACCCAAGTTCGAATTTCAGTTGGATATGTCGGATGCGGCTAAAAAGAATTAAACCCTTAGAAAACTGTAAAAAAAAAAAATCAAGCCTTTTCGAGTTTAATTAATGTGTTCTCTTACATTATATACTACAACTAGTTGACTTTCTCCAGTATGAATGTTCATCTGCTGAATTAGTTTGAACATAAATTTCTTACCCATTTCGATTTAACCCAATTAAATCCATCAATTTGCAAGAAGACTTGACAATTCTGCCTTGCAAACGTGAACACCAAAATCAAATGTTCTTAGTTGAATTTGTAACTATTGATTTCATTAATTCTCCCACTACTCGAACTTGCTAATAAATTTGAGGTCACACAAAATTTTATGCATATATACTTACCATATTCGAAAAACTAAAAGAGCAACTAACTAATTAATTAATTATCAGGCCCGGCTTAAGCATAAGGCAAATTAGGCCAATGCCTAGAGCCCCTTCTTAAATGGCCCCAAATATTATAAATTTAATATATAATTAATTATGAAGAAATGTATGTTCTTTCGTACATATATGATTATCAATTAATGATAAAGATTAATTATTCAAACTAAGATTAATATGCTACGAATGCGAATTCATTAATTATAAGATATTTTTTTTTTTGATAATTTCATTATAAGATATTTTTCACAATATAATCTAACAATTATCTATGGTAAAGAAGTTTATGAAAACTAACACGAGGAAATTGCATTTTCATACTAAATTTTTACTTACTTTAGATATTTTGTATCAAACTATCAAATAATACATATTTAATACCAAAATTGAATGACTTTTTTCACATTTCCTTTCTCCGTTAATTTTTGGGGGCCAAATTTTGTGTTCTTTATAAAACTGGAAATCTCTTGATTAGAGCTTTCTAATGGTACAAGTTTCATTTCATGAAACATAAAAAATATCCGCAGAAAATTAAAAATGTCCCGGGACATTAATCAAAATTAAATCATATCTCATAATTAACAAGAAATCATGTCACAATAATTTTCAGATATGGTATAGAACACACAAGCATGCTATGGTAAAAAATTTGAGCATAATTTTAAGCACACCAAAAATCACCATTAAAGCTTAAGAAGATATGAAAATAATCCTTCAATTTTGGTATTAAATATGTTCTTTATTTAATGGTTCAGTACCAAATATCTCTGAAATTTTGATATGAAAAATACAATTTCCTCAAATTAAAACTAAGATAATGCATTTGTGATTGTAAGTAACAAGAATATTTTTATTTTTGTTAAAAAACGAAACATCTAGTTTAGCATATACCTTTTTTTGTTGTTTGATAGGGGTTAAAAAAAAGGTTTAAAGTATATATTTGCTTGAGGGCCTCATTTATAATTTCGCCTAAGGCCCCCGAAAAGCTAGGGCCGACCCTGTTAATTATGTCAAGAATCATTCACAAAATAGAGGATGCCCTCCACATTGGCCACATGGCGGAGGAGAACAAGCAAAACCCTAAAGAATCCGACGAGCACAAGGAACATGGTGAGCATTTGAAGGAATTCATACACAAAATCAAGAACAAGATGGGCGGCGGTCATAAGAAGAAACATCGTAGGAAAGTGCAACGTGAAAAGGGAAAGGTATATGCAGAAGGCGAAGAAGAAGAGGAAGAAAGTGGGAGCGAAAGTGAAGGAGAACAAGGAGAAGGAGGTGGTGAAGAGGAAGGAGAAGGAGATGGTGAAGATGAAGGAAGTGGTGGACTCATCACTTCTTTGTTTGAAATGGTGAGCGACAGACTTAAGTTTGACATTTCAACTGCATTGACTGAAATGGTGAGCGCCATAACTGAGTTTGAATTTTAGTTGGAACGAATCATTTTATGTTTCTTTTACTAGAATATTGGAAAAATGCTACATATATTCATTAGTCAAAATTTCTTTTGCTTTTACCTAAAATGTCGCAACATTTAAATTTTCGAATTAATGGACATGGAGTGTAGTTGTGAAGCTGTTTGTTTGTCTTGAGACTTTCCTAATTTTCTTAATTTAATTATTTTGTCGTATTTTTTCCTGATATTTCTGAAATATTTTCGAAAAGTTTTAGCTAACCGAAACATACTCTAGAACTAAATTTTAATCCATGGGTATATTTAAAATATACACTTTTACTGCCTTAGAGGCTCTAGGCAAAATGTAAAATTGGGCCTCCACGTTGTAAAACATATGTATTGAAATTAATATTATTCATTTTAGACAAAGATATAATAAAATTTTATTAACATATTAGATAAAATGATAATAAATCGTAAGTATGTTTCAGTTAATTAATTTCAAAACACTTATTTTAGCGAAAGACACTATTACAAGAAATATGAATATTATTTTAAGAGTTACAAGTTAGCATAGCATGATGAATGTGGGTTGTTAATGTTGCGGATAAAAACATAGCGATCTGAGCTAGGTAGGATCCGACCAATTATGCATCTATGATGTATAACTTGTACGCCTTCTACTAGAAAGACCAAGTCGGAGGAGTTTCGACTTTGCCTCTGTCGATGCTTAAATCAATAAAGTTTATATAACTTGAAAGCATATTTAGACATAAGAGAATGTGAAAATAGATATATTAAGTTTTAATGTGTACCTTTGAGGGTAGATTGTTTTAGTGGAATGGATTAGTCATTACAAAGTAGCGGACTCAGATTCGAATCTCTGTTGGGAGAGGTTCCCACTTTATGTGCCCATCACGCCTCGAAATGAATTAAACCCGGGAACCAAAAAAAAAATATACCTGTAGCCGAAATAATGAAGATTCCCTATTTTCAGGAGATGGTATGCATGTTTTGTAACTGGTTCCTTATTTATCTCATTTCAAGTTATGTACATGTTGCTGGCAAGATTTTCTGTCAAATCGGGCATAAATTGGCGTAAACAACATAATAAAAATGTAAATTGACAATATACCACATTAAATGATCAATTTTAAAACTCAACAACCACTTAAGTGGACCAAAAATTTGATCAGCTTCCTTTTTCAAAAATAAATTATAATAAGTATATTTATCTTTAGAGGGAACTTTAACCCTTTTTTCTTCCAAAGTAGGAACTACACTACAAAAAAAGAGGTCTTCAACAACGTCATGATTCCAATGAAAATAAAAATTGTTACTATTAGTTACGAACTTATAACAAAACACCAACATAAATAATTTTCCATCAATAGTAGCGACAAATTACCAACAAAATATCTAGAAAAATAATATCCGTAGTTATTCTGTTGTTAAGTTGTAGGAAAAATTGATCCATAGCGACGGAATCATTCCATTGGAATATAATTCGTCACCATTTTTTTTTGTCACCTACAGATTTGTAATTAAACAACGACGGAAAAGATGTTTCATCAATAATAGCGACAAATTACCAACTGTATATCTAAACAAAATATTTTTGGTAGGTATTCCGTTAACTATTCGTAACTATTTTTTTAGTCAGTTACAAATGTGTAATTAAACAACGATGGAAAGGATGTTCCATCAATAATTGCGACAAATTACCAACTAAATATCTAAACAAAATATTTTTCGTAGATATTCCGTTGTTAAGTTGTAAAAAATATAGATACATAGCGATGAAATCATTGCAATGTTTCCAACAGAATTACCAAAAAAAATATTGTACAAAATTTTCTAACAGAATTACCAACAAAAAGTATATTGTCGCTATATTTACTAACGAAAATTTATTCCGTCACTCCATTTACCTATGGGGCCTTCACACACAGAATATATAACGGAAAAAATCCGTTGCTACGCTTGAATACCAACGAAAATCGAGGCTTCACCAACGAAAATTTCGTCACTGAAACTCCCTTTTCTTGTAGTGCTATTGACCCATCACGTGACTTAAACGTACAAATTTTGTAGATATAAACTATATTTAATGCCTACGTTGTTTGATTTCGATTTCTAACTACAAAATTTGTACGTTCAAGTCACGTGATGGGTCTATAGCACTATAAGAAAAGGGAGTTTTAGTAACGAAATTTTCGTTGGTGAAGCCTTGATTTTCGTTGGTATTCAAGCGTAGCAACGGATTTTTTCTGTTATTTAATCTAAATTTTACTGTGAGAAAATGTTAAAATAAGTTAATATTTTATTTTTAATCTATACTTTATATCTGATCAGAAATTGGGGATTTCAATTTCGAAAATTGAAGACAATGTCTTTTAAAAAACTGATTAGATTTTATCCTAATAATTAGTAGGTAGAAAAAAAAAATGATGTAAAAAGTGTTATATCCAATTTAAGCTAGTTTGATCAGGTGACATGATGGATTATGAGTGTGTGGCAAACGTAGATTGGTCGAGTGTCTTGCCACTAGTCTTCTGTAGTATCATGGAAGAGAAACGTCTAGCATTCCAGCAAACTTTGTGTGCTAGAAGCCATCATCGAAAAATTACTAAGAGAGAACAAAAGAAATTTTAATCTTATAGAGAAAATTTATCCCTCTTTTTTTATTTTTTTGGAATAGAACAAAGGGGAGCTCTATTTATATCACTCAATTCACAAGCAATGTCGGAGAATTACTTTTTAGTCAAATGGGCTTAAATTTCTAACACCTCTCTTCTTTTTAGATTTAAGACCCAAAATATCATTTATTAGACCTGGTGACAATTTTTTCATTCACCCAAGTAATAATTAAGGTTAAATAAACCATTATTCAATAAATTATTTATATATAAACTATATGTATCCTATTTTTGCATATCTGCAAAAGTTAAAGTACTAAAATTAATTTTTTTTTGCCATTTTCCACAAAAATTCTCTGAAAACAGGATCCATAGAAAACGTTTTGCCGGTACAGGGTCCAAGTAGAATAACATTTAAATTCAGAATTCATCTTGGATCATGTGCTTACCTTGCATTAATGAAAGTAAATCATAAGATTATCTCGCCCGCAAATCCAAATTGGTACTATTACGAAATAAAAAAAATAAAAAAAAAAATTATTTTAGTGTTTACATTGAAATACCAAATACACGCATATACATATACAATTTTTCTCTAATAAAACGCATAATTTTTTTAACCCCAATTAAAGTGCATTGACATGCTTATCTCACATATTTTCTAATCGAAAATTTTATCTCACGATTTATAAATTTGAAGCAATTTTGATACTACTTTGCCTCAATTGCAAAAATTAACCTCACGAATGGGACATATGTTCGATAACTTGGGGATTTTATTGAATTTTAAAAGTAATAATTGCATATTTCAATTTTGGCTGAATCTAAGAAATGATAATTGCACCGAGGACTAAATTTAAAATTAATTACTGCATGTTGACCCCCAAAAAGTAGGAATTGTAATAATTGTTAAATTTTAAAATTGATACCTGCATTATTATCCTCGAAATTTAGGTAAAATTGAGTAATTTTTTAATAAAGTTTGAATAGGTATAAAATAATTAAACATAAATTGTTCATAACTTTCAACTAAAACAATCAATAAACTCTTATACAAAATGTAAAATAACTCATATTTTTTTAATAAAATAATACATAGGTGATGAAAGGCAAAAAGAAAAGGATAAGAAAAGAAGAATAAAGAAAAGTTTCAATGCAAGTGAAATTACTAAAGCGTCATTTACTTTGAATCTTTTTACTGAATTTGCCAGTTTGGCCGTGTCGACAAAAGATGGAAAGGCACTTTTTACTTTTTAGGTAATTAATTCTACTGCTTGGTATAAGCACAACTACTTTCCAACCAATTATTTCGACAATTAAGTATAATTAAAACTCATTAAAGTTTAAAGATATAATTTTACGAAGTGTTAGAATCTTGGAAAACGCTATAACTTGATTTTCCTTTTAAAAGTTAAAAAGTAAAAAGAAATTTTGTACTTTTTTTACCTTTTGTATTCAATCAACTTTTTCTTTAGTAGATATATTCTTCGAGCGTATATTGGGATTGAAAATCAAATTAAAATACACGATACTCGATTTGAGCTCGATTCGTCACATAAACTAAACAAGCTTGAACATTTTTTTATAAGCTCGAACTAAGCTCGACAAGCTAGAAGTTAACAAAATACATGTAATAATATTTAGCTAATTGATACTCGACACGAACTTATTCGATAAAAGGTCATTTGAGTTTGATTCGTTAATTAAACAATCAAACCGTATTACTTTGCCGAACAATATGATCAGCTTGAAACTCCTCAAAAATGCCGCGTCAATGATTTGATGTCCTCAAATGTTGGACCAAGAGCTCCCATTGATGGATTAAAGCTCGAAATACCTCTAATAACCGCAACACAATCGCCTTCAAGAATCAACTTTGTCCAACCCAAATCAATTCCGGATTCTATATCCCGAAGTGTCGTACTCCAGTTTCTAATTGCCAGTTAATAGCAAAACATTTTCAACTTTGTATGCATGAAGAGCTTCGTTATTTATCCACACACTTCGTCCAGATAACAAAGCTTGGGTTGTCATTTATTCGTCCAGTTAACAAGGCATGGACCGTCATTATTCATTTGTTGTGCCTTTAGCCACATGTCACAATTCGTAAGGTTGGGCTTTCATATGTCACATCTTGAGCTAGTTTCATCCAAATGTCCAGTCCGCCCATACGTGAATGGGTAATATTGAGATTAAAAATATTTCACGTGGATTGAATAACAATTTTAAATTTACTTTATAATGTCTTGGACAATCCTAAACTTTTTACCTAGCTAGTGAAGAAATCTAAGACACAACATCCCTTGATGTAAAATATACTAATTTTCACTACTTTATTGTTTTTAAAATTTTCTAGATTTTGTAATTTGCTACGACAAAATATGATGTTTTTTTATCACAACAAAATGGGGAAATCGGATTTCGAATCAAGAATTGGAAATGATCGGTGCTTGAAATTGAAATTTTAGTGCCCAGAAACTGAAAGATGAAAGGGGTAAGATGTTATGTAAAACGGCAAACGGTAAGATGCAATATAAGTGAAGGGACGAAAATATCCTCGAAAAGGGAATGTGCAACGCACGTAATATCGTCTTCACTGTGTATTTTTCGAAAAATCTACAAATGAAACGCCAAAGTATTTGAAGGGACCCAACTGCTAAAGAAAAATATGTGGACAAAATTGCAAAAATCGTCCCATATATAAGGAGAACAAAAGACTCACCCAATAATAAGTGTTCCTTCCTATGTAATGTAAAATCTTCCTAGATGAAATGGACCCTAGAGCACTAAAATTAAATTGTGCATCTTATATGGGTGCAAATTGCAATTGTATTTGGTCAGGCTTGTTCGAACTCGCTTATTTTAAAATAAATGAAATATAATTAGATATTACTTGCTTTAGAGTAACCAATAAATAAATAAAATTATTATGTAATTAATTAAGTATATATAACACGCTACAAGAAAATTGGACGTGTATTAGTGACTAAATTATGAGTGACATGACAAAGTAAAAGTTATCACTATTTGTATGTGAATAGTTACAACAATTTTATTATCCTTACAACAATAATTGTAATAACTACAATAGGGACAAAAATTTCTTTAAAGGTGTCACTTATAACATTTAGTGACAATAGTATGGTAATTAAATTGTTACTATTCACAATTAGCGACACCCTTTTAGCGATAATCTAGTAAAAATTAGTATTATCGCAATGATTTAGTGGCAATATTTTATTTATCACTTTTGGAATACCATTAAATGTCAATAATGAAAAAAAAAAATTCAATTATTCTCACTAATATGTCTATAAATTGACAATATATAACTTATTGACAGTTGTTCTCAAAAAAAAAAAAAAAAAACTTATTGACAGTTAATAGATATATAATTTATCACAAAAATTTAATTTTTTTATGTAATGACACCCCAAAATAGATATTTATCGCGACTATGTAAGATTACACACAAAGATGACAAGATTATGACACATATTAATTGACCTCTCAAACGTGTTGTCACAAGGTTTGTTTAACATCAAATCAAACAGAAAAAATCCTTGTTCATATACAAAGTTCATTTTCATTGATGTATTTCTGAATAATTGACCGCCAATAAAATATTAAAAAATCGAGCAAAAAATGCAACAAACGAAACAAAGCCGCGCCCACTATCAAACAAAAGAATAAGAAAATAAAGATGGAAGCGTGGAAAAAGTGAAATGAAATGAATGACCACCTAAACACATGCTAACTTGACACCTCATATTCAACAATTTAATTTAATTTAATTTAATTTAATGACTATAGGGCGACTCTCTAATATTCCAAAATTTGGGACCCATGATTTGGTGAAACCGAAGTTGATCTCATCTTTTATGGTACTGATAAATTCTGACATAAGAATCAGAGATAAAAAGTTATGGGATGTATGGATAGATGAATAGTAAAACAATTGTAGAAGCTTCATAAGTTTATTTAATTAATTAGTTTCCATTTTTGGATGAAAATTTTATTTTTTTATTAAGAGTTATAAGGTCGATTTTGTCACTTATATTGATGGATCATATCGTACAAATTTAAGTAAACATAATTACCACGTCACATCGATATTTATTCAAATCAGGTTTGACTGATTCATAAATATTTATACGACAGTTGTAAATATTTTAGAACTGAACAGTATTCCTAGGAATATAATTAAACCAGGTTCAATATAAAATTTTCAATCGAAGTGATACGCTTGGAAAACCTTTCCTAGGAAAAGGACAAAAGTGAAAATAAACCTCAAATTGGATCATATTTACAATTTATTAGTATTAGTATCAATATAATTATGAAATGACATTTTTTACTATAGGTGATTGATCTAATGAAATGAACTAGTCACTACAAAACAGCGAATTCTGATTCGAATAGTTGTTAGAAGAGGTTCCCACTTAATGTCTCTGATGCGCTTCGAAATTGATTAAACCTTTGAAAAAGAAAATGAATTGATATTTTTCCTATATTATTGAACGTTTAGCTTTTCTCTAGTTTAATACTTGCAATTAATTTACTTTGATATCATTGTAATGTTTCGATTCGATATAGTGTTTGATGTAACAATATATTCACCATCTCAAAAAAAAATATAGGTACTCTATTAATTATTAAAAAGAAAAAAAGAAAAAAAAAGAGCCATCATTAATGAATGCATCTTAATGCATAGGCGAAAAAAAAGATTTAGATAAGCCGTCCCCTATTATCCCATGCCACACCCCACCCACCCCATACACAATATGGAGATTAATTTATTTTGATATTTTGACGGTGTGAGAAGATAATATTCAACGTCAACACATTAAGACATGCTTAGTGACATCTCAATCCAACTAATTGGGGGGCCCAAAATACCAAAAACATCATATTTTTATTTTTTTTCTAATGAAATGTAAGTAAGACAAATTCGAAAGGCAAGAAAAAATAGATAAAGACGTTACACCAAGAAAATACGAAAAGGGAAATTAAATTAAATATTGATTACAATTGATATCTTAGACTAGCTTATAATTAACGCATAATTAACAATGATCAATATATATATATCAAGAAACAAAAATCAAAGAGGGTTATTACAAATACGAAATACTCGATTTAAATCGAATATCAAATTAAAGCTAGAACCAACCTAGCTATAATGAATATTATTATTGTGCCACTTCCTCATATGCATAAAAAATTATTGCCTTCTATTTTCATATAACAAGAACCCCTAAAACACTTGTGATCATGATCAAGAATGGTAATAACCCCATAGCAAAGATCCGACCCGAACCTGAATTGAACGTGTCGACCGGATACAAATTACCCGGCGGACCATTTATGTATATGTAAGGTTGGTTCGGTGGGTACTGGCTGCCACCTCCGCCGCCACCTTCACCTCCACCTCCACCTCCACCGCCGCCGCCACCGCCGCCACTAGGTGGTGGGGGACAGTAGTTGCTAGGTGGTGGCTTACTCTTCGGTGGTGGTGGCGGTGAGGGTGGTGGCGGTGATGGCGGTGGAAGAGACGGCGGCGGAAGACATGGGTTGTTGCAAGGGCAGCCACCACACTTGTTCTCTAAATCAGGTGGAGTGATGTCATCAAGCTTTCTTGAATTAATTTGTTCTTCACTTTGAACAAAATTGAAAAGGATGAGAAGAAATGTAGTGAATTGCAATATTTTGAGCTTGGCCATGTTGAATTTAAGAGAATATTTCTTTTGTGGAATGATGTTAGGTTTTGGACCTTTTTTGTAGGGGCTTCAAGAAGAGTGTAGTGAAGTGTTGGAGGGCGGTTTGTTTACTTTTCTAGGTGCATGAAAGAATTGGAAAATAAATGATATTTAGTAGGATTCTCAAAAAAAAAAAAAAAAAAAAAGGGTATTTAGTAGGGAATTAAATTGAAGTGAATGTGATATGATCTTATTTCTATGTATGGGGTGTTGGCTTAATTTATAAGGCAATTCACACTATATAGCATGTGGGTGGTCTACTTTAATCAAGGCCCCACAAACTTAGGCATTAATTATTTGTTTGCAATTTTATATAATATTTATTAGTCTCCTTCATGTACACTGCATCCATGTATATATAGTGCTCATTTTGATTTAATATTTAATTTGAGCTCCCAAGCTTAGTTCGAATTTAATTCAATAAGACCAAAAATTGATAAAATGCATGTAATAATATTGTGTTATTTGAAATTTTGGTTAAAATTAAATAAACTTAGAATTACAATTTGAATTTCTTATGAAGATCAATTAAAACAAACTTTATTGCGTGTTCTTCAATGAATTCAACTTCTTTACACTCTAGCGTGTTCAATAATTGTGTACTTATTTCTTGCAATATAATACATGTGTCTTTAACGTATGCTTGTAAAAGTTTGGGCACTACAAATAATTTGAAGTTATATTTAATTATGATGTATTATACTATTAATTAATTGATGGATTAATATTAATTAGTCATGTGGATGACCTTTCCTCATCCCTAATTAAAGGTTGAATGACAACGAGGAAGAATATGCGGATTGGGCATTATTGGAAAATGAATAAAGCAAATTCTTGGGGAATCATGCAAAGATGATAACCCAAAACTACTTTTTTCATTCCTGGAAAAAAAAAAAAAAAAAACTTTTTCTAAAGAAAATTTTGTACAGCCAATTTGTTGTGAAATATATTTAGGCTAAACAGCTGAGGTCTAGGTCATTTATTTAACATATTAAATTTGGCTATCTATATTTAAATAAACTAATATTGAAAAATATCGCCTTTGGAAAAACATATCTTCGTATTTGGTGTTAATGGCAAGTTACCCACTATGATATTCATAATGTTCAATTTACATTTCTGTTATTTGGAAAAAGAGCTTTTTACCCCACTATAATCTTAAAAAAGTTTCACACTGTTTCTTTGATATTTTTATATGTGGCATTTTACTCCCTATGTGTTATGATAATGTGGCAGTTTACCTCCCTTTTATTACAAAATATTTTTCATGCTCACTCTTAATTTCGAAAATTGAGTTACATTCTCCTGCTTCAGGAGGTAAATTGCTTCTTTAAATTTTTTAAAGAAAGGTTAATATCTTTTTCTTCAAATCACATAGGATAAATTAAACATCATGCATTTCACATAGAGGTAAACCTCTCCCATTTGCAAGTTCTTGGCGTTGATTGTGCACCAAAGGCAAAAAGAAAATAAGAAACTAGCAACTTTATTTCAAGTCTAGGCATTGTAAAAAACGTTAATTTTGGAAAACATATTCTTTTTATCTAATTTAAACATTCAATGAATATGGAGAATATATCTACATAAATATTCAAAGAAATAGTAAAACATATTTTTTAAGCATACATAATATAAACGATTATCATGAATCGAAGTCAAGAGCAAATTAGTTTCTAAAGTTTGAAAAAATGATATATATATATATATATATATATATATATATATATATATATATATATATATATATATATATATATATATATATATATATATATATATATATATATATATATAAGAAACTTGTGGTTTTGCTCGAAAAAGAGTAGAACAAGAAAGTACTAGTGTGTACTTCTTGTATATATTATTTTACTCGTAACAACAATGAAAAGACCTGAGTAATAGTCTAGTGGTAATCACCGATAAAATTAATGGATCATATTGAATAAAATGAGCAATGAATAGTAAAATGAAAATAAATATAAATATATATATATATATATATATATATATATATATATATATATATATATGATGAAAATTAAATACATTTGACATAAACCGCTTAACTTGTGGAAAATTGATGAACTAATTCGATGTTGATGCATGCTATTAAAAAATTATAAATCTATTTAATTGATTTTTGTGTTTGAATTTAGTTTTATTCTAATAGATCTAATGATTTTATATAATAATATCAAATGTAATGTAACTCTAGTTTTCACATTTTTCCTAAATTAGTTTTATCCGAATAGATATATTGTCACATATTGACTAAGTGAACCTATTTTTCGGTTATGCCACTGCCAACAAATCTTGATTAACCAGCTCTCATTGCTCAACGAAAACATTATTTGTTAACAAATATATTTGAAATTTCAATAAATTTAAAAGGTTTAAAAAATAATTAAGAAATGAAAATTTTGCACAAATTAATGACGTATATATACTATTTATCTTATATTAATATTCGGCAAAATTGTAGAAAACGTCCTAAAGTAATCAGTAATTCTGGATTTTTGTCCTAAACTATATCACCTCATCGAATTTTGTCCCATAATTTATTTATTTTTTAAATATCGTCCCACCGTTAATTTATGAGACGAAACGTGTCCGTCAAATTGTGGTTGATTACGTGTCATGACGTGACAAATTATAGCATGAACAATTAAACAATATTGCAGAATTCGTTCCAAACTAATTACAAGATTAAACGTCATTTCAGTAAATTAAAAATTTAATATTGGGAATAAATTCATGCAAAGTGATAAAGATAAAATTCGACAAGTTGATATAGTTTGGGGCGAAAAATCAAAATTAATAATTAATTTGGAATAATATTCTGAAAAAAATATTAAATTATAGGACGAAATTCGATGAGGTGATATAGTTCGAAACGAAAACTCAAAATCACCCAATAATTTAGAATGTTATCTGCAATTTTGCCTTAATATCTAAGTATAAAATAGTAATTATTTGGTGAGCGGACGATGTATGAAGTATGAACACATCAGTGTGACAAAAACGGAATCACATAGAGGAACATCATCACATGGCAGCAAGTATAAGCAAATGACCTTTAATTTCTTTGGACGGCAGATGTAATATCTTAATCAATTCAAACGTTAGGTAAACAAACGAAAATGAATACAGACAAATTTTAAGATTAAATTTAATGCATGTTATTTTTAGTTGGGAAAATTGCTTTTTCGGTATTATAAGATAGATTAACTTGTATTTTTGGTATTATTGGATATGAAAATGCACATTTGGTGTCATACATAGGATCGATTTTTATTGCAATTTTGGTACCAAAATCAATTTTTCTAGAATTTTAATGGCAATTTATCCCTTCTGAAATGCATAATATTCAATTTACCCCTCTATAATTTGAAAAAAAAAATCAATTTACCCTCTTCAGCCGAAAAGTGTAACTCACTTGTCGAAATTGAGAGTAGACATGCAAACTATTTTATAAAATAGGAGATAGATTGTCATATTTATCATAACACAGAGATTAAATGCCACATTATCATAATAAAAGTGGATAAAGTGCCGCCTATAAAAATATCAGGGAGACAATGTGAAACTTTAACAAAATTTCAAGTGGTAAAATGCTCTTTTTTAAACCACGAGGGGGTAAATTGAACATTATGCAATTCATAGGGGTTAAATTACATTAACTTTAGAGAAAATTTGAGTTTGGTACTAAAGTTGCAATGAAAACCTATCATATGGTACCAAATTTGTATTTTCGTATCCAATGATACCAAAATTGCAAGTAGGTCTATCCTATGATACCAAAAAGAAATTTTCCCTTTTTAGTTTATTCTTGAATGGAAAATCATATTACTATGAGTCACAAATAGTTCACATGAAAAGCTTTTGTTTTGTAAAATTCCACGTCTCGAAAAAATAATATACAAAAAACAATGTCAATTACCTTATAAGTGAATATTAATTATTTTCATTTGTTGAACAATTCATATAATAATAAAACATAAATATATATACGAGTCATGAGAAAGTGATTTCTGAAACTAGAGTTAGGAGGAAAAACACTTTAGATACCAAATTTTAGTTCAAAAAACATATATGGTATCAAATTTTTTGAAAAAATGCATTTCATATCATAATTCACACAATCTTGACATATTTAGTTTTACCGTCAATTTTTGGACGATATTCAGCATGTACCGCTCATGTGTCCGTTAAATTGACAATTGAAGGGAAAACATGCACAAGTTTTAAAGACCCACAATTGACAGCACTTGATGAATGTCGTCAGAAAATTGACGGAAAAGAAAAAGTAAATGTTTCAAGATGGTGGAAATCATGGTATGAAATATATTTTTTCAAAAAGTCTAGTATCAAATGTATTTTTTAGACTAAAGTTTGGTATCAAAAGTTTTTTTCTTCTATGGCAAGAAATGTCAATGAGATAATTGTCTAATGGCAAAGCAGGGGCGAATTCAGAAATGAAATTTTGGTATATGGCACTTAACTAACGTTAAATTTTCTTGATAGTGATATTCAAGTTCGCTAGTTTACAAAATCTTCAAAAATAAAAACACTATAAGATGGATTATCAATTTGAGGTACTTTCTTAAGATTTTTTACTATTATTTTTTTAAAGGTGGACAATTGGGGAAAAAAAGTTTAATGTGGCTAAATCATCTCCCCCAAAATATGGCTAAATCGCAGCTAGTTCTAATAATATGATGTTTTGGGTTCGATATATATTAGTGTTAGTATTTTTCTAGTTTATTAATGATGATTGTATTTATTTTATTTTTGTACTTTGTTAGTAACTAATAAAATTATGATGTAAAAATTGATGTATAATGTATTCACCGTATAAATAAATGAAATTAAGTTGAGATAAATACTTGGAAAACTAGATTTCTTGGGCGGATCTAGAAATTTAGTGAATTATTTCATATATTCACGAAAAAATATATGAGATACAAAAAAAAGGAGTTGAAGTTTTACAAAATAACTATCATAAGTTACTTTAATTACATATGATACCATGTTAATTATGACCCCAAAATAATCAAGAACATCTATGTATCTTAATTACATAAGTGACAACTGATCGTGACGATTTTTTATTTTCTGAAATAGGTTCCGAATAGCATAATTTTAAATACAACTTAAATATACCAACAAATGATTTGTCTAGTGGAAGGGACCAGTCACTATAATATAGCAAACCCAAGTTTTATTCATGCTGGAAGAGGTTTTCACTTAATGTGTTCGACGCGCCTCTAAAGAGATTAAGTTAATTAGATCTAAGATATGAATATCCTTTGAGAAAAAACTACAATTAAATATGCCTCTCATTGTAAAGATAACTAGACTATCATTTAGTCATTGATTATTCATTCGGTTACGAGAAGTCGATTCTTCACTATCTTCATAGCTGGAAAAGCTCCTTTTACTGCTACAACGAGTATCGATATGTATATTTTCTGTTATACCGAAACAAGCTCGCATATGTTCAAGTCCATAATCCAATAAAAATGGACTTATCATCCGGACTCAAACCTATACTTGTAATAGCAGAAAACTTATAGCGACTTTTATAATGTTCAAATAATTTTAAATTACACACAACACATTCTAAAATAGAGAAAGATAACTTCAAAAAAAATTCAAAAAAATATTGAGAAAAAAGAGTGGGGGCTACAGCCCCACCAGTCCCTATATAGATCCGCCACCAGTTTTTCATAAGAGCTAGCTAATTATTAATTGAAAGACTGAGTTCAATAGTATTTTTCATTATAATTTTTCATTATAACAAAGAGAAAATTAATGAATGCACTTTGTTTAGAGTGGAAGTAGCATTATGCAGAGTTGAAAATAAAACAAGATACTTAATATATATTTAACTTGAGCTCTTAGAACAAAAGTTTGTTTGAAACTCGATTTATTATTTATATATCCAACAAAGGTGGAGAAAAATTTTCATTTGATAACTTTTGGAAGCAGAGTTCGAATTCAACTCGATAAGTTTATAATATAACAAAGTATATAAAAATATTGAGCTGCAAGAGCCCGCCTTTTTTCGATTCGATTAAAGCTTGTTTGAACTCGGTTCATTTAACAATTAAATCAAGCTTCAACACAATTTCACAACCAGCAGCATAAAAAGACAAAGAATTGGTCTGAACAAATTTACAAAACTAATTGGCATGGCTTCTTGTCGAGTAATAGACACTACCGAAAACCTGTCCCGCTTACTCTTTGTTGATTTTTTTTAGTTTTCGAGTTTTAGAGTTTTTCCAAGTTTCACTGCGTTAAAACCTAATCGCAATTGAAATCCGATTCTTAATGCCCACCCCTAAGTTGAGCCAGGTCGGAATATAACTATAATGAAATCACTGTGATGCTTAAGTCAACCTAATAGTATTAAAAATTCATAGGGATAGTGTATGACTTAAAATGAAAGAAAGAAATTTGGGCTAAAAATGTGTAGCTAAGATCATTTTCAACCCACTGAGGCAATCCCCGAGGTATCCCATGTCCTGGGCTACCTCGTCTCCAACCACCCCGGAGTGGTACATATTAATAATAATAATAATAACTTTCCCACTCCATATTTTTTTCAATAATAATAATAATAATAATAATAATTTATATGACAATGTTATTAAATTGAATTAAAGTATAAAAAATAAAATTTTAAATATTTATACTTTTTGTCTTAATTTTACTTTTGTAGACAAATTTAAAAATCAAAATTCAAACTAATTATATTACATATTTAACTTAAAATATAATGTTTATAAAACTTACACGAGATTTATAAATAAATTTGTCCATTTTTAGTTAAATTTTTTAAAAACAAATTCGTGTTTTTTTAATTTAAAAAATAAAGAAAAAAATAATATATCAGGTAACGCGCACCTCAGGTGGGCTTGACGCGCCAGGGGTTGCTTTGAAGCACCCCACGGCTAGCCGGCCATGGGCATCTCCCACCCACCCCGATGGTTGGAGATGCACTATTATATGTATGCATACCAGGATATTGTCCCGCGTCAATCACAAGATATTATTTCCTAATTTTATGCTGCAATAATCACGTTTAAATTGTTTCTCTAATTATCTCTATTGAGGCCTAATTTTAAGATAACAATACTGCGAAGAATAAGGAATGAACATTTTTTTTCATGGTAGCAAGATCGGGAGATCGTTGGTCAAATTGATCTTTGACGTAACAGCCTACTTTGTGTTTGTTTTGAGATCTCGTATTCCGACTTCGGGCAGGGCCGGCGTAAAGATCAATCTCCCTCGATTTTGCCCGAGTTGGGACTAACCCTAAAGATCCTTAATCTTTGTCTTGTTGGATTGGTTCGAAGCTGACTTGATTTCCATGCAGGGGCCCCATACATTTCAATTTTGAGCTAGGGCTCGTGATCAGTGAAATATTGAAGGGTAATCTGAGAACCTATGTTCGACATTTTCTTTCAAGTTTGCTACACACTATGGCTATCAATCGGGCCTTTTAAGCTGAGCCTGAAATGGCTCAAACTAAATAATTAATAATAATATTCAAAATACTTAATATCTCGAGTTGCCTCATATCATTTGAGGTTATTATAATGACTCAAATTCAATTCGACTCACCATTATTGAAATTCGAGAGAAATTTAACTACACGGGACACGGGCGAACATCCTCTTCGGCTTGGTTTGCCTCAGCATTGGGCTGGGCCGCACCACTTTGTAAAGAATTAATTGTTAACAAATTCTCATTCAATATACCTTTCTTTTGTCCGGTAAATTTATTCCAAAATTTTCTACTCCACTTGTTATATTTTTCATAAAAGATGAATATGGCTCTTGTTACACTATATTTCATAGGAGGACATGTACCCAATACACGAGTTAACAAATGAAATGCAATCGAAGAAAATATGAACACAAGGGCCAATCATGCATAGGGCGATTTTGTGCAGATCTCGCTTACTAACACAAGTCGTCAATTAAAACGTGAAAACGACTTGGCGGTAATCGCCCCTACATACAAGTACTACATTACAAAAGAAAAAGGGAAGTGCATCAAACAGCTGCTGCAATTGCGGAGTTGCTATCAACCCGACAATCTGCTAAATCATTAGCATACAGAGACTCCGATTGTAACATTTATGTCACGCCAATTTTGGTGATCAACCTGAAAGAAGTAGGATCCAGCACAGGCAAGAATTGGATAGCTTTCCAAATGTATAAAGAAAAGGAACGAAAAGCAAAGCACTAATATCGTTGTGCTCATGCCCCGTACTCATCTGCAAAAATGATGCGTGCCATAGCTTTCGAAGTTCGATTTGGGTACGTTTCGATACATGGTTGCTTCCCATGGATTTGTGTTTTCCCATAGATTATTGTAAGGGACAGAAAAAAACTGTTGCGACTCGTATGGAGGCAACTCATCCAGGTAAGTACCACTACTGTTAGTACTACTACAGCATTCAGTCGGGATATCAAAGCCTTGTGCCATCTCCGACAACATGTTCTGCAGTTCCTCAATCGTACAATTCTTGTCCTGTTTCCAAAAAAATTCAAGAGGACGAATTAGCAAAACTGATTAAAACAACCAATTTTCTATGCGAAAAAAGTAAAATATTGTGCAAAACACATTTGGATCGAGTATTTTACACTGGCAAAAGTATTTCAAATGATTCCATCATTCTAGTGTTGATGGACATCAAATTCATCAATTTTGACTCGACAAAAGTGCAAATAAGAATTCGAAATCCATTAAAAATCAAGATGATTCGTTTTAAAAGGAAATCTGATCCTACAGATCCGAGAACCACAGATCCAATCTAATTGATGCCTAAGACTACAATTAAGGGAAACACGCTTAAACAAAATCGAACACAACACTATAAAGAAGTAAAATTACTGAGATTTCACTGCATAAATCGTATCATGTATAACAAATGAAGATGTTGCCGAACAGAGAGGGCTCTCCGACATATTGATCAAATGAAAATTGAACAGAATTCTAAATTTATAAGTGGACAACATTCTCACCTCTTTCCTAGCATCATTCATTAGAGAGACCATTTCTTGAACAAAATCGGTAAATCCCTGTAAGATGTAATCGAATAGACACATTTTCAGGAACAAAGAATTGCATCTAGAGACCAAAAATAAAAGAAAATTAATGCTTATGCACCTACCTCTACCTCATCTTCCTCTTCATAAGGGTCGTATAACCCAGCATCATATAATTGCCTCTTTCTTCCATCGGAGAGTACTGTTTCATCCAATAAATCAATCAAAATTTTAGGTTAGTACTTTGTACCCTTTCATTTTCAAGAAAATCCAATGTTTTCAGGGTGAAAACACACCTGAATATGCTTCTTGAATTTCCTGAAATTTTTGTTTGGCCTCGCCTACAAGCGAAGGGGTTCTAGACCACTTGTCCGGATGCCATTGCTGAACAAAATTTAAAGCAATCAATTGTGTTAGAATTAGTATTAACATCCCAAAAATCAAGAATTCTTCAATAATTTCACTACAATTTAGCATATTCCTTCTCCAATCAAACACACATATATACACACATAAAATGAGGTGACCTTTACAATTTAGCATATTAAACACCCAAAATCAAGAAATTTCACAACAATTTAGCATAACCTTTCTTCAATCAAACACACACACACACACACACAAAGAAAATGAGGTGACCCTTATAATTTAGCATATTAAAGACCCAAAATCAAGTATTCAATAATTTCACAACAATATAGCATATCCTTTCTTCAATCAAACACACACACACACACAAAGAAAATGAGGTGACCTTCTAAATTTAGCAAATTAAAGACCCAAAATCAAGAATTCAATGATTTCACTACAATTTAGCATATCCTTTTTTCAATCAAACACACATACACACATATAATAGGAGCTGACCTTTACAACACACACTATTCAAAAAAAGCACTACCAAAACATGAAATCACTAAAAATTCACAAACCCATCTAATATCCAACAATTCTCCACATAAACACAAACTCCACTTAATTAGATGTTAATTCACATTTCTTCTTCACACACACACACACACACCCAAATACCAATTTGCATTCATTACAATCAGAAATCAACAAATTGAGAAATTAATTAACACATAATCAAAAACATAGAAAAAGAAATAAACTGAAGCATACCATTGCGAGTTTACGATACGCACGGCGAATTTGTTCATCAGAAGACACATTACTAACGCCAAGAACGTCGTAATATGAAGGTGACCCTTTACCAAACTCCATCTGAAACGCCTACCCAAAAAAACGTAAATGGAAAAAGTAAAGTATATAATATATATATAGAGAATGTTGAATATAAACGATAATTATGAATGGTGTAAGGCGGTTCGTTGACGGGTCCCATTAAGATGAAGAACAGTTTCAGAAGCTAAAAATATCTAGTAGAAACTCCAATGGCATCTGGAATGTTCTAGCTACTATTTGTTATACGCCACATGTTGTGTGTGTGCGTGTGTGTGTGTAAAAAAGATCTAATTGCGTGGAGATATTTTTGTTGTATTTACGTGTGTGTGTTATGTGTAAAGATATTTGCAACATATTATGTATGAATATTTGGGAGTTAATGTCAATATAGCCCCTGCATAATATTTAATTTATCACACTATATTTAAAAATAAGAAAAAAAAAAATTCTGTAAAAAATTTAAAAAAAGAGCAATTAATTTTAGCCATAAATACATTATTGTTAACAATAATATTTTATGAGCGAAAAACAAAAGCATTCAATATGCTTAATCAAATTTTTAAAAAGCTCCCTGTGTTATTTTAATTTTCAAAATCTTCTTTTTGATTTTAAATAAGTGTCAAATACACCCCTCAGAAAAGGGAGTGCGTTTCAAACGTCAAAATTGTAATGTTCACATTTTGCTTTTGATATGATAATTTTACCCCTGATATCGAAAGACAAAAACATCCCCTATGCTTTATCTAACTCCCAAAAAACCCCACATGTGTCATGTTAATCCCCAAAACCCCTCTGTGTTTGATTTTAAATATCACAGTTGACCCAAGTAGTTTATATTTAATTTTTCAAAAAGAATAAATAAATTAAAAAAAACAAACACATAGAGGTAATCTTGTCATTCCACCAAAAGTCAAAATTAAAGTTATTATTGGGTTAAGTGTGGTATTTAAAACCAAACACAAAGAGTTAGACAAAGCTTAAATGGTGTTTTCATTTTTTGCTCAATATTTTACCAATAAGTTGATAATCATGCAATTAGATGATAATTAGGTAAATAGGGACAATTAAACCAAATCCTATTTATTTTCCTGAAATTGGTGTAAAAAAGGTGAAATAGTGAAAGGGTGAGAGATGCAAATTCACAAAAAAAATTAGTGTAAAATTAGGATTTGGTTATATGATTGAACTAGTGGTTGATCATCATGGGAGACTAAGATGTTATCTCTGTATTTTTTTGTGTTATGATTATTAAATGATTTAGGATAGAAGGAAAAAAACATTTAAATTTAGTAAAAAAAATGAAATTTGGTGTACCACGAGAAATGCACAAACTCCTATTATTGTACAATTGCTAGCTATTGATGAAAGAGACATTAAAGGATTGTAGCTATTGATGAAATAGACATTTTTAATTTTTTGAAAGTACAAGAACGTCTGATTCCAAAAAGAATTCAAATAATAGTTTGATATAAATTTTGCATAATACTGAATAATATGGTGCATTTTTCCCTTACAAAGGGAAAAAAAAGAAATTCTTATTATTATTTTAAAGTAATAGTCCCACTACATTGTCAATCCTAATCAAATTCATTCCATAAATTGTCCCTTCGATCAAGTCAAAATACAACTGTGAGATTTTTGTAATAAAGTAGTGTATTTTATCAAACCACCGCCCCGGCCCCGCTACTTCTCGACTTTTTGGACAACAAAAGATATTTTCTGATTTGGACAACAAAAGATTGAAACCAAACAATTCGGCCACCTATTGTTCCCTTTTTTTTTTTTAAAAAAAAAATTTTGTTTTTATTTATTTTTTATTTAATAAAAATTCTTTTATTTAAAAAAAAATTATTTTAAAATACCTTATTAAATGAAATGTAACTCTTATTAAATCTTAGTTTTAGTTAATTTGTGTATTATTTTTAAAAACTTAATTTTAGTTTAAAAATGTAACTCTTATATAATAAACTCAAATTTAATTTATTTAGTTCTAATTTAATAAAAACCTTTTCTTTTAAAAAAAAATCCTTAAATTTGTGTATTATTTTGGAAAAGTTAATGTTAATCTTAAATTATTTTTGTTATTCCCAAATCATGTCAATCAAGTATTTAGTTGTTGTATTATTGAGTACCAATTTTAAAACTCTTTTTTTTTTAAAAATAAATCTTTATTAAAATATAACTCTTATTTAATTTTAGTTTTAGTTAATATGTGTATTTTCTTTTTAAAAGTTAATTATTAGAAACTCAAATTTAATTAAATTAATAAAAATGAAACTTTAAAAGAACTTAATGAAGCTTACATAATATATTTTACGTAATATATTTTAAAAATTATTTTTTGAAATTTGTCAATCCAAAACAAACTTATATTTTACAAATTGAGTTTTTTTTTTTTTTTGCAGATTTCTTGAATACACAAAGAAGTTATAAAATTTTTACAGGGTAATTTCTTGCAAATTTAACATAACTCATAGGAATAACTTGCATATTCCCCATAAAAATGTATAAAAGTCTCATTTCTTTAACTATCAGATATATCTCCACGGTTCACGCCAATCAAAATAGAGCAAAAATGATCCCAATAGCATATAGGTTGATATTAATGTCATAATGTGACTTAATATTATCAACAGCACAAAGTTGAGACTTAAATTTTCAACCGGATATTGGAGTTAATGGCAATTTACTTTCTATGGTATTCGTAATGTTTAATTTATCTCCCGTTAATTTTATAAAAATTTCACAGTGTCTCCCCGATATTTTTATATGTGACCCTTAACCCCTGTGATATGATAATGTGGTTGTTTACCCACCCCACCCCCCTCCCCGGGTTATGATAACTGTAGCAAGTGATTGTCACTTGCGACCCTTAGAGGCGAGACTCAAGTTTAAATCCTAATAAAAATATCAAGCTGGGGATGACCTATACCCTTTGTACTCTTCGGTCCGAGCTGTAAATACACATTTTAATAGATAAAAAAAAAAAAGAACAAAGAACAAACCATAGTAAATAGTGCCTTTTAAATATTTTTATGGAATAATTTGTTAGCAACTTGATACGATCTTCTGGTGCCATTTTCGTTTCTTACTTTAATGGACATAAGAAGAACCATAATCTTACTTTAAGGGACGTAAGATGGACCACAATCTCACATAAGGTGGAGAAAACCATAAACTCACATTTATTCCATAACCATGATAACATAATAAACTCATAATCGTAAAACAACTATAGAATAATGAACGGATTAAAAATTATGCAATTTGTTTGGTAGCACCGTCTGAAGCCTAAAGCCCTAAATTAGACTAAATTCTCATCACTGACTCTGTTTGGCAGGTAAATTAGGAGCTAATATCAATTTACCTTATGTGAAATGAATAATATTCAATTAACCTTATGTAATTTGAAAAAGAGCATTTTTTTTTCTTTTTGAAAATTTTAAACGAGCAAATTACCTTCTTCAAGCAGAGAGTGTACTCACTTGCCGAAAGTAAGAGTGGATATCCAAAGTGTTTTTGTAATATAGCGGAATAAAGCGCAAAATTATCATAAACAAGGGATAAATTGTCATATTTATTATAACATGGAGGAGGGGTAAAGTGACACATTTATCATCACACAATGAGATAAATTGCCACATATAAAATGAATAGTTTTGTCAATTCATATTTTTTTATAGTTTAAAAATGTCATGGAGGCAATGTGAATTTTTTTTAAGATTACAAGGGGTAAAATAGTCTTTTTTAAATCACGGAAAGGTAAATTGAACATCATGCAAATAACAGGAGAGTAAATTACCATTAACTCGATAAATTACCCTCGTGTTTGCAAAACTATAAATAAAAAATCCGTGTTATTTTTATTACCAAAAATCTCCCCGTGCTTTTGTTTTTAGGAAAAGACTCCCTCTCAAGCCAAAATTACAATTATATTCCTACCAAAAGATTCAGAAACACCCCTCTTGACCTATAAAATTATCAATACCCTCCCTCGTAACTTTAAAATTAGCAATAACCCCCCTGTTCACTTACACAATTGATGGAAGCCCCCTGTGATTTATGAAGGAATTTAAAATGATTTTTTGCTAATAAGGGGTGTTTTTGCATTTAGCTCCAAAGTTGAATGGTATATCTTAATATAAATATCTAATCTAAGAAGAAAGTTCCAAATTTGCAGTTATGTAAATGATCTAGTTTATTACCAGAAGAACATTCATCAGTGTTTTACAAACAACAATGTATGACTTACACTTCAAATCATGGTAGAGTTGTTTCCACAGTTTTCCCATTGAGTATATTTGGAAGCTTTAGAAAAGATGGCTCCTCTTCAATTGGGGGTACAATAGACTTTTCAGATGCGGCCGTGGGCTTTTCCCCTTCAGTTTCGTTTTTCGGCTTCGACTTTTTATTTTCATCGTCATCTTTTAGTTTTGTTTCGTCTTTTGACAACCCAGCCTTTCGCCTTATCTCTTCAAATTTGTCCATGATTTTCTGCCTCATGGTTGTGTTTCTAGCGCGTGCCTCGGCTGGTGCTGGTAAGAGAAGAGACAAAAGGCCTAGAGATGCAGCCGTTAAATCACGCCTAGACGTAGTAGTAGTAGTAGTAGTGGTGCATAGATGTTTCTCCTTTTCTTTTACCTACAAGCAATTCATGAAAGATAATAATGAAATCCTTTACGTTTGCTCTAATATCATTTACTCTAAGGCCAATCGGAACAAAATGTTCAAGAGTTTACGATTGATTGATCTTAATTTTTCTCCTTATGTTATGATAAATGTTGCAATTTACCCCCCTATGTTACAATAACAATTTTCATGTTCCCTCTCAATTTCGACAAGGGAGTTGCACTCTCCGGCTGAAGGATGTAAATTGCTTATTATTTTCACAAGGGGATAAAGTGCTCTTTTTCAAATCACAAGGGGTAAATTGAACATTATGCATATCGTAGGAGGGGTAAATTAGCATTAGCTCCCCACAAAAATAATACACTACAAATTAGACTCTCACTAAGAACTATACTGAATTCGAAATACGAAAATTTGTCATAAAATAATTATCGAACTTGAACACTACGTTCGCTCATGTCATAAAATTCATATACGGAGTACTATAGAAATTGTGTCAAATTTTCATAATAATTTTCTTCTTCACGTACGAAATCAAACATTCTTTCTCTGTTATTAAGATTAGGTCAATGTTTGTAATGAAGACCTTGATAATAAGAATATCACCAATTTAAATAGAAACAAATCCTTTAGCCTAAATAACGTCATATACACGACTTTTAATATATCCACTTTCTTTACAATCATTTAAATAGAAACAAATCACGACGACTTCCGGGGAACAATTCGATGCCAAATAACGTCATATACATGACTTTTAATATATCCACTTTCTTTACAATCATTTAGCTTAAGAACTAGGTCAGTTATATCTATTCTATCACTCCATATTATGAAGAAATCTTAATACGTTTGTATACCTTTATTGTGATTTGTTTCTAAGTATATGGTCTCACCAATATGTGAAATTCCGAGAGCATTGCGTATAAGTTCATGGCTTAATACTAAGGTTTTTCCATGGATAGTTAGGCTACTTGAATTTATATTATTATGCGAAGAATTCACCATATAACAATTAGATCAACATTTTAGACATGTAGTGACACCAAAACCTAACGCGAAACCATAATATATAAAATGTTGATCTAACTGTTATCTGGTGGATTCTTTCGCATATTATGTTCCAAATGAACTTATCAAGCTCTTGAAATTACACATATTGGTGAGGCTATAAACTTAGACCCAACAACAATGAATTAAGGTGTAGAAACGTAACAAGATTTCTTCAAATTAGGGAGTTATAGAACATATATGACAAACTTGGTTCTTAAGCTACATGATTGTAAAGAAAGTGGAGACAAATTTAGAGTCACGTATATGACCTTGTTATTCGGCGTCAAATTGTTCCCTGAAAGTTGTCGTGATTTGTATGTAACTTACTTGAACCACTTACTGAACCCTAGTAAGGGTAGCACGAATGAACTGGTTATTTTTAGTTCTAGATTACTTGAATTATGGCGTGCAATCGTTGCAGTCCAAACCAAAGACAACAACTCGTGGCTTCATTTTTATGCTTCAGATACCATTAACTTCTATTATATTCAATTTTTGTAGCCTTGTTCCGCTATAAATATTGTACTCAACAATAGCACAAATTGAACAAGAAAGAGTACAATTTGTTTCTTCGTCAACAATACCACCTAATTCAGCCGTGGAAATGATCCCTCAAGGTAATATTTAAACACTAACATTTATTTGCCTATAGCAGTAAAAAAGGGTGTACGGTCTTGCATTAAGCATCAAATATCCTACTACGTGTTTGGATAATATATCCATTTCGCGAGATATAAATGAAGCTTCATAGCAGGACCAATGGAAAAAGTTTGTAATTGAGGAGTTGAAGCAATCTATTCGAACTTGAAGATTTTCTTTTTTACGACAAATAAAGCTTGAATATATTTCTTAACGAAAAATATGTCAAAGAAAGAACAAGGCTTCATCCGTTCGTGATGCAAAGCAAGGATAATCGAGCCTTATTCTACATTTAAAATTGAATTTTTCCTCAACACTAAAACATGATGAATATAAGATACTTTTAGGTCTCTAAGAAATGTTAAAATTAGAAGTTCAAGATAGTTTCAATCCTCCCACAAGGCCAATATTACAAGAAGTAACATATTGGAGCCATTAGATTTTGCTTTCTAAATCTTCAGGAACACAGAATCAAACAAGAAAATATGCACCACAAGAAACAGAGGTCATAATCCCATCATCCTAATTATAAAAAAAAAAAAAAAATTATCCTTATATCAGCATCCAAATTCCAAAATTTCCCAAAACCATTCTCCAATTTATTTTATAATTTCCCAAGACCATGTTTAATAACATTGGTTGATTAAGGTCAAATTGGGATTCTAAAGACTACAATTATTATTATTATTACTATTTATATTATCTTAAGTAAAGCAACACAAGATCCCTAAAAAAATCTAAGTATAAAATACCCAAATAAAATAATCAAAAATATATGTCAAATAAAGAACAGAAAATGAGAGTAAATAAAAAAAAAAAGGTAGTCTTTAAACCTGGAGAGGAGGAAAAGCTTGTGTGTTAACCATTTTGACTTTTGACTGTTTGGAGTGGGTCCCATTTGCTCCGGCCACCGGAGGAAGGGGGCAGGATATCGGTTTGAGGTTGGACATCGACATTGTGCGGCGAGATCAACGGTCCCGATTGGTAGGTAGAATTTTATGGGTGCAGTGGTAGCTGTTGCAGAGTTCAAGTGCATAAATTCTAGCAAATACCTAAAACTAAGCAATAGAGTGGGAAAAATAAAAATTAAAAAAGCAATTATAGTCCTTTAACTTCTGTAGAGACGCAAAAATGGGAAAAATAAAAATTAAAAAAGCAATTATAGTCCTTTAACTTCTGTAGAGACGCAAAAATGGGATATATGTAATTTTTATAAGTAATTTATATCTTTTAAGTTTTAAGTTATGTTAATTTTAGTCCTTCTACCTGCAATTTTAGTTTTTTTAAATTCGTCGGAATTTAAATTAATATCCTTAAATTGAGGGTTTGTCTTTTTCTAATTGTTACTCGATGATAATTCATCACGTCACTTTGTCAAATTAGACTAATATGGAGGAAAAATAACAGCTCATTTTAATTTATTTATTTCCCTACCTACTAATTATTAGGGCAAAGATGTTATAAACCTCAATATGTTTGCTTGTGTAGAATTTTATAGATACTAATTTTAATTTCGACAATTTCAAGACTAAAATTGCGTATAAGAAGATTAAAATTACATCAACTTAAAATAGAAAGAACGTAAATTGCTTATCAAAACTACAAGTATCTAATTTTTGCGTTCTACCAAAGTTAAAAGGACTATTATTATTTTTTTCCGTGCAAAAAATTAAGATGTTGACTATTACATTGACTTAATTGATTTAACAAAAAAATAAAAAAGAGGTAACATCAAAGCATCAAATAGGCAGGTTCAAGGGTCATACTGGGCCAATTAAATTATATACCGTACGTCCTAGATGAAATGGGAATTATTCAGATTAATTTAGATTTTTTTTTTTTTTTTTTTTATATTGTAAAGCAATTTCATTTAATTTTAAACTACTTTTGAAATCCGAGATATTTCGACCTATGATGGTAATAAATAATTATTTATTTGGGCTATTCATTTGTTGTTATTGAGGTTTATTATTTTTAATGTATCTATCATTAACCATTATATTAGTAAGAGTTAAACTCATGATCTCTTGATCCTGCAATATCTTCATCATGCAATCTTAATTTTGTCAACGATTAGCACTAGGTTACTTCCTCATTGACTTGAGGCTCGTTGTCAAATCTCAACATAGTTAATTTGAAGAAGAAAAAGAACATGATTAGAGTTATCTTTGGAGTATTAAAGTTTTTAATATTCAAGCGCAATCTTATTAATGAAAGTCATAATTCATTAGAGTCATGGGAAAAAAATAATTTTAGTCCTTTAACTTTAGCAGGGTTGTGGAAATTGAACATTTGTAGTTCCGACAAACAATTTACATTCTTTATATTTTAAGTTGCCGAAATTTTAGTCCACTTATCCGTGATTTTAGTCCTAAATTTGTTAGAATTGAAATTATTGCCTATAATTTGATATGCAAGCAAACAAGGGTTTTGTCCCTTTAGCTGCCAAACGGTGGTAATTCACCACGTCACCTTGTCAAATTAACTTAAATTGAAGTAAAAGTAATACCTTATTTCTCTATTTTTCTTTCCTACCTACTAATTATTAGGGGAAAATGTTATAATATCTCAATTTGTTTGCATATGTGGCAATTTATGGGTATTAATTTTAACTTCGATGAATTTATTTAGGATTAAAATTAAGGATAAGAGGACTAAAATTGAGCAACTTAAAACATAAAAGATGTAAATTGATTGTCAGAACTAAAAGTGTCCCATTTCAGCGTCTTTGCCTATGTTAAATGATTATTATTATTACTTTTTTGCCCTCAAACAACTCAGTGGAGACCCCAATTTTTTAGAAAAGAAATTTGTGAACCATTAGGTCCATTTTTTATATTCTTGATTTTTGCGAGCAAGTTTCATTCTCTAACTTTTTATTAACCCGAAAATAGCCCCTTCTTTTTAAAATACTTTTCGAAAATCAGGCCTAATTCTTAAACGTAATTCATCCATTTTCTCACCTTCTTTTAGATATTATTCTAGATAATTTGTTTTTGAGTATTTTCCTATTTCATTTTTCAGAAATAATTATTTATGGTTTTAGAAAGCTTTTGTCATCTTCCTTATTTGGAGTGATGAAATTTAAAAGGAAAAGAAGATTTGAATTTGAGTTTTTTCCTTAATTGAACTTATATCTAGAACAAATCTCTCTTGAGGTAAGGTTTTATACAATGATTAAATGTCTATTCAAAATTATTTCCTAGTCCATTTTTGGACGAAGACGTTGAAATTGTGAAAATTCAGTGATTATTTGGGAAGAGGAAGTAGTTTGTCGAACCCTATAAATTTGTTTGTCATTTTCTCTATTAAAGTATTAATTGTATTCTATTTTTCTCGCTTTAATTACCTACATAATTTTTTTTTTAAATTACCATTTTGCCTATATCCAATATCGGTTGCGATAATCATATGTAACTGCAATATACTCCAAATCAATTAATAGCATGAAACATGACCATACATAAAGAATTATAGGCCATAAAATCAGTTGTGGAGCAAAATGTGACAAAAATCCGGAAAATATGATGTTTTGGATCTTGTCTTGTTCATTATTTCAGAAACGTCATTTCCTATTTTTCTCTCAAATCATATTAATTTGTCTTAAACATTGGAGAGGCTTCGTTTTAATCTCTCTAACTTAGTTTTCATTTATGTGTTTTGCAGGTCTTAATTCCGTAAAAAAGAACGAGCAATCGTTGGATCAAATTATTTTGAATTGTTAACCTAGACTCATAATAATTACAGATCAATATCGTGGACACACTATTCATTTTATATTAATATGTAATACTGCACAAAATATTTTGTATCAGTGACAAGATATTAAGTGACCATAACAAAGTAGTAACTGTTGGTCCCAAGTGGTCAGATGAGGTCTAGAGGGGGGGGGGGGGTGAATAGTCCTCTGAAAATTTTTAGACTTAAAAACTTTTCAGTCTTCTGTCAGCAGACTAAGCTGATGAAGAACAGATGACTATGCTGATCGTGAACAAATCTTGAACAACAGAGTGATCACTCTTCTTTCAGTTACTTAGCTGTTTTTCAGCAAAACAATTTTATCAAGAGTATACTTGCAGCGGATGTTCGAAAGTGTTTTTCACAAGTAGACTAAGTCCTTAAAAAGATTTTATCCCCAGTTTTGAAACTCCTTATAAAATCTTTTTGATAATTCAAAGTGTAAACTTATGCAACTTCAAAATATGCAAGAAAACTTTAAATGCAAGAATAACACAAAGAATTTTTATAGTGGTTATATGGATAAAAATCCTTTAGTCCACTCTTCCAGATCACTTAGATTCTGGGTTATACTATAAACACAAAGTTTACAATATGTCTCCACTTATACCTATACAACAAATGAGAAGGCTATAAGCTCGCAATAGGAAATCACAAAGAAAACCTATCCTCTGAAGTTAAATCACTCACACGGATGGATTTAAACTTCGCACAACACTCAGCTAATACAAATTCACTCAGATTGTATTTTTCTATTTTCTTCAACTGGGTTTCTGTCAACAGATGACTTCCACCAGACGAGTGAGCTGTTCGAGCTTCTTGAGACTTAGAAAATTTCTGCTTCAAAAACGAAATCTCAGAATGTTGTTGTGTGTGTCTCTCTTCGAAATCAGCTCTATTTATACTTGGATTTGAAAATATGACCGTTGAAGCAAATCACACTTCAAATCCATAGCTTTAGCCCGATTCAGAACGACTCCCTGCTACAGTCCTTTCTCTGCTGTACTTTCCTGTAGCAGCATTAAATGCACTCTGCTGATCCGAGAGTTTTCTTCAATCATTTGTCATTACTACCCTTCTCTTCCAGCATTTATTACACCAGGTGCATTTATTACCGTTGGACTAATCTCTTGATCTCTTTTACTCTGCTGATCGAGGCAACTCATCTGATAGAATCTCTGCTGATCAAATACTGAACTAATCTGATTTGAGTCAGCTGATGGTCTACCCTTCTGATTGCTGTTTCAGCACGAGATCAGTAGTCTTCTGGGCTTTGAATTTTGAACTCTTCTGATGTCTTCTTTTACTTGTTCAAAATTCTTCTAAGGGAACTAAGCTTTCCATACTTAGCTGATTTTGACGTTTTGGAAATCATCAAAACCTTCATTTATCTTCTTATCTTCTTTGCACTTCATCTTCATCTTCATCCAACAGTAACTATTTACATGTGTTTAATGATTGTGACTGATACAATGATGACAACAAATATTTTAGGTTGTCATTAATAATTATTAATGACAAATGTATAATATTTCGTGTAACGCCCCGTAAATTTTAGACCTTTCTAATCGTATTTTATCGGATTTTTAATCAAATTTCA
Source organism: Penstemon barbatus (assembly GCA_003313485.2). Lineage (NCBI taxonomy): Eukaryota > Viridiplantae > Streptophyta > Magnoliopsida > Lamiales > Plantaginaceae > Penstemon > Penstemon barbatus. Next base: position 28,078,398 of record CM064881.1, read on the forward strand.
TGTGTTATATCTTTTTTAAAAATTAAGTGTTACTTTGGGGTAAAATATACAATTTAATTATCTCCTATGTCCTTATTAACTTTGAAATGATTTAAAAACACAAAAATACTTTAAAACAATAATTTTTCGACCGTTATCCGACGGACCCGCGGAGCCGGGCCGTCACAGATGGTATCAGAGCTTTTGGTTTTTAAAATTGAGTCATGGATCATCGGAAGTCGTATGTTGAGTCGTTTTCTAAATCTTTTGGGTCATCATGCATAATATATTATGTGAATTTGTTTTGTTTCTTGCCTTGAGAGTTTGATAGGGTTTCGTATTAAGATAGTTCTTGACGTTTTGGCATATTACTAAAATACACGACGTATGATTAGTTTGGTTGGATTATATTTAGTTACTTCATGGGGTTTTGGGGTTGAGTCTCGATTAGCTACTGAGCCATTCTCATGATTAGATGGCAGGCAATCGAGCTGATAGTCGTACTAGCCGACGGGTTACCTCTGACCCTTCTGAGGGGGCACCGGTAGTCCCACCAGTGACAACACCCGCTGATCAGGCTGAGCGCATCATTGCCGCTTTGGCCGAATTCACCCAAGCTATGCAAGGCACTGCATGGGCCGTGCCTCCTACCCCGACACCGCCCGCCTTGGACCAAACTTTGGAGCGTTTTCTACGGTTCCAACCACCCAAGTTTCTCGGAGAGCCAGATGATCGGAAGGCTGAAGCCTGGCTAGCTGAGATCGAAAACATTTTCCGAGCCTTGGACTACTCGGACACTTTGAAAATTTCATTGGCCACCTATCGCTTTGAGGATGCTGCTAGATCTTGGTGGCAGACGAGGGAGATAGTTTGGGGACGGGACCAAATAGAAAGGACTTGGGTAAACTTTGTGAAGGAGTTCAATGACAAGTATGTTCCACTTGTTGTTCGGGAACAACGTGAGGAGCAATTCAACGCTCTAAGGCAAGGAAGTATGAGGGTGCCGCAATTTGAGGCTGTTTTCTCCAAGCTTGTTCGTTATGCTCCCCACTTGATGACAGATGAACCCCGTCGCACTCGCAGGTTCATAAAATGCTTGAGGCCAGAGCTCCAACGGGCCCTTCTCTCTCACAACATGATATCGTACATTGAGGCGGTGGAGAGAGCCACACGAGTTGAGAATGGGTTGATTGAGCTCAATGATATTCAGTTTTCGGAGAAGAAGTCGAGGCCTCCTCAGGATAATTGGCAGTTGGGGAAGAACGCAGGGAAGGTACCAAGGACAGGAGATTTGAACTCAGGAAATTCGAAAGGTCCTCAACAGAGTAACTGGCCACAGAATAATTCGGGAAAGACACCGAATGGAGCTTGCACTTACTATAGCTCGAAGGGGCATGGGGAGCCTAAGTGTTATAGAAAGGCTGGAAAATGTCTGAGGTGTGGAAGTTTGGACCACTACATTAAGAATTGCCCAAAAGCATCTGTTACATCAGCTTCGGGAAGCGGAGGTTCATCCCAGGATGCAAAAGCACCAAAGTCAGGGCTGCCCGGAAAAGCTTTTGCTATGACTGGAGAGGAGCTCTATGAGCCAAATGGGTATGTCGCGGTGGAAGGTAAAATTTATATTTCTGGGCAACCATGTAGAGTTTTATTTGATGTTGGAGCATCTCATTTATTCGTAGTATTATAGTATAGTTCCAATAAAGCTTGATAGAAATTTTACCCTATGAGTTGGAGGCTCGTACTTCGTTAGAAACCTCGATTATAACGAGTTTGGTTCTCAGTGTAAGCAAGGTTAAGATCGAGGAAATGGTATTTTCTGCCGATCTAACCACATCTCTAGCCCTAGGATTTGACGTGATCATAAGTATGGACTTATTGTCCATCTATTTTGCTCCGATTAGAAGGTTGTCATTTGAAAGTGACGCTTTCTAACCCAAAACTTCTGAATCCCACAATCGAATTTGGGGACCAAATTCATTTAAGGAGGGAGGATTGTAACGCCCCGTAAATTTTAGACCTTTCTAATCGTATTTTATCGGATTTTTAATCAAATTTCATGTGTTATATCTTTTTTAAAAATTAAGTGTTACTTTGGGGTAAAATATACAATTTAATTATCTCCTATGTCCTTATTAACTTTGAAATGATTTAAAAACACAAAAATACTTTAAAACAATAATTTTTCGACCGTTATCCGACGGACCCGCGGAGCCGGGCCGTCACATTTCGAGTATCCTTGACAATTAGTGATACATGTTAAAAACAAGTGACAACATAAGTTGTTACACTAATTCTCATTAATTATTTTCATTAGTGACAACTTAATTGATAATACTTCTTCACTAGAATATTTGTAAAAATTATTATTATGACAATATCTTAATTATTTCCACTTAGTATATATGTGTAATTTAATTTGCAACAACTCTCGATGTCCTCCAAGGTATTAGAAAGGAAATAAGGTTGTTCAAGGGATGTATTTCAAATCGAATTCAACTAGATTTATAAAGTTGTTAAAAATGCTTTATTTTGATAAGTATGAAGTATGTTTACCATCAATTTAGGAAAATATTAGTAAGTAATTTATTTATAATCTCATTTGTGCGCACATTTCAAATTTGCTTCAGATATGTATGTCCTGGGACAAACACAAACTGGCCAGCAACCATTAATTATTTGAACTTTTTTTAATCTATTTCCCTTTAAAATTTATATTCAAGAAAATATATAAAATACCAACTAAGACATTAAACAATCCAAATATGTATGCACAAGTTGCCAAGTGAGGAGACAAGCACAGAAGAAAGTGTCTTTCATTTGCACGTAGTAGTGTTACATAAGCTAGCTTTGATAAAAGTTACAAAATAAAAAAAATAAAAAATAAAAAATAAAAAACTACTTATTATAATTCAACTCTTTTCACCTACCATTTTTTCTTGCATATAGTTTGAGGCTCGTGCTTCTTTGTATGTAGAGTAGGCTTTCAATTTCCAAACCTACCACAACTTTTCCAAATCAATGAAGATGAATCCGTAGCTACCCAATATGTGTTGATTTCCATGCAAAATCTTGGCAAACCAGCAGTCTTTGCTTGTTATAATACCTTAGGTTCGTCGCCGTTTCGACCTCAAAAAATATGTTTTAAAATAATATTTATAATATTTATACCTAGTTATATATACTTATCAAGTGAGATGAAATGTATTTTCAAGGAAGTAAAAATGTATTCAATATTAATTTAATATTGTTTCCTATTCAAATGCTTATTTCATCATATAAAATTTAACATGCCAAAGTTGATAAAATGTCCAATATATATATATATATATATATATATATATATATATATATATATATATATATATTCTCCAACTGTATATGTTTGCAAAGTGAACATATTAAATATGTATATGTATATATCATATACATATTCAATATGTTCACTTTGCAAACATATACAGTTGGAGAAGATACATGGAAAAAAATAATTAGATGTCCTAAGTTTTGGTCAATTGCAAAATGTTGTTTGTGTTCGGATTTGTGTTATTGTAACTAGCTACTAGATAGACACAATTTTCGAGACGATAATTGTCACTACAATTGTTCCAATTATTGTAGTTACGTTTAACATTTAGACACGCCACTGCAATTAGCATGACGAATGTTATACTGACAAATGTTATACGTAAAAGTGACACTACTACACTGACAAATGTAACTAGCTACTAGGTAGACACGATTCTCGCGCGAGATGAAAAATGTGACTACAATTGTTTCAATTATTGTAATTACATTTGACATTTAGACACACCACTACCATTGTCATAACGACAAATGTTGTTATACTTGAAAGTGACACTTATTGATAAATGTCCAACATAATATAACCATCATAATTTGAACATTACAAAGTGTGACAAAAATAGAAAATATCAATAAACAATATAATTGATATTTATAAGTTGTGACATTTTCTATAATTATGGTTATATAAATTTTGAATAGTACTTTATTTTTTGAAAAAGCCATCAAGATTCTTGCCAATATAAATAACTTGTGTTGTAGGGATACAACAAATCTCAATCAACACTTACAAATAGTTTTGTATAATTACATGTACTATTTTGAATGCCAACTACCACAAAATCTCTTGAATTATCGATTATCTTATCGAAAATCATGCATGGGGAAAATTTGTGCCTACACCAAGTGGATATCAATTTACTGGGGTGCATGAGAAGACAAGTAAACCATCCAACCATCATATATACCTAGAAATAGTACTATCTATTTGAGGCCCTTCATTTTAGGCATTGATTAAAGTTTCTTTTTTATTTATGATTCTCAGCTCAGCTCACTATAAGAAACTTTCTAAAAAGTTTTCGGAAATATTTTGAAAAAATTATGAAAAAAAATCTGAAATTAGGAAAAAGAGAAAGTTTCAAGACAGATATAAAATTCGAAAATACACATTATTTTCATTTCTTTTGATTGAAAACAGAAAATTTTCAATTTTTTTCGACTGAAAGAATGAAAATTTTGATATGTGATTCTAGGTCAATCATAGTATTGATGATAGCCTCTAGTAAATAATCGACTAACTTAATTATGTGTTAAATAATATTTCTTTAATTTGGTAAGATCAGTTTTTTTTTTTTTCCCTTATTAATAAAATAAATTATATCTCGTGCAACCAAAACCCAAAGATCAGTCTTTTTTCCCTAATTCATTTAATAAACCAATTTAAATCTTTTTGCCAATGATTATCACTAGGTACGACCTCATTGACTTCAGGCTCGTTCTCATATCTCAACATAGTTAATTTGAAGAAGAGGAAAAAAAAACACGATTAGAGATACCTTTGGAGAATTAAGTTTTTAATATTCAAGCGCAATCTTATTAATGGAAGTCAAAATTCATTAGAGGCTCAAACAACGGGAAAAAAATAATTTTAGCCCTTTAACTTTAGCAGGGATGTGGAAATGGAACATTTGTAGTTTTGACAAGCAATTTACTTTCATTATATTTTAAGTTGTCGCAATTTTAGTTCACTTATCCATAATTTTAGTCTTAAATTTGTTAAAATTAAAATTAGTGCCCATAAATTGATGTGCAAGCAAACAAATTTGGGGGTTTTGTCCCTTTAGCTGCCACGCGGTGGTAATTCATTACGTCACCTTGTCAAATTAGCTTAAATTAAAGTAAAAGTAATACCTTATTTCTCTATTTTTCTTTCCTACCTACTAATTATTAGTGGAAAATGTTATAATGTCTCAATTTGTTTGCATATGTGGCAATTTATGGGTATTAATTTTAATTTTAATTTCGATGAATTTATTTAGGATTAAAATTAAGGATAAGAGGACTAATGAAAGATGTAAATTGATTGTCAGAACTAAAAGTGTCTCATTTCTATGTCTTTGCCTGTGTTAAATGATTATTATTATTACTTTTTTGGCCTCAAACAACTCCGTGGAGACCCAAATTTTTTAGAAAAGAAAATTGTGATCTCCATTTTTTATATTCTTGATTTTTACGAGTAATTTTCATTCTCTAACTTTTTATTAACCCGAAAATCGCCCCTTCTTTTTAAAATACTATTTCGAAAATCAGGCCTAATATTTAAACGTATATTCATCCATTTTCTCACCTTCTTTTAGATATTACTCCCTCCATTTCATATTACATGTCTTTTAAGGTTTTTTTCATAAGGATTAAGGGATCAATTAATGCTCTAATTTTTAGGAAAATAAAAGTGTAGTTGGACAAAATTACCCTTGAGAAACAATTAAATATTTTGTAATTACCCATAATCCATATCTCGATTCCAATTTTTAGTGAAGAAGGGCAAAAATGTCAAAATAGCATTTAAGTTTATCTTGAATTCTTAAAGTGACATGTATTGTGGAATTTTTTTTTCTCCTTAAAAAGACATGTATTGTGGAATGGAGGAAGTATTCTACTAGATAATTTGTTTTTGAGTATTTTCCTATTTCATTTTTCAGAAATAATCATTTATGGTTTTAGAAAGCTTTTGTCATCTTTTTTATTTGTAGTGATAAAATTTAAAAGGAAAAGAAGATTTGAATTTGAGTTTTTTCCTCAATTGAACTTATTTCTAGAACAAATCTCTCTTGAGGTAAGGTTTTATACAATGATTAAATGTTTATTCAAAATTATTTCCTAGTCCATTTTTGGACTGACATTATGAAAATTCAGTGATTATTTGGGAAGAGGAAGTAGTTGTTGTCGAACCTCTAGAAAGTTTGTTTATCATTTTCTCTATTAAAGTATTAATTGTACTCTATTTTTCTCGCATTTAATTACCTACATAATTTTTTTTAAATTACCATTTTGCTTTTATCCAATATCGGTTGAGATAATCATATGTAACTGCAATATACTCCAAATCAATTAATAGCATGAAACATGACCATAAAGAATTATAGGCCGTAAAATCAGTTGTGGAGCAAAATGTGACAAAAATCCGCAAAATGTGATGTTTTGGATCTTGTCTTGTTCATTATTTCAGAAACGTCATTTCCTATTTTTCTCTCAAATCATATTAATTTGTCTTAAAAATTGGAGAGGCTTCATTTTAATCACTCCAACTTAGTTTTCATTTATGTGTTTTGCGTGCCTTAATCCCGTAAAAGGAAAAAAACGAGCAATCGTTGGATCAACTCACAATAATTACACATGAATATCGTGGACACTATTCATTTTATATTAAAATGTAATATTGCACAAAATATTTTGTATTAGTGACGAGATATTAAGTGACCATAACAAAGTAGTAACTATTTACATGTGTTTAGTGAAAAAAATATATATTTTGTTACAATAATGACTGTGACTGTTGCAATAATGACAATAAATATTTTTTAATTGTCATTAATATCTACTAATGATAAATGTATAATATTTTGAATATCATTCCCAAATAGTGATACATGTTAAAAATTAGTAACAACAAAGTTGTTAGACTAATTCTCATCAATTGTTTTCATTAGTGACAAGTTAATTGATAATAATTCTTCTCTAGAATATTTATGAAAAATATTATTATGACAAAATTTTAATAATTTCCAATTAGTATGTGTAATTTACAACAACTCTCCCCTCCAAGGTATTAGATAAAAATAGGGTTGTTCGCGGGATGTATTTCAAACCGAATTCGATTAGATTTATCAAAACTTTCTCCAGTTAGAGATCTGATAGATATAATTTAATTCATATATCCAGAATATGAAATACATGAACGAATATAAATTTAGATCGATCTGATCTTTTAAAGTTATGTTTACTAGTTGATAAAAAAATTATATATATAATTCTTTATTTTGATAAGTATGAAGAATGTTTACCATTAATTTAGAAAAATATTAGTCAATAATTCAATTATAATATCATTTGTGTGCATATGTCCATGTAACAAGACGATTTAATTTTGATATCTTAATATCAATATCATTGTTTTCTAAAGGAGAGAACTGTATTTTTGGTACAGAGCTATAGGTCAATTCTTATTTTTGTTACTAAACTTTATGTGTCCAACACATTTGGTACAGAGTTTTAACAAATTGTGACACATCTGCTACAACCGTTAAAAATTGTCGTTAAGTGATGACGTGACAGTTAAGTCTAATTGCAAAGTTGATGCCATTACTTATGTTGATAGATATTTTTACCCCATAATATTTCAGGTCACCCAAAAAGCCTAACATCTCCAAATTTAGTGACGATTTTAGTACATTGTTGCCAAATTTTAAAATTGACTTGAATAAGACCACGTGCGGACCAATTTGAATATATTACTTATTTTATTTAAAAAACTAATTTAATTTATAAATAATATTACTAAATTAAATAATAATTTAACATAAATATCACCAAAATTAAGAAAACATATTATTTTTAAATATAAAATTTATATAATAGTTGTAATATATTTAATATTTATTAAAATAATAAATAATTATAATTTAAAAAGGAAATTCCAACCCTACCCTACCCAACCAACCCAACCCACACACCCACCCCCTACCCCGATAGGGAATCGGGGTAGGGGGGTGGGGGAGGGGTTGGGTTGGAATTTTTTTTATATTATAATTATTTATTATTATAATAAATATTATATAGTTTTTAATTATATAATTTATTGTTTTAATAAATAATAAATAGATTAATGCTATTATATAAGTTTTATATTTAAAAAGAATATGTTTTCTTAATTTTTGTGATATTTATGTTAAAGTATTATTTAACTTATTAATATTATTTATAAATCAAATTAGTTATTTAAATAAAATAAGTAAATTTTCAAATTGGTCCGCACGTGCTCTTATTCAAAATCAAGTCAATTTTGAAATTTAACAACAATATAGATAAAATCGTCACAATTTGGAGGTGTGGGGCTTTTTTGGTAACCTGAAATATTATGGGGTAAAAATATTAGTCAACATAAGTAATGGCATCAAGTTTGCAATTAGACTTAACTGCCACGTCATCACTTAACGGAAATTTTTAACGGCTGTACCAAATGTGTCAAAAGTTGTTAAAGCTCTGTACCAAATGTGTTTACACATAAAGCTCAGTACCAAAAGTGGAAATGGACCTATAGCTCTGTACCAAAAATACAATTATCTCTTTTTTAAAGTGATATGTTAAATCATTTTTTTTTTTGAGCTTGATATGTTAAAATCATTTGAAATAAGTAGTGAAATGTGTTTGGAATTGATCATCTATTGAGCTAATATAAATGAAATATAAAGCCCTGTTCGTTTTGACAAATTAGCCCACAATTAGTCCACAATTTCTAAAATCGGCCCAGACTATTGTGTATAATTATATGTTCGGATGGGCCGATTATTTTGCGGGCAGCCCGTAGTTATCGGGGAAAATGTGGGCCAGCCGTCATTATTGGTCCGATTCGAGTTGGAGGGTTGGGCCAGAAATTAAATAATTGGGTCAGATTGACAAAATTTGAGACAAAAATGCCTGTAAAGTTTGCAATAATTACAAAAAATTGCCACTGATATTTTGGGTCCAGATTGTTTAGTGACCCCAATATCTAATTTGGACCGATTACAATCTGCCAAAACGAACAGTGCCTAATATTAATAAATTTGTATGAAAAAGAAACTATTGGTTTAAATTTTGAAAGTGACGATTCTATTAAATCTGAAAAAATTCAAGATCCAAACAAATCTAAACAAGATTCATAGATGCCAAAAATCTGGATTTTAGCAAGATTTGAATCCATTAAGTAAATATGTTAATTGACATTTTGTCACTAAAAATATTTTAGAAGTCTAGGAGATTTTCCTAGACCTTGTGGTTGTAAAACACTCCACATCATCATTGTGACAGCACCACATCATCACATTTAATGATGTGGAGTGTTTTTCAACCACAAGGTCTAGGAGAATCTCCTAGACCAGGTCTAAGTAAGAATTTTCCGAAGAATAAGATGACAAATAATTTCATAATATATCTTAGCTTTCAGTCCACACTCCGCACTTTAATAAATTACCAAAAATATAACTTTAAATTCTTAGAAAAGACAAAATTGATCACATAATTAATGATCATTTGCGAGTCTGCACCACAAATACTGAACTGTCAATTTTACCCTTTATCTTATAAAACTGAAACAATTTTGAAACTTTCTCGCTCCAATTACAAAAATAAACTTCGCGCGAGTCTGTTGAATTTAAATTGAGAATCTTGAGATAAACTTTCGCAATTAGACCGAAAAGGTCTCAAATTTGTATGTTGTGGGACAAACAAAACTGGCCAGCAATCAGTAGTTATTTGAACTTTTTTTTTTTTTTTTATATTTTTCCCTTTGAAATTTATATTCAAGAAAACATATAAAATACCAACTACAACATTAAACAATCCAAATATGTATGCACAAGTTGCCAAGTGAGGAGACAAGCACAGAAGAAAGTGTCCTTCACTTAGCACGTAGTAGTGTTATATATAGTAAGCTAGCTTTGATAAAAGTTACAAAATAATAAAAATAAAAAATAAAAAACTATTATAATTCAACTCTTTTCACCTACCATTTTTTCTTGCATATAGTTTGAGGCTCGTGCTTCTTTGTATGTAGAGTAGGCTTTCAATTTCCAAACCTACCACATTTTTTTATCCAAATCAATGAAGATGAATCCGTAGCTACCCAATAGGTGTTGATTTCCATGCAAAATCTTGGCAAACCAGCAGTCTTTGCTTGTTATAATACCTTAGGTTCGTCGCCGTTTCGACCTCAAAAAATATGTTTTAAAATAATATATATACCTAGTTATATACACTTATCAAGTGAGATGAAATGTATTTTCAAGGAAGTAAAAAGGTATTCCATATTAATTTAATATTGTTTCCTATTCAAATGCTTATTTATCATATAAAATTTAACATGCCAATGTTGATAAAATGTCCAATATATATATATACATGTTTAATATGTTCACCTTGCAAACATATAAAGTTGGAGAAGATACATGGAAAAAAATAATTAGATGTCCTAAGTTTTGGTCCATTTGCAAAAAGTTGTTTGTTCGGATTTTGTGTGAATGTAACTAGCTAATAGCTAGACACAATTTTCGAGACGATAATTGTCACTACAATTGTTCCAATTATTGTAGTTACATTTAACATTTAGACACGCCAATATATATATATATATATATACATATACATGTTTAATATGTTCACATTGCAAACATATAAAGTTGGAGAAGATACATGGAAAAAAATAATTAGATGTCCTAAGTTTTGGTCCATTTGCAAAAAGTTGTTTGTTCGGATTTTGTATGAATGTAACTAACTGCTACCTAGACACAATTTCCGAGATGATAATTGTCACTATTTTGTTCCAATTATTGTAGTTACATTTAACATTTAGACACGCCACTGTAATTGGCATGACGACAAATGTTATAAGTGAAAGTGACACTAATGTAACTAGCTACTGGGTTGACACGATTCTCGAGACGACAAATGAGACTACAATTGTTTCAACTATTGTAGGCGGATCCAGGATTTTTACATTGGGGGGCTAAAGTAGATAAAAAAAAATAATTTCAATAAAGCATAAAAATTATATTTCATTTACGAGAAAATATATAACTAGATACAACAACTATGAAGTGGAGTTTGACAAAAACAATCCCACAAATTACATTAGTTACATATAATACCCCGTTATGCCTCCAAAAATTCAAAATATCTACGTATTTAAAATAACACACCGTGACGATTTTTCTGATAGAATAGTGTCCTGCAAGCCAACTATTTGGTTGCATTTAATTGAAAGGACCATTCAATTGGATAAATAAATGCATTTTATTATTATATGGTCAACTTTATCTTATGTAATAATTATCTACGCATAAGGATAGAAGTCCTTAGATCACAGGGCTATGGGACAACCCGTGGACTGATCTCCAAGGCCGTGATCTAGAATATATTTAAGAGTCGTAGAATCCAATAGAGATAGGACATCATTGGATTCGGTTAGACTCTCACTATTGTGTATACTCCGATGAACTGGAGAACGCTGGGGTCCACGAGCGTGACTGGGATAGTCGATACACATAAGTGGGTGGCTTGCTGGGATGGCAAGCGCACTGAATACCCCAATTAGGAAATAACTCACCATGGAAGCGGTAGTCGCATATCGGGGTTGAAGTTATTCCAATTTACAATAGTATACGAGGAACAATCCCTAACTACTTGAGATGATAGGGTTTATCTGGTGCGAGAACGTCTATGCTTTGATTTGAGTCCCGACTGACTGGAGATCGCCAGAAAGTCTCTGTGGACTCATATTGGGTATAGAGGAACTCGTATGCAGATTCATATCATCAACAAATGATCCATTGACCCGACTTGATAGGTTGGGAAATTCTCCTATGGATTTCTGTGAGAAATTAATTCTGGTAAAATCCTCGGCCGAGGTATCTGACGGCTTTATGTAAGTAGCTCATAAAAGGTTAAGTCAAAGAGAATTATTTCGAGACCAGAATAAATAAGGTCAAGACAAAAGAAAAGGGAAACCGATGAAAGACCATACCCTTAAGTCTCGACTGGGAGATTGATCGATGGAGAGATTATGTCGTATATGGAAATTTTAAATGAGATAAAAGGTTCACTGAATTAATTCACCAGTGATTGGGCTCCATGGGCTTGTGGCTGGACATCGACCGTGGAGTGTGGGAGAATTCCCAAATTGGCAGGGGTGCTAATTTTGGAATGATCAATCGACAGAGTGTTCGATTGATTTAGAGTAAATCTTACTCGAATAATTAAATAATATTTAATTATAACCCACGGCCAATTATGTGGTGAACCTACGGGGGCATACACAATACACATGAAGCGAAAGCGAGGAAATAAGAACGACCGAGTCGACTGGGTCGACTGGGTGAATAATCGACTGGGTCGATTATTATGGGTGGGTCGACTGGGTCGACCCAATTGGAACAAATTGGGATCCAATTGGAATTGGATCAGGATCATAAATTAAATTGGAATTTAATTTGTGGATTAATTATTTAAGTTGGATTTAATTAATTAGAAGGGATTTTAATTAAATGGGCTTAGAGTCTGATTTAATTAAATGGGGGATTAAGTTAATTAATTGGGCTATTTAATTGGGAGATTAAATAAAGCCTGGTCAAATTAATTAACTGGGTCCTGAATTAATTAGAAGACTTGGTCTTCCAATTAAAGAGGGCCATGACCCATGTAGGAGAGAAGAGCCCTAGTCCTAATAGGACTAGGTTAGGGAGATAACTATAAGTAGCTATATTGTAGTTATTTTTCACACAACTCAATAAGCAAAAATTGAGCAAGAGCAAAAATTCTCTCTCCCCTCTCCCTGTGTAGTCGACCGAACCCTGTCTTCCTTTTGGAAGAATTTTTCGTTTTCGACTTTGTTCCTAAATCGTTCCTAAATCCTAGATCATAATATATCTTGTGTTCTAGCTGATCAAGATTTATTATTTTCGTGTAATTGTGGTGTATCAACCCGTAGAGGCGCAACACGTGGGGCGCTACTGCAGAGCTTGGGTCGATTTTGCTGAGGAGAATTTCAGAGTCCGTTTTGCTAACTGCCAACTTGGATTTGCAAGGAGATAGGTATAACGTGCAAACTTATACTATCGTTTTATTTATTCATATATATACAACTAGAGAGTATCCTGGCAAGATTCCGTAAGAGGTCCTAAAATTTTATATTCCGCTGTGCCTAGGGCTGTTTATCTTACCGAATCCCAACATTTTCATTTTCTGAAATCGGTCTATGATAGCATCATTTGAAATATCACTAAATATGTCTCTCTCTATAAAGACAACTAGACTATCATTCAACCACTGATCACCCATTCTGTTACGGAGTCGATTCTTCACCATCTTCATAGCCGAAAATGCTCTCTCTATTGATGCAGTTGCAACAGGGAGAATAAGCGACAGTGTCACAAGTTTGTAAACCAATGAGAATGCGATATGTCTTTTGGTTGTTACCAACTTCTGAGTAAGATCACCAATTCCTTTCAAATTAGAAAAGTCTTCACTTGATCTAACATCTCTAATGTAATTTTCAAGTTGATTAGGCAAGGTTGAGAGCTCAAGAAAAGAGAAGTCATTAAAATAAAGTTCCGCAAGACGAACAAGTTTTTTCTTGTCAAATGCCACAAAGCAATCCGATGGGTTTAAACAAGCAACACAAAGAAGCAACTCCATGTTTACTTCATTGAAACGGTTGTTTAACTCTTGCATTTGTCTATCTATTACTGAATTGAATCTCTCTACTTTGTAATGGTGTTCGACGGTCACTTGTTCATTTCTACGTCTTGGCCTCCCATATGGAACATAGACATTAATTATAGAAGGAATTTCAATTTCATACTTTGAACAAAAAAAAGTAACTTCCTCCAACAAATGTGCCCATCCCTCATCTCTTGTCTCTTGAACTCTATCCTTAGATACTTTGATTAATCTCATAGCATTCACTATGTCTTGATCTTTTCTTTGCAAAGCTTGAGACAAATCATTAGTAATTCCCAATATCAACGTCATTAAATGTAGATTGAAGACAAATAAAAATGATTGAAGTATTAATAATAGATTGCTTGCTTCCCCATTCTTATCAGTGGACTCCTCAACTATGAATCCAAGAACATCAATCACGGAAGAGAACATGTTAACTAAACTCATCAACGTACCATAATGTGATCCCCAACGTGTGCCACTTGCACGAACGAGAGTTCTCTCTTGGTTGAGACCTTGGCCGCTTTCAATTTCATTATTTGATAAAGCCTCGACCACTTTCTCATATTGCTTGTCAAGAAGAAAATCACGACGTTTAGAAGAGCCTCCAAAAATATTGACCACCATAGTCACCGAATCAAAGAGCCCGGCCATATAAGGGCATTTCCTTGCTACCGCAACAAGAGCAAGTTGAAGTTGATGAGCAAAACAATGGATATAATATGCACTTTGATTTTCTCTTAGAATCAATGCCTTCAATCCATTAAATTCACCTTGCATATTGCTTGCCCCATCATAACCTTGCCCACGTAATCGATCAATACTCAATCCATATGTAGAGAATAAATCATCAATAGATTCTGTAGGCAGTTAAATTTTATTGCCAAATTTGAGTCCAAGACATATTAATTATTAATTAATTTATTTTGGGATTATATCAAATTTAATTCCTAAAATAATAATTAATTAATCAATTAATTAATTTTATATCCAAATGATTAATTGAATACAAGATTTCTTGCAAATAAATTAAAATCTCCATACACAAGGCAAGTATGTGTAGGAAATTATTAAGCAAGACAATATTTTCTTGGAATATTCTTCACAAAGAAATACTTGCATGTCATATCTTTTTAAAGGGCAAGAGAATGAAATAAGATATATTTCTTGTCATACAAGGTGTGAAGAACCAATCAAATTGCGCCACGTCATATGGAGAACATTACAATATTTCTCAAAACCCACCTATAAATAGGGGTCATCTTCAAGAAGAAAAACACAACTAAAAAAAACACAATTCAAGAAGCATAAAGAAGTTCAAGGAGAAAAGAAACAAACTCTCTCAAGGCATTCTTGATAGAAATAGTGTCCTGCAAGCCAGCTGTATGGCTAACATTTATTGTAATAAATAAGGAACTATTCAATTTCGATTAATAAATGCACTTTATTAAATGGTCATCTTTATCTTATGTAATAATTATCTACGCATAAGGATAGAAGTCCTTAGATCACAGGGCTATGAGACAACCCGTGGACTGATCTCCAAGGCCGTGATCTGGAACATATTCAAGAGTCGTAGAACCCAATCGAGATAGGACATCGTTGGATTCGGTTAGACTCTCACTATTGTGTATACTCCGATGAACTGGAGAACGCTGGGGTCCACGAGCGTGACTGGAATAGTCGATACACATAAGTGGGTGGCTTGCTGGGATGGCAAGCGCACTGAATACCCCAATTAGAAAATAACTCACCATGGAAGCGGTAGTCGCATATCGGGGTTGAAGTTATTCCAATTTGCAATAGTATACGAGGAACGTTCCCTAACTACTTGAGGTGATAGGGTTTATCTGGTGCGAGAACGTTCATGCTTTGATATGAGTTCCGACTGACTGGAGATCACCAGAAGGTCTCTGTGAACTCATGTTGGGTATGGAGGAACTCGTATGCAGATTCATATCATCAACAAAGGATCCATTGACCCGACTTGATAGGTTGGGAAGTTCTCCTATGGATTTCTGTGAGAAATTAATTCTGATAAAATCCTTGGCCAAGGTATCTGACGACTTTATGTAAGTAGCTCATAAAGATTAATCCAAAAAGAATTTATTTCGAGACCAGAATACATAAGGTCAAGACAAAATAAAAGGGAGACCGATGAAAGACCATACCCTTAAGTCTCGACTGGGAGATTGATCAATGGAGAGATTATGTCGTATATGAAAATTGTAAATGAGTTAAAAGGTTCGCTGAATTAATTCACCAGTGATTGAGCTCCATGGGCTTGTGGCTAGACATCGACCGTGGAGTGTGGGAGAATTCTCAAATTAGCAGGGTTGCTAATTTTGGAATGATCAATCGACAGAGTGTTCAATTGATTTAGAGTATATGTTACTCGAATAATTAAATAATATTTAATTATAACCCATGGCCAATTATGTGGTGAACCTACTGGGGCATACACAATACACATGAAGCGAAAGCGAGGAAAAGAGAACGACCGAGTCGACTGGGTCGACTGGGTCAATGTGGGTCGACTGGGTCGACCCAATTGGAATTAAAATAGGATCCAATTGAAATTGGATCAAGATCATAAATTAAATTGAAATTTAATTTGTGAATTAATTAATTAAGTTGGATTTAATTAATTAAAGGAAAAATTATTAAATAGACTTGGAGTCTAATTTAATTAATTGGGAGAGTAGTTAATTAATTGGGCTATTTAATTAGGAGATTAAATAATGTCTGATCAAATTAATTAATTGGGCCATAAATTAATTAGGAAGACTTGGTCTTCTAATTAAAGTGGGCAATGGCCCATGTAGGAGAATTAAAGTCCTAATCCTAATAGGACTAGGTTAATGATATACCTATAAATAGGGGGCTTGATGTCATATCTCATACACAACTCTAAGAGCAAAAACTAAGCAAAAAAAATTCTCTCTCCATCTCCTTACACACTAGATCGGCCGAACCTATCTTCTACTTTGGAAGAATTTTTAGTTTTCGATTTTAGTTCCAAAGTCGTTCTTAAGCCCTAGATATTAATATACCCTATGTTCTAGTTGATTAGGATATATTAATTTTCGTGATATTGTGGTGTATCAACTCGTAGAGGCGCAACACGTGGGGCGCTAGTAGCAGGACTTTGGATCAACACACCTGAGGGAGAAAACGCAACTTTGCTGAGATACTTGGATTTGCAAGGAGACAGGTATAAATTGGATTTAACTAATGTTGTCGTTTTAATATTCATATATATACAACTAGAGATTATCCTGGCAAGATTCCGTAAGAGGTCCTATAAAATTTTAAATTCCGCTGTGCCTAGGGCTGTTTATCTTATCGAATCCCAACAGTTCTTCGCAATATTCAAAGGCGTTCTTCAAAAAGTGAAGAAAAATCCAACGTTTAATCTAAGATTAATATACTTAACTCTTAGATTAACGTTATTGGAAATTCACGAAGTTCAAACAAAGATCAAATCCAAAATATCCAAGACGGAGTTTGAGACGTTCGTCAAGGAGATTCAAATCATTTCACGTTTGATCCAATATTAAGCACAATTGCTTTTGGATTAACGTTATTCAAGTACCAATATTATTTTGGAGAAGATCAAATCAATCTTTTTCAAGATTATTGCTTAGAATATTAGAATCAGAGGAATCATAGAGATTGTAACCACTACTTCAAATCAATAAAATTTAATTTGTACAATTATTTCTTGTTTAATTTATTTTTAAACTTGAAATTTTATTTATTACAAATTTTTGGCACGCCCAGTGGGACAATCTCTACCTCTCATCTCTTTTCTTCATTAAGTGGCGCCAATAATGACGACAAACAATCCAACCATGGTGGAACAACTTTTGATGTTAACAAAGGCGATGGAGGAGCTCACAATGCAATTCCAACAACGAGATGCTAAGCTCGATGAGCTATTGATCAATTGGGGCAATGTTGAGGCCATCAACGCGGATGAGAAAAAATTCGAGGAGCTTGATGAAGGCGATAAATCCGAAAATCAACTGTTGAGCAGAGGAGGTCATGCTAAGGCGAAGCACCTGATGGAAAAGTTGTCCAAGGAGCTCGATGATGGCGAAACACCCATAAAGCGACAATCAAATGCAAAGGACAATTCATCTACCAAAGGAGGTCATCCCGAGGTGAACCACCTGATGGAAAAGTTGCCCAATGAGTTTGACGATGGCGAGACTTCCATAAAGCAACAATCAATTGCAAAAGAAAAATATTTATCTAAAAAAATTCAAATCTCGTCTGATGGTATGATCCAAGCTAGCCAACTTAAGGAGTTCATTTTGGAGGCCATCAAAAGCAAACTACATGGGAGCTCGAAATCTTCCCTCACATAAACCAAACCTTACACTCAAAGAATTGACAACTTAAATATGCCAATTGGATATCAACCCCCAAAGTTTCAACAATTTGATGGCAAAGGCAATCCAAAGCAACATGTGGCGCATTTCGTCGAGATGTGCAATGATGCTGGGACACATGGAAATCAACTTGTCAAGCAATTTGTATATTCATTGAAGGACAATGCATTTGACTGGTATACTGATTTGGGGGCAAATTCAGTTGATGGATGGGACCAACTGGAGCAAGAGTTTCTCAATCGCTTTTATAGCACCCGAAGGACTGTGCGAATGGTAAAACTCATTAACACTCCCCAATGGAAGGAGGAGTCTGTCATCGACTATATAAACCGCTGGAGAAATTTAAGTCTCAATTGCAAAGATCGACTATCTGAAGCTTCATCCATTGAAATGTGTATCCAAGGAATGCAATGGGGTCTTCGATACATTCTACAAGGAATAAAGCCAAAAAATTTCAAAGAGTTAGCCACTCGAGCCTGTAATATGGAATTGAGCATGTTTAGAAGTCAAACTGATGAGCCGCGTGTGCATTCTCCTAACAAAGTTCAAGACGATTCCACTGCCAAAGAATGGGGCATATCTTTTGATGAGTCTCCAAATGAAGAATCCATCTGAAAATACAGCAATGCTCCTAGATACGAGCTAAAACTATCTGGGATCTTTTAAAATTAGATCTCTTCAATGCTCCTAGATACGAGCTAAAACTATCTGAGATATTTTAAAATTAGATCTCTTCAACGCTCCTAGATACGAGCTAAAACTATCTGAGATCTTTTAAAATTAGATCTCTTCAACGCTCCTAGATACGAGCTAAAACTATCTGAGATCTTTTAAAATTAGATCTCTTCAACGCTCCTAGATACGAGCTAAAACTATCTGGGATCTTTTAAAATTAGATCTCTTCAATGCTCCTAGATACGAGCTAAAACTATCTGGGATCTTTTAAAATTAGATCTCTTCAATGCTCCTAGATACGAGCTAAAACTATCTGGGATCTTTTAAAATTAGATCTCTTCAATGCTCCTAGATACGAGCTAAAACTATCTGGGATCTTTTAAAATTAGATCTCTTCAAAGCTCCTAAATACGAGCTAAAACTATCTAGGGATCTTTCAAAGTTAGATCTTTTCAAAGCTCCTAGATACAAGCTAAACTATCTAGGATCTTTCAAAGTAAGATTTCTTCAATGCTCATTAATAAAAGCTTAAACTGTCAATATAACTCCTTGATATGAGTTAAAACTATCTACAAAGTCTTCAAAGTTCAAGTGAAATCTCCTTAACATGAGTATAAACTGTTTACAAATCAAATTAATTATTCCTTAACATGAGTATTAACTGTTTGCAAATTATTCACTCATTGATAAGAGTATAAACTTTCAAAACAACTCCTTGATATGAGTTAAAACTGTCTACAAATCTTCAAGTTGAAATCTCCTTAACACGAGTAGAAACTGTTTACAAGTCAAATTCATTACTCCTTAACATGAGGATAAACTGTTTACAAATCAAATCTATTACTCCTTAACACGAGGATAAGCTGTTTACACAAATCAAATTCATCACTCCTTAATATGAGTATAAATTGTTCACAAATCTCAAGTCAAAAGCCTCCAATAGACGAGATGAAAAAGTCCACAAAATCTAAATCAAGTTCTCGCAGACAAGAGAAGAAAATGTCTACAAATTTCAAATCAAAGCCTCCAGTAGACGAGACGAAAAAGTCTACAAAACCCAAATCAAGTTCTCCTAGACATGAGAATAAAATGTCTACAAAGTTCAAATGAATGCCTCCAGTAGACGAGACGAAAAAGTTTACAAAACCCAAATCAAGTTCTCCTAGACATGAGAATAAAATGTCTACAAAGTTCAAATGAAAGCCTTAAGTAGACGAGACGAAGATGTCTACAAATTTTAAATCAACTTCTCCTGGACACGAGTCAAAAGGGTCTACCAAATCTCAAATTCAAAATGCTCCTTGACACACGAGCCTAAAATGTATGTTACTCTTCGTTCACATGAGTATAAATGTGAACAACATCCATCACATCAAATTTGATGCTTTGAACTACGTTATGACTTGATTCCCTTTTTGGGATACGTAGGCATCTTGAAACTATTTTGAGCCCAGTCAAATTCCTTAAAAAGAAAAATAATGTTGACTTCAAATTTGACGAATGCGTGAAGAAAAGTCGAGACTTATCTACTCAAAAAACAAATGCATTTTCGTAAATAAGTCTCGAGGGGGCATTTGTAGGCAGTTAAATTTTATTGCCAAATTTGAGTCCAAGACATATTAATTATTAATTAATTTATTTTGGGATTATATCAAATTTAATTCCTAAAATAATAATTAATTAATCAATTAGTTAATTTTATATCCAAATGATTAATTGAATACAAGATTTCTTGCAAATAAATTAAAATCTCCATACACAAGGCAAGTATGTGTAGGAAATTATTAAGCAAGACAATATTTTCTTGGAATATTCTTCACAAAGCAATATTTGCATGTCATATCTTTTTAAAGGGCAAGAGAATGAAATAAGATATATTTCTTGTCATACAAGGTGTGAAGAACCAATCAAATTGCGCCACGTCATATGGAGAATATTACAATATTTCTCAAAACCCACCTATAAATAAGGGTCATCTTCAAGAAGAAAAACACAACTCAAAAAAACACAATTCAAGAAGCATAAAGAAGTTCAAGGAGAAAAGAAGCAAACTCTCTCAAGGCGTTCTTCAAATCAAGGCGTTCTTCGCAATATTCAAAGGCGTTCTTCAAAAAGTGAAGAAAAATCCAATGTTTAATCTAAGATTAATATACTTAACTCTTACATTAACGTTATTGAAAATTCACGAAGTTCAAACAAAGATCGAATCCCTTAAAAATCCAAAATATCCAAGACGGAGTTCGAGACGTTCGTCAAGGAGATTCAAATCATTTCATGTTTGATCCAATATTAAGCACAATTGCTTTTGGATTAACGTTATTCAAGTACCAATATTATTTTGGAGAAGATCAAATCAATCTTTTTCAAGATTATTGCTTAGAAGATTAAAATCAGAGGAATCGTAGAGATTGTAACCACTACTTCAAATCAATAAAATTTAATTTGTACAATTATTTCTTGTTTAATATATTTTTAAACTTGAAATCTTATTTGTTACAGATTCTTTGAGAGAAAGAGCTGTAGTACTCTTGACATGTTTGATTCCTATTACACGTTCCATCACATATCCTCGTGAATCAACATATCTCAAAACAACCGCCATTTGTTCCCTACATGATATATCACAAGATTCATCAACAAGAATAGCAAATAACTCATCACCAAGCTCTCTAATAATAGCATTGGTAGTTTCAATTGAACAAGCATTGACAATATCTTTTTAAATTGATGGAGCTATCAACTTAAGATTTTGGGGGGCATTTCCTAAAATAACGGCTCTAGCAACCTCATTTTGATCCGCTAGAAAACTTAAAAGCTCAAGAAAGTTCCCTTGATTGCTTGAGAATTCTGATTCATCATGTCCACGAAATGCAAGTCCTTGTTTAAGAAGAAATCGTATGCAATCGAATGCAACTAATCGAATTCGGTAGTCATTGCTATTTTCATTGGTTTTACGGTTGAACATAGGTTTAAATTTGTTGTTTTTGATCCAATAATGCTTGACATTTTTCCCATGCTCGGTCATGAATACTATTTGAATCTCTTCCCACGTGATATGCCAACCTTTCTTTCTTTTTTCAATTTGAATATCATTCGATAATAAAAGCGTCTCCACCTCCTTGGTCTCCAAGATTGGCCTTGAAGAGATAACAACAAAGACAAAAGACGGCATCTTTATTTTCACTATATTCCAATCAATTAGCATTTCCATTATACCAAGTAGGAGAAAATCTTCTAAGTTGACCTCCCTTATACGTTTTCGGGAACTCAAGATTGCGTGGTTGACATGGACCTTTGAGCAAGTATTTTCTAATAACTCTCTCTCGAATGTTAGGATGATAAGTCATTATATGAGGTCGTAGACCGGGATCACTCGGAAGCTCGGGCAAGTTCATTTCAATTTGATCATTTGGAAGCTCATGTGAGTCACTTTGAATGTGAATTCTACTAGAAGTCGAATGACCCTCATAAGGTGTAGGTGTATTTGTCGCTTTAAAGTATCTCTTCATATCTATAAAATGGACCAAAGTACCACATATAAATATCACAATTCTCAATAATAACATATACTATCCCCAAATACACAAATAAGATTTACACTTCTAAGTAATGTAAGTAAATAGGAGATACTACATTTTCAATGTAGGAGAGGAAAAAAGTGAACCAAACCATATAATCTTTTTAACAAAATCAATTAATATAATATATTATTATTGATCTCTTAAACCAATGTTGTAATCTTGTTACGTTAAATTGGTATAATATTATTGATCACTTACTTAAACTATTAATTTCATTACTTTATTAATAATAAGTTAAGTCATTAATTCTTATAATCTTAACTCTCATCAAACTTAGATTTTAACCCTTTGAGCTTGGATTCATTTACAATTTCTTGGATTTATTGTATAATGTATATAGTGCTCATTTATGTGATTTCTATTACCTTATTTACCCATAAATCATTTACATATCTCATTGGAGGCCCCAACAATATAAATTATTTACATATCTCATTGGATGCCCCAACAAATTAGCAAAGAGCATTAGCTCCTAGAAAAGCTAATAAATACAAGAAATTATAAATGAATTCAAGCTTCAAGGGTTCAACTTTATACACTTCATAAGATCAAAAAATTCCCATTAAACAAATAAATGAGATATGTATATCAAATGCTCGGGCCGGGCCAGCAATGAAAATACATTGAAAATCGAAATTTCCTTACTCTAATGATGGCCGCCCGAAGTCAAAATCAAGGGTTTTGAAGAACTATCAAAAGGGGAAATAGGAGTTTTGATTTGTCCCTATTTGTCTTTCTTCTTTGTTGTCTTTCTTCTTTGTTGATGAAGGAAATTTTAGTTGTCTTGGCCCTTGCTGCAGAAATGAAGAACTTTAAAGAGGAGCTCCAAAGCCTCCAATGGAGAAAGTTAAATTGAATCGTGAGAAATGAAAAAGAGGGGGACATAAGGGTCATTTTTATAAAATGTAGATCAGTTTTTAGATTTGAAAGTCTGACTTTCTTTTTGCTAAAAGATTCTTTGATAAATGGGCCACAATTAATTGCTGAAAAATGAAATGGGCCTCAATTATTATTTATAGATTGATCCAGTAATATATATATATATATATATATATATATATATATATATATATATATATATATATATATATATATATATATACACACACACACTTTATTACAATTATTATTTAACTTTTTTTTTTAGAAAACCCGAAGGTAAATATATTAATGAGCAATATCAATGTTAACAAGATCACAAAAAAACCAGGGAGGACAACAGTGTCCGTAAAACTAGAAAAAGCTAATTTCACTAATGCGTGAGCCACCGAGTTGCTTTCCCTAAACACATGAGCAAGAGAAGAAGTCAAGTGAAGTAGTTAACGAAGATATGTCGTCGAAAATCGCCCCCAAAGGATGAAAAGAAGGCATGCCTCTACAGTTAGTGACGGCGTTAACCACTGCGCAACTCTCCTTCTAACTCCATGTTCTTCCACCCCATCAAAATTCCAAGTTCCAATCCTTTCCTCATGGCAATGGCTTCGGCAACTTCAGGATCCAATAGATAATCAAATTTTTCAGACTTCCATTGAACACACTTACCAAACTGATCCCGGATAATAATACCAATGCCGAAACAGTCCCTGATCCGATCAATTGCAGCGTCCACATTAACTTTAACATTTCCAACAGCCGCCGGCTTCCATGAGGAAAGAGGAGGTCTGTTCTCCGTCAAGAGGGTGATGCGAGAAGAGGACTCCTTGAATCTTTGATAAAAGTTCCGGGAAAGAGAAACCAGTTCATCCGGCAAAATTAATTTGTTGTCCCAAAGCAATTTATTTCGCCCAAACCAAATCCACCAAGCCAAACAAATTGCAGCACCCAATTCAAAAGAATCCAAGCATGAAAAAAGGTGGTTAAACCAATCACTAACCTCTGGAGAATCGTGCATATAATGAGCATACGGGATTCTGGAGAGAGCCCAACATTGCCTTGCAAAGGAGCAGCATAACAAGCAATGAAGAACCGATTCCTCTTTAGATTCGCAGCGAAGACAAGAATCCTCACATATTACTTTTCTTCGTTTCAGTGCACTACGGACTGGTAGCGAACCTTTGCAACAAGACCACATGAAGTGCTTAATCTTCGGCGGGGTTCTTAAAGACCAAATACGATTCCAGATCGGATTGAGGGGGGAGCTGGTGCTGTCGGACAAAGAATTTGAAGCTAACTCTTTAAAGAAACGGTGTAATCTATAAGCTGATTTGACCGTGAAGACACCGTTACGTTCACAATGCCAAATCATGATATCCGGACTGTCTAATCTGCCTAGTGGGATGGAGAGAATGAGTCGAGCCTCATCGTTAATGAAAAGGCTTTCAACAAGTCCCCTGTTCCAGCTTCTAGAGTCTTGGTCGATCAACTCCGAAACCTTAGAGTTTTTCGGAAGAAGGCGAGGAGGAGATATGATTTTGAAGGAGTTGTCCCTGGGGATCCAATTATCCCCCCAAATACAGATGTTGTTGTCGTTCCCTACTCTCCACCGTATCCCTTTTTTTACTAGATCGATAGGGTCCCAGATGCTGTGCCAAGTAAGAGAGGGTGCCAAACCAAGTTGTGAGTCCAGAAAATTAGTATGTGGGAAGTAACGGGCCTTCAGGATGCGGCTTAACAAAGTATCAGGTGATGTTAAAATTTGCCATGCTTGTTTAGCAAGCAAAGCCACGTTGAAGGAACTCAAATCTCTAAATCCGATGCCTCCATCCCGTTTGCTATTACATAACGAACTCCAGCTCCTCCAGTGAATTTTCTTAGCGCTATTTTCATCCAACCAGAAGTTTGATATCATGGCCTCGATTTCTTTATGAGATATCCGGGGATCTTAAAGCAGCTCATAAGGTAGGAAGGGATAGCTTGGATGACTGCCTTAATCATGATTTCATTTCCTGCCTTAGAGAGAGTACGTGATTTTAAGCTTTGGAGCCGAGCCCAAACCCGTTCGCGAATTTAATCAAAAACTTCTCTTTTGGATTTCCCTATGGATAGGGGAAGACCGAGGTATATGTTGTGTTTCAGTTCTCTACGGAGGGGAAGGACTTGAAGAATCAGCTCTATTAATCTCTCATCCATATTCTTAGTAAATACCACGCTGGATTTGTCTAAGTTGATTCTCTGACCCGAGGCTGCTCCATAAGCATGCAGAAGATTATTGATCCGGATAGCCGCCTCCTCCGTAGCTTGACATAAAATGAGAGTATCATCGGTGAATAAGAGATGGGAAACTGTAGGTGCTCCATTGCAAATAGAGATTCCATGAATATGGCCTCGATTTTCCTCCTGGCTGAGAAGTGAGCTCAAACTCTCTGCACAAAAAAGGAAGAGATAAGGGGACAGGGGGTCTCCTTGGCGGATTCCCCTTCCCGGAGTAACAGAACCAAATTGAACACCATTCAGTACAAATGAGTAGGAAACCGTAGAAATACATGTCATAATGATTTCAACAAATTGTGGGGCAAAACCTAATCGGATCATTACAGCTCTAATAAACTCCCACTCAACTCTATCATAGGCTTTACTAAGGTCCAATTTAAGAGACATTTTGCCTACCTTGTTCTTAGTGTAATTTTTCAAAAAATGGTTAATCTCGAAAGCAACAAGGACATTATCCGTAATTTGTCTACCCGGAACGAAAGCAGATTGGAAGTCAGAGATAACTTTATTCATAATGGGCTTTAAACGGTTAGCTAGAGTTTTAGAAGCAATTTTATAGACGACATTACACAAACTAATAGGACGAAAGTGGGTCATGTACTCAGGATTTTTGCATTTAGGAATAAGGACGATGTTAGTACTATTGCAAGCAGGATCAAAAACACCCTCATTCAGAAAGCCCAACACCCATTTAACAACGTCAGTACCAACAACAGGCCAAAATTTTTGAAAGAATAAAGGGGGGAAGCCATCAGGCCCCGGGGATTTAAGTGGGTACATAGAAGAAAGGGCACAATATACCTCTTTAGCAGTGTATGGCTGAAATAGGAAGTGATTATCATCGGAACTCACTCTCATTCCAAAGCACCAAGGACCAGATTGATCTCTTTCGGAGACGGTTGGCTAGAAGAAAAAATATTACTGAAATAGTCTCCAACTACCCCCTCAATATCCGCCGGATTCGTGAACCAAGTGCCATCTTCATGTCTAACTCCCGAAATAGTATTTGTATCCCTTCTTCCCGAGGCTCGACTATGAAAGTATCTCGTATTGCGGTCCCCTTCTTTCATCCAGTGAGCTTTAGCCCTTTGTTGCCACATTTTTTCCTCCTTATCTAAAAGCCCCTCGAGTTCCAAACACAGCTCATTTTCCTCTTCTCTTGAAGTGTTCGAAACTTTCCCCAGATTTAATAAGTGGATTTTCCGGCGAATCTTAGCTACCTTTTTTTGGACCCCCCCTCCCCGAACGAAACCTTACTCCAAGACTCTAACTTCTCTTTGCACAAATCGAGTTTTCTCCATATGCAAGAATCAGTGACCGTCCCACGTACTTTTAATAACCTCTGGACATTCATTGTTTTCCAGCCACATAGATTCAAATTTAAATCCTCTTTTAATCCGCCCTTGCTGATGCAACTCACGATCTAGAATTTTCAATAGAATAGGACAATGGTCCGAGCCCCCGAAACTCAGATGTTCGACCTTACTAAATGGAAATTTTTGCAGCCAACTATCAGAAACACAAGCTCTGTCTATCCTAACACTAACAGTACGCGGAAACACCCATTTGTTTGTCCAAGTGAAAGGGGAACCAGAAAAACCGATATCTCTGAGACCAGAATCCTGGAGAGCAGTTCTGAAATCTCGGAGTTGGTAACCTGGAGTACGAGTCGTACTCTCTTTTTCAGAATGGTAGAGATGAGCATTAAAGTCTCCAATACAGACCCACAGTTTTGAGCTCTTCGAAGCAAGTAAGCGGAGTAAATCCCAAGATTTTTTCGTGTTGGCAGAATCAGGTTCACCGTAAAAGCCAGTAAAACGCCACCCCGTAATATTATCAGACTCAGAAATATGTATATCGATATGATTAGACGAGAAGCTTTGAAGATCCACCTGTAGATTCTTATTCCATAAAATCGCTAAACCACCAGAACGACCAACCGACTCAACACAAAAAACCAAATAGATTAAACTGATTTTTCAATTGCTCAATATTCCTATACTTAGCTTTAGTTTCAGAAAGGAAGATGAGTTGGGGGTTGTGCTCCCGAATATGATATCCGAGATAGCGAACTGCCGAGGAACCCCCCAAGCCCCGACAGTTCCAGGCTAGACAATTCATGGCAATAGGCGGGGCTGCCCCACAGCCTCCGCCTTTGAGATATTGAGATTAGCTTTTTTCGAGGGTCTACTCGAGTTCGCGTCGTCGACAATAACCTGACTATTGGGGTCAAGGTCTATGAGGGGGTATGGTTCGGGTTGTTCCATGGATTTTCTCTTACCGGTAGATCGGTGGTTTGATTTATTAGAGGTAGTGGTCATGGCATCTTTTCGGTTAAGATGGGTGGTTCGATTTTATAGAGGTAATGGTTCTATTAAAGTATTAATTGTACTCTATTTTTCTCGCATTTAATTACCTACATAATTTTTTTTTAAATTACCATTTTGCCTATATCCAATATCGGTTGAGATAATCACATGTAACTGCAATATACTCCAAATCAATTAATAGCATGAAACATGACCATAAAGAATTATAGGCCGTAAAATCAGTTGTGGAGCAAAATGTGACAAAAATCCGCAAAATATGATGTTTTGGATCTTATCTTGTTCATTATTTCAGAAACGTCATTTCCTATTTTTCTCTCAAATCATATTAATTTGTCTTAAACATTGGAGAGGCTTCGTTTTAATCACTCCAACTTAGTTTTCATTTATGTGTTTTGCGTGCCTTAATCCCGTAAAAAAAAAAAAGAACGAGCAATCGTTGGATCAACTTATTTCGAATTGTTAACCTAGACTCATAATAATTACACATAAATATCGTGGACACTATTCATTTTATATTAAAATGTAACATTGCACAAAATATTTTGTATTAGTGACGAGATATTAAGTGACCATAACAAAGTAGTAACTATTTACATGTGTTTAGTGAAAAAATATTTATTTTGTTACAATAATGACTGTGACTGATACAATAATGACAACAAATATTTTTTAATTGTCATTAATATCTATTATGATAAATGTATAATATTTTGAATATCATTGGCAATTAGTGATACATGTTAAAAACTAGTAACAACAAAGTTGTTACACTAATTCTCATTTATTGTTTTCATTAGTGACAACTTAATTGATAATAATTCTTCTCTAGAATATTTATGAAAAATATTATTATGACAAAATTTTAATTATTTCCACTTAGTATGGGGTTTTTTGCACTTTGCACCCTAGAAACATGGGAAATAGGCACTTTGCACCCTCGAAATATGAAAAATGCAGCACTTTGCACCCTCGTTTATTTTCAAGCAAAATTTCAAGGGCAAAATAGGTAATTCAATAGTATTGGCACATTGCACCCTCAAAACTTGAGAATTTTGCACTTTGTACCCCCCAAAATAAAATTAGCACTTAACACCCTTTGATTAGGAACAAATCAGCAACTTCCACCCCCGAAACACAATAAATGGGCACTTTGCACCCCAAAATATAAAATTAACACTTAACACCCTCAAATTTAAAAAACCCAAACCCCTTTTTTTTTTTTTTTTTGTCAAAGTTGACTATCAGAGTGAAAAAAATCTAAGCAAAATAGGTAATTCATTTTTTTACTTAAATTTTGCAAAATACAATTATAAATACTCGAGTACTCATTTCTCTCTCCATTTTTCTATTCAACAATATACCCATAAATAACTAAATAAAGTACAAGTAAACTTCTCGAAGACCCATTGTCTACTTCAACATATCAAAGACCCATAAATAATTACCTATTTTGCCTAAAAAAAATTCACCTTAATGGTCAACTTTGCCGAAAAAAATGAGGGGTTTGAGTTTTTTTTTTTTTTTTTTTTTTTTTTTTTTTTTTTTTAATTTGAGGGTATTAAGTGTTAATTTTGTATTTTGGGGTGCAATGTGTCCATTTATTGTGTTTCGAGGGTGCAAGTTATTAATTTATTCTTAATTAGGGAGTGTTAAATGCTGATTTTATTTTGGGGGGGGGGGGGGGAAATGTCAAAGATTTAAAATAAAATTACCTATTTTGCCCTTGAGTTTTTGATTGAAAATAAGAGAGGCTGCAAAGTGTTGTATTTTTAATATTTCGAGAGTGCAAAGTGCTAAATCTAAGTTTCAAGGGTGCAAAGTGGCTATTTCCCATGTTTCGGGGGTGCCAAGTGCAAAAAACCCACTTAGTATGTGTAATTTGCAACAACTCTCCCCTCCAAGGTATTAGATAGAAATAGGGTTGTTCGCGGGATGTATTTCAAACCGAATTCGACTAGATTTATCAAAACTTTCTCCAGTTAGAGATCTGATAGATATAATTTAATTCATATATCCAGAATATGAAATACATGAATGAATATGAATTTAGATCGATCTGATCTTTTAAAGATATGTGTATTAGACGAAAAAAAAATTATATATATAATTCTTTATTTTGATAAGTATGAAGAATGTTTACCATTAATTTAGAAAAATATTAGTCAATAATTCATTTATAATATCATTTGTGTGCATATGTCTATGTAACAAGACGATTTAATTTTGATATCTGAATATTAATATCATTGTTTTTTAAAGGAGAGAACTGCATTTCTGGTACAGAGCTATAAGTCAATTCCCACATTTGGTACTGAGCTTTATGTGTCCAACACATTTGGTACAGAGCTTTAACAAATTGTGACACATTTGGTACAACCGTTAAAAATTGCCGTTAAGTGATGACGTGGCAGTTAATTCTAATTGCAAAGTTGATGCCATTACTTATGTTGACTGATATTTTTACCCCATAATATTTCAGGTCACCCAAAAAGCCTAACATCTCCAAATTTAGTGACGATTTTAGTCTACATTGTTGCCAAATTTTAAAATTGACTCGAATAAGACCACGTGCGAACCAATTTGAATATTTTACTTATTTTATTTAAATAACTAATTTGGTTTATAAATAATATTACTAAATTAAATAATAATTTAACATAAATATCACCAAAATTAAGAAAACATATTATTTTTAAATATAGGATTTATATAATAGTATTAATATATTTAATATTTATTAAAATAATAAATAATTATAATTTAAAAAAATATTCCAACCCTACCCAACCAATAGTTTTTAAAAACTAAAATTATTTATTATTTATTATTTTAATAAATATTAAATAGTTTTTAATTATATAATTTATTGTTTTAATAAATAATAAATAGATTAATGCTATTATATAAATTTTATATTTAAAAATAATATGTTATCTTAATATTGGTGATATTTATGTTAAGGTATTATTTAACTTATTAATAGTTTTTATAAATCAAATTAGTTATTTAAATAAAATAAGTAAATTTTCAAATTGGTCCGCGCGTGGTCTTATTCAAAATCAATTCAATTTTGAAATTTGACAACAATGTAGACTAAAATCGTCATAAAATTTGGAGGTGTGGGGCTTTTTTTGCTAACCTGAAATATTATGGGGTAAAAATAGCAGTTAACATAAGTAATGGAATCAAATTTGCAATTAGACTTAACTGCCATGTCATCACTTAATAGAAATTTTTAACGGCTGTACCAAATGTGTCATAAGTTGTTAAAGCTCTGTACCAAATGTGTTGTACACATAAAGCTCAGTACCAAAAGTCGAAATTGACCTATAGCTCTGTACCAAAAATGCAATTCTCTCTTTTCTAAAGTGATATGTTAAATCATTTGAAATAAATAGTGAAATATGTTGGGAATTGATCATCTATTGAGCTAATATAAATGAAATATAATATTAATAAATTTGTATGAAAAAGAAACTATTGGTTTAAATTTTGAAAGTGACGATTCTATTAAATCTGAAAAAATTCAAGATCCAAACAAGATTCATAGATGCCAAAAATCTGGATTTGAGCAAGATTTGAGTAAATATGTTAATTGACATTTTGTCACTAAAAATATATTTTAGAAACATATGAAGAATAAGATGACAAATAATTTCATAATATATCTTAGCTTTCAGTCCACACTCCGCACTTCATTATGTAATAAATTATCAAAAATATAACTTTAAATTCTTAGAAAAGACAAAATTGATCACATAATTAATGTTCGCGAGTCTGCCCAACAAATACTGAACTGTCAATTTTACCCTATATCTTATAAAACTGAAACAATATTGAAACTTTTTCGCTCCAATTACGAAAATAAACCTCGCGCGAGTCTGCTGAATTTAAATTGAGAATCTTGAGATAAACTTTCGCAATTAGACCGAAAAGGTCTCAAATTTGTATGTTGTTGGACAAACAAAACTGGCCAGCAATCAGTAGTTATTTGAACATTTTTTTTTTATATTTTTCCCTTTGAAATTTATATTCAAGAAAACATATAAAATACCAACTACAACATTAAACAATCCAAATATGTATGCACAAGTTACCAAGTGAGGAGACAAGCACAGAAGAAAGTGTCCTTCACTTGCTCGTAAGCTAGCTTTGATAAAAGTTACAAAATAATTTAAAAAAAAAAAAAAAAAGAATTAAAAAAACTATTATAATTCAACTCTTTTCACCTACCATTTTCTCTTGCATATAGTTTGAGGCTCGTGCTTCTTTGTATGTAGAGTAGGCTTTCAATTTCCAAACCTACCACAACTTTTCCAAATCAATGAAGATGAATCCGTAGCTACCCAATAAGTGTTGATTTCCATGCAAAATCTTGGCAAACCAGCAGTCTTTGCTTGTTATAATACCTTAGGTTCGTCGTCGTTTCGACCTCAAATATATGTTTTATAACACAATTTTGATAATATATATGATATATACCTAGACATATACATGTTTAATATGTTCACCTTGCAAAATATAAAGTTGGAGAAAGATACATGGAAAAGAATAATTAGATATCCTAAGTTTTGGTCCATTTGCAAAAAGTTGTTTGCTCGGATTTTATGTGAATGTAACTAGCTACTAGCTAGACACAATTTTCGAGACGATAATTGTAACTACAATTGTTTCAATTATTGTAGTTATATTTAACATTTAGACACGTCACTGTAATTGGACAAATGTTATAAGTGAAAGTTACACTAATGTAACTAGCTACTAGGTAGACACGATTCTCGAGACGACAAATGAGACTTAAATTATTTCAACTATTGTAGTTGCATTTAACATTTAGTCATACCACTACAATTGGCATAACGATAAATGTTGTTATACGTGAAAATGACACTATAGATAAATGTTCAATATAACCATCATAATTAGAGCATTATAAAGTGCGACAAAAATAGAAAAATATCATTAAACAACACAATTGATATTTCTAAGTTGTGACATTTTCTAAGATAATGGTTATATTAATTTTGCTAATTGAAGACTCCTGCCAATTTAAATAAAATCCTTGGGAAACTAAAAAAAAAAATTTAAATAACTTTTGTTGTAGGGATACAACAAATCTCAATCAACACTTACAAATAGTTTTGTATAATTACATGTACTATTTTGATTGATTGCCAACTACCACAAAATCTCAAGAATTATCGATTATCTTATCGAAAATCATGCATGGAGAAAATTTGTGCCTACACCAAGTGGATATCAATTTATTTACTGGGTGCATGAGAAGACAAGTACAAGTACAACATCCAACCATCATATATATTCCTAGACTAGAAATAGTACTATGTATTTGAGACACTTCATTCTAGGCATTGATCTAACTTTGGTTTTTTATTTATGTTTGATCAACTCAATATAGGAACCTTTTTAAAAAGTTTTAGAAATATTTTGAAAACATTAGAAAAAATTATAAAAAAAAATCTTAAATTAAGAAAAAGAGAATTTTTCAAGGCATATGTTTCGATCAACTCAATATAGGAACCTTTTTAAAAAGTTTCAGAAATATTTTGAAAACATTAGGAAAAATTATAAAAAAAAATCTTAAATTAAGAAAAAGAGAATTTTTCAAGGCAAATATATATAGAGTTCTGAAATACACCTTATTTTCGTTTCGATTGATTTAAAACATAAATTTTTTCGATATTTACCACGGAAATGATAAAAAATTGATCTATGATTCTAGGTCAATCAGAATATTTGATGATAGCCAAGGAAAATTCATCAATTAACCTCTAATAATATAATCAACTAATTTATATGTTAAATAATACTTCTTTGGTAAGATCAGTTTTTTTTCACCCTTATTCATTTAATAAACTAAATTAAATCTCGTGCAACCAAAACCCAAAGATCAGTCTCTTTTTACCCTAATTCATTTATTAAACAAAATTAAATCTCGTGCAACCAAATCCCAAAACAACTTACAAAATCTAATAATTAACTTCAAGGGCTAAGAGTTTATATTGAGAATTATCAAAAAGAAATAATATATACATATTGAGTTTTTAGCCATTTACCCGGTATCATGATGTAAAATTTATTAGGCAACCTAACTTTCTATCATATAATATCAAAAATTTAACCTCGATCCTATAAAAACAAAAATCAGATAGAATTAATGACTCTATAAGGCTTTTAGAGTAGACTTCAATATATATGATGCACGTCATACAAATATTATTTCCTTCATAAGATAATATATCATAAAGATTACTTCCACAAATAAGAAAGTAATTATTCATCAAATTATGAATCCAAAACCAAAAAAAAAAAATATAAAAAATAATATGCAAACAACCTCAACCCCCTTTGTGTAGGGTTGAAGGTGAGGGTGGTGTTGACGAAGATGAAAAAAAAAAAATTTATTTTCAAATCCTTTTTAAACAACGAAATCTTTAACATCTAACAGAAAGGCGGTGAAGAGCTAATATTTACTCATGCAATTTCTTCTAAATTGAACAAAAAAAAAAAAAAGTCTACAAAATTTTATTTATTACAAAATCTAAGGAGTCCCCTATGTTTTTTTTACACTAACAAGTGTTAAATAGTGTTTATTCAATCGGTAGAAAGATTCATTAAATGAATTTTAGACAATCTTACCTAGGATTTTGTCCAGATATTCAGGTCGAACAGACAACGAATCAAAAGTACACCGTAGACAAAGACTGCTCACTTCACAAGAATAGCAAGGAAAATCACTCACCTTTTCAACTTCTGAATTTTGATTGAACAAAACTTCAATAAAAACATACTTTTTGAGGAAATTTAGGTTTATAGAATTAAGAGATGAACTGAAGGGGCTGCCCTTTGGATGAAATATTGAGCAGATTTATATAGACGACGAGTTATACATAAGAAAGAGTAAAACGCAAAAAAACACCCCAGTGAAATTTTTAATTGGCGAAAATACCCATGTGTTATTTTTAATAGCAAATACCCCTAGGATTCATAATTATTAAGGCCTTTTAATTTGTACAAAAAAGTAAATTATTAACGAAAAACCCCAGGTGTAATAATTTCATAAACTTATAATTGCACTCATTTGAAAAATCAGAAGTTGACAACGTGCGTGTAATTGCCAATTTTTTTAAAAGAAAAAATTAGAGGAAAAGGGTGTTATTGTCAATTTTTTAAGTGAAAAATAGTTATTGATAAATTGTTTTCCCTTTCTCTGCAAATTATGAAGATTACTCGAACATGTAGTGAGTAAAGCATAATACATAATTCGATCTTAGAGGAGACTAATTGCCTTTTAAGTTGTTATCAATATTACAGGAGTTTTTTGTCAATTAAAAATAACACGATATGCATTTTGCATTTTCGCCACTGGATATATAAATGCATATTCAGTACCATAATTTCAATACTGACAGCTATGTTCTTACTATCCTCAAATAATTTGACGAAAATGGACGAAATTGGCATGTCCAGTTGCAAGTGGTCGTTATCTCGTCTTTTGAAAGAAAAATTATCACGTATCCCTCACTTTTGAAGGGAGTATTATCACATTAATTATCTCGTCTTTGAAGAAAAAACGACAACAGTTTTCTTACATTATCAGGTTATAACGTGATAATTTTGCTTTGCCTTCAGAAGATGAGGCCAATTCTGTCCATTTTTATCCAAATATTTGATGATGAAATGAATATTACAATCAACATTTAAATTGTGATAGTAAATATGCATTTATGTATCCAACGATGCCAATATTACAAAGGATTATGTTGTATGGTATCAAATATGTAATTTTCACCATAAAATATGATAAGAGTTCTTTTTGGCTCGTGTGGTGTATAAGTAGTTGTATGTCGTGCTCACGTGACAAAAGTCTTTGACTGACTGGTGAGTTTGTATGCTCCTTCTAATGCACGGCTCAACAACCAATTTCAAAGTGACACACATACATGAAGATGCAGTGTCTATTATCTTGTATTTATTTGGGGAAATTTAATTAAAACCCCCATTAATTTAGGTATATCATGACTTGACAAATATGGCACTCGAATTAAAGTTAATGGTGTTTCTTTTTTAGATGGTGAATACATTGTTACATCAAACATTATATCGAATCGAAAGTATTACAATAATATGAAAGTGAACTAATTACTAGTATTAAACTAGTATGAAATTAGAGAAAATACCCACATTCGTGAAAGTTGAAATCATGACCTCCTGGTCATTGAGCATTATCCTTAACCATTTGGCTAAGGCCTTATTGGCAAAGTTAATGGTGTTCGGTTATGTACTATTTCAAGAAATAAGAGTATCAGTAACGCATAAAACGTAGTAACGAATAGTTTAAAAATGTTGTCAAAACTCAACCACCACGACTTTGCTATGGTTTTATGTGCGGTTTGTGGAGAAATGACGAATGTATTCATCACGGCTTTTAGCCATAGTGAAAATATTCACCACGACTTTTAGTCATTGTGGCAACATCCACCACGGTTGCGAGTCGTGGTGAATGTTTTCACACCACTGTTTTAAGCCGTGATTTATATTTTGAACAAATGGCTAATTAATCGTGACGGATACATAGTAGTCAATTACTCTAATTTCTTGTAGTGTTTGCTTCAGGGATGGAGCCAGGATTTAAAATGGAGTGGGATGAGACTAAAATAATAATAACTATGCTAAAAGTATATAACATTTTATATATTAATTATTTATATATCTACAATTTTTTTGCTAAGATAAGCAAATGTGTATATGTTATAGTGATAACTTTAATAATGATTGATATAAATAATCTAGCATAAGGACCTCGATTTTTCTCGAAATATATATATATATATATATATATGATGATAGCTCAAATATATGAGTGAATGCCACCGCCATAATTTGATTTAACTAAATTATTCAATAAATTTTACTTAGACATCCTAAGTACTTGTGTTCCACATGAAACAATAACAAAAGTACCTACTCAAAACAGTCACCAACCACATTTGCATGTGACGTTTTCTTCTTTTCAACAACATTTCAACCATTTGTAGTAGGTTCAAAAGAAGCCAAATTCAAATGTTCTGAATTTCTAATTTAAAAAGATGAAAGCAAGTCATGTTACATGATTAATTTATTGTATATATGAAATACGGAGTATGAAAAAATAGTTTAAAGATTTTCCTTTTAAAAGAGTTACTCTAGAAATTAATTTTTTATACAATGAATTAAGCGTCATATGAACATATCAAATTTATTAGTACTTATAAATTAATATTATTATAGTCTTATTATATTCAAGAAAATAATTTTGACAAACATAAATAAGGACGACAAATATTCTGAAGCTGTTATTAATAGATTGTAATGACAACTAAAAAAAATGTCTCCAAACTATTGAGATATTTTCTTTGTTGTCATTGCTGTACTAAATAAGTACACTAATTCTTTATAAGATAATATAAATTTTAAATTAAGTTTGCAGAGAAACACGAAAGTCGCATTAAAAACAAACATCTTATAATTTGATGAAATATTTGTCACAAAAGCCTATGTTTCATCACAAAGGGTAAAGGATATAATTCTTATTCAAATTCGGTTTGATCGAATTTTAAGTAATTATATGACAAGTGCTTGTTTCGGTATTGAGTGAAATTTCTAAGACAGTGATCAATCGCAAAGTAGGTGCAATACACTTGTCATATATACAATACGACATATTATGTCTCAAGTATACTTGCATAGAACCAACAAGCAACGAAAGACCTCGTCGACAAAGTCTAGTTCGTCACAAAAATTTGTTACCAAATTAACATCGTCACCTATTCATTGGGAAAAATGCATGATACTTTCCTTGGTTATGTTAAACCTGCAAGAAACTACCTTGTGAAATTTTTATTGCGCCAAACTTCCTTGTGTTTTTAAAAACCTTGCCAAAAATACCCAATTATGAAAAATAGATCATTTTGGATCGACATATTTCAAGAAATAATTTTAAAAATATACCACGTGAAGTTGTAGAGACCAACTTAAAGTATTTTAAAAATGGTTTTTTGAAATATGCCAATCCAAAACGATCTAATTTTTATAAATTGGATGTATTTTGCAGGATTTTTGAAAACAAAATAAAGTTCGGCGCAATAAAATTTTTACAGAATAGTTTCTTGCCGATTTAGTATAACACGGAGGAATATTTTGCATTTACCCTCCTATTCATTAGTTTTCTTTATGAATTTTTCACACCAAGTACAAATATTGTCATAAAAACTTAACTTTATGTCAACAAATGAGTTTTTGATCAGCCTTCTTACATTTATTTTGTCACATAGTAAAATAATCAATTGGAATATGTGCCCATGATTAATGATGAGACAGTTTGTCACGTACCCTTAATGAATAAGGATCAGATAAACTTAAAAAATAAAAAAATAAAAGAATAAGGATCAGATAAAATGCAGATATATAGATAACCCAATCGTTCTGACAAGGAGTTTTGTCTCTATTTATAATTCAATCGATCATAAGTACCATTTAACTCATAGTTTTTGTTTTTCACCTATAACTTAAACAATATGTACAATTCCATGCACCAAACTTACAATTTCAAGAATTGCACCAAACAATAAGATATCATTTGTAACGGTTATGTTTCTTAAAATATACAAGCTCGTTTATATACCCTTGAGCTTCAAAATTCTTGAACATATGCTGATTTGAATAATCACATATACTTATTTTCTTTTAATTCGTGACTTTCAAGATTAAGGCATGTTTGTTTTGGCATCTTTCAATTTTTTTTTTTTTTTTTAGGTTTAATGTTTGAAAAAAGCAAGACAAACACTATTTATATTTAAGGCTGCATATCAATGGGTTGAAATCGGACCGGATCAAGGTCAATTCGGATTCGAGTCCGATTTCCATTCTTTTCTTCCATCCGGATTTGTATCCGTATCCGCTCAGATCTTGAATATTAGCAATTGGATCCTAATTTGGTGGATATTCTGGATCTGGATAAATATCCAGATCTGTTTAGCACATTTAAATTTTTTTTCTGTTCCATTTTTCTCCTAACCACTTGCAGATTCTACCATCATGAATCAAAATGTAAAATTTTCCTTGTTTTATCGAAACTATTGTCTGAAAAAAATAGAACAGAGGAATTTAACCAAACAGAAAAAGAAAAAGATAGAAAATAGGATAAAGAAATAGAAAATCCAATATAAAAAAAATGGAGGAGAAGACAAAAATTGGAGGAAGAAGTAGAGGGAAGATGAGGGCTACTAAAAATGGATGAATGGTTAGAGTTTTGGTTTATCTTATCAAATAACATTAATTAATATGTTGTACATATGTCCCAATTGGTTATCAAGACAATCCAATTTCATTTCTCATACATTTCTTTTTAAGATTATTTTTAATGTAGTTAAAGGTTATAGTGGAGCATTAAATATTTTTATTTTTATTTTGGTTTACATACATAATATATATATATATATATATATATATATATATATATATATATATATATATATATATATATATATATATATATATATAGATAACATATAGTAATATATATTATATACGGATTTATCATGGATCGAATTAGGCTAGATTCATACTCACTCCATATATTTCAGATTTCTAATCTTTTTAATCGGATAAAATTCCTAATATATCGGTCAGCATATGGATCGAATTCAGATTAAATTCTGCCCCATTGATAGCCCTTTTTTTTCTTTCTGAAATAAAGTTATTTTCTTTCAATTTTCCTAAACTGCTTCCCCAAAAACCCACCAAATCACAATTGTCTTATTTAAAAAAAAAAACAAAAAAAAAATCTACATAAACTCTATTTGATTTGACATAAAGTAATATATCTCTTAGAAAATTTATCTCACATAACAAACATGATTTGACATAAAATCTTACTCCTACAACCTAAACTACTCACCTTATTTCTCAAATTACTCTCCCAAAAATTCAAAAAAAAAATATATATATTACACAAATCAAAATTATTTTACAAATCTCTATCACTCTCCCAAATACCAAACAAGCTGGTCTAATATGTCACCATATTCAATAATCATAACATATCCAACATATATATGAATAGTTTTTATGCAGGAAGACCATAAATCAATCAGTCAATTAAGCACTTGAGACATGAAATATAAAGACATAAAGTAGATAATCACAACCATACAATTAAGTAGATACATATGAACTGATAAACATGAAACATAAAATCCTCAAAAAAGACACCGATAGTTATTATAATTAACTACAACTCAAAAACTATTATTTCAATTTCCCTATTTAATAATATATTGTGGTTGTCAAGGTCATTATATAGCCAAACAAAATTGTTTCTCACTATATGGATGAAAATATTGACACGTTAATATTATCACATAATATATGTTTATGCACTTTTTTTTTTTAAAATCATATATCTTTAACACCCCTCTCCAAAGCCCCCACGATCATTGTCCTCCACCAAATGCATCTTAGAAATCTACCTAGGGCTCCAATTATTGAAGGGCCTCGATATTTTTACGTGCGTGTAATATATTTTTTATAAATAAATAAGCTTTTTTTTTTAACAGACTAGATATATTGTGTTTATATTTGGTATTTAAACGAGTAGAATTCAGACAAATTTTTATTTGAGTCGAATACTAGTTAGTTCGAATAACTTGATATCTTTATATAAATTTAGTCGATTTCTTGCTTATGAAATCAAACTCGAACTGAGCTTCAAAGGTTATTACCCAAGATTTTTGCTAAAGTGTATTTTGAAATGTATAAAGATCATAGCTCAAACAAAACTTCTAGTTAGCACTAAAAAAATGCCATTTCTAGCTAAATGGAACGAATAGATAAGTGTTCAAAGTATTCATTTTAGTCATACAATTTCAGATTAACTATTATCTCATACTCACTCGGTCCCATTATTTTTATTTCATTAACTACAGTATCCGATTAAACTTTTTAATCTTTTAAGTGACTTATCATGATTAATTATTTAAATTTATGGTGTATTAAACCTTTTAAATATTAATATATACGGTGTTATATAATATTATCAAATTATTAAATATTAATTAATTAAGTTATTTATTATATTTTTTAATAAATTTAGTCAAATTGACTGATAAATTGTACCAATAAATAAAGAAAA
Source organism: Penstemon barbatus (assembly GCA_003313485.2). Classification (NCBI taxonomy): domain Eukaryota; kingdom Viridiplantae; phylum Streptophyta; class Magnoliopsida; order Lamiales; family Plantaginaceae; genus Penstemon; species Penstemon barbatus. The sequence goes on from CM064881.1 coordinate 28,119,484, forward strand.
ATTGGACAGATTATATTTGTCTTATATATTATAGAATTCAATTTTTGTTTGTTTAATTGTCTGGATTCTAGCTGGACAACATTGGTTATTAATATAATTTAGTAGTAATTTTCATAATGGACACCTTTTACTTACCAATCTAAGTAAAATTTGATTATATACCTAACCATCTTAAAGTACATGTCAGAGCAAAAGTACATAATATTAGGCTAAGAAATAAATAATCTTGCAATTATTATTTTATAAAGCGATTGCACATGCAAGAATCCAGGACCAAGAACACCACCTACCAACAAATTATTAAGTTAAATGGAAACGAATTCAACTTCCAAACCTACTTCATACACAAAAGTAACATACTACGTGCATATTCTAGCCCCTTTCATCTATTTGCACTAATTTTTAACTCCGTCCGTCCCAATAATCTTGCTCCATTTAAGTTTGGCACGGAATTTTAAACAATTTATTAAAAAAGTAAACTTTTATTATTTTTTCAAGAGAGAAAGAGAGTCATGTTTTGGGACGTCCCAAAATAAATGTTGGAAGAATTTATTAACTCAAGAACAGCTAAGTGTTCTTATCAGTTGAGTTAATTAAGTTAGTTAAAAGGTTTTGATGATAACAAAAAGGTGTCATCAACTAAGTTACGTGAAGCTTAGTAAGCCTTTGAAGATTGGATACTTGGTTTAAAAGAAAATCATTTAAGAACAGAAGTATTCAAGAAATGAAGATTCAATCTTATGATAAGATTGAAAATCAGCTTAGTGGAAATGAGATCATCAGATGACTGATCATGAGATGACTAGTGCATCAGCTTAGTGCATCAGCTTTGTGCATCAGACTAGTGCATCAGACTTGTGCATCAGACTAGTGATCATCAGCGGAGTGGATCCCATCAGCTAAGTAAAATCGGTCAGTAAGCTCTCCAACGGTAACAAGCTAAGTGCATTAAATGCTGCTGACAGAAAGTACAGCAGATGGTACAGTAAACAGTGCAGAAAGTACAGCAGAGTGTACAGTGAACAGTGCGACAGTCTGCAAAAGTTACCATTCAAATTATGACCGTTGCTCAAGGACTTAAATGCAATTTTGCCAACCTTCAACGGGCAAAATTACAAATCCAGGGGTATAAATAGATGGTGAACTGAAGATTCAAGTGAGACTTGCACACTTTCAAGATCAAATCTTTAGAGCAAGAATCCATCAGTTGAGTCATCTTATCATAAGCGGAGTCATCTTATGACGAAGCTGATTGTTGAAGAACAAGAGTGAACCCTTGTATATCTGAGTGATATTCAACTGAGTGCTGTGAGGAGTAGATATCCATCTTTGTGAGTGATATTACTTCGGAGAATAGGTCTTCTTTGTGATTTCCAATTACGAACTCGTGGTCGTTTCATTTGTTGTTCGACGCAAGCAGAGTATACTGTAAACTTAGTGATTATAGTATAACCCAAGATCTGTGTGACTTGGAAGAGTGGATTAAGAGGATTTGTTCCTGTATAACCACTATAAAAATTCCTTATGTTATTTACTTTATTTGTCTTGCATTGCATATTTCATAAGCTAAGTAAATACTTTAAAAGAAGAGTCTTTTAAATTGAGGAATTTCCAACTTGGGGTAAAACTTTCTTTGTGCTTTAAAAGTTTAATTGAGTTGAAAACATTGTTTGAAAAACACGTAAACATTATCCGCTGCATCATTGTTTGAAACTCTGATTATATAAGTTTGATGAGCAAAATCAGCATAGTAGTCTACTCCACTGAATAAGCTAAGTGCTAAATCAGCATAGTAGTCTCACGAATAAGATCAGCTTACTCTGCTGATAAGCCAAGTGCAAAATCAGCTTAGTCATCTTATTTAGCTGATGAGCGAACTCTACTTATAGAAGAGAAGTTAAAGAAAAATTTTAAAGTTTATGAGGTCTATTCACCCCCCCCCCCCCTCTAGACCTCATCTGACCACTTGGGACCAACAAGTGGTATCAGAGCAGGTGGTTCATTTGAATCAGCTGCCTGATCAACGAGCTTGATCCAAGTGTTTTTCAAAGGTTTTCAAAACTTTTCAAAAGAGCATATTTTGAAAATCAAAAACTTTAAAAAAAAAAAAGATGGATGTCATAAGCCATGTTCCTCACATTGGCCTTATGGACTTCGAAAGCTGGAAAATCAGAATGGAAATCCTTCTTGCCGCTTATGACGACAACATGCTTACTTGTTTTACAAAAGGACCATTCAGATTTCAGAAGATTGTGAAGGTTGCTGGCCAACCAGATCAGATAGTTGACAAAGAGCTGGATGAGCTGACTCCCAAAGAAGTCAAGTTAGTAAATCTTGATAAAAAGGCTAAGCTCATTATGTTCAAAGCTGTAGACGAAGAAAGATTCCAGAAGATCAAGCATTTCAAAACTGCCAAAGAGATGTGGAATAAAGTCTGCGAGCTAAGCGAAGGAAACGACGCTATCAAAGAACACAAGCTCAGTGTGGCTCTTGAGGAGTTTGAAAATTTCAAGATGAAGTCTGGTGGAACGATTGATCAGATGGATACCAGATTTACCAAAGCTCTGAATGAAGTTCTAAGGTTTGGTAAAGAATTTTCGAACAAGGAGATCACCGCAAAGGTTCTCAAGGCCTTGCCACCTAAATTCAACATGAAGGTGACAGCCATGGAAGAATCAAGGGATTTAGGGAAGATTTCCCTTTCCGAACTGTTCTCATCCCTCAAAGCATATGAGTATCAAATGCCAAGAATGGGATTAGAAGTGTCAACCAGTTCAGACCCTACTGCTGCTCTCAAGGCGTCAGGCAAGTCAAGAAAATCAGTAGACAAGTCAAAACAGAAGACTCTGCTGAATTCAGAAAAAAAGTCTACACTGCTGACAACGTTACCCTGCTGCTGAGTGATTTTGAGAAGTTCTACAAGAAGAAAATGAAATTAAAATATAAAAATGCTACTTCATCTTCTTCTGATCATTTTCAGGAAAACAGGGATTCCTCCAAAGCAAAACTTAGAGACCACAATGAAGAGGAGTATGAACTCTTGATCAAAGATCATTCTCACTCATCATCTGAAAAGTTTGCTGAAAAGGAAAAGTGTGCCAAAAAGGAGCGTAAGCTTAGTAAGAGCAAATCAAAGTTAGCTGATGCAGCAAAGCTAATAAACTCCTGCACATCTTATTCAGACCGTCAGTCGTCTGATAAAGAGTTTGAAGAAGTACCTGAAACTCTATGCTTAATGGCCAAGGAATCTGATGATTCTGAAACTGAGGTAACTTCTACAAATTAATGAACTTGCATTATTTGAATCGTTTGAACAAATGTCAATTTCAAATTCAAATATTGTTGGTGTATTTGCCAAGCTTAAGGAAGAGATGACTCTGCTAAAAGAGCAAAACAGATCACTGAAACTTCAGGTTGAAAAACCTCAAGAATCAGCTGACTACAAAAAGCTTGAGCATGAGAATGAAACTCTAAAAGCTGAGTATGCAATTCGTATAGAAAATATAAATGAACTTGAAAGAAGTAATTGCATCATTCTCTAAAAAGAAATCAGAGGCTAAAGAGAAGAAGCCTACTGAAGCTCAAAAGGTTAAGAAACCTAGTAAGCAACCTAAGACTAAACAGACTAGTAAAACTCATCAGCTTAGTAAGCTGAAAGATGCTGCTGATAGGAGTGAAATTAAAAATGTTAAGTCTGCTGAATCTATAGGAGAGTTATCAGTTAACTCAGCTTATCACTTACTTCATGCTTCTTACCTTGCTTATGAGCATTGTTTTCATCATGAAAGTTATTACCATGCTAAATTTACTGAAATTCATGATAAAACTGAGTCACATAATCATCACATGTTAAAGATTATACTAACCATGCAGGACCCAATATAAGGGGTACCAAAAACAGCAATCTGTTTTGTAGGAAAAACGCATGTGTGATAACAAAGGTGAGTTGACTGCCCTTGCTGATTTCAACTAGTTCAACAAGTGGTTTTACCATCGAGTGGGAAAATATCAACAATTGGTATCCAGTACTGTATCAACATGTGATATCAACCAACAAGTGGTAGCCGCGTTGTTTGGACATAACAAGGAAAGCAAGATTGTTGGAAAATTGAAGTTTATCAAGTGAATCAACGTTTGTATCCAACAAGTGGTATAGTCAATCATGTGACAACAATCTTTCAGCTCTCAAGAGTTGAAAATGGGTTTGTTGAATTTGGATTCATGAGCTGAGGGGGAACATATCAGAAAAATCATCTCAATAGCTTACTGGAATTCAACGGCTGAGTATCTTTCGAGACTGACTCTCATAAGACTACTTGACCACAGATTCTTGAACTCAGGGGGAACGTGTACGACGAGCGGTACTCCTGATTAGAGATGATGTTCTCAATAAGTCAAATGAAGTTATCAGAAGACTGCTTCTCATCAGCCGACTGAAACTCAACAACCAAGTGACATTCAAGAATACACTTCAAAAAGGGTGAAGGAAGTAACCAACAAGTGGTATCAATTCTTGAAGTCAGGGGGAACAGTTATTCTAACTGGAGTGATAAACAGCAAAGAAGACTACAAACTGCTGGCTTGCGTATAAAGAAGAATTAATTAACAGCCAACTACCCCGAACAGCTAAGTTTTCACCTACTTGTCTTCAGCATACTAAGTTTTGGTGTTGATGACAAAAAGGGGGAAAAATGAGATGCAACTAAGAACACACAAAGATTGCATTGGATCCAATGATTTTAATCCTAGAGTATGAAGACTAAACTGAAGACTTGGAAGACGTTCTTAGTTGAAGGTTTTGTCATCATCAAAAAGGGGGAAATTGTTGGAAGAATTTATTAACTCAAGAACAGCTAAGTGTTCTTATCAGTTGAGTTAATTAAGTTAGTTAAAAGGTTTTGATGATAACAAAAAGGTGTCATCAACTAAGTTACGTGAAGCTTAGTAAGCCTTTGAAGATTGGATACTTGGTTTAAAAGAAAATCATTTAAGAACAGAAGTATTCAAGAAATGAAGATTCAATCTTATGATAAGATTGAAAATCAGCTTAGTGGAAATGAGATCATCAGATGACTGATCATGAGATGACTAGTGCATCAGCTTAGTGCATCAGCTTTGTGCATCAGACTAGTGCATCAGACTTGTGCATCAGACTAGTGATCATCAGCGGAGTGGATCCCATCAGCTAAGTAAAATCGGTCAGTAAGCTCTCCAACGGTAACAAGCTAAGTGCATTAAATGCTGCTGACAGAAAGTACAGCAGATGGTACAGTAAACAGTGCAGAAAGTACAGCAGAGTGTACAGTGAACAGTGCGACAGTCTGCAAAAGTTACCATTCAAATTATGACCGTTGCTCAAGGACTTAAATGCAATTTTGCCAACCTTCAACGGGCAAAATTACAAATCCAGGGGTATAAATAGATGGTGAACTGAAGATTCAAGTGAGACTTGCACACTTTCAAGATCAAATCTTTAGAGCAAGAATCCATCAGTTGAGTCATCTTATCATAAGCGGAGTCATCTTATGACGAAGCTGATTGTTGAAGAACAAGAGTGAACCCTTGTATATCTGAGTGATATTCAACTGAGTGCTGTGAGGAGTAGATATCCATCTTTGTGAGTGATATTACTTCGGAGAATAGGTCTTCTTTGTGATTTCCTATTACGAACTCGTGGTCGTTTCATTTGTTGTTCGACGCAAGCAGAGTATACTGTAAACTTAGTGATTATAGTATAACCTAAGATCTGTGTGACTTGGAAGAGTGGATTAAGAGGATTTGTTCCTGTATAACCACTATAAAAATTCCTTATGTTATTTACTTTATTTGTCTTGCATTGCATATTTCATAAGCTAAGTAAATACTTTAAAAGAAGAGTCTTTTAAATTGAGGAATTTCCAACTTGGGGTAAAACTTTCTTTGTGCTTTAAAAGTTTAATTGAGTTGAAAACATTGTTTGAAAAACACGTAAACATTATCCGCTGCATCATTGTTTGAAACTCTGATTATATAAGTTTGATGAGCAAAATCAGCATAGTAGTCTACTCCACTGAATAAGCTAAGTGCTAAATCAGCATAGTAGTCTCACGAATAAGATCAGCTTACTCTGCTGATAAGCCAAGTGCAAAATCAGCTTAGTCATCTTATTTAGCTGATGAGCGAACTCTACTTATAGAAGAGAAGTTAAAGAAAAATTTTAAAGTTTATGAGGTCTATTCACCCCCCCCCCTCTCTAGACCTCATCTGACCACTTGGGACCAACAATAAAAATAGGAACAAGAATAGTGGGACGGAGGGAATATTTATTTTTAATTGAAGCGGTGAATACATCACTAAATCTACTAGTATATTATTTAGAATATATATCTGAATATATTCGATCATTACCATATTACTACAAAGACAAACCAACTAGAAATACTAATATTAAACAAGAAAAATACTCAAAATAATGGAAATCGAACTCAAAACCTCTTGATTTTGAACCTTAAGTTTTGTTACTACCCTACGAAAACATCGAGCATCTTCTCGTTCATTCATAAGAAAAGTTTACTATCATATGATATGTAAATAATTTCCCACTTATATTACTAGTTGTTAGTTATATTTATAAATGATACTTGATCACATTTTGGAATTTTACAAAACAAAAAATTATTTTTCTCAGAAATACTCTATCCGATAACATAATAATTTTAAATAACTAATTTTCAACTAACATTTATTCATGGGCATAAGTGTAAAATTTTCCAAATTCCCTTAATTAAAAGAAGCTGTAATAAAACTTATAACTACCTTCAAGAAAGTTCAAAACAGCCATCAACCCCACTATATATCCATCACAAACTAGGTTTAATTATCATGTTGGATTCGACAGTGACATAATTGAAAGCAATTTGTCATGTAAAAATTATAAATGCAAGTTGCAATAATAATTTCATATTTTAATTTATAAGTCTTAAAAAATATCAAGCTTAGCTGTGGGAATCTTTGTGGGTAGTTGGAGGAAAAAATCCTCAATTGGTAATCTAGTTTATTAATGTATCTATAATTAGTCTGTTTTGTTTTTAGATAAACGATCGTTACATAAATATTACTGAATCATAAAATCTATTGAATTATAAAATTAAATTACAATAAAAATCAATAACTAATACTGATATTAAATTAAATAGAGAAAAAACTCGCACTAATGAGAATTGAACCATCAATATTACTCAGTTTTCTTGTTAGAAAATTAATGGAAATTTTGTCTGAAGAAAAGTTGGTTGTCATTAACTCTAATATTCTTGAAAATATTTTTTTTACAAAATCAATCCTACAAATTTGATAGAAAAATCTCAAACTTCTAACTATCCTACATTTGTTCACAAGTTGGTATCTTTATTAATTCATAGCTTTCTCCTTTTTTCTCTCCAACCTAGTTAAAATTAGTCTATTTATGCTAAGACCCCTAATATAAACCCTAATTACCAGAAATCTCCAACTGTTGTATAAATTATAAAATACTCCCTTAAGTCTAAGATAGTAACGAGAGCATAAATATATATTCTACTTTCATATTTTATCTATTTAATGATTTTGGCGAGTAAAAAAATTTTATTTGTTAACTTAGATTTGTTATATAACTATATTCACGATACTTGTAGTATTTGATTTTGTTACGAGAAAATTTAAAAATGAAATGTCATAAAAAGATTATAATTTAATCTAAAAAATTAATATAAGCTAATTTGTATTTTAAATTTCGCCTGGCGCTCGTAATATGTGGGGCCGACCCTGATTACTTGGAATCTAGTGTACTATTAAGAGGTTAAAATAAAGATAGGGCCTTGCAACCACAAAAAGCAATTATTGTCACTTAATATATATCATACTAAATATCATTTAATTTTTTTCACTAAAAAGAAATTTTCTTGTTATTCCCCGAAAAGGCTAACATATTTGTCCTGATTGGTGGTACCTCCTCATATGTCCGACCCGAACTTATTCGGGTCTCTCGGACTCCCATTTCTTGATATTGGGCTCTCTTATTCTTTCCAGGTTAATGGGCCTTTCATGTTTTTAAATTAAGGGTAAATTACGAATACCCCCCTCAGGTAAGGTTGAATTACAAAAATCACCCTCACGTATTGGGTATTACAAAAATCCCCCTCAGGTTTGTCACCTTCTTACAATTAACCCCTTATCCCTAAAATATTCCAATTTTGCCCTTGAAATATTTTTGTAATATTTATAATATGTTATAAATTTTAAAAATTAGGTGTTAATTATTATATCTTGTAAATATAAAAATAATAATTATATATTTACCAGCAAAATAATTGAAATACTTTATAATTTCTCATAAATTTCAATAAATATTTCGATTTATAATACAATATAAACTTTAACAAATTAAAATATCTTATTTATAATACAATATAATTTATTCAATTTACTAATTTATAAAATAAATTCATTTAACTAATGTGTAATCAATTTATATTTGTAAAGTATATTATTAAAATTCTATTTAATTTAATATTTTACAATTTAAATTGCTAATATATATATAAATACCCTTTTTTTTTTTTTTTGCAGTTTTATTAAAACTTATGGGCAATTATTAATTTATCAATTATTCTAGTAGTAAATATATAATTATCTTTTTTTTTCTAATTTATAAGGATATAAATAATTAGACCCCAAGTTTTAACATTTATAAGACATTACAAACAATACAAAAAACACCTAAGGGCAAAATTGGAATATTTTAGGGGCAAGGGGTTAATTGTTAGAAGGTGACAAACCTGAGGGGGATTTTTGTAATACCTAATACGTGAGGGTGATTTTTGTAATTATGTCTTACCTGAGGGGGGTATTCGTAATTTACCCTTAAATTAAAGGCAGAAAATATATAATTACACAAAATATCTAACATAAAACAATTATATCTAATTCAACTGTATGACCACTGGGAATGTGGATTTACATTAATATTTTCTTGATATGATTTTGAGAATTTAAATTACAAAATAATTGATCATTTATAGACCACTTTTTAATTGGTACATGCATTGTTTGGTTAAGTTAAACCTACTTTAATTTTATTGTTAATTGTTAATATCATAAAAGGACTTATTAATTAAGAAAATTATTAAATCGTTCTTAAAAGAAACTTTAACTTTTTTTTTTTTTTTTTTTTTTGAGATGCAACTTTTAGTAAATATTGGACGGTGAAGGATTAAGTTAATGTGCTAGGTATCACAGTCCAAATAAATCGTAGCTATTAAGTTAAACTGAATTAAAAACTGTTAAATTATCTGTCAATTTCATTTAGGGGAAAAATCACACAAGCCCCCTAACTATAGTGTTCTGTGTCGTTTTACCCCCCTGAACTCATAATGAGCCAAAATGTCCCCCGGAACTACCTGAGAAAAAAGTTGATTTATTTAATGTTTCAATTTGTATAGTATTGTTTTTTAACGTTATATTATAGAATCCAATTTTTTGTCTAATTGGTTGGACTATGGACAACATTGATTATTATTCATAAGTTTAGTAGTAATTTTCATAATGGACACCTTAACTTTACTAATCTAAGTAAACTTTGATTATAAAATCTAACATCAAGACTGAAAATCAAATCAAGCTACTCGATATTCGACTCGAACTCGTTCAATAAAAACTCGTTGAAGTTCGGCCCATCACACAATTCAAACAAGCTTGAACATAATTTTGTTTGATTACATTTCAAGTTCAGTTCGAACTCGACTCGATAAACTAAAAATTGAAAACATACATGTAAAATATCAAGCTACTCAATACTCAGCTTGAACTCATTCGATAAAAAACTCGTTTTAGCTCGGCTCGATGTAAAATCAAACCAAACTAAAACACAAAATTTCAAATTCGATAAAAATCAGAGGAAAATGCAAGATACTTCCCCTTGTTATGCTAAACCTGGAAGAAACTACCCTGTGAAATTTTTACTGCGCCAAACTTCCTTTTGTTTTCAAAACCTTGCAAAAAAATACCCAATTTGTAAAAATGGATCTTTTTTTAATAGACAAATTTCAAGAAATAATTATTAATATATATCTTGTGAAGTTGTACATATAGAGACCAACTTAAAGTATTTTAAAAATAATTTCTTGAAATTTGTCGATCCAAAACGACCAATTTTTTATATATTGGGTATTTTTTTGCAGGACTTATGAAAATACAAGGAAGTTTGGCGCAATAAAAATTTTACAGGATAGTTTCTTGCATGTTTAGCATAATACAGGGGAGTATTTTGCATTTACCCCTAAAAATCAAGCGAAACTTAAACAATGTATTGTTTGACACTGCTCAACACATTTACATCCGTACATGTCAAAGGGTAAAAATTAATTAATCCTGATATTATTATAATCCAAAGCGATTGCACATGCAAGAATCCAGGACCAAGAACACCACCTACCAAAAAAATTAAGTTAAAGGAAACGAACTCAACTTCCAAACCTACTTCATACACAAAAGTACAACACACTACAAATTCTAGCCCCTATCGTCTATTATTTGAACTGACTTTTTTATATTTTTTTTATATATATGATTTTGTAAATACATCATTGAACTTATTAATATATTAATTATAATATTTATTTAAAAAAATTCGATCGTTACCAAATTATAATCCTTGAGAGTAGTTTATTATTTGTAATTCGTTACAATTACACAGTTGTCGAAATAATTTTTAATGTAATAATTGACAATTAATGTATTAAAAAAAAAAAAAAAAAAAAAAAAAACTAGCTAGAAAAATACACACTAGTGAAAAAGCGAACTCAAAACTTCTTGATTTTGAGCCTTAATTTTTGCCACAGGATACGACCTCATCACTCATTTGCTCGTTCATTCATGAGATAAATTTATTTACAAATGATATGTAATTAATTTTCTTTTTGGAATATTATAAAATAACAAATTTTTTTTCCTCAAAATCACTCTATCCGATTATATGATAATTTGACACCGGTAATTTCCAACTACTATTTATTTGTGGAAATATATGTAAAATTTTCCAATTAAATTAAATTCCTTTAAAAGAAGTTGTAAAAAATAAAACTTAAGATTACCTCCACGGAACTCCACGGAAGTTCAAAACAGCCACCAACCAAACTATATACTCAACACAAATATAACCTTTTATCATATTGGATTCGATAGGGACAAAATTGAAAGCAATTTGTCATGTAAAAATTATAAATGCAAGTTGCCAATAATATCATATTTTAACTTGTAAGTCATAAAAATATAAAGCTTAGTTGTGGGAATCTTTGTGGGTAGTTGGAAGTGAAAAATCCTCGATTTGTAATCTAGTTTATTAATGTATCTATAATAGTTTTTTTTTTTTTTTTTTTTTTTTTTTTTTTTTTTTTTTTTTTTTCTATTATCGAATCTATTATAGATATTTTTTTTCTTAGAAAAACGATATTACATCAGTATTACTAAATCATAAAATCTATACTAAGTTTTGTTTTTAGAAATTAATGGAAATTTTGATTGAAGAAAAAATGGTTGTCATTGACTTTAATAGAGTAAATCGCACTTTTCATCCTTCTTATATACTAATTTTGCACATTGATTTCTCTTAAATTTTCGTAGCAGATTGATCCATCTTATCAATCTAGTATAATACATCCGTCCCTCTTAAATTTTTTGTAGCAGATGCGTCTCTCTAATCAGGGCCGGAGCCGCTTAAGGCCACCAATGTACGAGGGTCTTCGAAAAAAATAATGTGTGTGTGTGTGTGTGTGAATTGTATTAACATAGCATGTAGCACATATGGTAAAGCTCTCATACAGTTAGTGTAAGAGTGTAAGGTAAGTGGTTCGATTCTCTGTATCTCCATATATTATTTAATTTTTGTTATTTGTGTTTGTGGAACTAATATTTTAGTATGATCCAAAGGCATCATTAAAGAAATTAGGCCCAATATATTCATAATTAATTCAACGGAACCCCATATTTTTTGGACTATTTGACCCATAAATTAAGATAGATATTCTCTAAATTAAAAAGTAAAAAAAATAAAATCTTTATATTGTGACTTCAAATTTATTTAGAGTTGTGAGTCATACAACCAAGGAATCCATTAGATGATAAGAATATATCAAAATCTTTTGTTCGACTTGATAATGTTAAAATCTATTATCTATTGTATTTATTGTATCAAACTTGGATAGTATTTGAAGAATGATACTTATAATATAGATGAGATGGACTTATCTTCCGAGTTGAGAGTCTTGAGATGTATTTTACCAAAAGAACTAAAAGACTTGAATTGCATTTCTCTAATAGATGGATTATTTATAGTGTTGGATAAGGATGAAGATGAAGGCACTGAAGACAAATTTAGAAGGGAGGTTTTGATGCATTCCAAAACTTCAAAATCTGCTAAGTATGGAGTAACTTAGCCGATGATCCCTTTGGAAGGAATTTTGACTAAGTACAAGAAGACATCAGATGGGTCAAAATTTCAAGGTCCAAGACTTCTGATCTGCTGAAGGAAAGTTATCAGACTGATGAAGATCAGGCGACTCAAATCAGATTTGTTCAAGTTTGAGATCAGCTTGGTTCGCCATCAGACGTGCACTTCCGACAGCCAAGTGGAAATGATCATAAAGTCTTCCCAACGGTAATAAATGCCCTGGAAGTAATAAATGCTGAAGTACAAGGATATTTAAGACAAATGATTGAAGAAATGCTTCGCATCAGCTGGGTGCATTTAATGCTGCCTGCAGAATAGTACTGTTGACAGTACAGACAGACTGCAAAAGAGCCGTTCGCGGATTTTAAGGACCAGTACTCGAGGAATTTGAATCTTGTCTCTCTTCAACGGACATTTTTCAAATCTCAAGTATAAATAGCTGAAAGAGACGAAGAGATTGTAAGCAACACAACTTCTGAGAGAATTTTCGAAGCAGAACTCTTTAAGTCTCAAGAACAGCTCACTCATCAGCTTAGTCATCTGTTGACGAAAAGCGAAGTTGAAGAACAAAGAAAAATACATCTTCTGAGTGATTTTGTAAACAAGAGTGTTGTGAGAAGTAGATATCCATCTAAGTGAGTGATATTACTTCAGAGAGTAGGATTTCTTTGTGATTTCTTACTGCGCACTTACGGCCTGTTCATTTGTTGATCGGCGTAAGCAGAGTGTACTGGTTACTTTGTGTTTCTAGTATAACCCAAGATCTTTGTGACTTGGACGAGTGGATTAAAGGATATTTACATCCATATAACCACTATAAAAATTACTTGTGTTTTTACATTGCTTTTAAACTTGCATATTTTCTGATTGCATAAAAACACTTTATTTAACTGTTTGAAAAGATATTAAAAGGAGTTTATAAAACTGGGGAAACACTTTTCAAACTGCTGAGATTACTTGTGAAAAACACTTTGAAGAATCCGCTGCAAGTACTCTAAGTATTAAAACTGATTTTGACAAAATCAGCTAAGTAATTATCAGACGAGTGGTCATCAAATCTGTTCAAAGATTTGTTCGCGAACAGACTTTTAACTTACTAATCTGATCAGCTTAGTCTGCTCAAGGTTAAAGAAAATGTTTTAAAGTTAAAATTGGAAGAAAATTTTAAAGAGGTTTATTCACCCCCCCTCTAAACCTCATCTGACCACTTGGGACCAACAAGTGGTATCAGAGCAGGTGGTTCATTTGAATCAGCTGCCTGATCAACGAGCTTGATCCAAGTGTTTTTCAAAGGTTTTAAAACTTTTCAAAAATCATCTTTTTGAAAAATCAAAACTTTTTGAAAAATGGACTGTATCAGCCATGTTCCCCACATTGCTGGTATGTCTTTTGAGGACTGGAAGATCAGAATGGAGATCTTCTTAGCTGTCTATAATGATAACATGTACACATGTATCATAAAAGGTCCATTCAAATTCACCAAGACCATTATAGTTGATGAAGCTAAACTGGTGGTGGAAAAAGATCTGACAGAGATGACAGCCGAAGAAATAAAGCTGTTCAATCTGGATAAGGTTGGCCGTTTCATCATGACCAAAGCCCTGGACAATGATCGGTTTGACAAAGTCAAACATTGCAAAACTGCAAAGGAAATGTGGGACAAGGTTCGTGACATGAGTGAAGGAAACAACGCCATCAAAGAGCATCAGCTGAGTGTTGCTCTGGAAAAGCTGGACAACTTCAAGATGAAGTCCACGGAAACCATTGACCAGATGGATAAAAGGTTTACGAGGACGTTGAATGAAGTGTTAAAGCTTGGAAAAACCTTTACGGATAAGGAGATAACCGTCAGAGTTCTGAAGGCTCTACCTCCAAAGTTCAACATGAAGGTGACAGCAATGGAAGAGTCAAGAGATCTGGGCAAGATTTCTCTCACCGAGCTGTTCTCAGTACTCAAGGCGTATGAGTATAAACTGCCAAGAATGGGTGTTGAAGAAACCTCAACTTCAAGTCCCACAGCTGCACTTGTTGCTGCTGAAAATCCCAGAAGACCAGCTCACAAAAGCAAAGACGTGGACTCATCTGATGAAGCCACAATACTCAACAAAAAGGAGTACACTGCTGGAGACATTGCATTGCTGATGAACAACTTCAAAAAGTTCTACAGACGAAAAATGAAGAACAAATATAACAATGCTTCTACTTCTAACCCTACTTCTTCTTCTCAGGATAAGGATTCTTATAAATCTAAGATGATGTGCTATAATTGCAGGAAACTGGGTCATTTCATTAGAGACTGCCCATATCCTAAAGCTGAGAAGTATACTGAAGAAGAAAAGAGAATCAGAAAAGAAAGAAAGCATCAGAAAGCTAAGGCAATGGTAGCAGAAGCAGAAAAGCCAGCTACCGTTTACTCATCTGATTCAGATTCTGACACTTCTGATGAAGAGTCTTCTGATGAAGAGAGTCTTGCTCTTCTCTGCCTGATGGCTAAGGAATCTGATGACTCTGAGGATAGTGAGGTAACTCCTCTTGAGAATGAACTATTCAGTTCATTTGAACAAATGATGCTTAACAATACTACTATTGCTGAAGCATATAAAAAGCTTAAGGAAGAGATGATATTGCTAAAAGAGCAAAATAGTTCACTGAAACTCACAGCTGAAAGGCCAAAAGAATCAGCTGAATATAAACAGCTTGAGCAAGAACATGAGTCTCTGAAAGCTGAATGTGAAGTTTACAAAGGAAAAATCATGGAGCTTGAGAAAGTCATTGAGTTTCATGAGAAGTCATCTGTTGCATCCACTCACATGTCTAGTAAACAGAAGACACCTTTAGATCAGGATAAGCAAGAATTGAATCATACTGAGAAATTTATATCTGCTGACAATAGTAAGGTCATTCTGTATGTTCAAA
The DNA here is from genome assembly GCA_003313485.2 of Penstemon barbatus. Taxonomy (NCBI): domain Eukaryota; kingdom Viridiplantae; phylum Streptophyta; class Magnoliopsida; order Lamiales; family Plantaginaceae; genus Penstemon; species Penstemon barbatus. The sequence goes on from CM064881.1 coordinate 28,134,860, forward strand.
CTGCTAGACCTGCTTCACCTGAGAAAGTATTAAAGGAGACGAAAACTCCTAAGGCTAAAAAGAGCAAAGAGCCTAGTGTAGGAAAACAAACTAGTAAGCCTAAACAGAAGAGTCCTAGGAAGTCCTCTGATAAGGCTAAAACTAATCAGACTAGTGATAAAACTAAGTCGTCTGTTAATGAGCAAGCAAGTAGTAAACCAAAGAAGCATAAGAATAAGAAAAATCAAAATGCTTGGTATGGAAATGAGTCTTATTATGTGCAACCTGCTGCATATCATCCTATGTATCATGCACCTCAATTTCCAACTTACTATGCACCATATCCTGCTCATCCAATGCATGCATATCCTCCTTATCATGCATCTTACTTTGCATTTGAACATTATCCTTATCATGCTGATCATCAACAATATGACAAATCTGATGAACGTGGTAAAGGCAAAGCTGTTCATACTCCTGTTGAAACTCAGAAACCTAAGAAGCCTAAGACTTCATCATCTTGGGTTGTCAAAGGTGGAACTAATCCTTCAGGACCCTCTCAATAAGGGTACCTAAAACAAATTTATTTTGTTTTGTAGGTTAGGATTAGGAGTAGGAGTAAAGTAGAAAAGATTTGGTACTTGGACAGTGGCTGTTCAAGGCACATGTGTGGAAGCATACATGAACTGACTGATGTTGTTGCTGTGGATGGTCCAAAAGTTACTTTTGGGGACAGTAAAGAAGGCAAGATTGTAGCAAAAGGAAGCTTAATCAAGGGAAACATAGAGATATCTGACGTCTCATATGTTAAAGGCCTAAAGTACAACCTGCTGAGCATAAGTCAATTTTGTGACAAAGGATATTCAGTCATCTTCTCAACAGATAAGTGCTACGTTGAACAGATTGGTACAAAGAAGGTAATTTTATCTGGAAGACGACAAGGGAATGTCTACATAGTCGACTGGAATTCTGCTGACAAGAATTCAAACATCTGTTTGGTGGCATCAACACCAAGTGAAGTTAGTTGGCTGTGGCACAAAAGAATGAATCATGTGAATTTCAAGACCATCAACAGACTTATCAAGAATAATCTGGTAGAAGGAATTCCAAAGACAGTCATGAGCAAAGATAAACTTTGTGACGCTTGTCAGAAGGGTAAACAAATCAAGTCATCGTTCAAAAGCAAGAAGCATCAATCTTCTGGAAGAATATTTGAGCTGCTACATATGGACTTATTTGGACCCATTGATCCAGTCAGCAATGGTGGAAAGAAATACTGCTTAGCTGTTGTGGATGACTATTCAAGATATACTTGGGTGATATTCATGAAAAAGAAAAGTGAAACCAAGGAACATCTTACTAATCTGATGGAGCTGATCCAGAATGAGAAAAGCATAAAGATATTGAAGATCAGATCAGATAGAGGGACAGAGTTCACAAACTCTACTGTTGAAGAGTATTGTAATATCAAAGGAATACATCATGAGTATTCAGCTGCTAGAACCCCTCAACAGAATGGTGTTGCTGAAAGGAGAAACAGAACACTAAAGGAAGCTGTCAGAACCATGATAGCTGAAGCTGAACTGCCTCAAAGATTTTGGGCAGAAGCAACAAACACAGCATGTTTTACCCAAAACAGATGCATGATCAACAAGCACCAAAACAAGACTCCATATGAAGTTTGGAACAACAGGAAGCCAAACATTCATTACTTTAAGATTTTTGGTTGTAAATGCTATGTTTTAAATAATGGTAAAAATCACCTTACTGCATTTGCAGAAAAGGCTGATGAAGCTGTTTTTGTAGGATACTCAACTATTAGTAAAGCTTATAGAGTGTTTAACAACAGAACTTTACTAATAGAGGAATCCATTCATGTAGTATTTGATGAACCAAGTCAATCTTCTGAAAAGAATCAAAATGTTAATCAAGATCTGTCTGCTGATTTACAGAAGTTGAATGTTGGAAAGAATGAAGAATATGTTCCCATCATACTACCTGATCTCAACCCAGCTGATAACTCAAGTGCTGTTCAAAATCACAGTGCTGATTGTCTAACAGACGAGTTACGAACAGCTGATAGACCAGAGACTATTCAACAGACAACAAATGTTCAACAGACTACTACTGAATCTCCAACAGTAGTGTTGCAAGATCAAAACAAAGGACAACATTATGATTTGCAACTTGATCTCAGATGGCTCAGAAATCACCCACCAGAGTTGGTGATTGGTGACCCTTTAGACAGAGTGAAAACAAGAAGAGCTGCAGCACAAGATGCTATGTTTCCTAGTTTTCTATCTCAAATTGAGCCTAAACAGATTGAAGAAGCTCTTAGTGATTCCAACTGGATTGAAGCTATGCAAGAAGAGCTAAATCAATTTGAAAGGAATGAAGTCTGGTACTTAGTTCCTAGACCAAGTCATCAAAGAGTCATTGGCACTAAATGGGTATTCAGAAATAAGATGAATGAAGATGGTGAAGTCACCAGAAACAAAGCAAGATTAGTGGCCAAGGGTTACTGCCAAGAAGAAGGCATTGACTTTGATGAAACGTTTGCACCAGTAGCAAGGTTAGAGGCAATCAGACTCTTTCTTGCCTATGCTGCTCACAAGAATTTGAACGTCTATCAGATGAATGTGAAATCAGCTTTTCTCAATGGAGAATTGCAAGAAGAAGTTTACGTTGAACAACCACCTGGTTTTGAAGTCTATCAAGAAGAAGATAAGGTGTATCGTCTGAAGAAAGCCCTTTATGGACTGAAACAGGCTCCAAGAGCATGGTATGATACCTTATCTGATTTTCTTTTAATTAAAGGATTTCGCAAAGGTAAGGTTGACAAGACCTTGTTCACTATTGAATGGGAAGAACATATTTTGCTAGTGCAAATTTATGTGGACGATATTATTTTTGGTTCAACTAACCAACAGATGTGTGACAAGTTCTCAAAGCTGATGCAAAACAAGTTTGAAATGAGCATGATGGGAGAAATTAATTATTTTCTTGGATTGCAAGTCAGACAGTTGCCTGATGGAATTTTCATCAGCCAAGCAAAATACACAAATGATCTGTTCAAGAAATTTGGTATGGAGACTAGCTCTACTGCTACTATTCCAATGTCTACAAGTCTTCGTTTGGATAAAGATGAAGATGGCAAATCAGTGGACATAACCAAATACAGAGGCATTATTGGGTCATTGTTGTATCTAACAGCAAGCAGACCTGATATCATGTACTCAGTTGGGGTCTGTGCAAGATTCCAATCAAATCCCAAGGAATCTCATCTCTTAGCTGCCAAGAGAATACTGAAGTATATTAAGGGCACTCAAGAATTGGGATTGTGGTATCCTAGAGAATCTGGATTCGAGCTTATTGGATATTCAGATTCTGACCTTGCTGGCTGCAAGATTGATAGAAAAAGCACAACAGGTGCCTGTCAATTCTTAGGTAGTCGTCTGATCTCATGGATGAGTAAGAAACAGACTTCAGTATCCATATCTACTGTTGAAGCTGAATACATAGCTGCTGGAGCTTGCTGTGCACAAATCTTATGGTTGAAGCATCAACTGGAAGACTACAACATCAAGATCAGTGGAATACCAATCTACTGTGACAATACTAGTGCAATCAGCCTTACTCAGAATACTACAAGTCATTCAAGGACTAAGCATATTGAGATCAAGCATCACTTCATTAGAGATCATGTGGAGAAAGGAAATGTCATAATAGAGTATGTATTTACTGAAAATCAGATTGCTGACATCTTCACAAAACCTTTAAGTGAGACAAGGTTTTCAACTCTAAGAGCTGAACTAGGTTTATTGAAATTAGATGCATAAGCTGAGGGGGAACTTATCAGAATACTAGAGTTCAACAGCTTACTCATCTTGTTTATCTTCAAGGATTAACTCTCAACAGACTAGTTAACTTATGAATTCTTAAAGTCAGGGGGAACGTGTAAGACTAGCGGTACTTCTGATTAAAAGATGAAATCTGTTAATGTCAGTTAGTTGAAGTTATGTTTTCAACAGAAGATTAAAGTCTTGAAGAATGAAGATTTATTTATCTAGCTGGATTGACAAACAGCTGAGGAAGGTTATCAGCTATTGGCTTTCTCTGATAACAACTGTGTCATCAGGACATTAGTCCATCAGATAAGTATTTAATTACTCATCTGATCGCTTATGTAAAAGCTGACTGTTTAAAACGTTTCATCTTCTAAAACACGCTTTTACAAGTGACAGAAGGGCGGTACAAATTCCCGCTCCTCATTTAATGCGATTTGAATTTGAAAGGTCGCAACTGACGCCACACGATCAGCACTGACAAGAAACGGATTCAACGGTTAGATGGTATCACGGAATCCAAGATACCCTAACTCTATAAATCCCAATCTGATCAGCCGTGTAGCTCTTTACGAACCCTAAACATTCAAAGCATACTTGAGAGAAAAATTTACTTGCAAAATTCTCTGCAAAATTCTTCTTATTTCTCTAACTTTCAACATATTAATATGGCCGCTGAATGTATGTTCCTAGTTTATGAATCCTACTACCAATCTGGTACGGATTTGATGAAGGAGCTGTTGGAAAAGTTTAAATCTGCACAGTTGATGAATTTCATGGAGTACAACGAAGGCGTAAGCTGGACTGACCAGGTTATGGAGTATTACAAGACGGCATCTGCTGATTACAATTCCATGGAAATTAAGGCGACAGTCGGTGACAAATCTGTGGTCATCACACCTGCTGTTCTTCACGAGACGTTTGGTCTCCCAAACAGAGGAAGACACGATGTTACTGTGCTGACTGAAGAAAAGCACCAACAATTCTGGGCGATCTGCGCCAAGGAAGGAGAAATGTTGACTGGCAACATTAGGAAGAAACAGCTGAAGGACGAATATCAGAGGATGGCTGATATGGTCTCTAAGCTGATAGAGAATTGTACTTTTTCTCTAGATGCTGTTACCATGAAGAGGTTCAGCATCATGGCTGCTATCTATTATGGGCTGGAAGTCAACTGGTCCATCATTATTTGGTACATCTTCGCTGATTTCCTTGAAGTGAAGAAAGGAAAAGGCCCCTACACCAACCACAGAATCACACTCAGTTATCTACTGTCAAAACTGGGTTGTGTTATGTTGAATGGAAAGGAGATCCATAAGTCCAAAGCAATGTCCAAGTACTTGCCTGTTATGAAGAGGAAGGCTGGTGAGCCTGACGAGGATGAAGATGAGGAACCAAAGGAGGTTCCTGCCAAACGGCAAAGGAGGTTAGTCAAAACAGCTGACTTGGCTGTTGAGACAAGGAAGAAGAAGGCTGCTGATAAGCCAAAGGAGAAGGCTCCCAAGAAAATGGAGTCAGTGACTGCTGCTGATCAAGCCACGAAGATTATTGATCAAGTCACTGCTGATGTCAGGACTGCTTCACCTGCATCACCTTCAAGGACTCCATCTGCTGAAAGACCTGCTGAGAATGTCTCTCATAGGACAAGGAGTCAACTAAGGGATACTGCTGCTTCAAGACCTATTCAAGGTCTGTCAAAGAAGTCAGCAAGGAAGCAGATGACATTTTTAGAGAAGGACACTGAGTTGGTAGACTTGGTGAGATCAAGTCCTGAATCTGCTGAAAGACCCCTTGAAGCTGTTGGGGCTTCTGTTGCTGAAAAAGCTGATGAGCAACAGTTGACTGAAACTGCACCAACAGCTGAGGCTGCTCAACCTCAAGATGATCCAGATGTGATGATCATCCATCCTATAGCTGCTGCTCCCATTTCTTCTGCTGGTCCAGCTCCTGCTCCAGCTGACAAAGGAAAGAAGAAAATTGTACTAAAGAGAAAGAAGATCTCTAAAGCTGATAAAAAGGCAAGGGAAGCTGCTGAACAAAGAAAACAGGATGAATTGGAGGAGAAGAAGGCCCTTGAGCTAAGCAAGGCTCAAGCTGCTAAGGATGAAGCCAGAAGACAGATGTCTAAGGCTGAAAAGGAAGCTGCAGAGGCTGCTGATTTGGCTATTGCCATTGAACTCAGCAAAACTGATGCCTATGGACCTGTCCATGGAGGAAGCATCAAAATAAATGAGGCTGCTGATGGTGAAGAAGAGCCTAAGAAGCCAAAGATGCCTACTGCTGAGCCAAAACCCAAGGAGAAGTTTGAAGTTAGAAGAGCTTTTAACATAGTATATGCAAATAGGGAACTCTTCAAGAAATTTGAGAAGTCCTTGGCTTACTATGATCAAAAGCTGATGTTGAAGACATTGTTCAATCAAGAGAAGCCAAGATACATCAATTGGAGAGACAACAGATTGAACAAATCCATAATTGAACTTCAAAATTCTAAGGAGTTAGCTGATGAAGAACAATGGGTTCTTAATTGGCTAAGAACAAACTCCATTCAGAAGGCCCTGGATCCCAGTTATGTCAGAGACATTATGCATCAGTATGCAAAGAGTTTGCACTGGAGGAGGCCAAGAAAATAGACAACTCCCTGCCTGCCAAGAGAAGAAAGAAAGACAATGCTGAAGACAGAGCAGTGAACATTGCTGTTATGACCGCCTTGAAGAGATGGGCAGAAAGGTCAAGATATCAGCAGGGTCACTCAAGTGAGTTGCCCCAACTGCCAAGTATCCAGCACATTATCTTTGGCAAGGAAGTAAAGGAGTTCAGTGAGGTGCCCAAGGGAAATAACGCCTTTGTCAACCCTTGGATCATTGTGAGGCAAATTAGACAAACAACTTGCTTCAATGATGATGGCACAATCACTAACCTATTCTATGATGACGTCACTGATGAACACAAAGCTGCGAACAAGCCTGCTGACAAGTCTGTTGACCAGACTGCTGACAAGTCTGCTGAAAAGGTTGCTGACAAGCCCTTAGCCATTGAGTGGAATGCTAAGGATTCTGAAGATCATCAGGAGACGAAGATGGAAGACGTCCCTGTCCACCAGGCGACTGAGGAAAAGGATGAAGCTGCTGCTTCTGCTTCATCAGGTGATGAACACTCATCACTGATGGAAGCTTTCCAGATGCTGATGGAGGATTCAGTAAAGGAACTGGAAGAGAAGCATCACCAGCAGCTGATGAAGGTCAAAGAGGAGCTGAAGAATGAACTTAAGGCAGAGTTGGCAGAGTCCAACAAACTTCAGCTGGAAACTGTGCAACAGTCTACTGAAAAGATTATCAAGACTGAAATCACAAGTTTCCCTGTTCCTCAAGACAACTCCTTGCAGTTAGTAAACAGCTTAACTGAAATGAACAGAAATGTGGAAGATGTGAAGGCCGATGTAAATCACCTTCATACTGCCCTCCAAAGAGCTGAACACAAGATAGCTGATCTGACTGCAACCTTCATCAAAGTCAGTGAAGAGGAGAAGGATGTCAACTTAGGGATGTTGCAAGAAGTATCAAATTCTGCACAGGCAATCCAAAATGAAATTGCAACTATAAATCTCAACATTGACTACTTCAATGATCAGACTGACAACATCAGCACAACTCTTCATCACCTTACAGCAAGTCATGATGTAGTTAATCAGAATTTAAAGACTATAGGCGCTGCTATGAAGGTTCCAACAGTTGCACTCAACCCTGCTGCTAAACCTGAAGAAGTCATCAAGTCTGATGATGACAAAAAGGGGGAAGATAAAAGGGAAGAATCAACCAAGGAAACCTCTGCTGCTGAAGAAAAGAAAACTGATGAAACTGCTGAACTGACCAAGACAGCTGAAGAAGAACTTGGAAAGGTTCAAGGCAAAGATAAGTCTGAAGAAGAGACCAAGGAAGAAGCCAAAACTGATGAAGTAATGGCTGAATCCAAAGACTCTGCTGCTGATCAATCAGAGCCTTTAACTAAGTACAAAAATACAGAATCAGCTAGGAAGGCGATGGAACTTCTAAGAGAGCAGCAACTTAAAGAGAAAATGGAAGCTGTTAAAGAAGTCATCCTTCAAGGTGAAGAAGCTGATGAAGGTGAAGAAGAAGATGATGAGGAGTCATCTTATGAATACGAAGAAGTGCTTGAAGAATCTGATGAAGAAGCTGATAGTTAGAACTTGTAAAATCTTTGTAATCAGTTTACTTTATCCATTCTTCAGACATCTCATCTGATGAACTTGTACTTGTAACTATTTTCAAATATCAATAAACAGACAAGTTCAATCCAATATATTTTTTCTATCTCAGAAAATTTTGAGGATTACAATCTTTAGTTTAGGTATGTAACAGGTACTCAGCTGAAGTTTTGTCATCATCAAAAAGGGGGATATTGTTGGATAAGGATGAAGATGAAGGCACTGAAGACAAATTTAGAAGGGAGGTTTTGATGCATTCCAAAACTTCAAAATCTGCTAAGTATGGAGTAACTTAGCCGATGATCCATTTGGAAGGAATTTTGACTAAGTACAAGAAGACATCAGATGGGTCAAAATTTCAAGGTCCAAGACTTCTGATCTGCTGAAGGAAAGTTATCAGACTGATGAAGATCAGGCGACTCAAATCAGATTTGTTCAAGTTTGAGATCAGCTTGGTTCGCCATCAGACGTGCACTTCCGACAGCCAAGTGGAAATGATCATAAAGTCTTCCCAACGGTAATAAATGCCCTAGAAGTAATAAATGCTGAAGTACAAGGATATTTAAGACAAATGATTGAAGAAATGCTTCGCATCAGCTGGGTGCATTTAATGCTGCCTGCAGAATAGTACTGTTGACAGTACGGACAGACTGCAAAAGAGCCGTTCGCGGATTTTAAGGACCAGTACTCGAGGAATTTGAATCTTGTCTCTCTTCAACGGACATTTTTCAAATCTCAAGTATAAATAGCTGAAAGAGACGAAGAGATTGTAAGCAACACAACTTCTGAGAGAATTTTCGAAGCAGAACTCTTTAAGTCTCAAGAACAGCTCACTCATCAGCTTAGTCATCTGTTGACGAAAAGCGAAGTTGAAGAACAAAGAAAAATACATCTTCTGAGTGATTTTGTAAACAAGAGTGTTGTGAGAAGTAGATATCCATCTAAGTGAGTGATATTACTTCAGAGAGTAGGATTTCTTTGTGATTTCTTACTGCGCACTTACGGCCTGTTCATTTGTTGATCGGCGTAAGCAGAGTGTACTGGTTACTTTGTGTTTCTAGTATAACCCAAGATCTTTGTGACTTGGACGAGTGGATTAAAGGATATTTACATCCATATAACCACTATAAAAATTACTTATGTTTTTACATTGCTTTTAAACTTGCATATTTTCTGATTGCATAAAAACACTTTATTTAACTGTTTGAAAAGATATTAAAAGGAGTTTATAAAACTGGGGAAACACTTTTCAAACTGCTGAGATTACTTGTGAAAAACACTTTGAAGAATCCGCTGCAAGTACTCTAAGTATTAAAACTGATTTTGACAAAATCAGCTAAGTAATTATCAGACGAGTGGTCATCAAATCTGTTCAAAGATTTGTTCGCGAACAGACTTTTAACTTACTAATCTGATCAGCTTAGTCTGCTAAAGGTTAAAGAAAAGGTTTTAAAGTTAAAATTGGAAGAAAATTTTAAAGAGGTTTATTCACCCCCCCCCCCTCTAAACCTCATCTGACCACTTGGGACCAACATATAGAATATTGTTAACTATTTCCGTTGCAGCTGCAGAGAGAACATTTTCGAAGTTAAAGTTGATTGAGTCTTACCTCTGATCAACCATTGTCACAAGAGATATTGAATCAGTTAGCCATATTGTCGATTGAAAAATATATGTTAAAGAAGGTTGATTATGCAAGTATAATTAGTGATTTTTCTTTAAAAATGCAATGAGAGTAATATTTAAGTAATATTTTATTAAAAGTTTATGTGTTTATGTTACATTAACGAATGCAATCATTTTCTTATTAAATAAAATTGTGTCTCGTATTACCGATGTTTCTTACAAAGCGAGATATATTTGATTCATTATTTTTCTAATTGATACTTTTGTTTTTTATAGAAATAGTATCCTGCAAGCCAGCTGTATGGCTAGCATTTATTGTAGTAAATAAAGGAACTATTCAATTTTGATTAATAAAAGCACTTTATTATATGGTCATCTTTATCTTATGTAATAATTATCTACGCATAAGGATAGAAGTCATTAGATCACAGGGCTATGGGACAACCCGTGGACTGATCTCCAAGGCCGTGATCTAGAACATATTCAAGAGTCGTAGAATCCAATCTAGATAGGACATCGTTGGATTCGGTTAGACTCTCACTATTGTGTATACTCCGATGAACTGGAGAACGCTGGGGTCCACGAGCGTGACTGGGATAGTCGATACACATAAGTGGGTGGCTTGCTAGGATGACAAGTGCACTGAATACCCCAATTAGGAAATAACTCACCATGAAAGCGGTAGTCGCATATCGGGGATGAAGTTATTCCAATTTACGATAGTATACGAGGAACGATTATTTGTTAGTTGAAGCAACCATAGTTTAAGCAACGGAGAATCCCATCCCTATTACTTGAGATAATAGGGTTTATCTGGTGCGAGAACATCTATGCTTTGATGTGAGTTCCGACTGACTGGAGATTGCCAGTAAGTCTCTGTGAACTCATGTTGGGTATAGATGAACTCGTATGCAGGTTCATATTATCAACAAAGGATCCATTGACCCGACTTGATAGGTTGGAAAATTCTTCTATGGATTTATGTGAGAAATTAATTCTGGTAAAAATCCTTGGCCAAGGTATCTGACGGCTTTATGTAAGTAGCTCATAAAGATTAAGCAAAAAGAATTAATTTGAGACCAGAATGCATAAGGTCAAGACAAAGAAAAAGGGAGACCGATGAAAGACCATACCCTTAAGTCTCGACTGGGAGATTGATCGATGGAGAGATTATGGCGTATATGGTAATTGTAAATGATAAAAGGTTCACTGAATTAATTCACCAGTGATTGGGCTCCATGGGCTTGTGGCCAGACATCGACCGTGAAGTGTGGGAGAATTCCTAAATTGGCAGGGGTTCTAATTTTGGAATGGTCAGTCGACAGAGTGTTCGACCGATTTAAAAGTATTTAATACTTGAATAATTGAATTAATATTTAATTATAACCCACAGCCAATTATGTGGTGAACCTATGGGGGCATACACAATACACAAGAAGTGAAAGCGAAGGAAAAGGAAACAACTGGGTCGACCGAATCGACTGGGTCGATTGGGTCGACTGGGTCTGAAAAATCGACTGGGTCGATTGGTGACTGGGTCGACCCAATTGGAACAAATTGGATCCGATTGGAATTGGATCATGATTATAAATTAAATTGAAATTTAATTTGTATGTTAATTAATTAAGTTGGATTTAATTAATTATAGAAAGATTTAATTAAATAGTTTAGAGTCTAATTTAATTAAATGGGAGAGTTGTTAATTAATTAGGCTATTTGATTGGGAGATTAAATAAAGCCTGATTAAATTAATTAACTGGGCCATGAATAAATCAGGAAGACTTAGTCTTCTAATTAAAAGGGTCATGGCCCATGTAGGAGACTTGGAGTCCTAGTCCTAGGAGGATTAGGTTAATGAGATACCTATAAATAGGGGACTTGATGTCATATCTCACACACAACTTTTAAGAGCCAAAAAGCCAAGTCAAGAAAAACACTTTCCCTCTCTCCCAAACACAAATCGGCCGAACCCTGTTCTTCCTTGGAAGAATTTTTCGATTTTTGTTTTTGTTCCAAGTTCGTTTCCTAAACCCAGATCTTAATATATCTTGTGTTCTAGCCGATCAGGATATATTATATTTCGTGTAATTGTGGTGTATCAACCCATAGAGGCGCAACACGTGGGGCGCTGCTGCAGGGCATAGGATCGACCAACTCGAGGGAGAAACTTGACTTCGTCTGCCAACTAGGATTTGCAAGTAGACAAGTATAACGTGTAAATTGTTTATACTGTTGTTCATATAAATATTCATATATATACAACTAGAGTAGTATCCTGGCAAGATTCCGTAAGAGGTCCTAAAATTTTTATATTCCGATGTGCCTAAGGCTGCTTATCTTACCAAATCCCAACAGTTTTTAGTTTAATATGTTAATTTACAAAAAATATTATTAGTTATTAACATAATTAATTGTACATGAAAACTTAAGGGCCACAATTTTAAAGTTTGCTTAGGGCCAATAAAAAAATCAGGGCCGGCCCTGTCTCTAATCAATGTAGTGTAACACATTTGTCCCTCTTAAATCCAAAATACATTTATTTTCGGCCATTATAAAATGTATTTTAAATTTAAAAGGGACAAATATGTTATACTAAATTTTGGGAGAACTATTATATATCATATATCCACAATTGAGCCACACCAGTGGCTATAGCCCCCCCTGGAATTTTTTTTTTTTTTTTTTTTATATATATGTGTTATAATTTTTTTTTTAACAAAAAATTTAATATATTAGCCCAATAGCCCAAATATAATTTTAAGTCCAATAATATACCCACTTTAACAATAACTTACTCTTCCAATTATAAGAATGGAGAAGCAAGCAATCTATTGGTAATATTGCAATCATTTTCCTTTGTCTTCAATTTACATTTGATGGCGTCGATATTGGGGATCACTAATGACTTGTCTCAAGCTTTACAAAGAAAAGATCAAGATATAGTGAATGCTATGAAATTAGTCAAATTAGCGAAAGATCGTCTTCAAGAGACAAGAGATGATGGATGGGAAACTTTGTTGGAGGATGTTACTTCTTTTTGTTCTAAACATGAAATTGAAGTTCCTTCAATGAGTAATGTTTATGTTCCATATGGGAGGCCAAAGCGTAGGATTGAACAAGTGACTATCGAACATCATTACAAAGTTGAGAGATTCAATTCGGTGATAGATAGACAATTGCAAGAGTTGAACAACCGTTTCAATGAAGTAAACACGGAGTTGCTTCTTTGTGTTGCATGCTTAAACCCATCCAATCACTTTGAAGCTTTTGACAAAGGAAAACTCGTTCGTCTTGCCGAATTTTATCCAAATGACTTTTCTTTTCTTGAGCTCTCGGCTCTTCCCAATCAACTTGAAAATTATATTAGGGATGTTCGATCAAGTGATGATTTTTCTAGTTTGAATGGGATTTGTGATCTTGCTAAGAAGATGGTTGCAACTAAAAGACATGTCGCATTCTCGATGGTTTACAAACTTGTGACATTGGCGCTTATTCTACCCGTTGCAACTGCATCAGTGGAGAGAGTTTTTTCGGCTATGAAGATAGTAAAGAATCGACTTCGTAACCGAATGAACGATCAATGGCTAAATGATAGTTTAGTTGTCTTTATAGAGAGAGACATATTTAATAGTATTTCAAATGATGCTATCATGGACCGATTTCAAAAGATGAAAAACCGTCGTGGTCAATTATTAAAGTAAATATGTAGATATTTTGGGTTCTTATGTGAATATTATAAACTTTATGTTAACTGTTTGATTTTTTTTTTGTGTATAATTTTAGCCCCCCCTGACCCAAATTCCTGGATCCGCCCCTGAGCCACACCGAATTCCAAGCTCAAGAAGGCTTCTTTTTCTTATATTTACCGGCCCAAGAAAATTACTCCTATTTAAACTTTCATTCTTCCAATCCCAAATTAACAGTTACACTGTACCAAATCCAAATAAAGCCACTACATAGACTTAATTATTATTAGTAATAACAAAAATAGAGCCACCACTTGAAGTTGAAAGTATTATCAATAATTTTGAGATATATTTACAATTAAAGGATACAAGAAAGTCTAAAATGTATACTTAATTGTTCATTTAGTTGTCTTGATATTTTCATATACTACCGTAAAAACTGAGCGATCATTTTCATCAATGAAGTTGATGAAAAATAGACTTAGAAACATGAAATATCTATACCTTACAGATTGATTGATTATTTTCATTGACATTTTTTTTAGGAGAAATTTGATATTGATTCTATTATATAGATGAAAACTATGATATGAAAGAATATCATCTGCAACTTTGATGATTTCTTTTATTGATTTTATAGCATCTTTTTTATTTAATATGGTTCTCATCTATAATATATATATTCTTATGTAAATAAAATATACTAAATATAAATGTCTTTATTAGTTTCATCGATAGTTAAACCACGCTCCCCCCCTCCCCCGACTCTCCGATCTTGTATCCGTCCCTAGATAAGAGCGACATATTTAAGAATCTACCACGAAAAAATCAAGATGGACGAATGTGCAAAAATTGACCCATATGAAAGACCAAAAGTGTCATTCACTAACTCTAATATTCATGAAAAATATTTCTACAAAATTAATCCTACGAATTTGATAGAAAATCTCAAATTTATGACTATCGATCCTCCATTTGTTCTCACGTTTGTATCTTTCTGAATTCATCGTTTTCTCCTTTTTTTTTCTCCCAATCTAATTAAAATTAGGGTTTCATTTTCTTTCTGACCCCTCAGATAAACCCTAATTACCAATAATCTACACGGTTGCTAGTTTTTACTTAAGTAATATAATGTTACAATATCCTCAATATTTACAAAAAATTGTGAATAAAATGAAGAAAAAAAAAGTCAGCCAACCCCCCCCCCCCCCCTCCTCTCTCATCCCCTTCAACCGCCTGCCGAAACCTTTCTTCCCCCTCCCATCAACAGTGTCGATGCTGCTTTGCGACCAAATTGCTCTCAAACTGATCACAATAATAATAATTTTTTTTACATATTTTTATCACTAATATATTTATAAAAATTATTTTATTAACAATATTTAAGTTATTGCCACTTAATATATCACACATAATTTCACTTAATTTTTTTCACTAAAAAGCAATTTCCTTGTTATTCCCAAAAGAGGCTAACGTATTGTTCCGACACGTCATCGTGTAGGAACCTGATTGATGGTACCTCATATGTCCGACCCGAACTTATTCGGGTCTCTCGGACTCCCATTTCTTGAAATTGGGCTCTCCTATTTTTTCCAGATTAATGGGCCTTTCATGTCTTTAAATTAAAGAGAGAAAAAATTAGTAGGCCCAATATCTAGTACAGATTTTCTTTTGTAAATTGTACAAAATATCGAAGATACAACAAATTATAATAAATTGAACGCCACTGGCAATGTGGATTCACATTAATATTTTCTTGATATATATGATTTTGAAAAATTAAATCACAAAATAATTGATTGATTCATAGACCAAATAAAAGTTAAACTTAGCTAGTTTACTTTTATTGTTAATAGTTAATATCATTGAAGGATCTATTAATTTAGAAAATTATTAAATCAATTTTTAAGTCGTTCTTAAAACTTTTACCCTTTTTTTTTTAATGTTTTTAAGTTGATTTATTTAATGTTTCCAATTTGCCTAGTATTGTTTTTAACAGCCCATCATATATACCTTTTTCATATTGGCTTCATTTCACAACTTAACTTTGATAAAGTATTTGAAGAAAATGTCATTTATCTTAAAATGAACAATCAACTAAGAATATTTGTCCCACATAGTACGAAATTCGTTTTAAAAGGTTGTAAAATTATATTGTATATGTTTTAGCATAAACGAGAAAAACTAGGAAAATGTCGTTAGTTTTGGCCAGATCCATCCAATTCTCTAATTCCAACGTAAGTGTACTGCACTTTCTATATCATTGGGTTCGACCAAATTCGATCTAAATAAAAATTTCCCGAAAAATTATTGAACTTAGCCGGCCAAGACTTATGGGCCTGCTGCCACCAAATTAAAGTGAATCAATAATTTAATCACCTTCTATCTAACAACAAAATTCTCTTCTTGTAGTTCCCGTTATCCACAAAGGTCCAATTGTCAATTATTGTCATAAAACATAATATAACAAAACAACTCATGCATATCGTTAGTCTTTAGGCTTGACAACCCCAAAATTTGAACAATGTTTCTTGCTATGCTAGCTTTACAATTCCAAACTCAAGCACCATTTAACAACCTCATCTAAAGTCTCATCTCAAGCTTACTCAAAAAATGCAAAAGAGAATTCGTCAAGTCTTTACCTCTCTAAGAGAACAAGCATGTGTTAGCTACGCGAAAATTGCAACTATTAGTGGGTTTTGCGACATTGATCTCATGATTGTGAAAGCAACTTCTCCTGATGATTTACCACTACTAGATAAGTACGTGCACGAGTTCTTGAAGATTTTCTCAATCTCTCCATCCTCGTATAGAGCATTCGCTCTTAGATTTACTCGTCGGTTTGATAAGACAAAATCATGGCGAGTTGCACTTAAGTGTTTGGTTCTCCTACACCGTCTCCTTCGTTCGTTATCCGACAATAGCTCCTTAAGGGCCGAGCTCTTATGGGCTCGAACCAATGGTTTGTTTTCTCTTTATCCATGTAACTTCCGTGACTACTCCTCATCTGATTCAAAGGGTTACACGGCTTTCATAAAGTCGTACGCCCACGTACTCGATGAAGCCCTTGATTGTGCTCCCATTGAAGTAGAAGAACGAGAAACCCCATGCCTAGAGTCAAGAAGCTTATCCCACAAAATGGAAGACATGGGAAGAATTATAGAAATATTGCCTCAATTCCAAAGCTTAATAGACCGTATAATGGATTGTTGGCCTACAGGTGTAGCTACAAGAAACTTCTTAGTACGGTCAGTCATGAAACACATAATTCGCGATAGCTTTATATATTACACTGCTTTCAGAAGAGAAATTGTGATGGTTCTAGACAATCTCATTCAGATACCGCATCGTAGTTGTGTGGCCGCCTTTAATATCTACAAAAATGCATCCATCCAATCCGATCAGCTCTTTGAATACCATGAATGGTGCAAATCTATGGGATATTGTGGATACTATGAATATCCTTTTATTGATCGAATTCCAGAAATTCATATTCAAGCACTTGAAATACTTCTCAACGAAATGTGGCAGTTAACTGACCAGTCCTCTTCGTCAAATATTTCCACAATGATGTCGAATGTGCAATCTCCATTGAGTTTAACCGATGAAGATAGCGATTCAAGAATAATTCAACTGAAGACAAAGTTTGATCAAGTAAAGAAAGATGTTGAAATGGAGCCATTGATACAATGGGAAGTTGATAGAAAAAGTCTTGATTGGGAGGATCTGTTAGAAGCCTCAATTAGTACATGCATGGATTCAAGAAACAATAGGCCATATGAAAATTATTTGGATGAAGCAAATGGATGGAAGTTACAAGTATACAATCCATATGCTTTTCAAACTCCAAATCCATATTATCAGCAGCCACATAAAACAAACTTCTATCATCGATCATGCCCTAGCACCCCTATGCACATTTTGGATATTTGAACAATTTGATTGGTTTGGGGTTATTTGTTTATTTTTATTTTCTTTTCTTGTTTTTGTTGTAGAATTATATGTAAGATAGTAAGAGGCAAAATTGGTTTGATCCTTTTGCAGGCCGAAAACATGAAATAGTAACATATTTTTTTTTTTTTTTTGGTTTAAAAAAAAAAATAGTGACATGCAAAAACATATTCCTATTCCCTTTCTTAATCTTGTAATTTAAGTTTGAAGCTTCTATACCTTCATATAAATATATCAATTTCTTGGTTTTTTTTTTTACTTTTTTATTTCAAATGTCTTTACTTATTTTTGTATTAGAGGAAATATGTGTTATACATCTAATGGAAATTTAGCCCCTCTGAAATGCATAATATTCAATTTACCCCTTGTAATTTGAATAAGAACACTTTACACCCTTGTAAAATTTTAAAAAAGTAATTTACATTCTTCAGTCGGAGAGTGTAACTCATTTGCCGAAATTGAGAGTGGACATAAAAAATGTGATTAACATAGAGGCAAATTGCTTCATTTATCGTAACACAAACTGTCACATTAATTTAACAAAAGGAGGATATAGTGTCAGGGAGGCAGTGTGAAATTTATAAAATTATAAGGGGGTAATTTTTTTTCTAATAATAGGGAGGTAAATTGCAATTAACTCATTTGTTATATCTATGTATAATTTTCCATTCTATCTTTTATTGGCCCAACAATAATAAATAATTAGTCTAAAAAAAATTCCAACTAGTTTTTAAATGTTAAAAAAATTATATTTTTAAATAGTATAAACTATTAAAATTGAAACTACTAATTTTAACTTTTATTTAACAAAGAAATTCTAAAAATAAATAAGAAATTATTTACTTTTATAATTCATCAAATCTAGCACTTCTTGTATTCTAAAAAAAAAAGAAAAAAAAAATCTAACACTTCTTGTTGAGTAAGAAAAAAAAAAGGGGGCAATTTGAGTATACAGTAAGCTGTTCCTTTGAAAAATGAAGGATTCAATTTGAAGTAGATAGAGTCACAGAAAAGGAAACAAATTCACTTCTTCAAATCTCTATAAATTATTCAACATACAAACACAAAACGGCGACGTATGTCTCGGGCCCTTTCACTTTCCCCATTTTCAGTCATCAACCCCATTAACAAAAGGTTTGTACACTCTTTTCTCTTCTGGGTCCTTTTCTTTCTGTTCTTTACAACGATTGAGTTCCAAAATTGGGAAATTTTATTGCAGATTAATTGTTAAAATGTCAGCAATAGCTACAAAAACCGTTTTAAAGCCTCCCGCACACCCAACTTATGATCTGAAGGGCGTTATACAGCTCGCCTTGTCCGAAGACGCCGGTGATCGAGGTGAAATTCAATGTTTATAAATTTATGTTTTTTTTTATAATTAGTTTATCCCATTCAGTTAGAAATCCCCTTTTTTTTTTAATTGTGCGAAGCTTTTGGATATTTTTACAGTTTTGTAGCTCTGTGGTTAGAGTAAAACTGTGTCGTTTGGAGGGAAGATTGCAAGTGAGGTGATAAAACATTATCTGGGAAAGAAAAATTGAGCATTTAATTTGGGACTGAGGGAGTATGTGCTTTTTTTTTATTGAGTAGTGTTCTTGATTTGATAATTGTTTACTAATTAACTGGGAGAGAAATATCTATATAAATTTGATGATATTATTTAGTTCTTTATGTATGCATATGCGGTGAGAGTATATGGATCAACAAGAATTTTGTTTGGTTATGTACACATTATGTGATTTTAGTTTATTGAAGGGCCCGACTGAGAAAATTTTCTTTATTCTCGTTATATGATGTTATTTGTTGATTGACTGACCCTATTGAGAAAGTCAGCTTTATATATAAGATATAGAGTAATTAATGTCCATGAAGGGTACAGAGCAATATTTTGTGTGTGTGTGTGTGTGTATATATATATATATATATATATTATATGGTTGACGGCTTAGATAAGAATAGGAAGTTGTAAATGGAAGATGCATCTTAGTTTTACTACTAATAAAGGCAAGTTTTTTTCTTTGAAATATAGGGGATGTGACTTGTAAAGCAACGATTCCAATTGAAATGGAAGTGGAAGCTCATTTCTTGGCAAAGGAGGACGGAATTGTGGCTGGTATTGCTCTAGCTGAAATGGTTTTTAAGGAGGTTGATCCTTCACTTAAGGTAACTAAACACATGGATCTCTATAATAGTCTATATATATATATATATATATATATATATATGCACACACACGCACATACGTGGGTGTGAGTGAGTGTGTGTATACTTTTGATGATTTGTTTTGTGCATGTGACAAAAAGCAATGGTAGATAGTTTTTAATAATCGTATTATGTATTCATCAGGTGGAGTGGTACAGAAAAGATGGTGATAGTGTACATAAAGGTCTACAGTTTGGTAAAGTACATGGTAAGTGAGAAGCAATCTCGGAATTTTTTTTAAACTTATTGTAGAAAGTCGAGTTTAACCTTTATTCTTGGTTAATGTATTATGAAATATGCAGGAAGAGCCCATAGTATTGTTGTGGCTGAAAGGGTTGTTCTTAACTTTATGCAAAGAATGAGCGGAATAGCGACTCTAACTAAGGTGTGTTCTTTAATCCAATGTTTCAATTATATTATGAGATCCATAATTTATTCATCCAACCATTAGAACCTCAATCTGTAAGTTGGTTAATATTTAGCAAAATTTACTGCTAATTTAGCAATATGAAGAAGACATTGCCTTAAAGCACATGAACATTCAACTAAGAATTTTCAATTGATATTCCGCTAAAATGAACTCAAATTGATGGTTAGTCAAAGAAGTCGGAAATGGAAAAATTTCATTTAAGTCTTCCATTGAACTTTTGCACTTTTGGATGGAAAAAATGTGACATAAATTTTTTTTAAAGTTTGTGACAAAAAATACAAGTTTATAAGGCGAGGAAGAAAAGTGTTGAAGATTCAGTCCTGTGGGACTGTTAAGTACAATTTTACCAGTCAGATATCATACTTCTGATGCATAGACAGAATATCCATGAGAAAGAAAAAACGTTGAGATAGTTGATCCATTAAATATGTATCTATATACCTGTATATGTATGTCATGGAAATGGTGAAATTGAACTACAATGCAGGCTATGGCAGATGCTGCAAGCCCGGCATACATATTGGAGACAAGGAAAACTGCTCCAGGTTTACGTTTGGTGGATAAATGGGCGGTCTAGATCACTTTCTCCATTCTCTTCCAATCTTAATATATATATGTTTTTCCATTTTCCTTTTTTTCTGATCTTTCACCGAATAAATTTGCAGGTCTTAATAGGCGGAGGTCAAAATCACAGGATGGGTTTGTTTGATATGATCATGATAAAAGATAATCACATATCTATTGCTGGAGGGATCAAGAATGCCCTAAAATCTGTGGACCTTTATTTAGAGCAAAATAATCTTCAAATGGGTGTTGAGGTAATTTGTTAAATTTGAAGTCGACTACCCCATCGTATTATGTTCGGATCTCTCTCTTTATGTTTTATGATTGAGGACTTGTTTGATGCTAACAGGTTGAAACCAGGACACTAGAGGAAGTAAACCTAGTACTAAATTATGCATCTACAAATAAGACATCCTTAACTAGAATAATGCTGGACAATATGGTTGTCCCGCTGTCTAATTCCGATGTTGATACTTCGATGCTCAAAGAGGCTGTTGAGCTAATAAATGGGAGATTTGAGACTGAGGTATGCTTTCATTGTATTTTTCAGGTTGATTATCCTTCGAAAACCGTTTAAAGAATGTTCATTTTAATATATCAAATAAACGCAGTAGACGCATTTTCCCTCATTTATGGATCAGTGAATGAGTAGATCAAATTAGATACAATTGCATTATTAGTCCCAAAGGACTGAGCTCTTTGATCCCGCACTTTTCAAACCATACTTTTGGTATCTAATTTTCAGAACTAAATAACACTTTGGTCCTATCGCCCACATTACATCCAATTTGGGACTAAAAGTGCAAAACTAAGACATCCCTATGGGACCAAAAATGTATAACATAAACTATTAGAGTTAATGGCAATTTATCCCCTGTGATATTCATAATGTTCAATTTACCACCCAGTATTTGAAAAATAGCACTTTACCCCCTGTAATCTTATAAATGTTTCACGCAGCCTCCTTGATATTTTTATATGTGGCAATTTACCCCCGTGTTATGATAAATGTGGCAATTTACACCCCTATGTAACGAAACACTTTTCATGCCCACTCTCAATTTCGGCAAGTGAGTTACACTCTCTGGTTGAAGGAGGTAAATTGCTTCTTTAAAATTTTCACAGGGGGCAAAGTGCTCTTTTTCAATTCACAGGGGGTAAATTGAGCATTATGCATTTCACAAGGGGGGGGGGGGGGGGTTGTAAATTGGCTTTGACTCTAAACTATTATATGAGACCAAGCACTTTACCCCCGTGTTATGATAAATGTGGCAATTTACACCCCTATGTTACGTAACACTTTTCATGCCCACTCTCAATTTCGGCAAGTGAGTTACACTCTCTGGTTGAAGGAGGTAAATTGCTTCTTTAAAATTTTCACAGGGGGGCAAAGTGCTCTTTTTCAATTCACATGGGGGTAAATTGAACATTATGCATTTCACGCGCGGGGGGGTAAATTGGCATTGACTCTAAACTATTATATGAGACCAAAGGTGCAATTTTGTAAAAGCTCGGATCTAAAGTGTCGAGCGTCCAATCCAAGGACAAAACAAAAGGGTTGTCTAATATTATTTTTCAAAAGACGAACTTGTATCAAGTGATTGACCATATTATCTTTTACTATAATCAATTGTTGTATTTGCTTCATAAGTTGATATTTGTGTTATTAGAAGCATGTGAAAGCATTCATTCTTAGTTTGCATTAGATTTTGTACACTGTTGGGGTCGAAAATTGTGTAATTTTTCTTGTTGCATATGATTTTGTTATACTTGTTTCTATGGCAGGCATCTGGAAATGTCACGCTTGAGACCGTACACAAGATTGGACAATCCGGAGTTACATACATATCTAGGTACTCGTACTTTTCGCTTTACGTTGTCGTAGTTCTTACCTATGCATTAAATTTCGAGATGCAATAAGTCAATTAATGGCTTCTCTCTTTTTTCCTTGGTGGTAGGTGGGGGTAGGGGTGGGGGTCGGAGAATTCCTTCCATACCATTATGAAATTTACAAATCTAAGGGGGCCTTATAAACAAATTATTCTTAAGAAAAGGGATTATTACCTAGACACACCTGACATTAAGTGAAACCATAGATTCACTATACGATATTTCGATATTTACCAAGATACCCTCTTGCCGTTAAATACCGATAAAATACTAATAGATCACGTAATAAAAAGATTGTTATTGTGTCCCCCAAAGAACCCTCTCCAATACATTATAATGCATATTATTGAAAGTGTTTTACTTTGAGATAGAGGCCATGTTGAATACATGACTATAATTCTAACTCATCTAATTTCTCAATCCTAATGTTACAATATTGAATTTTGGTGTAATATTGACATTATTGCAAAACGAAATTTAGCCTCTAGATTTAATGATTTAATTACATTTTAATCTGCTAAATTTGCAGTGGTGCTCTCACTCATTCAGTCAAAGCACTTGATATTTCATTAAAAATCGATACGGAGCTTGCACTAGAAGTTGGAAAGCGTACGAAACGAGCATGACGAATGATCCTTCAATCTTTTCAAAGTATGATGAATGATCCATTTATCCTTTGTTCTATAGATCAAATGAGGAGGGACAACTGAAATAGCACAACATTCAAATAATTAATTGTTCTAATAATCCCAGCAAAGAAACGATTTTTTTTTATTTATTTAAATGGAAATTTCTGGTAATTTTCAGAAATTGTAGGATGGTATGTAAGAAATTTTATCTTTTGCCATGTATGATGGTATGTCCGGCTCCATTTATATCGGATCGAGTCCTGTCGGATTCGGATCTTGCTCGGATAGTGCTCGGATCTAGATTTTTTGAATTCAACGGATCTTGGTCGGATTTGGCCGGATATCGGATATTTTTCGGATCCAATAAATTTGTATTTAAAAAGTTAGATTAATATTTTTTTTTCCTAAAACAAGTTTATTATCTTTTAAATTTTATTTAATTTTAGCTCACATTTTCAAAGTTTCTTTACTATATTCATATTTGTAGAATGAATATTTGGTTTAAATAAATTGATAAACGAATTATAAATTACTATCTTCTTAAATTGAAGTTGAAATATTATTAATGATACTTATTTTTACAAATAATTTTGTATATATATCTATCTTTTTATTTATTGTCGGATACGGATCTTTAACGGATCGGATTGACCTAAATTCATATTCGCTCCATGAGTTTCGGATTTCGAATCTTTATAATCGGATCAGTTCCATCGAATCTCTAATCGGACAATTATCCTAACAAATAGGATCGAATTCGGACGGATCCGGATTAAAATTCGCCCCATTGCCAGGCCTAATATTTGGTTGATTTTATTTTATTAACATAGAACATGTTTATATAATAAAATTTGTGATAATTTGGATTAATCGAATAAAAACAGTTTAAATGCAAGCACATTATTGGAAAAACTCGCGGATGACATATATTAGAACATATGACATGATTGATGACTAGTTATTACAATATAATATAATACTTCAGTTTTTATTTTCTGTAATGCTAGAGTTTTATTTAATGTTTTGTAATTGTTTTCTGTTTATTTATCATATTGGGCTTTCTCTTAGGCCCCATTTGGTTGACTGATGAGATAGATAAGATTGAAAATTAAATAACCGACCCACACATCCTAACAATACTATCTTGCCCTCGAAGAAATATACGGGCACAAAAATCAGGTAATCGTTTTTTAATTGTTAATTTATACGAAAATAATCTCATGTTTTTAATTTATACTCAATTATGAATTAAATAAAGAAAGGAAAAAATGAAATGTGTTTTGGAGTTATTTTTAATAAAAGAGTGAATAGCATTTAATATTTGGTCCTTTTTATGGTTCAATTTATTTATTTTCATTCCTCTTAAATTTTTTGTGTTAAATTGGTTCCTTTAAATACAAAATACATCAACTTTCGTTCACTTTAAAATATATTTTGAATTTAAGTGATGTATTTTGTATTTAAGAGGAACTAATGTGATACACTATATTGATAAGAGGGACGAATTTGATACAAAAAATTTAAGAGGGACGAAAGTACTAATATACTACATTGATAAGAGGAACCAATCTACTATAAAAAAAATTAAAAAGAACGAAAATGCAAAAATTAATTCATAAGGAGGACCAAAATCACGATTTACTCTTAAAATATATATCAAAATCTCGAGTTTGTGCCATAATTCTTCAAAATACAACTTTCTAATGCAGTTTTGAATTTTTTTATCACATGCAACTTATGATGATGAGTGCGGATATTTAAATAGATTTGTCAAATGGAAAATTTTACACATACCCCTATCCTAGTTTTTGTTCAAATTAACAAGAACATTGACTATAAATTTATGATTTACCCCTGTCAACAGGGGACCTTGTACATGACGCTTTATTTTAAGGTTTTTCATTTTTTATTTTATTTTTTGAGCAAAGTGCATTGTTGATATATAAATATAGGGTTCTTTTTATTAATTATAAATATTTATTAAAAATATAAAACTTTATTATTTTATTAGTATATTAAATATATTAATACTATTATATAAATTTTAGATTTTAAAAATAATAAGGTTTTTTAATATTTTGTCGGATTTACATTAAAGTATTATTTGATTTATTAATATTTTTTTATAAAACAAAATTAGTTAAATAAATATTTAAATACAAAAAGTAAAATCTCTAAATTGGTCCACACTTGTCTTATTCGAGATAATTTTGAAATTGATCAACAATGTGGTTTAAAATCGTGAATAAATTTGAAGATGTGGGGTTATTTTGCAACGTAAAATGTTATGGAGTAGAATTATCAGTCAATATAAGTAATTACATCAATTTTGCAGTAAGACTTAATGGCCACATCATCTCTTAACGGTGATTTTTAACGGCGGTTCCAAAAGTGATTCAATTTCTTAACTTGTGGTACTAAATGTATCGACATCAATTTTTATATTACCACAAGTGAAAATCGACTTATAGTTTGATACCACTAGTGCAAATATCTCATGCCTAAAGGAATTGTTTGTACGAATTAATGTTTAGAAATTTGGAATTAAATATTAATAGGTGCGCTCACTTGATATTTTTTTTATTTCAATTAGTTTAATAAGCAATATATATATCTCTAGTTAAATTTATAATGAAAGTATCGTAGTTTTCCTTGAAAAGCTTTAATTGCAAAAGCAAAACAAATATGATGATTATTATCGGGAAGAAATGTCATCGTTTTCTTTTATATGGTTATCATAGTTTTTTTTTGGATTACATAAACTAATTCAGTTGACATATAATTAGTATCATCGCAAACACAATTGACAACACAGTTAATGAATTCTTGTTGCTCAACATTATTTGAAGTAATTCAATAACACTAAATACAATGATGTTTAGAAGAATTGTGCTTGAATTTTTATATTAGATAACATAAATGGGTAATGTAAACAATGATGTAATATGTAATACAATAATAATCTGAATATATATTATTTGAAGTAATCCAATAATACTAAATATAATTATGTTTTTTAAGAATTCGTATTCAGAGAAAAATGCCCCTCCCATGACTAACTAAATAATATTTTTGATTTTTGTTTACTCCCTTATTTATTCAACCTTCTTTTGGTGTGGGCCCTTTTGATATTGTTCACAATTTATTTCTTTGATTTTGCGATCGATTAAGAAAGGGAAAAAAAATATTCGAATAGAATTTCAGTTTCCATGTCAATATTATGTGAATTTCTATTTTCATGTCAAAATTGACCAATATTTTTCATATTTAATTTTGCCGCTAGTTTGTGGATGAAAAATTCCGCGTGTGTGGCACATGTAAGTTAAGTAAAAAAAGAGGGGGGGGGGGGGGGGGGGGGGGGATGAAATTATCTAAAAACAAGGCGGGGTATTTGCAATTTTTGACTTCCTCCTCTTCCCATACGGAAGCCTCGGCTTCCGCTGGTTGTTGATCGAAATTGGTTGAGAGCTTTTAATCCTCTTGTTATGGGAATATTTCTCATTGTGTAATTTTTAACGGCCGTTGACGGTGGAGCTACGCCCAAAGGGAGATGCTATTTTTTTTTTTGGAAAAATTAGGGTTTATGCCAAAACGCGTCGCTCCACCATAGACGGCAGCTGAAATCACCCAATGAAAAACGATGCTCACGATCGGGGAAGCTATTGCAACAAGAATCACGAATTTTAGTTAAGAATTTAAGGAGAAATCACGATTTAAGATTTCAAAGATATTGACCTATGCTATTTTGTAATTATAATTCAGAATTCGAACAGACAACTCATTGGATTGAAATGATCTTTATATGTACTAGTTTTCTACGACAAAAGGAACAAAAGCCCTCAAGTAATTTCGACCAACAGCCATCGGCGATCGTACGATAAGAGCAAAAAGATGGCAAAAATGGCAAATACCCCTGCCCAATTTATAGATAATTGCATCTCCTCCTCCCACCCCCCCCCCCCCCCCCCCCCCCCAACCTTTTTTATTACTTAATGGACATGTGTCATGCACGTGACATTTTTCGTCCACAAACTAAATGTGAAAAATATTGATCAGTTTTAATGTTAAATATGTTATTTTGAAAGATAAGGCATGAAATGTATAAAAGTATCAAAATTTTTATATGAAAAAGTGCAATTACCTCATTTGATGGGAGTTTGATCTCCTTTAAGCATAGAATCTCTCAAGCGATCGCTTATCCCGTTTACGATTTAGCTAAGGCTTCAAAGTACACTATCTTAGTACTTAACGAATCCTGGTTCGCTAGTTCTGTCGATTGCTCACGATACCGTAAAGGGTATTTATTCTCATTGAGTTGCGGGAGGTACTTTTGGTGCAGATCCTCCTCCTACATCACCTATGTTAGCTGAAAGGTTATCTTCGATATATGATTATAACAAACAATTCTTCGATTTTGGCTAATCTTTTTATTTCTTGAGTCATAATTTCTTATCAAGAATTGTTTATTCGGCCAAACATTAAAGTGTAAGATTCAAGTTAATTAATAGTTCAAGCCCAATCTTGAAGGATGTTCAGAATCCTTTATTAGAGGCCCAACACCTAGTGAAGAGCCCAATTTTCTGGGAAAGAAAATTGTGGTCCAGTTGGCCTACTAATGGATAAATTCAAATTCAAGAGCAAAAATTTCCCTCTTTAAAATATTTTCAATTTTTAGCTATTTTTCGAAATCTATAATTGATTTTAAATCCTTCGTTATTCGAAAAATTACTTCCTATTTTATCTTAATTTCAAAAAAAAAAAAAATCTTGCTTTTAAACAAGAGTCAAATTTGGTCTTAATATTGGCTACAATAATTTTTCAATAAAAGGACTTTTATTGGTAAATATTTTTTCTAGAACAAATCACTGTTTTAAGTCATGTATACATACATTGTATATCCTGCCTAAAATATTTAAATCAAAAGCCACATGATTTATGACCTGAAAGCCAGATGATTTATAATTATTAGAAAGAAAAAAAAATGAAAAAAAAGTAAAAGCATTAGTCGGGTTCGGTCTTAATCTTATCTCTTCAGTCTTTAAAGGCTTTTTGATTGCGTATGGATAATCACAAATATTATCAAATACAGTAAAAATTAAGGGCCTGTTTGTTTGGCGTTTCTCAAAAAAATTTCGTGTTTGAGAAATATCAAACAAATATATTTTTTATTTTCTGAAATAATTTTTCATCTCTCAATTTTCTCAAACTACTCTCTCAAAATTCAAACAAACAACAATTTTCTTATCTCTAAACAAAACATATACAAATTGTACTCTGATTTGATATAAAGTAATCTATCTCTTACACAATTTATCTCACAACAAACATGATTTGACTTAAAGTCTTACACATTTTACACCTACAACCTAACTCTTCCAAAAAAACCTACACCTACTTGATTTCCTAAACAAATTAAACAATATTACGCAAATCGAGATTATTTCACAAACCTCCACTACTCTCCAAAACTACTTTCTCAAATATCAAACAAACAGATCCTAACCTTTTTATATTTTATAATAATTCCTTAACCTTGATAATTAATGCATCTATCACACTGATGGTGAAATTTACCGAGATATTTTACATTAACCGACAAAAGGTTAGTGGGATTATGGGACAAGTCTTGTCAATAGGTGAAAAGTGAATTTCCAAGTAAAAGGTGAAAAACCAGATTTTATTAAAGTTGAAGTACTACA
Source organism: Penstemon barbatus (assembly GCA_003313485.2). Classification (NCBI taxonomy): domain Eukaryota; kingdom Viridiplantae; phylum Streptophyta; class Magnoliopsida; order Lamiales; family Plantaginaceae; genus Penstemon; species Penstemon barbatus. The sequence goes on from CM064881.1 coordinate 28,163,583, forward strand.
CTACTACTTAAAAATTAAAAGTCGAATTTTAACACTTTTACCACCGTAAAACTAAAAAAAAAAAGGGTTTAATTTGAATTGGTGTTGGAATAGTTGTGGAACTTTTGAAACAATTGAACTGATTTCGAAGTTTCAGATATTTTTATAATTTTTTTAGATATTTGTGTAAAATATATAATTATAATTTGTGTATTTTGATTAGATATTATAATATAACATTATGCTAAAAAGTGCTTAGTTGGGTTAGCAACTGTGAAATAATAGGTTGTTTTTGAATTTCCGATTCTTTTCATTGTTTTCTAGTTTATATAGATACAAATAGATGATTTTTTTCACTAATTTTTTATTCTTTATAAATAATTTTCAATTCATTATGATTATTTTTAAATGATTTTTTAGGTTTTTTGAAATTATTAATTTTCGTAAAAAAAGTCAAGGACTAAATTGTTATAAACAGGTTTTAAGGGTGCTTAAGTGTAATACTATTATAGTGATCGAACGAAAATACCCTCAAGAATATATATGTACAAGTCACGTAAAATCAGAGCCGTCGTGCTCAATCTGAAAATGATCAAAATAAACAAACAACTTTTAATAAAGACTAACGTGAAGAAAAAAAACTTAAAACAGACGACTCTATAAAAAGTTATACTTAATGATCAGAGGACCATTTATGTCATCCACTCTTATGTTAAATAGAAAATTAAGCGAACCATTCGAAATTTCTTTTAGTTTCTACCGCTGATATAGTCAAAAGGTAAAATGATTACTTCTAAATCAATATTTGTATCCTCATACCATACTTTTTTTGGGGTTATTTACATTTACATCCCTTAAACTATAGTTATTTGACAATTATCCCCAAACTTTTAATTTTTTGACAATCACACCTCTTGTCTTAACAAATCATCCATTCCACTTATTAAATGTCCATTTTACCCTTCTCCCTTAACAACGATTTGAATTGAATTTTTTTTAAATGATTACTTATATTAATTCTAGTAATTTGAACTTAGGAACATGAATATTGTTATGTTTATATTGCAATTTTGCCTAAAAAATCATACAAAATATAGGGTAATTTCTGCCATTATTCTAACCCAAAAACTCAAACGTTGATATTGAAAAGTATGCAATCGAAAATTGTAATCAAGGCATCAAAATAAAGACATCATATGTAATAGCACCATGCTTAATATTTCCAACGAACTACTATTTTGATGCCCTGGTTAGATTTTTCTTAAAAATACCATATGCAATAGCACCAATTCTTTGAAATATTAGGCCTTGTGTTATTGCATGATATGTTTTTATTTTGATGCACTGGTTATAATTTTCATATATAGACTTTTCAACATCATTGTTTGGGTTTTTGGGTTTGAATCCTGTAAGAAACTAACATATATTTTGTGTGATTTTTTAAAGCAAAATTGTAATATAAATAAAATAATATTCAATATTCTCATGTTCATATAATTACTAGAATCAGTTCATTTCAAGTAGTTTTAAAGATCAATTCAAATAATTGTTAACGGGAGAAAGGGTAAAATGGACATTGAATAAGTGGATTGGGTGGTTTGTTGTGCTTGTCAAAAAATAAAAAGTTATGAAGGTAACTATAAAAAAAATAGATTATGGGGTGTAAGTGCAAATAACCCCCTTTTTTTGTTGTCAAAGTTCTTGATTTCAAAGAGAAATTGAGTGCAATGAATTCTATCGAGACGAATTTTGGGATTCCTATCAAATTGCATCATAAAGTGGACTACCTTAATGTATAGCATTCAACAATAAAATGATGAAAATCCTTTTTATTTTTGAAAAGTCAAATAATTTTTTTCTTTTTAGTTTTAGAAAGAAAAAAAAGTTATCCTACAATCATATTTCTCAAATTTAGAATTTTTTTTTAAAAATCTTCTTTTATTTCTGAAAATACATTAAATGAAATATACTTTGATATGATATAAAGTTATATATTTTTTTTGTCATAATTCATCCATGATTAGATTTAAGGTTATTCATCTTTCAAATTTTTTTTCTATTTCTATAATCTCTAAAAAAAAAATCCTACTTATTTTCAGAAAATTAAACCAATTATTATTATATCTTTGAAGATGCAATTTTTTTATTTTTTTTAATCAAATAATCGAAATCGAAGATAGTTATCAACTAAGTTGCACGGATACTTCGAAAAATAGCCCCGTGCATTATCCAGTACTCCGGGGATACGGATACGCGTGGGATATGCGTACGGTACGCCATATGGAGTATCCTGATTAAATTAAATAAAAAATAATTCGAATACGGGTACAGTACGTTTTTTGGAGTATCCTGAAGGTTTTGGACACATCTTGGATACACAGAGGGTGTTTTTGTTAGTTTTTCAAAGTTATGGATTAAAAATTAATAAATTTAAATTTAAAAAAAACGTGAATTTTGAATGGTCTTGGATACGGGCATCAATACTCATGATGTTTACTTGGAAATTTTAAATCAATACGGGTTTTGTCTAACTTTATCAATTTTTGATATATAACTTTTGTGTATTTTGAATGGTCTTGGACAATTTTAGGGTAAAATTTTTATGTGATGTTGTCCAACTCGAAATTAAACTAGTAAACAATACATATTTTGAATATAATCTTTTGCTTTTCGGTATATTAGAAGGATCAAATTAATTCTACTGTTATGCATAATATAAAATTATTTTATTTTATACGCATATATTTGCCGTATCGAATCCTATAAATTTTAAAAATTCGTATCGCCATATACATATCGTATTATATCGTATCGCCGTATCCGTATCCATGCAATTTAAGTTATAAAGAATCAAGAAAACAAAAAAGTAAGGCCATCTCCAACAGCTCCTTTAAATTTCAGCCTCTTATCCTAAAATATAAGTAATGAACAGTGTTATACACTTCCACTTTTTACTCTGCACTCCAACATGTAGTTTATATTTTAACATATAACTTTTATATATTGCTCCCTCCATCCCATTATTTTTACTCAATTAGCTATATTATCCAGTCAAATTTTTCAATCTTTTAAGTGATTTATCTTGATAAATTATTCACATTTTTGGCGTATTAAATCTTTTAAATATTAATATACATAGTGTCATATAATATTATCAAATTATTAGTTAAATATATTAATTAAATTATTTATTAATTTTCTTTTGAATTTAGTCAAGTTGAATTGGCAATAGTACCAAGGGATAAAAATTAATGGGACGGAGGAAGTAATTTATATAAATAATAATGATATATTTATAATATTAATTTTTTTATTTAATTTCATAATTAAAAATAGTTTTTAAAAAATATATTAATTTTTGGAGTTTTATGGGCATAATATTTTAATGTTTTGCATGAAAGTACAAACTTTCTTGTAAATAATTGCAAATAGCAATTTGTATTTGGCCATGGGTATTTGGCCATTCAAACCTATAAATTTTAACAACTCTTAAATTTCACATGTGCTCTTGGAGAGCACTTTTTGTCATAATTTTAACAAAACTCTTAAAATTTAAGTTTTACACTTGCTCTTGGAGATGGCCTAACATGCCTAAACCTCAGGCTCGAAGTAATTAAGATTCTATCCTTTTTCTTGAAAGTCGAAAAAAGAAAAAAACTGAAACCCAATTGTGTGGGAATTGCCTTTACCAAGAAATAAGTAGGGCCTTTTTATGGACATTGGATTAGTAGTTTGTGGGCCCCACGTTGCAACTCCAAATTGGGAAAGCATAAAGTAAGAAGAAAAGGTTATTGGAATCTCCAATTAGATCACAAATGACAATATCTTCACATGGAGTGACTCATATTTCTATGATGATAATTGACAAATTAATTGACATTTTTATCTTTTTATACAGATAAAAAAATTCAATAACTATTTACTTTTTTAAGATAAAATCTAAATATACCTTAATGATTGTTTTAATTAATGTTATTGATCTTTGTACACTCTAAACCTAGAAGTAAAAAATGGTAAAATTGAAAACAAATGTATTGGAAAATAAAATATGATAAATAATTTAAAACATGAAAATTTTGCAAATGTGTCAATTAATGAGGGAGTAGTTTATATTGGGTATTTTGCAAGTTAACTCTATGTGATATGTCTAATAGGCAATTTAACTCCCCGTAAAATGAACTAATGAGTAATTTACCTCCTCGTGAAATAAAAATAGGTAATATACCTCCCTATGAAATGAAATAATGAGCAATTTAACTCCCTGTGATATGAATTAATAAGAAATTTAGAGGGATGCAATGTGCTTCTTTTATAAAAACACAGGGAGTTATTTTGCCATTTTTCTTAACACAAGGAGTTAAATAGCCTATTTAGGATATCACAGAGAGGTATTTTGTCATTTTATTTATCACATGGAGTTAAATTGCCTATTTTGGATAACACAGGAAGTTAATTTGCTATTCCCTCAGTTTATATTCGACTCAATCATAAAATACATACATATTCATAATTTTTTATTCATCATTTAAATAACATAAATTTGATCACTTTGATTTGAGTTAAAATTTCTCAATCTAACATCCCAAAAATGCTAAATAAGAAATGACAATTTATGTCATACAAAACATTAGGTGTTATCCAAATATTATAGCATTATAATTTGGTAATTAAGACAAGGCCAAGAAGATAAAGTTCAGCTCAAAAATATTGAAAAATATGACCCGTCTTTCGGCACACATACCTTGACAGAGATATATGTCTACTCACCAAACAGAAAAGCCTAACTTTTTTACTAATTTTCTTTTTTGGTTATAAATACCAGAAAACCTAACTAAAGCTAACTAGAACGTACCAATTAAAAAATTAAAATTAAAATAAATATAAGTATAAATTACTGTTACAAAACATCATAGCATCTTTCAACTGAACCAATATTCCATATGATGGCTCATATTGGGGAAAAATTCAATTTTGGTACATAGATCAAATTCCATTTTTCATATTTAAAGTTGTCAAAAAATATGCTTGGTGAGAATTAACGGAAGTTTTCGTGTTCCTTTAAGTACGCACATGAGAGGCACAAAATGAGGTAGTTTTGCATGGGAAAAGGCAAAAATAGTACCATAACTTATGCTCGCTGATAAATTTATCCTGTACCCCATAATTGAGAAAAGTCAAACGATTTTGGTCTTGTTTCGGCTGAATTGCGAAAATGGACATTATGCCTAGGGCTGTAACCGAGCCGAGTTGTATCGAACGACACACTGTTCAAGCTTGGTTTGATTTTTATCGAGCTTGAAATTTTGTGTTTGTGCTTGGTTTGATTTTCAATCGAGCCGAGCCCAAACGAGCTTTTATCGAACGAGCTCGAACCGAGTATCGAGTAGGTTGATATTTTACATGTATCTTTTTTATTTTTTGCTAATTATCGAGTTGAGCCCGAGCCGAGCTTCAAAAGTTATCGAACAAAAAAAGATGTTCAAGCTTGTTTGATTAGTGTGACGAACCGAGCTCAAACGAGCTTTTATCGAACGAGCTCGAGTCGAGTATCGAGTAGCTTGATATGATTTTCAGCCCTAAATTCATGCCTGGGCCTCATGATTTAAAATTGAGTAAAAAGAATTGATATTTTATTTCAGGGTAAATTACATAGTATCCCCGGGCTATAAGCATAATTACTAAAACTTAGCCACAAACTTCACCAACCCGGTTTTCCATCATTTCCATCGATTTAAACCATTTTTCATCGATTTAGCCCACTTTTCATTATTTTTATCTATTTTTCACCAATTTAGCCCAAGCCCATTTTTTGTGCAATTATAAGGGAAATTAAATTAAACTGTATATGATACAACTGATCAATTAGATCAGCTTATCACATAATTAACATGCAAAAGATTAAAAAACAATGAAAACGATGAAAAACAGACTAATTCGATCAAACATGAGCTAAATCGGTGAAATTGGTGGAAAAAATGATGAAAATGGTGGATGGCTAAATTGGTGAAAGCATAGATGAAAACGGTTACAAATCGGGCTCAAATGGTCAAAAAGAGGGCCAAACTGGTGAAAATTTGATAATTAAAAAATGGTGAAAATGGGTTAAAAATGTGGGAAACAATTTAAGTCTATTATAACGGTGAATAAATCGATGAAAACGGAGAAAAGCTGGTAGAATTGGTAAGAAAAGGGCTAAATTGATGAAAATGTGTGTTAAACTGGTGAAATACAGTTTGAATTGATGAAATCGGTGAGAAACTGGGTTAAATCGGTAAAAAGGGGAGGAGGGGGGGCTAAATTGATGAAATTGGAAAAAACATTAAAACTGGTGTACAACTGGCTAAATCGATTAAATTGGTGAAATTGATAAAATGGTGAAAAAATGGGTTAAATCGATGAAAACGGTTTAAATTGAGGATAAAGGGCTAAATCGATGAAATTGGAGAAAATTCGATAAAAACGATGAAAATTTTATTGACAATTATCTTAGTTTAATTATTTCATACATATTTAAGTTTTATGAGGATTTTACAATTTTATTATTTTTTTGGGATAATTACAAAATTATCAGTTTTTAAAATTTGCCAAAATGCAAATTTGGATTAATAAGTCAATAACACATGCTGGGCACGTGAATTTTTCTACCACTCAGTTAGATTTAACGGTCCACGTCGCACTTCCGTTAAAAAATTTAATGGAAGTATGGTATTTGAAACGTTATGACAAATGAACTTTGACCAATTATATAGTATGGAAATAGAAAGGTACTCAACATCTTTTGGTAATTGAACGATTGAGAAACATAAATATATATAAGAATACTATTAGTATAATTAGTTTTAGTGACTTTTTAAATGAATAATTATAGCTTTATGTCACGGCCTGGCATTTCGCAGGGATGAAATGACGCAACACAGAGATCCGGGGGATGGATGCGTGGCTCAGAGAGCTCAGGACGGGACATGCCGAGGACTTTGCGGAAACACGGAGCCAAGCGGGGGCGAGGCTTCGCACGTGCAGAACGCTGCTCGAGGGAGCAAGGACGGGACAAGCGCGGCGGGCTCGCGCCATGGGCAGCCGGGTGGGCAGCCCAACCATTCAAGCATAATACGAGACAATCAAGTAGCCGGGACGGCTCAACCCATGGGGCTGGTCCTTGAGGCGGATTTGCATGGGAATGGAGGTTCTGGGAGGTCTCCAGAAGCTTCTACGGCGTTCCGGATAGGTTCGGAGGGTTCTACACATGGGCGGAACATTTCGGAGGGTTCTAAAGGTTCCAGAGGGATCCGAAATGTTCTACAAGGTTCCGGAAGGGTCCGGAATGCGCTACAAGGCTCCGGAGGGGTCCGGAGTATTCCACAAAGTTTCGGAAGGGTCCGGAATGTTCTACATGGTTCCGGAGGGTTCCGGAAGGTGCTACAAGGTTCCGAAGGGATCCGGAATATTCTAGAAAAGGGTGGAAGATTCTAGAAGGTTGGAGAACCTTCTAGAAGGACGGAGAACCTTGTAGAAGACGCTAGAAGGTTGGAGAATCTTCTAGAAGACTCTAGAAGGTTGTGGATGGTGGCGGAAGATAGTGGAACCTTGTAGAATGTTCTAGAAATAAGTAGTAGTATGTAGTAGTACATGCTAGAACATTGTGAAATGTTCTAGATAATTGTAGAAACTTGTAAATAGGATTTTTGTAGAATACTCTAGATGTAGGGAAGTTTCTAGATAGGATAGGGAAGTAGTATAAATAGGTGGAAAGGGATTCATTTGTAATCATCCAAGAATTCCAAGTTTGAGTGAATAAACATTCCAATTCTCTAAGTGCACTACTTTCTTACTTTCCCACTCACACTTCCTTAGCAACCTTACTTAGGGACAAGGGAGGCTGACTTAGCCAATTCCGACAGATGGATGGAACATCGCTAGAGGCGTACGTCGCTAAGTGCCGCACGAAAAACTTACGAGAAGTTTAAGTCCGTGACATTTAGCTGACAAAACCAAAAAGTTTGTTTGATTTATGCTATATAATACGGAGTAGTAGGTAATTTTCTTGTAATACATAGTTTTTCACAAAAAGTATAGCAAGACAAAATCAATTTGTCCAATGTGATTGGGTTATGGCTTGGTCTCACGTGTTTTACGAGATCGGGCCAAATAAGTTTTCGCCAGATAAATTTTTTCAAAAACTCACATCCAAACTCTTGAAACCTATAAAACTTTGATTCGACACTTACCACTTACTCCCCCTACCCCCCCCCCCCCCCCCAAACTCTATAAGAATGACGTTGATTTGATACCCACCATCTACTTTTTTCCAGACCCCATGCAAAATCCAATCAAATTGGGATTTCAACTTTTTCAAAACCACGAACCTAACATTCAAAACCTAACCAAATGAGATATCAAAGATTTAATCGAAATCACCTAAATCATTTTTTTAAACTAATTAAGACTCGCAAAACCTAGCCAGAACACTTCCAAATAGACCCTTAAAGTTGTATTACAGAAATAATGAAGCAATTTAGAGTGTTTTTTGAGAATGGAAGCATAGTCGCGTAGATAGTATTGTTATATTTTGACCCCAATTAAGTCAATTTTGTATAATATTGAATTTTTAGAATATTTATTTGTTTAATTCGTTACGGGGTTCTCCACTGATTAATAAAGTAGAAAATGGTTACATACTGTCACCTGCATCAATATTTATAACAGGAAAATATCCTATATATATATAGCAAAATTGTGATACATAAGTGAAGGTTTTACCATGGCCTACACAATTTGATAAATTATAAATAAACTCTTTAAGCATAGTTGTGAATATAGGTTCTTCCCTATATTAAAAAAAAAAATTCAATTTGATGTTGTTAAGAAATTTAAAAGTGTTGATAAAGTAAGCTACTTAATTGGGAAAATTGCTTTTTTGGTACCATAGGATAGGCTGACTTGCACTTTTGGTACCATTGGATATGAAAATGCAAATTTAGTACCATAGGATAGGTTTTCATTGCAATTTTGGTACCAAACCCAAATTTTTCTACAAAGTTAATGGCAATTTACCCCCTACTAAATGCATAATGTTCAATTAAACCCCTCGTGGTTTAAAAAAGAACATTTTACCCCTTGAAATTTTGTAAAAATTTCACATGGCCTCCCTGATATTATTATAGGCGGCACTTAATTCACTTTTATTATGATAATGTGCTTTTTTACCCATTGTGTTATGATAAATGTGGCAATTTATCCCCTTATGTTAAATAAAATAGTTTGCATGCATACTCTCAATTTCGGCAAGTGAGTTACAATCTCCGGCTGAAGGGGGTAAATTGCTTCATTAAAATTTTACAGGGGGTAAATTGATTTTTTTCAAATTATAGAGGGATAAATTGTACATTATGCATTTCATAGGGGGTAAATTGCCATTAACTTTGTAGAAAAATTGGGTTTGGTACCAAAATTGCAATGAAAATATATCCTATGGTACCAATGCATTTTCGTATCCAATGGTACCAAAAGTGCAAGTCAGTCTATCCTACGGTACCAAAAAAGCAATTTTCCCCTACTTAATTTATTGCTATGGATTTTTTTGAAACGGTATTTATATTATATATATATATATTATATATATATATATATATATATATATATATATATATATATAATATATATATATATATATATATATATACCTGACTTAATTCATTTCGAGGGATGTCGAGCATATATAAATGGTCGAAACTTCCCTTAAAATTTTTTTTTGAATTCACTGTATTGTAGTGATTAATTTCTTTTACTATATCAATTTGATTACTTTGAAATCAAGATACTTGTTTGATTCGTAAATTTCATAAAAGAAATCCTTGTCCACAACAACGAAAAAACTAGATACATTTTGGTAAAGTTTGACCTAACAATCAATTCAAAAGTTTAAATTAAGGAACCACATGTGACTGAGGGTATTATTCAGCGGTACTCAGCTGATTTATATTGACTAAAATTATTTCTACGTGTATGCATGTGTTTACTTTAGGGATAATTGCATCTTATCACATTCCTTGGGCGATTTTTTATTTTATTTTTGTAAAGTTAAATTTATTATTCAATAGAAAAGTTATAAACAACAAACATGATTAATGACTTCAACATAATCAAAAGACCTTAACTTCACATCATTAATTGTGACGAAACTTGATAAATAAAAGAGCCGAAGTACAAACAAAGAAACTATAATGGTAGCGAGAAGAAAAAAGGGATTTGTTTTCAAAATAAAGGCCATGATCTCTTGAACAAGAGATCACAAGTTTCTATGAATTAAGTTCCTTAACCAAAAGGAAATGAATTATATAATGATTCAAAACTAAATCGATCCATAAGGAAATAGCTCGAAGAAAAAAAGCCTATTTATTTGGCGTTTCCCAAAAAAATTTCGTGTTTCGGAAATGCCAAACAAACATGTTTTCTATTTTCTGAAATAAATTTTTTATCTCTTAATTTTCTCAAACTACTCTCTCAAAACCCAAACAAACAACAATTTTCTTATTTCTAAATAAAACTTATACAAACTCTACTCTGATTTGACATAAAGTAATTCATCTCTTACACAATTTATCTCACAACAAACATGATTTGACATAAAGTCTAACACATCTTATACCTACAACCTAACTCTTCCAAAAAAAAAACCTACACATACTGTTGGTCCCAAAGTGGTCAGATGAGGTCTAGAGGAGGGGGGGGGGGGGGGGGGGGGGAGGGGGTGAATAGACCTCCAAAAATTTAAAAAAAAATTCTCTCTTTTTCTATAAGATGAGTTAGCTTATCAGCAGGGTAATATAACTTAGCTGTTAACTCAGCTGTTCACTCAGTTGATCACTTAGCTGATCTTTGCACTCAACTAATCACTCGACATATTTCGCTTATCAATCTTATACAGTCAGAGTTTCAAACAATGATGCAGCGGATTTGTAAAGTATTTTTCAATCAATGTTTTCAACTCAACTTGAACTTTAAAACACAAAGAAAGTTTTACCCCAAGTTATAGATTCCTCAATTTAAAAGATTGTTCTTTTAAAAACGTTTGTTCACTTATGAAAATATGCAAGTTAAAAACAAGTAATCAAACACAAGAATTTTTTATAGTGGTTATATGGATAAATTTTTTTAGTCCACTCTTCCAAGTCACTTAGATCTTGGGTTATACTAGAAAACACAAAGTAATCAGTATACAATGCTTGCGCCAAACAACAAATGAAATGGCCACAAGTGCGCAATAGGAAATCACAAAGAAAACCTATTCTACAGAGTTTTATCACTTCACAAAGATGGATAACATCTCCTTGCAACACTCAGTATAGGAAATCACTCATAAGACATATACTACGAAGTTATATCACTCACAAAGATGGATATAAACTCCTTCTCTTTACAGTTTAATGTCACTCAGACAAACAAAGGTTTGATCTTTGTTCTTCAACAATTTTAGCTCTGTCGAGATATGACTTTGCTTGTGATCAGACGACTCAACTGATGGATCTTGCTCTATAGATGTGATCTTGAATTGTGCAAGTCTCTCTTGAATCTTCAGTTTACCATCTATTTATACTCTTGGATTGGTAATTTTGCCCGTTGAAGGTTCGCAAAATTGCATTTAAGTCCTTGAGCAAGGGTCATAATTTGAATGGTAACTTTTGCAGACTGTCGCACTGTTTACTGTACACTCTGTTGTACTTTCTGTCAGTCGCATTAAATGCACTTAGCTTGTTACCGTTGGAGAGCTTACTGACCGATTTTACTTAGCTGATGGGATCCACTCCGCTGATGATCACTAGTCTGATGCACTAGTCATCTCATGATCAGTCATCTGATGATCACTCATCTCATTTCCACTAAGTTGAGTTTTACTAATCTGATTTTCAATCTTTCACTAATCTGATTCACTCTTATCGTAAGATTGAATCTTCATTTTTTGAATACTTCTGTTCTTGAATGATTTTCTTTTAAACTAAGTATCCAATCTTCAAAGGCTTACTAAGCTTCCGTAACTTAGTTGATGACACCTTTTTGTTATCATCAAAACCTTTGAACTAACTTAATTAACTCAACTGATAAGATCACTTAGTTGATCTTGAGTTAATAAATTCTTCCAACACATACTTTATTTCTCAAATCATTCTCTCAAAACTCAAACAAATCGAAATTATTTCACAAACCTCCACTACTCTCCCAAACTACTTTCCCAAACACCAAACAAACAGGCCCAAAATATTACGCAAATCGAGATTATTTCACAAACCTCCACTACTCTCCCAAACTACTTTCCCAAACACCAAACAAATAGGCCCTTTGGTGTTTTGAGAAATAAAGTAGGTGTAGGTTTTTTTTTTGGAAGAGTTAGGTTGTAGGTGTAAGATGTGTAAGACTTTATGTCAATTCATGTTTGTTGTGGATAAATTGTGTAAGAGATAGGTTACTTTATGTCAAATCATAGTAGAGTTTGTATAGGTTTTATTTAGAGATAATAAAATAGTTGTTTGTTTGTGTTTTGAGAGAGTAGTTTGAGAAAATTGAGAGATTAAAATTTTATTTCAGAAAATAGAAAACATGTTTGTTTGGCATTTCCCAAACACAATTTTTTTTTGGGAAACGCCAAACAAACAGGCCCAAAGTCTTTCAGAATCGACTTGAGCCTTTCTATCAAACTTAACAAACTCAACGAGGAGAGGTTTAGTACGTACCCCTCAAAACGAAAAGCCACCTAACATGATCAGAACCTACAAAAGAACCGATAGACCCAAGAACTGAGAAAACGACACATCTAGACATAACAACAAAAGAGCTACAAACTCGAAGACTCTAACAAGACGAAAACCAAAATAAAAGTCGCCAAACAACCATCTCCATTCCTTGCTTGGGGGTGGGGGAGGGGGGAGGGAACACCGAAAATATGCATGATAAAAATTGCAAAACCAAATTTGTTTAGAGATACAAAAAGATCATTCCCAGTTATTGAAAAGCAACAAAAAAAAAAAAATGGAGTGTGCCAAAATCATCAACTCTAACTTCAAGGTCAGTATAGCCGTCAAAGGCGCCCCTACAACAATGGTCTTGCTCAAATGCGATGGAGGAAGTGTTTAAATCGCATTGGTTGCTGGAGATGAGGTTGGTGATGAACGATCCTGAGCATATCTGAATGGTGGTTGACGCATATGCATGATTGGTGGTGAACAGTTATGTCATGAACCACCTCAATGTGGGTGGTACAACCTGCCCTTGGCACGATGGATTCGACAAAAATGTGGCTAATTGAGAACTTTGGTGGTAAGAGAGTTCAAGAAGGTTTGGTACCATCCTAGAGAAATCGGGATGTAAATTTTTTATTTATTTATTTACTTGACTGTGTATCTATAACAAATGTGATGTCATCTCAAAAATTTAAATATACACGTGATGGATTAATTATGATTAATTTTACTAGTTTAAACATTTTATGGCATTTTAGAATTTCAACAGTTAAATAATAATTTTAAGGATATGAGCAAGGAAAAATATATATCATTGTACTAAATTTTTCAAAGAAACGTCTTAAGTTTGTAATTATTGAAATTTTAGGGAGTGTATTTACAGTGGTACCAAATCTTAAGGTGTGTGGATGTAATTGTTTCATTTTGTATTGCCGAACAACTAAGAGAGAAAAAGGGCGAAAAATAAAAATAAAAATAAAAAATAGAAAAAGTAGAGAATCTATTTAAGATAGGTAAGTGAAAGCTTTACGTCACTTCCCATGCTTAAGAAGTAAGAACAGTATCTAGATAGTTAAAATAAAAATAATTGTAAAATGTTCTAGAAACTTGTGTGATGCGTTCAAGTTAGATTTTTGAAAAAATTATGTTTATTTAAACATTATGTTTGATCTGTGTTAATAGAAAGTGTATTTAAAATTGTGTAACAAACCAAGAAGATTTTAAAAATAAAACAACTATGATCTTATTTTTCATGAAATAATTTTAATAAAAAGTTAATTGGTGTTTGTAATTATATCTTTCACATAAGTCTAAAAAAATTCAAAATAAAATGAAATGTAACTAGAAGAAAAATCTCAAATTCAAGAGTAACTATTTGTTCAACAGTGTGACACTGTGTACTGGATAAATTGATTTACTTTATGACAAACGATAGTGATCATATATAGAGTGCTACTCATTACTTCAAAAATATTAGGGCCGGCCTATATATGTGGTTGGTTTTTTACCGTGAGATCGGGCTAAAATTCCTTCAAAAGAATTTTCGTCAAATACATGAAACTTATCATAAATTTATTTAGAATACAACACTTAAATTTTTTAAACCTATAAAAATTTGATCTTATACATACCACATATTTTCCCCCATAAACTCTATAAAAAGGACATTGATTTGACATCTACTACCTATTATTTTTCCTAAACCTCAACATTCAAACTCAATTCAAGTGAGATTTCAATTTTTTCAAAATCACAAAACCCAATATCGAAAATCTTACCAAATGAAGTTTCACCGAGAACAACCCAAATTATTTTTTGAAACTGAATCAAAACCATTCCAAATAGGCCCTAAATCTTAACTAGCTAGTTAGCTACACTAAAATTTGATCTAATTTATATACAAAATTAATTTCAAATTAGATAATTATTCATTGCACCGGCAACATATAAATGTCTAATGCATTTTGTATTAACGAAATTAAGTTTTTTCTTCAAAAACAAAACCAATAAATTAGACCAATCTTTTTGACAACTATTGTTCTTAGTATAAATTAGCAAAATTTCAATTCAAGACGTAATATAACATGCACAATGCACCTTTTAATTATTTCACGTGTTAACTAGAAAAAAAATCTATAAATTAGTTTGATATGATATGAACTGGAATCAATTAAATTAAGGAATATTAAAGAGTTCATAGCAAGTATTTATATTAATTTAATCTTTCTACTTTTATTTGAAAAATATTAATAGTATTTTCTCATTTACAAAGAGAGCATGAAACAAATTGCTCAATTCATTGCTTCATTTTATGTCTTGTCACGCGCCGAGTGATGAAATATTATTGAAATATATAAAATATTTAGAAATAAGAAAGGCAGTTTGTTTGGCCTAAAAAATCATGCATGATTAGGTCAAATTATGGATACTTAGGACAAATTTATTCATTTTGGTTAAGTTTCATCTTTATATGGTTTCCTAGATTAGATAGTGGGGCAAGTCCATTTAATTGCTACTAACTGCATCCTGAAGTTTTTTAGTAGGCAAATACTATGGGGCCCTGTTTGTTTTGTATTTATGGGAGTAGTTTCAAAAATAAATTGAAAATTATGAAAATGTCTCAATTTATTGTAATACTTTTTTATTTGGATTTTCTGAAACTAATTTCAGATATAAAATTTTGTAGGTTTCCTTAGAGATTATGGAAATAAGAAAAATAATATATATATAAATTTATGTCAAATCATGCTTGTTATGTGAGATAAATTGTGTATAAATTATGTAATTTAACTAGATACAAATTATATTAATGATCAATATTGTCAAAATATTGTCAAGTACAAAATCAGCAATAAATCAGGAAGATCTAACAAGGGTAAATAAATATATCAAGCACCACTCTATAAGACTCGTTTATTTACCTGGAAATGATATATAATAATTGGACAATTCCTTGTACCAAAAAAAAAAAAAAAAAAAATTGGACAATTCCATTGTTCAACATCAAATAACCAATTTTTATGATTTGATTTCAAATATTTTAGGAATCCAAAATCCAATCTTTTTACAATGTTCGTATTCGTTTCCACACTAAAGATTTGAAAGGCATTAAATATTTTCATATATTCTTTATATATAATATAATACATATATAATTTAAACAATATACTATAATATACACAAAATTACTTAATTATGTTTGAATTGTACATATAATGCATTATAAACATTTATAAGTTAATTAGTATATCTAATAATTATTAGGGATAATTCGAACATAATTTGGAGTTAGATGAAATTACATATTTACCCATGACGTTGCGAAAATTAACAATAAATTTCCACTTTGAGATTTTTTTTTCTTGGTTTCTCAAGGATTTAATTCCTTTCGAGACGCGTCAAGTACACTTTTGGGAACTTTCCCACTTTGAGATTTGCTTAATATTTATTTATCATCGTAATGGCAGGGCTAATGCCATGTCACAATTTTAAAAGCCTCATCTAAAACTTGGTCAATGTTGACTTTTAATTTGAGCACTATTTCAGACAAAAATATCCTTTTACGGAGAACTGCACGTGGGGTAAAATTTCATCCCCCTGCCCCTGTTAAAGGGTAAAAATATACTCCAATTTTTATCACTTGTACGGTTTTTGCATTGATTAATGAAGAATACATGTTATAAAAATATCAACGAGTGATTAATCTAGTGGAATAAATTATTAACAAAGTGATATAAATATGTACGGCTCTTCTCGGAAAAAAATAATTAAATCACGTTTAAGTGTTGAATATCCTTTGTAACAAAAGAAATGCTATAAATATTGTTCGATCTCGACTAATAAAATAACTCATGAGATTGTGACAATTACATATATCATGCGCGAAGCAATTTCCTCGGAAAAAAAATACCGACCTACTCAGTGGCGGAGCCACATAGGGGCAAGGGGGGGCTATAGCCCCCCCTGAACTTTTTTTTTTTTTTTTATATATATGTGTTATAATTTTTTTTTTAACAAAAAATTTAATATATTAGCCCAATAGCCCAAATATAATTTTAAGTCCAATAATATACCCACTTTAACAATAACTTATTCTTCCAATTATAAGAATGGAGAAGCAAGCAATCTATTGGTAATATTGCAATCATTTTCCTTTGTCTTCAATTTACATTTGATGGCGTCGATATTGGGGATCACTAATGACTTGTCTCAAGCTTTACAAAGAAAAGATCAAGATATAGTGAATGCTATGAAATTAGTCAAATTAGCGAAAGATCGTCTTCAAGAGACAAGAGATGATGGATGGGAAACTTTGTTGGAGGATGTTACTTCTTTTTGTTCTAAACATGAAATTGAAGTTCCTTCAATGAGTAATGTTTATTTTCCATATGGGAGGCCAAAGCGTAGGATTGAACAAGTGACTATCGAACATCATTACAAAGTTGAGAGATTCAATTCGGTGATAGATAGACAATTGCAAGAGTTGAACAACCGTTTCAATGAAGTAAACACGGAGTTGCTTCTTTGTGTTGCATGCTTAAACCCATTCAATCACTTTGAAGCTTTTGACAAAGGAAAACTCGTTCGTCTTGCCGAATTTTATCCAAATGATTTTTCTTTTCTTGAGCTCTCGGCTCTTCCCAATCAACTTGAAAATTATATTAGGGATGTTCGATCAAGTGATGATTTTTCTAGTTTGAAAGGGATTTGTGATCTTGCTAAGAAGATGGTTGCAACTAAAAGACATGTCGCATTCTCGATGGTTTACAAACTTGTGACATTGGCGCTTATTCTACCCGTTGCAACTGCATCAGTGGAGAGAGTTTTTTCGGCTATGAAGATAGTAAAGAATCGACTTCGTAACCGAATGAACGATCAACGGCTAAATGATAGTTTAGTTGTCTTTATAGAGAGAGACATATTTAGTAGTATTTCAAATGATGCTATCATGGACCGATTTCAAAAGATGAAAAACCGTCGTGGTCAATTATTAAAGTAAATATGTAGATATTTTGGGTTCTTATGTGAATATTATAAACTTTATGTTAACTGTTTGATTTTTTTTTGTGTGTATAATTTTAGCCCCCCCTGACCCAAATTCCTGGATCCGCCCCTGGACCTACTAACAAATTCCGACAAGACATTTTCAATGGGAAATTTTCTATTTTTCTAGTAGTGCTATTTGTTAACTCTTCATACACTGATTATGGTTAACCAAAAAGTAATTAAAAGGATAATCAATTCCTTTGAAAATGATCAAACTTTTAGGTTGCTAATTTTTTAAGGAATTTTCTACTTATGGGAGAAAATTAATGATTAGGGAAATTGTAAGAAACTATTGCATTGCTTATATCGTAATAAAAATACCAAAAGAAATTAATTAGTAGGGTAGAAAGAATTCTTTATAGCCATAGGCATCTTCCTCCATTACCCAAAAAAAAAAAGGTAGAGCTTTTCCACTAATAGATAATTAGAAAATTAAAAATGACATTCAAAATTGGCATGAATACCTTGATATTAATTTTATATTCCATTAAGTTTTTTATTTGAATTTTATTATGTTAGGGCTTGTTTAAATTACTTTATTATTGAATTATTTGGAAGATCAATTTTTAAATAATCTCATCAAATTAATTAAGTTACATTTTTTTTTATCTTCTCTATTTGTCTCTATATAATTGTTCATAACGTTATAAAAAATTAACCAAGATTAAATCTTCGTTAATTTTTCATCTTTTCAATAACTCAGTTTTTTTATTATTCAGTCAAAATATATGTAATGTTTTATGACAATCAATTTTTTTTTATCTTAATGAATTACCCTAACTTAATGGAAATTTTTTATTGGATTAGTAATATAAGAAAGATAAGCTAAACATATATGCATAGATCAAAATTTCCATTTTTTCCGTTGAAAACATAGTTTCCGTTTTTTAATCAAGCGAAACGAAAAGAAGATGTAATTTCGAAATTATTTGTTTGCCTTAAATTATGTTATTTTTTTAAATTTAATAACTTTTTTTACAATTTTTCCTTAGTGTTTCTGAAACATGTCCGAAAAGTCTCGAAAAGTTTTCAATATTTGACTGACCGAAATATGGTAAAAAATTCAATTCACGATGCGATCCTGTATTATGCATAACTTGTATCAAACTATCTAAGAATTTTATAATAATATGCAATTTTTATTATTTTTTGCGTATAATTTTTAGCACAAAACTTCATTGTGCTATTGAACGCTTTCGCAAAACTTCCTTGTACTTTTGAATATTTGCGTAAAACCCCCTTGTACTTTAATTAATATTTAGGGATAGTTTAGACAATTCAATTAAAAATTAATGGTGTTAGTAATTAACGGAGATTGATGTGTTTTATGTAGAGTTGTTGAAAATACAAGAAAGTTTGGCATAAAAAACCATTCAAAAAATAATTTTGTACAGGTTCGTATAACTCAGGATAGTATCGTGTATTTATTTACCCCTACCGGTGTAAGTATATGTTTTTACCCTTACTAATTCCTAACCACATAATTTACTTTTACTATAAATACAGTATAAAATAAGAGGCAAAATTTTTCCTCCAACCACCAAAGTTTGGTGATGTATCCTTTCACCTCATCTTCTCTCTCACCTGTCAATAAACTTTAAATAGTAGTTGAAAAAATAAAAATTTAAGGTATTTTATTTTGCTATTCTTATCCTGAAACAATATCTGTGTATGATCAATATTCTATGTGGTACTGTACTTTTTAATATATAAAATGGATTTAATAGATCTGTTTTTAAATGTCTCGGAAAAAGAGAAATTATTTGTTAGAGCAACCCGTACAAATGCAGTACTACAAATACTGAAATGAGAATAATACAATTTTTAAAAAAATAGACTGTTGGATATTAAATTAATAGGTCGACATAGAGTAATTCTGACTTTTATAAATTACCGTAAAAATATAATTTATAATTTTTTTTAGCAAAATACATGAATAGTAATAATTAAGGTTTTTTTTTTTCAAAAGATAGGTTGTTGGATGTTCAACGTGAGACTTGAAAATAAAATAATACTGATTTTTGTAAATGTTTATATAAAATACTTTATACAGCATTTTTTTTTTTGATAATTATATTTTTAAAATAGCAAAATGCCAAAGTCATTGTCTTAGAAAATTTGTGCATGAGATTGGGTTGGTCCATGCTACTTTTGTCCAATAATAAATACTCAAAATCTTTGAAATCTAAATACAGCTGCTGACTCAGCAGCCATAATACTTTATTTATCACACTGTTTCTGACCAATAGCATTGCAGAATTAAAAAATAATTAACTAAGAACAAAACTATCAAACAACTCAATTAAATAATTTATAAATCAAATTTTATTAATGACTAAATGAATCAGCATGATGACCAATGGATGTATAGGAAAGGACTACTTACCTATTTAACACCATGTCACCATGCCTAAATCCAATACATTATTTTGTATATCCATTGCACGAATAACGTAATTAACCGATAAGATACTTTATTCATTTTTAAATATATGTTGTTATAGTAATAATTTTTTTCTAAATACATGTTTTTAGAAATTTAAGAGAGACTTAAATTACTTTTTGACAATTTTACTCTTCTTATTAGTGAAACAGAGAAATGGATACGGGAAGTTGAAGATTTTTTGATATTTTCTAAGGGTAGTTATCTTAATTGTTGTGTAATAGCTTTAACGACAGGCATTTAGAAATGAAGCGAGTAAAATTTAATCAATAATACAAATTAGTTGAGAATTATTCTTTGACAATAATACCCTTCTCACTAATGAAATAGATAGAATGAATATGAGAAGTTGCAGATCTTTTGATTTTTTTTAAGGGTAGCTTTGTAACTTAAGACTTTTATTCTACTAAAATTTAGGTAATTAATAGTTTTCGTAATTCTTGTGCAACAGCTTTAAACGGGATTGAACAAAATTTAATCATTAAATACATGAAAAGTAGTTGAGTCAAAAAAATTCATCTCTATCTACAAAACCCAAAATTAAAGAATTTATTCCCATAATATTGCACCACATTATCCATGTAATAAATACATTATTCCAAAAATCCTCATTAAAGAAAAGAAAATCAAATACATGGATTTTTCATTTCATTTTCATTATAAAGACTAAAACATGATTTGATGTGATACATACTGATAGATACATATTTACGTGAATATATAATACACCTAATACACACACAGAGAGAGAGAAAAAGGAGGGGTGTGTAAAGAAAAAGTAAAGGTACATGAACACATGTGAATGTGTATGTATATGGGGTATATTGGATGAATATTTTAAAGTAGTTGAAGAGTGAAAATGAAAGTTATGCCGGGAAAGATGGGTAAGAGAGAGAAATCACAACAATTGTTCTTATTATTTTTGAAGATGCAGAGGCAACAAAAAATGGTTATGGAAACAAGAGCCATTTGTAGTGCTTCAACAAGTAGAAAAGGAAACTTCTCTCTTCTCTTCCTTTTCCTACTTTTCATTCTAGTCCTCTTCATAAACTAATTTTCTACAGCAACCCTTTTCTTCTCTTTGTCAATTAAGCATCAAGACTTGAATTTTATTTTTATTTTTCATTTATCTGGAAAAGCCCACATCTTTTCTTTGATTTTCCTGATCTGGGTTTTTTTCTTTTTGCTTAAATATTGGTGAGATAGGTTTTGTGTACTGAAGTAATTGCTGGTTGGACTTGTTTTTGACCATTTAAGGAAAGGTTGATTATTTGATCTAATTTTTCAGGTTTTTTGTGATAAGCTCTGGATCTTGGGTTGTTTTTTATGAAAGAGGCAATCTTGGAGTTAAATGTTGATGATTCAGGGATTGGTTAAATCAAGTGTTGGTGTTTTGAATTGTTTGAGGAATTTAGAATATGTTTCCTTCTTTAATTCATATCAATTTTCTGTAAATATAGTTAGGTTTGAGGCAAATTAGTCTCCCCCTGATTGATAATTTTGTGATTGCTAGGGGGAAATTGCCCTTTTTCTGTTCTCTTTCTTGGTTATAGTCCTCCAAAAAAAAAAAAAAAAAAAAAAAAAAAAAAAATACAGGGGTTAAGGATAAAAAGAAAAACCCATCTTTTTGTTGTGGGTTTTTATAGTTTTGTTAGTCATCAATCATATAAAGTTTAATAATTTGTAGAAGGAAGAGTATACCATTTTTTTCTCTATAAGGCCAGTTTTACTGGTCTATGGGACTGGATAGTTCACTTCTGGAATTAATAGAGAAAGTTAGATCTTGGATTTCTTGGAAAAATAATTATTCAAAGTCAATATCAATTGGAGTTGAGATGAACTGTTTTCATTACGAAAAGAAAATACTAAGTTCTTGCACCAAATACCATTGTCAAAGCTGTGGGCGATTATTCTGCGAAAACTGTGCTCAAAGCCTTGCCTCTGTGGATACAACGAGTCATTCAAATTTTGCGGTTGAGTCTGTTTTTAATATCAAATCATGCAAGCTTTGTTTTGAACTCGGCCCGCTTAGTGATAGTGCTCGTAGATGCAGTGGTAAAGTTTATCCACGAGATAGCCCGGAACCACCCTCACCGAGTTTTAGTGGTGAGAGATTTGGTGTTCATTCTCCCTCTTCGCCTTTCGTTCCTCGCTCACCAAGCAGGTATAAAGTTCGATTCTTTTGCTACCTGTTTACGATACCCCTTTATACAATTTTTTCGGTAACTCTTATATAACTTTTAGAGCAACACTTAAAGTTTTAACCTTTAACCAAACATGAGAAAATAAATGTTTTCTGGTGAATTTAGTTGGTACTTGGTAACATATGCCGATATCATGAATTGTTATGTTCTAGCTCGAAAATGTTGTCACGGTTAAAAAAAGATTTATTTCCCGGTTTCCATCTTAGCTAGGTGGAATAGTCTTCATGTTCTATTTGGATCTTCATTAAATTTGGATCGATCTTCATAGTTTCTTGGATTTCAGATTGCCCAAGACCTTATAATGTGAACTTAATCATGATTTATAATCCATGTGGGATATTTAGTCTCAATATAATTGTCATGCATAACTATTAAGTTCTAATGTTTACTAAACAACCATGTATATGTCTAAACAGCTTACTTGTTAACATATGTTGATATCATCAATTGCTTCTAATTCCATGAATATGTTACTAACGTAAAATATAAATTCAAAGATGGAAAACGCTAGGTAGACTAGTACTTGGATTTTCAGTACTTCATAATTGGTGTCTTTTAATGACTAGGATGCTAATTCTTTGGGGTAAAAATTTGTATTTTCAACGTTATTGTTATAGGAGAGAAGAATATGTTATTAACGTAACATATAGATTTAAACCCGGTTTCCAACTTTCGCTAGATGGACTAGTCCTTGGATTTTGATTACTTTTTTAATTGGTGTCTTTTAATGCTTAGGATGCTAAATTTTGGTGACATTTTTTCTAATTCTCGGAGTTTAATTTGTATATTCTACGTTGATTATTTTAGGAGCGATGAAGATGAGGGAGAAGAGTCGACAAGTCAAATATTTGGCACAGCAAGTGAATACTATCGTGATACTTCTGATGTAGATTCAAGTAGTATTATTAGTGCTAGACATGAACAACTTTATAGTTTTACGTCTGTTGGATCAAGCCCATCAGACAGCCCCTCTAGGATCCATATTTCTTCCAACAGAGTCGGGCATTATGTACAAACGGGAACCCCAACCGAGGGTCCCTCTGACCAAGAACAGGCTATTTTAGAAAAGCCTACTAAAGGGATTCAAGAACTACCAAAATCGTTAGATTTTGAAACGAACGGTCTCATTTGGTTCCCTCCTCCTCCCGATGACATGGACGATGATGCGGAGAATAGTTTCTTTACTTACGATGACGAGGACGATGAAATCGGAGATTCTGGTGCTGATTTTTCACCGACTTCTAGTATTGATACCGTGTTTCTATCAAAGGAAAAACAGCATGGAGATAACAAGGAACCTCTAAGAGCTGCCATTGAAGGGCATTTTAGAGCCCTCGTTTCTCAGCTTTTGCAGGCTGAGGGTATAATCGAGAATAAAGAGAAATGTGCTGGATGGGTTGATATAGTAACGGCAATAGCATGGCAAGCTGCAAACTTTATAAAGCCGGATACAAGTAGAGGAGGTAGCATGGACCCTTGTGACTATATAAAGGTCAAATGTGTAGCTTCCGGAATTCCCCTTGAGAGGTAAATCAATACCGCTCGATGTTAAAATATTTCGAATTCATTCCATTTTTACCATTTTAGCCCTGAAAAGGTTCGAAAGAACCAAAATATATACATGACAAGTACAGTACACTGATCCTGTAACTGGTTAACACGACCAATTACAAGGCATGTTTCATGGTTGTCGAGAGTTGAAGTTTTTTTTTTTTTTTTGTTAATGCAGCAAACTTATCAAAGGAGTAGTTTGTACGAAGAATATAAAGCACAAACGTATGACCTCACAATACAAAAACACTAGACTACTTCTATTAGGAGGTGCACTTGAATACCAAAGAGTTCCCAATCAGCTTGCATCTTTTAATACATTACTTCAGCAGGTATTCTCCCGTTTTTCTTATTTATCGTAACTCTACTTCTTACGAGATCATAGTATTTCGCATAAATCATATTATTTATGGTTTTTTGCATCAGGAAAATGATCATCTTAAGACAATTGTTTCGAAGATAGAAGCCCATCGACCTAATGTTCTTCTAGTGGAAAAGAGTGTATCTTCATTTGCTCAAGAGCAACTTTTAGCTAAAGATATCTCTTTAGTTTTAAATGTTAAAAGACCACTATTGGAGAGGATTGCAAGATGCACTGGTGCTACTATAACTCCGTCTACCGATCTTATTTCTACAACAAGGTTGGGGCATTGTGAGCTTTTCCATTTGGAGAAAATATCAGAAGACCACGAGGACGTAAACCAATTCAAAAGAAAACCATCCAAAACTTTAATGTTTTTTGAAGGTTGTCCTAGGCGCTTGGGTTGCACGGTAATAATAAATTCGAACTTTTTCATGAATTAATATGTGTTTTTATTTAAAAGAAGGGAACTCCTAATAATGGGAACTTATTTATAGGTTGTACTTCGAGGTTCATGCCGTGAAGAACTTAAGAAAGTGAAACATGTGGTCCAATATGCTATATTTGCGGCATATCATTTGTCACTAGAGACCTCGTTTCTTGCTGATGAGGGTGCTTCTCTTCCTAAACTGTCAACAAAATCCTCACACGCCATTTCAGAGAATACAACACATGATAAGGAAGAAATTGGTGCTTCTAATATTGATATAGTATCTGCCGATCTCAATTTGGAGCTAGGATTGCAAGAATCTTTGTCTGAGCTCGGTGAAGCTAGTTATGATGATGCTTTAATCCAAGACGAGTTTAGATACAGAAATGCACTATTGGAAGCATGTGATGAGAATTTAGCATTGAACACGACACTCCTAGAGCCGGAATCAGGTGAAGTCTCTATGGAATACTATTCGGCTAATGAGAGCCAACAGAGCATTTTAGTTGCTTTCTCCAGCCATTGTATGTTGAATGGAACCGTATGTGAACGCTCGAGGCTCCTTCGTGTGAAATTTTACGGACCTTCTGATAAACCACTAGGGAGGTATCTCCGAGATGATCTATTTGGTCAGGTAAACTTTGTTTTTCTTTTATATTAGGATGCTTTACAACTGGACGGACTATCCCTGATTTTACGGAAATTACAGGGACCCCCCTTCTGATTTAAACTATTTACCAAAACACCCCTTACAATTTAAAATATCCTTACAAGAACACCCCCTACAGCCCCCTGTAAGGGTGTTCTTGTAATTTCTTGAACTACAGGGGGTTTTCTGTAATTAGGATTTACTTTAGGGGTCCAAGTGTAATTCACCCTTTTTATTATTTCATAGAAAAGTTATTTTACACACCTGGTGCACGAATGACGTGGTGCAGCACACAAAATTTCCTTGAATATACTTATGTGTTTATTGTATCAATTGTCAGTCGTCTCTTTGTGGATCATGCAAGGAATCAGCCGAAGCCCATGTGGTATGTTACACGCACCAGCATGGAAATCTTACGATAAACGTGAGACGTTTGCCCTCGGTTAAGCTACCCGGAGAACAAGATGGCAAGATTTGGATGTGGCATAGATGCCTTAGGTGTGCACATATTGAAGGTATTCCACCAGCCACACCAAGGGTAGTTATGTCCGATGCTGCTTGGGGACTTTCTTTCGGAAAGTTTCTCGAACTTAGTTTTTCAAACCATGCCTCTGGAAATCGTATTGCAAATTGCGGTCATTCTCTACAAAGGGACTGCCTTAGATTTTACGGGTAGGTGTCGTTTTCTGCTACCAATTTCATTTTCTTATTGGTACTTGGTAGAAAACATTTGTTTTTGGTGATTTACGACCGGACCCCTGAGGTTTAGTCGTCTTACAAGGAACCCCTTGACGTTTCAGAGATTAAAAGGAGGCCCCCTCTGGTTAAAACTATGTACCAAAACTCCCCTACAGGTTCAACAATCCTTACAAGGACACCCCCTACAACTTCTGAAAATGTTTACAAAAAAGCCCCGGTAGGGGTGTCCTTGTAATTTCTGGAACCACAGGGGGTTTTCTGTAATTACGGTAGGGGCTTGAGTGTAACCCCCCCCTTTTTTTTGTTTATCTCATTTTCTCTTTGACAGGTTTGGAAGTATGGTTGCTTTTTTCCGGTATTCTCCTATTAACATCCTTGACGTCCATCTGCCTCGTTCGATGCTTGAGTTCGATGATTCTGGTTCACAGAGCTGGATCAGAAAAGAAGCAGCTGAGGTTCTTGCAAAACCCGAAAAATCTTTTCATATTTTTTGGAAATATCTGTCTCCTTAATTACTATATTTCCTTGTCTTAGCTTCTGAGCAAAGCAGAAGCTCTTTATGGCGAGATATCTGGTGTTCTTCAAGAAATGAAGCAAAAAAGCTTATCTTGCATGCATGAATTCTCCGATGCAAACGAGTTGCATGATCATGTCTTGGATCTAAATGATATGCTTGATAAAGAAAAGAGTTATTGTGAAGTGAGTACTTATAGAGCTGTAGTTTTTACTTCATTTAATTTTGTGACATGGCACATGGCACATGATACATGACTTTGTTTATGATCAGGATTTGCTCCAAGAGACTCCCATTTTAGATAAACAGGAAGTCGACATTCTTGAAATAAACCGTTTGAGGCATTCTCTTCTAATGGGCTCACACATTTGGGACCGGAGGCTATATTTACTCGACTCCCTTCTTAAAAGAAGCTCTAGTCCCAAGGCTCCAAATGATGCTTTACCTCTTATTGAATCGAAAGATTGTACCTTTGACCATGGTCAAACAGAAAATATTCCCGAGTATCAAAATGTCGAGGATTATCCCAACAATGAGGAATATTATAGTACAGACGAGGAGCATGCTAACAATAGTACTTCTTTAGAACGACTTCCATCGGCTGCATCAATCTTATCTGATACAATCGATTTTGCATGGTCCGGTGCTGATCAAGCAACTGTAAAATCTCACTTGCTCGATGTAATAAATGCTGAAAATCCATCTATCAGAAGAGTGATGTCACCAACAAGAGTTTATTCATTTGACTCGGCTCAAAGGCTTCAAGATAGAGTAAGGAAAGGAATGAACCCTTCCTCTCTGTCCACTATCCGTTCTTTTCATGCTTCCGGAGACTTCCGCCACATGATTAGAGATCCCGTTTCAAATGTACAAAGAACTCACTCTCAAATATCACATCGTGAAGCGGATAAGCTAAATCTTTCGTTTGGCGATTCTCATTCGTTTATCTCTTCTATATCTCTTTTACCCCATGGAGCAAGATTTATGGTCCCACATAACAACATTGTTATTGCCGTTTACGATAATGAGCCAACGAGCATTATATCCTACGCTCTTAGCTCCAAAGAATACGATGATTGGATTTGTGATAGGCCAAGTGAAGGAGGAGGATCAAATTCAAATGTGAGTCTTATTCACAAAGTGAATTCTCTAGCGTCCGATCTTTCAACGTGGCAATCGTTTGGTTCACTCGATTTGGATTACATGCAATATGGAAATTATAACACTAGTGAAGATTCTTCTTCAACTCCTAAGAATTCTTCACCCCATGCTATAATATCTTTTGAAGATGATTCAAATGGTGTTGGAAAAGTGAAATTTTCGGTTACATGTTATTATGCGAAGCAATTTGATGCTCTTAGGAGGCGATGTTGTCCTAGTGAAGTGGACTTTGTACGTTCATTGAGTCGATGCAAGAGATGGAGTGCTCAAGGGGGAAAGAGCAATGTTTATTTCGCCAAGTCCTTTGATGAACGTTTCATCATTAAACAAGTGACGAGGACTGAATTGGAGTCGTTTGACGAGTTTGCCCCCGAGTATTTCAAGTATCTGACGGGTGCTCTCAGCTCCGGAAGTCCCACTTGCCTCGCTAAAGTTCTCGGTATATATCAGGTTCGATGAATTTCATTCTCATCCGTAGCTTCTTTTGAGTACTTCACTATATTTACATGCTAATTAAACATGTTATATATATAGGTAATAGTGAAACACTCAAAAGGTGGGAAGGAAATCAAAATGGATTTGATGGTAATGGAGAATCTCTTCTACAAAAGAAACATTTCAAGAGTCTATGATCTAAAAGGCTCGGCACGATCCCGTTACAATTCGGACACGACGGGACCAAACAAAGTACTCTTAGACATGAATCTCCTCGAAACACTCCGAACAAATCCAATATTTCTTGGAAGCAAAGCGAAAAGGATCCTCGAAAGAGCTGTTTGGAACGATACTTCGTTTTTAGCGGTAAGTCCATCTTTCCCACAAATTGAACGAACTCGTTTTAATTAGCATTCGTGCTCGATTTTTCCTAATTTTTTTTTTGATTCAGTCTGTGGATGTAATGGATTATTCATTATTGGTTGGAATTGATGAAGAGAGGAAAGAGCTTGTTTTAGGGATTATTGATTTTATGAGACAATATACATGGGACAAACATTTGGAGACATGGGTTAAGGCTTCTGGTATACTTGGTGGACCAAAAAATGCTTCACCAACTATTATTTCTCCAAAACAATACAAGAAAAGATTTAGAAAAGCAATGACAAATTACTTTCTTACTGTACCAGATCAATGGTCTTCATAACTAATAGTAATTAATATTACTATTTTTTTTTTCATTTATATTTTTATTTTTATCATTACATTATGTGTATTAATTTCTCCCTTTTTTTGTGGGGTAATAATTTAGCTTTGTTAGGAGGTTTATATGTACCAATGTTGTAATAATTGTTGAAAGGATGAAGATGATTTTCTTCTCTCTTTGTTTCTTCATTTGTAAAATATTTATAATGAGAAAATAAACTTAGGCTATTCTTGATTTGTATTTTAATTTATTTTCTTCATATTCTATACCTAATAAAATTATAAGAACCAAACAATAACGTTGATGCACTTTAATCTTTAGTTTTAAAAATTGGGATGTATTTGTTTGAACCTTTATTTTCCCAATTGAAAATAGAATGAGATGTTTGGGGTTTTATCTGAAATATTTGGATTTTTTTAAACCAAATAGCCGAACTTGCATTAATGAAAATAAATTTTAGATATAGTGTTAAAAGTTGGAAATAGATAATTCACTTGAGAAAATCAATTATCAAATAAGTATTAGACATAAAAAATTCGAGTATAGAGAACTGTAAATATGTAGTAAATTATCCATCCACAAATACTCCCCGTGCCCCATTATTTTTACTTCATTAGTTACAATATTCTATCAAAATTTTCAATTTTTTAAATGACTTATCATATTAAATTATTCACATTCGTGGTGTATTAAACCTTTTTAAATATTAATATATATGATATAATTTAATATTATCAAATTATTAGTGAAATATACTAATTAAATTATTTATTATAATTTTATAAATTTAGTCAAGTTGACTGGTCAACTGTCCCAAAAGTAAAAAAATGGGACGGAGGAAGTATGTTTTTTAGGGCTTAGAATCATATAATCTAAATAAAAAATTAATTGAAAATAAATCATAACTCATTTATGATCCGGGTTGATTAACCGGCCAAAGATCGAAGCGAGTAAAAGTAAGAATTCAAAAGCCGAACCGGATTATTGTTCCAGTTGACCGGTTAACTAAACCAGTCACATTGTACTTAAAATTGCCTCGTTTTGTTTCCTCTTTTAAATAATTTGGAGTTAAATAATACAACTCGCCTATATAGAGGTATCCTTCAAAATAAAATATAACTCTCAAGTTTAAAAAAAGGAAGTTCATAAAATAATGGCGTAGTAGCTTAGCAATAAGATGCTAGAACATATATTTGTTGATAAAAATATTGTGTGGCATCAATAATTCATTGTGCAATTATATATATTATCCACTATGTCTAAATAAAATTATACCTAAACATTAAATTAATGGAGAAATACTGAATATTCGACTATTCGACTGCTTGATATAATTTTTTTTATTCGAAAAGGGCAATCGATGTCTATCCCTATCAACTAGCTCATGTATAGATCTAGTCTGGTGGTTCTTTCATCCAGTGCAAGCCTTCGGCCAAAATCTAGTTTAGCTTGGCCAAAGCTATCGGCACCGAATTTGCCGATCTTCTGATATGACGTATAGAAATATTCCAGGGCTATGCAAGCAAAGTCCTACATTCCTCCAATATGAGGTCTAAAGGATGTTCTCTCGTATCAATCTTCTAAATCAGCTTGTATATCACCTCTGAATTAATCTCCACGATCAGGTTCTGGAACCTTGTTCCACATGCAAAATTCAAACCATCTCGAAACCAAAAGTTCGACCTGGTCAATAGAATTATAGCTCACCTTACAACAGAAGCCAAAAATTTATATACCTTCATCGTTTCTCATTACACCTCCAATTGCCGCCGAGTTAGTTCTCTCCATCAAACCCCCATCTGTATTAAAAAAATATTATTTTGGAATAGCAATATTTGTGCAGGAAAATACACCGGCTTAATACTTTCCCTGCAAAAAAGATTTTTTAATATTTTATTTTGACTTTTCAGATTTGAAAAGTCATAATTAAAATTTGTTAGGACTATTAGCATATAAGAAGTCTTTTGAAGTGCAATGTACTTGAAAAACTTATATATTTCTTTTTTTTTTTAAATATTGACATATATATAAAAAGTCCCCTGGAAATGGCCTAAAGGCATCTAAACATGTAGCATAAAAAGAATTGTTTTGGCATATTTTTTTTAATAATAATGTTTTTTTTAAGAAGTGTCACCATCGCTAGTTCGTTGAACTGGATAATGATTGTGTGGAGAAATTTTGTTTTATGTGATTGTAGTTTTTTTCTTTCTTTTATAGTCAATTTTTGAATTATGACATTTAATTCGAACTATCGGCCGACGTAAAAAGTTATATCCATAAACGGCAAATGAACTAGTAATCAAGTAGGCACTTACTTTCAAGAATTGCAAAATTAGTCTTGCAAGTATAGCTCATGAACATTTTGGGTCCTTTAGAGAATCAATTTTTAATTACAGCACGTAACTAACTTTTTTTTTTTTTTGGGAAAACTTAGTTTTATTTTGATCCAAATTCATAAATTCAACACATCATATCACGTCCGGGCCACATGACCCATAAATTTGAAAATTTTGCACTAAAATTGTCATAAATTTATTACATGACTTAATTGAAAATCTAAGTAATTAAAGTGCCACTGTCATAATTACATGAGTAATTTTAAAATTCCTGATTTAAGATATTGAGTTTATCTCATAATTTGTGAATTTTTTTTTTAGGAAACACAATCGGGTAGTGATTTTCATCCATGTATGTGATTCCTGCTTAAAAACAAACAAGAAATATAAATAATGAACTTTTTATTTTAATAAGATATTTTATCGTATATATATTGCTGAATAAATTGCTTCGATTTGAATTGTCCGGAGAATGCCTTATTTATATATAAAAAAGATGGTCAATCAAACCTATTTTATTTCTCGATTCAATAAAAGCTCAACGTGGTTAATAGGGTCCCAAAAATAACGAGATACATGGATAAATCAGGTCCGATTGCGCATATTCCTAATCCTAAATGGAATGGAACGACGTAGGGATCCATATGTAAACATAGTATCTATTTAGATACGCCCGAATCTATTGAAAATTGGGGAAATTACAAAACTTCTAACATCAACCTTTTTAATTTTTTTTTTAAAATTTTAAAGTAGAAACTAAGTTGGGAGAGGCTAAAAGCAGTTCACCTTGTGGAAAACTGCCGACAGTTTTCCGCAAAAATGAACTGAAACATTTTTTTATTAATAAAAAAGTCACCTGCCAAACTGGTTAATAATAGCATGTCACAATTGTGGAAGTTACACTTTTGCCCTCTCCTTGTTAAAAAAAAATTAAAACTTCTGGTCATCTTCTTCACCAAGCTCAAGCGAACAGGTAGATCCCCAATTCTGTCCAGCTGATTTCTGGAGGTTTGTGGACAATTGCTGCTCGTTTCCTCTTCTCTAGGGCCTGGGTAGAGTGTTTTCGAAGTTAATTTTGCATTACATACACTAATTGAGCTGGAATTTAATTTGGGCCGTGAAGAACTTGAACGGGCCGTGAGATTCTTGTTCGATTTTGATTGGAAAACACTCCTGGAGTGTTTAATTGCTGTTTGTCGTGTTCATTTAAGTGATTCAGAGGTTCGGGCCCTCAAGAACTTAAACGGGTCGTGAATTCCATTCAAAATTGGTTCCGATTTCTTGAGGAATCTTCTTCTTTTTGTTCGGAGGTTTGATTACAGCCTATTTCCTACGCAATTAACAGCAGCTCTTGTTGAATTTTGCAAATTGGGCTTCAAATCAGAATTCGGGTTCTTCGATTCTAACGGTTTTTCGAGTGTTTTTGTTCTTGATTCTTGTTCTACATTGCTTGTTTTGGTTCGTAGTGTTTAAGGATGTTGGATTGTAGTTCTCGGGTGATTAGAAGATTGTTATATTGTACTTACGTATCAGTTTGTCCTTCATTTCCGTGCAGCAGTAATAATTATATGTTGGAAAATCCCAATGGATATGTTATTTTAATGTGTATTGCTATTATAAAGTAAAGTCCATAATTATGTGGTCTAATTATGTTATCTTTTGGACTATGTGTATTAAGTTTATCATGGAATAAAATTGTAGATACCAGTTTGTGATTTTCAATTTGATGAAGGGCCAAATTGAAAATAATGAAACATATACTAACCCTAGTAGGTTATTATATATAAGGGGTTATGATCCCCACTTGTACACAACACAACAATATAATATGGAGTTACATAACTTATATTCTCTGCAATCCCTTTCTGCATGAGTATTAAGGTTCTAAGGTGTGTATCAAGTGGAAGATCATAAAACCCATCATCACTAAATCATCAATAACATCAAGATTGCTGGTATGAATCAAGGTAAGTTTCCGCTACATTAAAGTTTCAGATCTACTTTTAATCTCTTGACAATCGACATGGTTAGGCAATAAGGTTTTCAGTATTAAATCGAATTAGATCTAATGATCATTATGTTTATGTATTCGATTTATATCCAACAAGTGGTATCAAAGCCACCCATGTTCGATTACATGAGATTTTCAAAAACTTATGTTTATGATCTATGAAAATCTGGATTTGATTCTTAAGTTTTGTTGATTAAGTTTAAAAGATCTAGATTATGCATGTTAGGAATTTTTTGCTATATTGATCTTGTTTGTGAAAATCTAGAATTTCATGCTTTGTAGATCTTGATTATGCAAATTAGGGTTTATTGCTTTCTTGATTTGAATTAAAGATTATGGTTCATGTCTTATGTATATGCAATTAAAGTTATTGATCTTTCGCATGATCACATAAGTTAGACCTAGTAGAAATATATTTTCTTGACTAGGATTATCGAACTTCAATTTAGATTTCTCCTTATGGATTGAGAAATTCTGACATAATTTATTATTATTTTTTAAGTAAATAAATAATTATTAAGAAATTAAAGAAAAGGGAAATACCTATGCACTACTATGGAAATAGTTGAATCAAGAAAGGAAAATTGAGTTTACAGCTTTCTTCATCTCTGCCGCCAAGCCGCCAACTCCACTCATGAAGGAATAAAGGAAACCACTTCCATGGATGTGAATACAAGGGGAATTATAGTCACTGCCCGATCTCGCTAAAGTGAAATCAATTGTCGGAACTTTTGGTTTTCTTCAACCGATTAAAATCTTGTTGCGTACTTTCTTGATTTCTCTGATTTTGTTGTTAGAAATCATGATTCTTATGTTATCGTGTCCTTGTCGTGTTTCAAACGGCATAAACAACAACGTTGGAACGTTTCCTGCAATTTCAGAAATAGGTGAAGAAGACGAAACCTTACCAGAATTAGGGGTTGTTTGGCTCCTGCAAATCCGAAATTAATGTTTCTATGGGCATGTTTGGCTTATAGTAAATTCATAATTTACTATTCTTAAGGGCCTGTTTGGCTGAAATATTTTCAAGGAAATTATCTTATTTGGCAATAACATTCGAATAATTTTGATACATAACAGTGACTTTATCAGTCAGTCTGACATTCAATATAACCAATTGAAGCAACATGTCGCCAAAGTGACCTCTCTTGTGTAGATTGACTTATTGAGAATGTTAAGATGAATTTGTGTATGCAAATTCATGCGAATATTAAACCGGCCCAAAGGAAGGATAATGTTTGGCCGAGTTGCATATACACCTGTGGTGATGAATGTGTGATTATTATTAGGTGTCCATGTGGATAATTAGTCGATCCAAAGATAGACTCTTTATTTGATAGGATTTATTTTCAACATTCGATCACTACAACAAGAGTACCACTTACAATTAATATTAATGTCCAAAGACTTGATATTAATGTTGTGCTAGGTATCTTGCTATGTATTTAATAATTATTTGAATTAATGTCTTTCATAAAGTAAATAAATATTCTATAATTATTCAACATGTGGACATATACTTAATTTAAAATTCGTTCTTTGTAACATCTATAATGTCTGCTATTACTGTACCTACCAATTCACTATTTGAGAATAATGATTGCATTTCCATGCTCAATGGGAATAACTTGGGCAATAAAATAAAATCAGAAAATAATGCTGTTAAGGGTTCTTTATTTAATTTGGTCTGTTCTGAAGTCAATTTAGCTTCAGTACCAATAAACACTTGGTGGTTAGATTATGGTGCTACTACCCACATAAGTGTTTCTATGTATGGTTGCCTAAACTACCGAAAGTCAAATGATGTTGAAAGACACATCTTTGTGGGCGATGGAAAATCGGTGGAAGTTGAAGCAATAGGTCATTTTAGGTTATTGTTAGGAGCTGGTGACTATTTGGATTTCAAAGACACTTTTGTCGTACCGTCTTTTAGACGAAACTTGGTTTCTGTTTCTTTATTGGACAAATTTGGTTATCATTATTCTTTTGAAAAAGTAAGTTTAGTCTTTCTTTAAATTCCAAAACTATTGGAACTGGTTCATTAAGCATATATGATAACCTATACTTACTTGATACTATTACTTCTTGTAATGAAACCCTGCATGTGGAATCACGTGGTACTAAACGCAAATTAAATAAAGAAAATTCTTCAAAATTTTGGCACAAGCGTTTAGGTCACATCTCAAAGTCTAGAATTGAGAGACCTGTGTCAGAAAATATTCTAGATTCACTCGATTTTTCGGACTTCGATATTTGCGTCGAGTGTATTAAAGAAAAACAGACCAAACAAAGAAGATTAGGTGCCAATAGATCTTCAGACGTCTTAGAGTTGATTTATACAGATATTTGTGGACCATTCCGTTCGGCTTCTTGGAATGGCCAACGGTATTTCATATCATTCATAGACGATTACTCACGTTTTTTGTACCTGTACCTCATTCATGAAAATCAGAGTCTCTGGACATGTTCAAAGCTTTTGAAGCTGAGGTTGAGAACCAACTCAACAAAAGAATTAAGGCCGTCAAGTCTGATCGTGGTGGTAAGTACTACGACAGATACGATGGTTTAGGTGAACAATGTGCAGGACCATTCGCTAGATTCCTAGAGGAATGTGGAATCATCCCACAGTACACCATGCCGGGGTCTCCTAGCATGAATGGTGTAGCTGAAAGACGAAACATAACACTTAAGGACATGGTAAGGAGTATGGTCAGTCATTCTACCTTGCCAGAATCACTCTGGGGAGAAGCACTAAAGACATCAGCTTACATTCTGAATAGAGTACCAACTAAAGCAGCCTCCAAAACACCTTATGAGCTTTGGACAGGCCACAAACCTAGTCTAAAGCATTTTCACATTTGGGGATGTCCTGCTGAAGCTAGGCCTTATAGGCCTAAAGAAGGAAAATTGGACTCCAAAACAATGAGTAGCTACTTTATAGAATACTCTGAACGATCTAGGGGCTTTAAGTTTTACAATCCCTCACTAAGGTCAATTTTGAAACGGGAAACACAATATTTTTTGAGGAGGTTGAGTTTGGGGGGAGAAATAAGGTTAGAGACATTGTCTTTGAAGAAAAATCAATTACGGAGGAGGAATCAATTATGACTCCTATTACTGCATCTGATACTGTTCAGATTTCATTCCTGCATTTAGTCGAGAAGCAGATTTGGATCCTCAACAAGACAATGTTGATCGAACCCCAACTGAAGTTGAGATGATTGATCTTGAAGTTCAACCTCAACAACCTTAAGAAGAACCACCCTTAAGGAGATCCACGAGAGAGAGGAGAAATCCTATACCAGATGATTATATAGTGTTTCTCTAAGAAAATAAGGAACATAATGGATCGACGGAAAGTGATCCAATCAACTTCCGTCAAGCCATGCAAGATATTAATTCTCTCAAATGGATTGAAGCCATAAACGAGGAGTACAAGTCTATGCAAGACAATCAAGTTTGGGATCTTGTCCCACTACTTGAAGGAAAGAAACCAATTGGTTGCAAATGGATATTTAAAACCAAGAAGGATTCACAAGGTAATGTGGAAAGATATAAAGCTCGTCTTGTAGCTAAAGGCTTTACTCAAGAGGAAGACATCGACTATAAAGAAACTTTCTCTCCGGTATCTTCGAAAGACTCTTTTAGGACGATTATGGCTCCTGTTGCGCATTTGAATCTTGAGTTACATCAGATGGATGTTAAGACGGCATTTCTAAATGGTGACATTGATGAAACGATCTATATGGTGCAACCGAAAAACTTTGTGTCTGGAGACCCAAAGAAAATGGTTTGCAAATTAAGAAAATCCATCTATGCACTTAAGCAGGCTTCCCGTCAATGGTACTGCAAATTTCATCAATTAATTGTCTCATTTGGTTTCGAGATAAACACCGTTGAAGATTATGTTTACCAAAAGTTCAGTGGGAGTAAATTTGTATTTTTGGTTTTATATGTTGATGACATACTACTTGCCACTAATGATATAAATATGTTGCACGAAACCAAGAAATTTCTATCAAAGAAATTTGAGATGAAAGATCTTGGGGAAAACTTCTTTTGTATTAGGGATGCAGATACATCGAGATCGCACTCGAGGTATCCTTGGATTATCACAAAAGAACTATATAGAAAAAGTGCATGGCATGCATGTAAACCACAGAAGATACCCCTATTGCTAAAAGAGACAAATACTCGATGAGTGCCCTAAAAATAACCTTGAAATCAAAGAAATGCATATGGTTCCCTCCTATATAGCATTTATTGTCGGGATGCTTGGCAGATACTTAGAAATCTTAGGATGGATCATTGGAAAGTAGCCGATAGAATTTTAAAGTATTTACAAAGAACTAAAGACTACATGTTCGCATATCGGAAATCAGACCAGTTAGAGATCATAAGATATTTTGATTTCTGATTTTAGTGAATGCCAAAACATTAGGAGATCCACATAATGCTAACACTGTTTGTTAGCTGGAGAAGCTATCTAGTTAAAGAGTATCGAACAAACACTCGCAGCTTCCTCCATCTTGGCATCAAAGTTTGTAGCTTGTTGAGGCATCCAGTCAAGTTTTGTGATTGCAGAATTTTGTCTCTTGGTTGCATATTATGATTCGGTAGAAAGACCACTAAAGATATATTGTGACAATAACTTAGCAGTCTTATATTCTGACAATAATGGGAGTTCATCAAAGTCAATGCATATTGACGCAAAGTTCCTAGTTGTAAACTAAAGAGTACATAGTTGACAGATTTTCATAGAGCATATTGGGACAAACTCCATGATTACAGTTCCGCTAATTAAAGTATTACAACCGGAAGGTCTTCCTGAGCATACTGCTCTTATGGGTGTAATATTAAATAATGATATCAGGTTTTAGTGGGAGTTTGTGATTTAGCTGCTCTATATGTCGTTAATTTGGATCCATTTATATATTTGGATATTTCTGCAAAAATAAGGTTTTCAGTTTTTGCACTATGTACAATTATGTTAAAGTTGATCTCAGTAAAGATTAAGGAGGATCAGTTTAAAATAGGCATGTTTAAGATCACATTACATGTAATTTTCATGCTACGCTCCATGATAGATCTATGTCATTTGGTTTTGTTGGTGTATGTGATTACTGATGGGTTTAGTTATGCTGTTTGTGAGAAAGCTCCTTTAGTTCTTTACCGACTAAATCAATGGATGAGATTGTTTGGAATACCTAAGGAAATAATAGCAAATTTTGAGCTCATAAGGATATACACATTTATCTGATAAACATATGTGGCCCAAGTGGGAGATTGTTGGAAAATTCTAATGGTTATGTGGGCCTAATATGTTAATTTAGTGTGTATTGCTATTATAAAGTAAAGTCCATAATTATGTGGTCTAATAATGTAATCTTTTGGACTATGTGTATTAAGTTTATCATGGAATAAAAGTGTAGATACCAGTTTGTGATTTTCAATTTGATGAAGGGCCAAATTGAAAATAATGAAACATATACTAACTCTAGTAGGTTATTATATATAAGGGGTTATGATCCCCACTTGTACACAACCAACAACATAATATGGAGTTACATAACTCATATTCTCTGCAATCCCTTTATGCATGAGTATTAAGGTTCTAAGGTGTGTATCAAGTGGAAGATCATAAAACCCATCATCACTAAATCATCAATAACATCAAGATTGCTGGTATGAATCAAGGTAAGTTTCCGTTGCATTAAAGTTTCAGATCTACTTTTAATCTCTTGACAATCGACATGGTTAGGCAATAAGGTTTTCAGTATTAAATCGAATTAGATCTAATGATCATTATGTTTATGTATTCGATTTAGATCCAACATTATATTGGTCCTGTTATTTTCTGATTAGGCTGGGAAGCAATGCGTTAAACTTATGAGAACAACTGGTTATAGACAAGATAAGTTCCAAGATTTGATTTCCCTAAAAGTGGATTGTTTATACATATGGTCTCTCGACTTCTGAAGAAGGTTTTAAATGGTTGAATATTACTTCAAGGAGAGGAGGCATTTAAGTAGGAGAATTGAGCAGTAACTGAAGGGAAATGGTACTTACAACTGAAAGGCAGAATTTATGATTGTGACTTGGGAAACTGCTTAATTTACTGAGGGAGATAAATCAAAAGCGTTTGATTTCATCTCTACATTTTTGTTGTGTTGAGCCTCTTACAGAAGAAGAAGAAGAAGAAGATGAAGGGAAGAAGAAGGGCATTGAAATAATTTCTCATGTTGGTGTAGTATATTAATTTGGCAGGTCACAAGTCACTTGTTTGCCACATGGCAACAAGTGACTGGTGAAGTATCGGAAGTTTAGCCAAGTCTGGACTGCCCATAGGAAAGCCCAACTAGGTTAAAGAGTATAATTGATATATGGGTAAACATCACTTTTGGTCCCTCTTATCATTAACTTTTTACAGAGTGGTCCCTCTTATGTTTTTTTACCCACTTTAGTCCCTACTATGAATTATTTGTTTCACTTTAGTCCTTTTCAAGTGGTCCAAGGCAATTCCGATAAGATGTTATATGCTCATGAGGGCAATTTTGTCATTTCAAGTAAACTAACATTGATATTTTCGTCTTTCTAATTATTTAAAAAAAACTAAATTTTCAAACTAGGCTTTCATTCCAATCGAACTTAATCGTACATTTCGTTCCAAACTAAAGTTTTTTCCTAAAATCTTTTTCAAACACCAAAATTGCTCATCAATTAAACAATATCTCAAATAGTCTCAATAGTGAACGGACGAAAATGCCCTAAAAAATATTCATATGCATGTCACGTGTAATCGGAACCACCTGATAAGGACTAAAGTGAAACACATAATTCATAGTAGGGATTAAAATGAAACAAATAATTCATAGTAGGGACTAGAGTGGAAAAAAAAACATAAAACGGACCACTCTGCAAAAAGTTAATGATAAGAGGGACCAAAAGTGATATTTAACCTTGATATATTATATTGTACCGTGCACGAGGTCCACGATCAGTATAAGTATAATATAACTAATGAATTGACTTTTCAGATAGTGAAGTTTTGTAGTATTATTTAGGCAAAATAATGTTAATACAAATTATATGTGCAACTGGTCATATTTAAATAAAATGACTAAACTAATGGTCTAATTAATAATCACAAGAAAATAATCTGACTTTGCAGAAAATGTGGAGGTCATGTTATAGGTGGTAGTTGTTCGCTAGCTCTTTCATTAATATGTAATTATGGATAAATAGATTACCTATCTAATTTCTTTGATTAAAATAATCCCTTACAAGTTACATCTTTGCTAATTTATAAACCCGCACGTTATGGGTCGAGTGACGGGTTTGATGGCTAAAAAATCGACCCACCCGCAACCCGCACTTAATCATCCTTGATGTACATTTTATTAATTGTTTAATAAAATTGTGATATAAATTACATTTATTAACAAATGAATAAGAACAAATAAACAAATTTTCTTCAAGTTTTTTTTTTTTATATTAATGTTAATGGTACATATATGTTAGTAATTTTTTTTCCTACAGAGTTTGTTGTTGGAAAAATCGAGAAGAAACTTCACTAATTTGTTATTGTTTGTAATGTGTGAGTGATGATTTGTAATGAATTCTTTTGTGGGGACTTGTAATATTAGTTTTGGTGGAGACTGTTGATTTAATTAGTAAGAAATCGTTAATTATATTCTAGTTTTGTACTTTTTGCTTCTTGAATTTAATTTCAAATGTAGGTGAACATATTTGATACATTTTATTTGTTGTTTGAAGAACTTAAAATTATATGCTTAATTACTTATATTTAAATGTCAAGATTTTATGACCCCCCAATTTCCTTTCTCCGTCAATTTTTGGACAGAAATTGCCATAAGCTTCTTCATTACAAGACCAAATTTCGTATTATTTATATGGTTGGAAATCTCTTGAAGAAAGATTTCTAATGGTACAAGTTTCAGTTCATGAAACGCAATAAACATCCACAGAAAATTAACAAAGTTTCAGGATATTAATTAAAATTAAATCGAATCTCATAATCTACAAAGAATCATGCCACAAGAATTTTCAGGTATAATATAGGGCACAAGTGCAATAAAAAAATCTATTGGGGGGTTAAGTGCACAAAATTTTATAATATCCACATGTGATTTGCAATTTGAAAAAATAAAAAATTTATTAAAAATAAATAAAATGTCTAGTTATAATTTTATGCGAAAATTCAAATTTTAAAAAAAAAATTTGTTTTTTTA
Source organism: Penstemon barbatus (assembly GCA_003313485.2). Taxonomy (NCBI): domain Eukaryota; kingdom Viridiplantae; phylum Streptophyta; class Magnoliopsida; order Lamiales; family Plantaginaceae; genus Penstemon; species Penstemon barbatus. Next base: position 28,205,091 of record CM064881.1, read on the forward strand.
AAGAAATTTTTACAAGTTTTTTTAACGAATTTTTATTAGTTTAAATAACTTTATTTATTTATTTACGAACAAATCATCTTTATACTAAAAATATTTTAATTAAGTCAAAGAAATTTGAAATTATAACAATATGAATTAAAAATATGTTTCAAGAGTAACATTAAATTAAGATGTAATTACGTAGGTAAGAAATTCTATGAAATTATGCTTTGAAATGTCAACAATGAATAATTTAAATTTTAAAAAAAAAAGAAAATTCGCATTTAGCCCAAAAAAGTTTCAAATTATTGCACTAAACTCCAAAATTTACTTTTCTACCCTTTGAAATCCAACAAAATATTGATCAGGAGGCAAAATGCACTCACTTATTAACTTCTAGGGGACACTGTCATGTTTTTTCAATCATAGGGAGGAAAGTGTGAAAATAAATTTTTTTTGGGGGGTGACGTGCAAAAATCCCTATTTTATATCACAAGAATGTAATTTCACGATAAGGTAACTTGCCAAAAATGTTGTTGTAGCTACATTTTTATTCTAAAATTTGTGATACTTCAATCACTTTAAGAAATTGTAAATATTTACGTAACAAAGGTTAAATGTAACATAATTAAATTAAAGTGTATTTATTATGTTATATCATGGCATTCGCCTATTTTTTGGGATATAATTTATATATAGTCAATTACACGGATAGTATATGTACTTTATTTACTAAAGTATCACTTCTGAATACAAATTCCTTATTTATTAGTATCTTACAAAAACATTTTAAGAGTGTATTTACAAGCGTACGATGCGTAGAATACGACTGTATTATACCTAATTAACAAAATTAAAGTTAAACTCACTGAAAATTCGAATAGAAGTGGGGAAAATGCTAGATACTCCCTTGTGTTATGTTAAATCTGCAAAAAACTACTCCGTGAAATTTTTATTGTGCCCAACTTCCTTGTGTTTTTAAAAACCCTGCAAAAAACACTCAATTAGTAAAAAATAGAACGTTTTGGATCGACATATTTCAAGAAATTATTTTTAAAACGCTTTAAGTTGGTCCCTACAACTTCACGTAATATATTTTTAAAACGATTCCTTGAAATATGTCGATCCAAAACGACCTATTTTTTACAAATTGGATGTTTTTTCAGGGTTTTTGAAAACACAAGGAAGTTTGGCGCAATAAAAATTTTACAAGGTAATTTCTTGTAGGTTTAGCATAATACAATACGGGGGAGTATTTTGCATTTACCCCAATAGAAGTACCTAACTATTACACACCCTCTCATAATTCGCCTAATTTTTTTTAATAAAAGGAAATTTTCGTTAGGGAATTCGGAGAGAAGAGACAAAAAAATATTATCCTTAAATATATATTAATTAATTGATTAATTTCTTTGCTAAGAGGCCACAGCAAGCTGAATCTCTCTTTCACTAATCGGCAAAAATCCAACTCGCTTCTGCAAAACAAACAAATAGTTTAGATTAACTTTTGCAAATTAAATAAAAAATTAAAAAATTGGCTGACTTAATGGACTTAATTGTTTGATAATATATTAATATCATTTTAGTGCAGATCTACAAGGCCAAACTTATCCAATATACCAAAATAATTTGCAAATGGTTTTATTGGTCGCTTATTACCTAATTACAATTAAATATATATTGCATTCGCTTAATTTGTTAATGATTAAGATAAAATAAAGATATAACAATTGCCTACAACTTTCCTAAGGTTTGGCGATATATATTACAGAAAAAGTCAAAAATAGTCTCATAACCGAAGATTGCTGGCAAGTTTGCCACACAAGTATTTAAACTGACAATTTTACCTCATAACTTATATAATTGAAGCAATTTTGAGACTTTTTCAGCCAAACTGCAAAAGTGAACCTTACTTACAAGTCTGCTGTATTTAAATTGACGAACTGTCAGTCCGTGAATGAGATTCACTTTCGCAATTAAACAGAAAAAGTCTCAAAATTAATTTAATTTTATAATTTATGGGATAAAATTGCCAGTACGATTGGTTGTGAGACAAACTTGTCAATGACATGTAGTTTTGATAATTACAAACTCCTAATAAAAAAACTTTGGGATGTCATACATATCTTAGTTTATTTGGCTTTAACTAAAAGCTAAAAGTAAAAATAATGGCCAAAACTAAAAAGAGGAAATGCCTAACTTTCTGACATGTCACGTGCACTTAATTTGAAAATATTGTTTGACCGATTATTAAAATTAAAAGTAAACCCCCAAATTAAAGGAATATTCGTTAATTGGAAACAATTTTATCTCTATGGAGTGTAGATATACATTAGGGCCGATCTTATCACTTTATCACACCACAAAAATGACTAGTAATAAATAAAATATTAATAAAAAATAAACAAATAACATACAACTAGAGACTACCAAAAACTTATGTATAAACGACAAAATATTAAGTGTTCATATAAAATTTGTCAATATTCACAATAATAGTGACAAAATGTATTTTTTATTTATTGATTACTATATGATAATTTATATTGTTATTACTAATTACAAATAACGTAAATTTGTGACAACCTAATAAAAATAAATATTGTTAGAATGATTGAGTGATAATATTTTGATTATAATTTTTTTCATATATCCTTGTGAAAAATATGTTCACGCATTTTGGCAAATTTACAAAACTAATATATTTATTACAACTAAGAACTCACATTATCCATGACATGACTTCTATATGTTTTAACACAATGTGGATTCTCAAAATTATCCTTAAGATGTTGATTCCTAAATCAATTCACATGTAGAAATATATTTTTATCGTTTCAAAAAAAAGGTACAACATATGCAATTAATAATAAACATAATCTGGTCCACATAATGTCATCCTCACAGCGATCTGGTCCACATAATGTCGGGGATTGTTTTTCGAATTATTAACTTACTCTACCTATAAGGTTTATTAGCCAATGAAATTTCACGACTAAGAGGTCCTGAATTCAACTTTTGTTATTGCGAATTTTCATTTAATTTTAATACTAACTGTTTGACAATTACTTTTCTTTATAATATGGTTGAATTTGAATAAGATTGCGATTTGATGTAATATGATGTAATTTGTACATAAAGATAAAAAGTTTATTTGCCTATTCCTATTTCTTAGGAGTGTTTGACTATTTCATAATTTACGTAATGTAAATTAAGATTTCTCTATCAAGTAATCAATTAAACATTTTCTCAATAGTCACTTTCTAATTATTATACTAGCACATGAAAATAATGTCAACCCCGTAGAACATGCCATGGAAAGTGGAGTTATGTCTCAAATACTCAAAAACCCTATAAAAATGCCATGAAAATTGGAGCAATGATTTGAACAAAGAGTAAAAAACAAATTAATACTATGTGATATTTTAAATAGGTAGTTTAACCCAATGTGATAAATAAAAGGACAAAAATTTTCACTGTATTTTTATAAAAGAAGTAAATTGGCTCCCTCTTGATTTTTACATTTTGACAAGGGGGTAAAATGCTCATTATGCAATATCACGGGGAAGTAACTTGCCTATTTACTTATATCACATGAGCTAAAGTGAGGTGAATACATTGTCAAGAGTAAAGTTAAATTGATCGTTTTTTACATGAAAATGAAATTTCAGTCGCATTATAGAATCTCCACTAACAAGAAGGAAAATTGATCATTATTTCATTTTACGTAAATTGTCTATTATCTATCACATGGAGGTAAATTGCCTATTAAATATACCACAAAGAGTTCTTTGGCCAAAAACTCTTTAAACAAATAAAAATAATTAAATAATTAAATAAATAAATAATGACAAACCTCTCGTAATTTGGGGCCTCGTTTAGCCAATCCATGATCATTCTTCCAATGCACATTCTCCACCTCCGCCGCGGCGCTGCCGCCACTACCTCCACCGCCGGAAGCCATACAAAGACTAACAATCTTCTCCGCCACCTCAGCTCCATCCTTACTCTCCGCCATCAACCTCTCCACCTCCGCCTTCGGCAGCCTCATCTTCACCCTCACTCCTCCTGATGATGAAATTACATTTTTACCCTTATCCTCAACAACAAAACTTTGTTGCGGCTTCATAATAGTCAAGTCCGAAGCCGAACGCCGAGCCAACATCATGCTTTCGAGCCGATCCTTCGTGCCCATGTGAATTCCCGAACGTACCCTCCGAGCGCCCCTATCTTCGGCCGCTTTCGGTAACTCTACGAGAAAATAGAGCCGCTTCGCCTTCAAATCCTCTTGCGGCTCTAACGGCTTGGCTCGAATGCCGTAATGCTTTACGGCTTCCGACTCGAGTAAAACGTGACCCGGATGGTTAGCCACGATCGAACCGGCCCTAACCGGCATCTTGAACTTGAATGTTTCGCCATCTATTTTCATTACTTTGGCACTCTTTTTTCTTCCCAAACTATTCCCCATTTTTGCTTGTTTAATTGTTTGATTTGGAAAAGGGTTTATTAGAAAATAATTAGGTGATGGGTATTGTATATATATAGAGAGAAAAGAAAAGAAAAGAAAAAGGCAATTAAAGGTTGTTATAATTATGAAGGGTTGTTATTTGTTAGGGAGTTATATATGGATATATAGTAGTATGGGGGGTCAAAGAAAGAGTGCATGCAAATGTTGAAGATTGTGGTGTTACTTTGACAATTATTTTGAAATTTGTGACAAATTCGCCATCCTTTTATTTGAATAATAATAATATTTTAAGAAATTTGTATTGTAGTGTACTAAATTATTATCTTGTTGGTAGATTTAACTAGATTTGTACGTATGTGTGAATGCTAACAACCATTACACTGGATTCACGTAACGTAGGGACCGGGGAAGAAACAAGAAAAAAAAAGTAGTTAATAGTTTAATACCCTACTTATGGAAAAATTGTAAAATCGGTCCCGTAATTATTGTTCCCTGGCAAAAAAATCTTGTAACTTTTCGGACTGGCAAAAAGTCTCGTAACTAATATACTTTGACGATATATGCTCCTATTTCAGCCAAAGTTGGCAACGTGTCCGCTAAGCCACCCGTCCCTTAATGATGTGGAAAAATTACGAAATTTGTCCCGCAACTGTGCTTGCTGGCAAAAGAGTCATGTAACTTTTTAGATTAGCAAAAAAAATTTGTAACTAATATATTTTGGCAATTAAGTTTTAACATAATCTTCATCTCTAGTTTAATTTTTGATGTAATTTTGAGATTACATGTAACTACTACTTATGAGCAAAATGTTGACCTTAATTGCAGTTTCTTTGTCATCGCCATAAAATAATCAGGGATTTTTTTTTTTTTTTTAATTTTCTGAGAATTTTTTTTGTTGTTGAAGATTGTTTCTGTCATGTATGTGCTTTGTTACAATTTTGAACAATATGGTGTGATAGGACACCTCATAGGAATTCATTATATCAGTCTAGTGTGACTCTACTATTTTAATGTTATGTTGGTAATTTTGGTGATATTTGAATACCTACCAATATTGTGGACTTACTTTGACAAAAAAACAAAATAAATTTGAAATTTTTGACACTTTCGCCATCCTTTTATTTTAATAATAATATTTTATATTGTAGTATTAACTAGATTTGAACGTATATGTGAATGCTAACAACAATTACATTGGATTCACCTAATGTAGGGACTGAAAAATAAGAAACTAGTTCATACCCTATTTATTGCACCCATCTTTTTATAGAAACAAACCTAGAAATTTTATTAATGAACGAATTCAGAGATTACAATATCATGACTATCAAATTTCTAGAGGCTCTTTTAGCTAGTAAATGAGTTGTCTTAGCTTATTGCCCTCTTTAAACATATTTACAACTCCAAATTTTGCTAATAAACTAAGAAAAGAGTTCTAACTACAACAAATAAAAGGTTACGAGAACTAAAAGAGAGAGACCACTTTAAGTTTTATCAATGATTGATGGTATCCCTCATGGCATATCTTCAACTGACTGACCAACAGTTCATAAGGCTTGCTCCAGCGGCAAGGGTGGGGGTTCGAATCCCATTTGGAACTTGGATGGAAGCATTTTCATGGGTCTATCTAAGGGTCATTTATGGTGAAGACCCCTTTGTGCGCAGAGTGTATTGCTAGTATGGTCAGATCCCGAGGCTTGGTGGAGACACATCCTGCGATTTACATCCTTCAGGATTCTAGGTCAAGGGTTCTGATGGTCCATGATTAGTATAGTGTAAGCTTGGACATCTGGGTTATCAAAAAAAAAATGATTGATAGTGAATATATTGTTAAATCAGACACTATATCTAATCGAAACTTTACAATGATATCAAAGTAAATTAATTAGTAATATTAAACTAGAGAAAGGCTCGTTTGAAACTCGATAAAATACCCACATTTGTGAGAGTTGAAGACATGAACTCCTGGTCATGAAACCTCATCCTTAAGCACTTGGCTAAAGCCTCAACGACAATGACTGTCTTCCATTTAAACTCAATGAAAGATCATCAAACAATGAAAAGGGAGTATGGCAAAATTTTATTTTTGTCCTATAATGTGGCCTTATTTAGAAACTCGTCATCTAATGTGGTATACCTCGATTTATGTTAATATCATTGCCAATTTTAGTCTTTTTGATCGAATTTTTTTCATTTCATCGGAAAATGTCACGTAACACTTAAAATTGAGAATTTTTTGATTTTGAAGGCAAAATTGTCGTGAGCAATGATGCATATGCTTTATTTGTGGATTAAATTTTATTTTGTAGATTCACATTTTATTTCCCATCCTCAAATTTTCTATTTATTGCAATGAAACCCTCTAAAAAGTTTCAATTGTTGAACTAAAATTTTAATATGACACTTTTATCCTTTAGAAATCATTGAAAAATTGAATAAAGTTAGATTTATCTAACAAAACACGATTACAATACCTTTGTGCTATTTTTTCCCATTGGATGAGTGCTTCACTTTCTCATGTAAGATTTAACTTAATCGCATCACAAATGGTTGTGGGCAAAACCTCTTGTATGTTTGTTTCCAAGAATTTTTCATAAATATGCAATATTTTTTCTCTACCACAATCAATATTGACAAACTTCATATCTTAACACAATATAATAATTTTTCAAACACAAATACAACAAATTCTTATATTAATATTAATAGTGAACTGAAATATTGGTGGGGGGTAAATTATTGTTCTTTTGCATTCGAATCATCATCATTTTTTAGTCTAAGTTGGAAATTGATGGGTGTGGCTGGAAAGTTGGAATCGCATGGATTTAGAAGAGAGGTTTTCTAATTGAATATGTAGAAGAGAAATTGATTTTGAATTGGATAAGTATTTTGAGTTTTGGAGAGTTCCCTTTTTTTTTTTAGATGGTGAATATATTGTTACATCAAACACTATATCGAATCAAAATTTTACAATGATATCAAAGTAAACTAATTACTAGTATATGAAACTAGAGAAGATACCCACATTCGTGGGAGTTGAACCCATAACCTCTTGATCATGGAGCCTCATCCTTAATCACTTGGCTAAGGCCTCATCGGCTGAGTTTTGGAGAGTTAGGTAAGGATCTAGTGCGATTTTGTACTTACCCAAACGCAATTTAATATATGTGGATTTTTAAATTTCTCGTCCAAATCCATTTCAACAAGTCTTGAGATTGCATTATGCGGTCCATTCTGGTTGGGATGGATTTTGCGGTCTCAACATTCTCAACTTCAATATTTGTTATTTGATAAGTTAAATGTAAATGCAATAATTAATTACAACTTTTTATATTTATTATTAAATTTTATAAACTTTCATAGAAAATATGGAGATAATGTAAAATATTAAATAATAAAATAGGATATTCAGGTAATACATAATTTAATGAAAGCTAAACATGCACAAACCCAAGACACTTGGTTAACAGATTTTCATTATACACAAATATAAAACTTTTTCCAAACGATAAACAAAAGAGAAAAGTACTTTAATATATACTTGAACTTTGAACTTGATGTTGGTGGTTAATGCTCTCAGTGAAATTTTGCATGATAAAATCCTTTTTTTTTGGGGTTTACTTGTTGAGTTTTGCAGAATGCTTTATAAACTTTTTGTTCTAGTTTTGAATCTATTTTGATTTTTTTGGGGGGACTTAGACTTATCGTAATAATATTAATTATGACTTATTAGTAATATGTTAAATAGATAATTTATTAATGAGATATTATAATTCTATTGATTATAACTTACGTCATGTGACTTCACTTAGAATTTTTCACATTATAGAAACAAAAATAAAATTTTGCCGTGACTCTTTCATGCATGATTCCAAGATAGAATTCTACACTTATCTTAGACTTGAATTGCTACTTACATTATCTATTCCAAGAACAAACATTAGAGGCCACATCATGTAAAAATGAACTATTGACTTTTGCTTTCTTGGTCCAATAGGAGAGCAATTCTTAGAATTGGATTGCTACTTACGTGTAAGTATCTATTTATTTAGAAATTGTTATGTCATGGATTACTCTAATTTTCATTAAATTGTTACTCAATTTTAAATATTATGGCATTATACTTGTTACTCAACTTCAATTTTATCTCTCTTTATATGCACAATGCACAATGTTCAATTTACTCTCTTGTGATTTGGAAAACAACACTTTATCCCATGTGAATATTTTAAACGAGAAATTTATCTCCATTAACTGGAGGGTGTGATTCACTCATCGGAAATGAAAATGGGTATTTTCTTATATAGCTAAGGAGTAAAGTGCAACATTTATCATAACACAGAGAGGGGGGGGGGGGGTAAAGTGTTATATTTATCATATTAAAGGGGAATAAAGTGTCACATTTATTATAATATAGGGGAGGGAGGGGGGAGGGTAAAGCGCCAATTATAAGAGGCTAATTTTGTTAATTCATATTTTTTTAAGTCTAAAAATATCATATTTTTAGAGGTGTTTAATGAAGCCGCTAAATCGATTCAACTGGTTCAACCTAACCCAAACCGACAATAATTTGTGGGTTGCAGGTTTGATGGGTTGATTCTGGAGTTCTTGAAAAAAAGACCACAAGTTGCAATTAAGTTTGGTTTTATACTTTTTAGATTGCATAACCACGTTCGACCGCACTATATATAAATTATGTCTTTTATGTGTATTTTATTTAATTATTTAATTAATTCCTAAAATTAAGAAAATGATAAATATAAATTAAGAATATACTTTAACAAATTAGTCAATTTCCATTTTCCAGTTCCACAACCCAAAGTCTATCTGAAGAAAAACCCTTAAATGAGTCAAAGCTAGAATAGGAAAGGTTAAAAAATAATATGCAAACCAACAAAAAGTAAGGAAACAAAAAACAAAAAAGGATTTTATCAAGCAAAATAGTTGAAGATTAAGGTAATTTTCCTAGCTTATTTTGCAATAAAAACTTCTAAACGTAGTGTTCGGAATTGTTTTTGTTTTCACTAAATTATGTATTCATTTAATAATTTTTTTGTTAATTGATATTTTGCATTATCTTCATTATATTTTCTACAAAATTTATTCATTAAATGTAAAAATTTGTAATTAGTTAGTACATTTACATTTAACTTATTAAAAAATAAAAAAAATATTAAAATTGAGAAAGTTGAAACCGCGTTAACCTGAATGGACAGTAAAGTGCAATCTCAAGACTTATCGAGTTGAGTTCGAACTTAAGTATTTAAAATTCGCAAATATTGGGTTGGGTTTGGGTGAGTACTAGACCGCACCGCGAATATATACTCCTAAGTATTTTTATAAGGTTATAGGAGGGTGCTCTTTTCTTTATAAAATTATAGAAGAATAAAATACTTTTTCCTTAAAATAGAGATGATAAATTGAATATTATGCATATCATCGCGATTAAGTTGCCATTAACTCTGTAAATTTGTACATGAACACAAATATTTAGCTCTGGGTTCTAAATAGTGGTAAAACAAGCACATGGTGGAGATTGACTTTTTTTTTAACATTGTCCATGAAAGACTATTTTGTGACACCTAAAGATAAAATTATACACCATGTTAGAGACAATAATTTTTTAACATCTATTTTCCAAAAAATCCTTGTGATTTGGTAAATATGATTAGTTTATTACACTTTTTTTTTTACAGTCCTAATTTCTTAAATGTTGCTTGTTCAATGAAAGTGACATCGCTACGTTAATCACGGTGTGGGATCCAATAAAGATTGCTTAAGAGATTCCATTATCTTGCATGTGGGACTATTGACTTATTATATTAATCTCCCTTGTTTAATGGTTTGGACAATGATCAACATTCAAAATCAATTTTATTAGGGACAATTACCTCCATTTTCTATGGGGTTAAGTTAATATGTCAAATCTCCCTTGAGATTTCAATAATTGCAAATTTTCTTCCCTAATTTAAAATTTTACTTTAGAAATAGGCCCCTTACCATTAAATTATTAACTGAAAAAGTGATGTTATCACCTCACCTATACCTTTTATTTATTTATGGGTGATTTACGACATTAAGACCCTCTAATTAAGGTCTCGACTTACGAGGAATTTCTTAACATTTCAAAAATTACAAGAGATCCCCCTAGTTTAGACCATGTACCAAACACCCCTTATACCCCTACAACTTTTGAAAAAATTTACAAAGAAACCCCTGTAAGGGGTATCCTTGTAAATTTTGGAACCACATGGGGTTTTATATAATTACGATAAACTTGAGAGGGTCCGAGTGTAAATTACTCTTTATTTATTTGATGCTATTTTTATTATTTATATTTTATCTATTTTTAATTTTTTCTAGAAAAATCTTTATTTAAATAATGACGAGGTCAAAGATAGACATTATGCATACCTCAGAAGAGATTCATGTAATTTCACCTAATCTTAGGGGAGGTGAATGTTATTATTCATTTTATTTATGATAAAGTAAGAGACACCACCGAACAACTAAGCATTATTAATTACGTGTATATAAAGTGTGAAATAATTATTAATTAAGGGGTTGGTCTTGATCTATACGTTAACATGAATATAAATAATACATGTGATACGTAAATTATTTTGAATTTTCATCCAGAATTCATAATCACAAGTTTGAATTTTAATCAATATATGAAACGACTTAGTTTTATACACGACCCTCAGTGTTATGGTAAATCTTTATGAAACTACCATGTGTTATATTATTTTATTTTATTTTACGTGTATATAAAGTGTGAAATAATTATTAATTAAGGGGTTGGTCTTGGTCTATATATACATTGACATGTATAAATGAATATACATGTGATACGTATATTATTTTGAATTTTCATTCAGAAATCAGAATCACAAGTTTGAATTCTAATCAATATATGAGACAACTTAGTATTATACACGACCCTCGGTAAATCTTTATGAAACTATAATGTGTTATATTATTTTATTGCGCGAAATTCTCTTTTGCTATCAGAAATCTCTTTGTTGGATTCCATTGAATGTTTCATAAAAGTGTATTACTTATAGGACTGAATCGCCCGAACCTAATGATTCGGCCCACGAATTTTCAGGATCGAACCGGCTAAGAATCGAAAATTCGGTCCGGTTCGAATCGTTTCGGACAAATGCTCACCGAAATTAGTATCGAACAGAACTGGATCGAATTGAATTGAACCGGACCAAACCGTTAAATTTTGCAGTAAAAAAAAATTGAATTCGAAAAATTGTGGATCGTACCAAATCGAACCAAAAATTTCAATCCGATAAACGGTCCATGAATTTTTGGGACCAAACCGACCAGGAACTGAACTTCGGTCCTATTCAGCCCGGTTCGGTCCAAATACCACTACAACAAATATGGTCGTGACACCATGCTTGATAACATTTTAAAGAAAATGTCACAAATTATTAATATAGTAATATTTTTGAAAAATGCCACAAAGTATAAGTGTTAATTTTACTGATTAGTGACATTTTTATACTATATATAGTGATATTTTATAATGTTACTTTTAACTATAATTGTGACATTGATACATTTAGCCACACCGCTACAAGTGGCACTTTAATTGCTAGTGACATTTTATATATAACGACATTTTCCAAACTGCCACTTGTAGTGGTGTGATTAAAAGTTAAATGTCACTATCATAACAAGATGTAACATTGTAAAATGCCATAATAATATTAAAATGTCACTAAATAGTATATTTAACATTTATAATTCCTGAAATTTTTAAAAAATGTAATTATATTCATTTTTGCTCACATTTTCTTCAAAATGTCATCTAGTTTGATGTCACCAAAGATCATTTTTGTTGTAGTGTGCTCACCCCTAATTACATGCGCTTCTTGTGAGAGTAAGACTTAATTTTCATCTATTTAGTTATTTTAAATTAGCAAAATAACCCTAAATATCTCTTAATTAAAAATAAATAATAAAATCAAGTTTCACTCTTTCGTACGCCCCCGCAACATCACTAAGTCCAGGCTGCCGCCAGCTTGGGGTCCAAGAATTTCGATCCAGCTGGTCGGGGACAATGCTTGAAATAAAGAGGGTACTTTCGTCCCAATTTTTTGGTCAAACATATGGTCAAACGTGACCAAAATTAATCAAAGGTATAATGAGTATTTTATTATATTTTTATTCCATAAGCATCAAAGTATCCTTGCTTCTCAAGATTAGACATTTTCGTTTGAAAGTATCTAAACCACCTTTAGAGTTAGGCGAAAATCGAGCCCTAAAAAATAACGTCTTTAAATAGGAACAACGCGAATTCTTGGAGTCCAACCTTCCTCATGAAGTGGTTTGTTGATAGGAATTGGATAATTTTGTAATTCCCTTAGATGAGATCTTTGCGGGTAGCCGATCTGCAGCTCTAGCCGTCTTAAGACAATATCTCCAATTTGTTTAATTTGTTATTACGGCCTAAGTATGTTCTAAGAAAATAGCGGTTTACTCATAAGTCGAATTAGTTTAAACTCGGGTCGACCCAGATTATTATTATACATGAGGTGCAGTGGCGGAGCTAGAAACTTTTTTCACTGGAGTCCTTATAAATTAATGAGTATTATTAAAAATATTTAAAAAAAAATCAGCAACAAAAATTAAAATATGACCAAACTAATTCAAACTCAAAATAAATTAAATGAAATGAAATGAAAACTTTTTTTTTACAAATGTATACGTCGATTTGTCACTGAAATCGTTGCATGATTAAATCATCTGTAACGATATCAAATATATATTTCTCTATATAAGTAATCATAGAGTCATTTAACCATTCATTTCCCATCCGATTCCTCAGTCAATTTTTTATATACTTCATAGCAGAAAACGTTCTCTCCACATACGTTGTAGCAACTGACAAAATCATTGTCAATTTTAAAAGTAAAAATATAAGAGGATACATGGTGTTCCTCTTTGTTTCAACTAATTTTCTCGCAAGATCACCAATTCCTTTTAATTTTGAGAACTCTTGATATTCCTAAAAAATGTCAATCCCTAAAAAATATTATTAGTGTCATAGTATGATTCAAATTACAAAATAAAAATAAAATATTAGAGTTTGAGTTAATGTTCCCTTTGTAACTCTTAAATTTATCAAACTCTAATAAACATGGAACCCTTTTATTTAAAAATTTAATTTTAATTAAGGGTCCACTAAAAGAAAATTATAAATTATCTTATAGTTTAACATAAATATATTAATATATCATATATACAATATATATATATGATGCTTGGGACCAAAATTTCAGGAGGTCCATGCACCCCTGTCTATAGTGTAGCTCCGCCCATGATGAGGTGTATCTGCAATATGGAACTTTTAAGTACACGAATTAATTTTAATAAAACTATAGATTAAAGCTTTAAGAACGAACAAATTAATCATGTTCTTCATATGGAAAATGTGCTTTTAGATAAAGTTTATCTAGAATGGAAGCCGAAAGCAATAACTGAAAGTAGTTAAGAGAGCAATTAAAATGCATGGATGAATGTAGACATTTTCATTGAATTCAATTTATATATCTAAAAGAGTCTAATGTAGTTGCGATTAATTAATTTCAAAAGCAAAAGGCAAAAGTAGAAAGTATGGTATCTTTTCTATAGCCTTATCATGCCCTATTTGGAAAGGTTTTTAACTTGGTTTTACAAGTTTCGATTTTAAAAAAATTATTTGGGTGGTTTCAGTAAAATTTTTGAAACTCCATTTTGTTAGGTTTAGATTATGGATAGGGTTGAAAATTAAATCAAACTTGAGCTCGATTTGTCAAACAAACTTGAACATGATTTCTAGCTCGTTTAATAAGTTTTGAAGCTCGGCTCGATAAACTAAATATTGAAAAAATACGATGTAAATTACAAAGTTACTCGATACTTAGCTCGAGCTCGATTCGTTAAGAAATCAAACCAAGCTCAAACACAAAATTTCAAGCTCGATAAAATTCTAACCAAGCTTGAATAATGTTTTGTTCAATACTACTCGGCTCGTTTACACCTCTAATTAAGCGTTTGTGGTTTTGAGAAAGCTGAAACCCTACTTAAATTGTGTTTGGATGTTGGGGATTGAGAAAAAAAAGTAGACGTAGATATCAAATCAATGTGTTTTCTTTATAGAGTTTGGGGAAACAATAGGTAATAGATATCAAATCAAGGTTTTATAGGTTTTATAGGTTTCAAGAGCTGGAACGTAGATTTATGAATAAGTTTATGATGAGTTTCATAGATATGACAAAAATTCATTTGGAAGGGTTTTGGCCCGATCTCATGAAACCCGCGAGATTGAGCCAAAGCCCATTCCCATAATTAAAACAAAGTACTTCCATTAAACACTAAAAACCTATCATTTCCACTCAAAGAACTATAACACCAAATTGAAGAAGCAAAAAACTATGAACTGCACCTTCGATTGTAAATTCAGCACTTTTTACCCTCAAAAAGAAATAATTACTGCACTTTGCACCCTCAGTCAATATCTGGCAAAAACAAATTGAAAACGATTGCAATGTTCAATCTGGTACAAAATGCAATTGAGAATTTCATTATAACAACTAGACATGCCAAACACTTAATGAGCTTCGTCGAGATTTCAATGCACCGATTGAAACATCAAAGAAAAGGTAGTTTAACCAACAAGAAGTATTTCCTTTAAAACCAGTATATCTCATCAAGTACACAATTCATAAATAAGTGTAACAAAAGCTGCAAAATCAAAAACCTCTTGTTCAATAGAAATGTTGGAAAAAAGTTAAAAGTGTACAACAAAATCTGTTCATAATATAAAGTTCATAATACAAGAGGCTATACTTTACGAGCCAAGGTCCTTTGCTTGGTTGCATGCTGGACTACTTTTTCCTCAACAGGTAGACCCTTTCTCCTCCTCACAGCATCGATCAGCTTCCTCGCTGTATTCTGTAACACACTCGACCCATCTCCAAATTCCTCAATTTCCTCTTCTGTTTTAGGCACAAAAAAGGGATCCTCTGAAAGTGTTTCCCAGTGACTAAAAACAAGTAGGGCACTAGATGCTCCAGATGTCCATTTTCTCAACTCATCTGCAAAGCCAAAGCTCTCTGAAACTGGAACATACGCATGTACAGTGAATAATGAGGACCCTTCCTGCATTTCTTCTTTTATCACACGAGCCCGTCTTCGAGAAAGTACAGCATACATGGATCCCAAATACTCAGTTGGGGTGTTCAATTCACAAAAGTATAATGCTTCAACGAGTCTCGGTTTCCTTTGGAGTACAGCTGATCTACAAGCTTCCTTGACTGCATTCATAACTTGGCCTGTGAATATCCCATATTGCTCGGGTTTATGTGTAGAGGAGCTCTCCTCACTTGACTGTGTCTCTACTGGAAATACGTGAGCTTCGATGAAAAAAGCTAAACCCCACATAGGTTCATCACATAAAGGACCAGCTGAAGTAGCTAATTGAAATCCAGACAAAACACTGCTTTCTAGACTCTCTGCTTCCCTTAACAAGGTTTCATCTCTTATAGATGATGATTCTGCTGATGGGTTATCATTTTCAGTCAAATCCCGAAAGCCTAAATTATCAGATATAATAGGGTTGCCTTTGATAAGAACAGAACCCTCGATGCTCTTTTCTGCCAATGGAGTAAAGAGAATATTTGGACCAACTTGCCCAGGGCCTAAAGCCCAAATCCTTTTGAAGAGTTGTTTCCATAACATACTAGATTTCTCAACCCAATCCCTTCCCATATCACTAATGCCAGAGAAAAAATCACTCTCCACAGCATTCATCATCCTTTTCGCAAGTGCTTCAGTCGGATTCTCATCTTCCACAATACTACCTCTAGATGTTTCCAAGTTTTTTAAAGCCTGTCTAGATTTTCCTCCAAGTATATCTCTCAGAAGTTCAGAGCTCTCATCAAGTAGCTTACTGAGAGGAGTCGGAAGTTTCATGACATGTACGCGAATAACACACCTGCCATTAGGTGTTCTTTTCTCCACATATTCACTTCCACTAAATAACTTAAGATTCTCCAACGGATTTGCCATCTCGCCTTCGATGGTTTCTTTATATGAGACGAGGGGAGGAGAGACCTCCAAACTCACCTTTGCAAATCTCTCCTTCAGATCTTTAATACATCTCTCCAAATGAACTTCTCCAGCAGCAGCAAGAACATGCTCCCCTCTAGCAGAAACAGTTACTTCAACGAAAGGGTCTGCACGGTTTAATAATCGCAACCCTTTATTGAGTGCACCCATATCAGCAGGATCAGAAGGCTCAATTGCAACTTTAAGTGTGGGTGCAACTTGAAACACCATGCTCGAGAAAGGCCAGCAATTGATTGTAGATGAAAGAGTTGCACTCTTCAATATATGCTGCCCAAGCCCTCGAATGGCAACAATATTCCCCGCCTTTGCAGATACAACTGGTGTCAGTCCTTGACCCATCATTAGATACAATGACTGCAACTGGGCTTCTTGGATATGCTTATGCTTTAACTCAACTTTTAGTGGATCATATAATGCAGAAAGCACAAAAAGCCTCTGTCCAGCAAAAATAACCCCACTAAAGATTCTAGCAAATGCAAGGAAGCACTCTCCTGAATCTCCATCATCTGAGAAATTGTTCTGAATCTCTCCACGAGGAAGCATCTTCACAGGAACAGCAAACATCTTAGAGACAAACACAACACATGGTGCATCAGGACTGGAATCACAAGCCTCAACAGAGCTCCTTACAAGTTCTGCCTCAGTAAGCACATCAGAATTATCATCATTTTCCAGAATGTCTCTTTTAGGCAGCAATCTTGATACCCGAAATGACTGAGCAGCAGCAGGGTTGGGTATGCATTTCACCACCATAGACAATATCGCATCTGACAATGGAAGCCAACGTGTCATTACAGATTGCAGCACAGCTTTAGGATCCTTGTTCTGAAGTTCGCGTGAAGGTATGGACAAATTAAATGATTTAACAACCTTATCAAGCATTACTCTGTCCACATGTCCTTCCAATGTGGTCTGATAAACTTGCCAAAGTGGCTCCAGTATAAACTGCACAAACATAGGCCTCGCCTTGGCTGCATTGCTTATACCTTTCTTGCCCACTATCATCTTAGTCTTGGCATTGAAGTATCGTGGCCCCCATAGTGCCTTTTGCAACGTGGCTGGGCTTGCCCCGAGCTTAGAAGCATAAAACTCAGCAAAATTACATATCCCAAATCCCCAACCATCGAAGGCACATGCAAAGACAACATTTCCTTTCTGAGGTTGGAAAGTATCCTCCTCATCATCTTCTACTAACTCATAAGTTTCTTCACCCACACCATCAGACGAAGGTACAGAAAGCAAGGAATCCACATCGGATAAGTACTTTTCAGACTTATAGGCACTAACTATCCCATTGACCTCATGTATAATCCTCAACAACCTAGTATATGCTTCCATCGGACTCAATCTCAACTCACATATAAGCCGATCGACCTTGTTCAGTACTAAACAGGGTGTCAACTTCTCAATCCATGCTTGACGCAACACAGCATGGGTCTGAATATGAACACCCTCCACAGCATCCACTAATACCAATGCACCATCACTCAACCGCGCAGCAGTAGATACCTCACTACAGAAATCCATATGTCCAGGTGAGTCTATTAAATTAATAGAATGCTCTCCGTAATGAAGACCAATCGACGAGCTCTTCATGGTTATCGCACGCCGCTGTTCCTCATCCAAGTAATCCATGAATCTTAGCTTACCAGCTTGCTTTGGATGAAGCACACCCCCACCATAAGATGCAATTAAATGGTCAGCAAGTGTAGTCTTGCCATGATCAACATGTGCAAGGATGCAAATATTCCGAACTAGCTTTAGGTCACTTTTATCTTGCAACGCCAATTCCTTAAAAAATATACATAGCTTTTATTAAGTTTAATTGCCACCAATAACATGAAATAGTCATTTTTAAAATACCCAGAAGCTAAAAGGAGCTTACATAAACCAGAGACATAAAGAATTTCAATAAAATGTGTCCTGCATTCGCTAAAAAAAAAAAAGGGAAATGAAAAATAGAAATTTATTTCTGTAACCGTACCTGATTGCAAGGGATCATTATATGCTGATTTGGACTTAAATCAATAGCTGATTTCTCTAATTAACTGGGACGCCTCTCTTAACCTAATGGAAACCCTAATACTGCTCCTGCACCTCTTCTTCTGCCACAACAGCAACACCTTGAACGTATCTATATATATAAATAGATACGTGTATGTATAAATTTGATGAGGCAAAATATCAAATCAATTAAACTACTACAATGTGGAGGAAGGGAGGAGGAAGAAAGAAAGAGGGGAAGTTTTTATTGTGTCTGGTTTTTGTATTGAGGAGAAGAAAGAAAGACTTTGGGGGAAAGAAAAAGGGTTTTGTAATTTTATTTTCTATCAATTTACAAATTTTAATGAAAACCCAAATGACTATTGTAAAAGACAGAATTGCATTTTCATACTAAAGTTTTTACATACTTTAGATATTTAGTACCAAAGTTTAAAAAAAATATTTAATATCAAAATTCAAATATATTTTTTACATTT
The DNA here is from genome assembly GCA_003313485.2 of Penstemon barbatus. Classification (NCBI taxonomy): domain Eukaryota; kingdom Viridiplantae; phylum Streptophyta; class Magnoliopsida; order Lamiales; family Plantaginaceae; genus Penstemon; species Penstemon barbatus. Next base: position 28,224,150 of record CM064881.1, read on the forward strand.
TATTTCTCCGTCAATTTTTGGGGGTCAAATTTTGTGTTATTTATATGACTGTGTCAAGAACTTTCTAATGGTACAAATTTCAGTTCATAATACGCAATAAATAATTCGAAATAAATTAAGAAAATTTAGGGACATTAATCAAAACTAAATCAATCATGCCACAATAATAGGCCACATATACATGATATGGTAGATGTTTTGAAGCATAATAATATTAAGCATATAAAAAATCACCATTAAAGTTCAAGCAAATATGAAAAAGTTCTTTCAATTTTGGTTATTAATGTAAATTTTTTTAGGGTTTGGTACTAAATGTCTGAAGTAGGTAAAAAATTGGTATGAAAAATGCAATTCCCTCACGTGTAAGTTGAATTAGAAGATTCAAATCATAATTCTGAAATTTGTAGATTATAACTTGGTAATAAAATTGATACCCAAAAATTACGAGTTTTCTATTTCATGATCATAAAAGAAAATTTCTGACATATTCCGATTAAGCTTCCTTCCTATTATTCTAGAGGTTTTTTAAGATAAAAGAAAATGATTCAGTTCCAAAGCTAAGATTGTAGTTCTCAAACGAGCAATCAAAACGATTTTGGAGCATCCTCAACATTAGTTATTGTTCCTCCAATTATCGCAGCAGCAAATACTTCTTGGGATGCTCTAATATGATCAGATTTATAAGTAAGCAGCAACATCAAATTTTACCCGTGTTCGTAGTTAATTTATCTTTTTACTTTATTAGCATTTGTAAAATTATAATGATTTAATGTATACGCCAATATCTTAAAACTTGATCACATAGTTAAAGTTGTTTACACTATTCTTTTTTTTTTTTTTTGGGTTTCCCAAGGGTTTAATACCTTTCGAGGCGCGTCGGGTACATAAAGTGGGAACCTCTCCCAACAAGGATTCGAACCTGAGTCCACTACTTCGTAGTGAATAGTCCCTTCCACTAGACCAATCACATGTTGGTGTTTAAACTATTCTTTGAACATAGACAACTAAAATGTCGTAGAAATTAGACTCTTGCAATATATATTACTTTTTCTTAGAAATAAATATATTACTAAATAAATGAGTAAAATTTGAATAAAACCATGGATCAAAATTTCATTTTGAAATGTATGTTTCGGTCAGTTAAATACTGGAAATTTTTCAAGAAATTTTCGGAAATATTTTGGAAACACTAAAAAAAATTGCTACATTAAGAAAAATAACAGCGTTTAAAGATTTTTTTTTAATTACGAAATTACACCTTATTTTCATTCCGTTTATTCAAAAATGAAAAAATTTCAATGTTGATCGAAAAGATGAAAATTTTGATCCATGAGAAATCAAAGTGCATACAAATTACACATTTGTTTTGGAGTCGTAGTAAATTCTTGGAATAGCTTCATTTATTTATTTATTTTTATTAACAACCATCAACACCCTCTCCCCTTTTTTAGAGTGAATTTTTAAAGTGACCTTACTGGAAGTTTGATTTTAAAAAATGACCTTATAAAATTTTAATTTTAGAAATAGCCTCCTATTTAGTTAATTAGTTAATAGGTTAATTATTTAGTTTAAAGTATAATTAATTAATCATAATTAAATTACTAAACAAACTAATTAAAATAAATTCAAAAAATGCTTGGGGCAGCACTTGGGCTCCCAGGTTGCCCAGGCGTCGGGAGCCCAAGCAGATTGTCTGGGTGCTTGGGCGCCCGAGATGCTCCGGCACCGGGTGCCCAAGCATATCTTAGGAAAAAAAGAAAGGAGGGAGAATAGAAGAGGGTGTATTGTGGGAGTAGTGTTGGTGAGTGTGGAGTTGATTTTTTGGGGAAAAATACATGAAACTCCCTTGTGTTCTGTGAAACTTGTAAGAAACTACCATGTGGATTAAGACCTAATGCGACTAGATGCAACCAACCGTTTCAATGAAATGATCAATATCTAAAGACTAATGGACCTCGACTTCCAAGGACCAAAGTTCACCTGGCACAACTCCAAGGTATGGAGCGACAAAAATTAGAGAAAGATTAGGAACGTAGCGTAGATCATTCTAAAAGCTAATGTGGCACCTCCATTTTTGAGAAGGAATATACCTAACACAAAGTCACGAACGCATTATGAACACAATGCGGTTCTAACCTGCAAGAAGGATGTTGTTGGCTCTTCTTTCAACAAGCCTTTCATATTCGACTTTGCACTGACCGAACATCCCGAATGTAACATGGATGAATCAGCTTATAAACAAATCAACTCAGATCAATACACCTTCACATACAGTAAAACAGAAAATGAACATACAATGATACAAATGTACAAAGTAAAAGTCAGCAACAAATTAAATTACATCAAATATTTGATACATCTATTCATCTCCTTAGAGACTACTTTTAGTTCAATGATCTTCTCCCACCAAGTATCAAATAAATAATTAGTACATCTACTTAGTCATTACTTATTACAAAAATAAACAAACAGAGCCCAAACAAAATTAAACATTTTGCACACTCAAGAATAAACTAAATAAAAGTAAATCAATAAATACAAATGAATTAGAAGCCATGAGATCTTCTTTCTTTCTCATGCTTCAAATCCCTCAATTTCTTCACACCCTAAAACTTGTGTAAATATCAACTGTCAGACGGAAAAAACAAAAACAAATACCGAGTTCTGCAGAGTTAATAAATCCGAGTCCTCAGTGCTGTTGCGATTTCCGAAGGTGCTCCAAAAGTGACGCTGCCTTCCTCTTTGCTCTTTCTGTCCCGTTTTTAGCAAGCTCGGAAAGAGGTATCACTGCACCAAGTCGACTCAAAAAAGCAAGATTCTCATTATCTCGTTTACACAATGAAAGTAAAATGGCAGCAGAATTTTCCTTATTTCTCGGCAAACCTGTCCTTAAAAGATCAATCAAAACCGGTATAGTACTAGCTCTCACAATTGCCACTTTTGCCTCTTGGTGGCTAGCAAGAACCGAAAGAATAGTTAGAGCCTCAACCCCTATACAAGTGCTAGAATCCGTAAGCATATTTAACAATGCTGTAATAATCCCTGCCCTTACTGCCCTTCCCTTGTTTCCTTGATATATACAAAGATTGAATAAAGCAGTAGCTGCATCCTTTTTCCCTCTTGAGCTTCTGTTTTTAAGTAAATTTACCAAAGCGGGTATCGCCCCAGATGCCCCGATTATTATTTTATTTTCATCGGCTAATGACAAGCTGAAAAGGGTAGCTGCAGCATTCTCTTTTGCTTCAGAGCTTCCGGATCTAAGGACTTGAACTATAGAAGGAATTGCATTGGCAAGCATAATGAGTCCTTTGTTGTTGTCGTAAATTGAAAGGTTAAGAATGGAAGTTACTGAATTGTCTTGGATTTGGACATCCTCGGATGTCAACAAGTTGACTAGGATTGGAATGGATCCGGCTTCTGCGAGTAAGATTCGATTGTCGGTACTTCTTTTGGAAAGTGACCGGGTTTCGGAAACTGCTGCTCGAATTTCTTCGATTGACCGACTAGAGAGTTTACGAACGAGGGATTCAATGGCTGCGATATCGTCTGTGACATCGCGAAATGAGCCGTCAGATTTTTTTATTTTCCCGCTCATTAGTGCCGTTGGCTGCTCTATGTTGTGTTTTAGACACCATTGAGATACTAAACTTCGAAGAACGTAATTTGGAGTTAGAGTGAGATGTTTAAGCTTTTGTTGGGTTTTTGGGCATGTTGTGTTGCCGCAATCTATCCATCGTTGTATGTAAGATCTTTCATAGGTCTGAAAGAGTGAAGAATAACTAATTTAGATGTATGACAGAAAGATCTTATATGGGCGCTATCATATATAGTAAAATGTTCATAACAATATATGACAGAAATAAATGCTATTTTTACATATAATCATAAATAGTCTAAGGGTTCAGTTTCCATCAAGTCAAAAAGAGAAACATTTCCACGTTATCGGTGGAAACATATGGAATTTTAATGCGCGAGTATCATGCATTTAAGTAGATCATTTTAACATTCATCCACGTTATTGGTGGAAACATATGGAATTTTAATGCGCGAGTATCATGCATTTAAATAGATCATTTCAACATTCATCTAACGCTTAATTCTTTTTTTTTCGATATGTTTATGTGCAATCAAAACAAAATAGGCTAAAAGGCAAGCTAATTACCTGCCCAGTGGCCACAATTACTGGATCCCGCATAAGTTCAAGAGATATAGGGCAAAGAAAATCATCCGGAATCACAGGAGAATCAGGCTTCTTGTTCTCCTCCATACTTTTGCAAGAAGAGTTATTAATACTTCCATTATCAGAATCTTTTGAGAAACCCACCTCAGAGTTCTTTAAACTTTCTTTATTTTCCGACCCATTGCCTTCAATAAAACCTTCGACTTTTTGTGTAACTTCAACATCAATGTTGCCGATATTTTCTATATGTAGAGTTCCAATTGACCTGTTTCTTGGTAGAAATGGGTCTATCTCTTTGTCCAAAGGCTGAGACAATGCTCTATGTAATAAGCTTGAATTTAGGGGCCCACCATATCTTTCAGTGGCCCTTCTCAACTGTGCCCTGACTAAATCAACCTGGAAAAGGGATTAGGTCAAATTTGAGTCCAATTTAAATAATACAGAAAAAATGTTTAAGAGAGTTGAAACTAACCTGTTCTTGTACTTCTTCCGATATGTCAAAGTTATCGTAAGGTAAGTTAGCCAATGCTTTCTCCAATTTCCACGTCACACATTGAAATTGGAAGTAATACTTCTTGGTTAGTCCATCCTTTAAACAAAGAAAAAGCAAAGTTCAGAAATTACAGAGCATAAAGACTATTTTCGAGAAGGAACACTCTTTCCGATAACTAACAACTCGTAGTAAGAAGCAAAAACCGAAAACTATTAGAATTTATACAATTGAGAAGCTTATGTATACAAAGTTAATGCAAATTTATATTGATTTGATTCTCCTCAAATGCTATGGAACTCTTTCAACAACCATTTTAATGAAGAAATTAAAAATAGTGAAAGAAGTGATTAAATGAATATAGGGCTGAAAATCAAACCGAGCCACCCGATACTCGACTCAAGCTCGTTCGATAAAAGCATTTGAGCTTGGTTTATCACACAAATCAATCAAGCTATAACATCATTTTTCTGTACAATAACTTTCAAAGCTCGGCTTGATAAGCTAAAATTTGATAAAATACATGTAAGCTACTCGATACTCGGCTCGAGCTCATTCAATAAAAGCTCGTTTGAGCTCAGCTAATTTGACAATCAAACCAAGCTCAAACACCAAATTTCAAGCTCAATAAATTTCAAACCAAGCTTGAACAGTGTGTCATTCGATATTACTCGACTCGATTACACCCATAAATGGATATAAGACGATTTTGATTATTTAACCATAAACCTCGGATAAATTTTATATATGCAGAAAGAGAATTTCAACACACAAACACACATAGAAAGAGAGAGATCTCAAATCAATTCTCCAAACAAACAGAGAACTTCATCTTAAATTCCTACTGCAAAAGCATATAAATTCCAGTATCACATTATTGCATACCTTATACAAATAAAATCCCAGATCAGATCAGAAGCAAGATAAACGAAACCATTATCACATTACTAAATACTAAAACTTTTCATAATCCCATTTCAATAGCTTCCATTACAGAAAACAGCTGAACAAAAGAAATGTACAGGTAAAAACAGAAAGAAAAAAATAATTACTTACAGAAGAAATCTTGGAATTGTGAAAATTATTAGCAGCAAAAATGAGTCTCTTTGAAGCCTGAAGAGCATGAGTTAGATCAGAGAATGAAAAATTAGAACCCACTTCACCATTTCCTCGAATTTTGGAATCCCTAATTTCTTCAAGCAAATGAGCTAAGAGTGAAACTCTACGGCTCAAATCCGAACAATCTTTCTTGAAGAAACCAGAGAAACCGCCGGCGGAGATCCGAACCACGTCGTGGATTAGGCGGAGGGGCGCCACCGTGGATTCCTCGCCGGCCATTTTGAGCTGGGAGTATTTGTGTGTGTGTTTGTGTGCGTGTTTCTAATTACAACCAAAATGCAGCAAAACACATTGTTTTAATGTGGACAATGAAATGTGATGAGCTTTTGAGGTTATACAGTTGGCATTTGTTCACTTTCTGAAATTTTTAATCAAAATTAAAGAGTTAAGTTAATGACAATTTAACCCCCGTGATATTCATAATGCTCAATTTACCCCTCTTATAATTTCTTAAAAGTTTTACACGTATTGCACTTTACCCCAATGAGTTATGATAATGTGGCAGTTTATCCCTATGTTATGATAAATGTGAAAATTAAGTCCATGTGTTATGATAAATATGACAGTTACGTTTATCTCCAATGTTATGATACCACACTTTTCATGCCCCTCAATATCGTCAAATATATTGTGAAACGAGCACGCACATCAATGTGAAACGCACATCAAATATATCTCCAAAATTAGTAGAAAAAAATAGATTGGCTTTTAACTTTTTAATTTGATTAAAAGATAAATTCTTGTTTCTTGGCAACTCACGCACATCAATGTGAATAAAATATATTGATATCTAAATTTTCAAAGATGTCGCCCACCCAATAAAAAAAAATGATGTCGTTGTAGTTAAAAACCTTTTTTACAGTGGGATTTCTACAACCTTTTTATAACAATTTTTTACACAAGAACTAATGATTACATCATTGAATTAGATATATATAACAATTCATACATGTCGTTAAGCTAAAAGAAAAAGGAAAAAACAAGTTCACTAATAATTCTCTTGGACTATAGACTTATTATATAATTATGTGTATATATAAAAAAAACTTCTAATAATTTCAAATATTAAATTTTACATTTTACAATTATTATACTCCTATAATTATTGACCCCACAAACAAATTTGTTGGGTATGTCCATGCATATATCCAATTTCAATCCTATCATTCGATATGGGGCCGAAGACATCGGTCATGGTCGAGTCGGGCCGGGGGCCTATGCTCCGGCTCTACCTCCTTAGTTCCGGGCCAGATCGATCTAAATCTATTCGTCAAGTTTGTTTGAAAGTTGTCCAACCAACTTGAATTGAAGTTTATACAATTGTTTGTTAATGAGAAGGGGCCATATTCACTGATTGGGACGCAGTTAATGCACAATGTTGAGCAGCCCTTGTCTAAGCAACACACCACGTTCAAATGCATCCCCACATTTCAATTACTATTTTTTTTTTTTTTTTTAATCCATGGTCTTAATAGATCTCTTGTGATATTTAATAAACGGTCTTTCAATTTTCTTTTCCTTTTATGGTTTTTCATTTGGTAATATGTGATTCAAATTTGTGACCCAAAACTAGAAAAACCAACACCTTTGCTGCTTTTGTTTCCAAGTTTATGATATACTCCCTTCGTTTTTAAAAAAAAAAACTGTTCACTTTTATTTGTCATTTTAGAAGTTGAATGAAAAAATTAATATTTTTTTACTAATTTTACTCTTTTTGTTAATGCTTATAATTAATGCTAATTAATCATGTGGTTATTTGATTAAGAGGGTGTTTTGGGGTTTTTGCTTCAATAAGTGATTATTGATTACATTTTTTAATCGGTGTGTTCTCTTCAAATATTACGTACATGTGAAACGAGCACCACGGAAAAATTTCTTCAAATGCAAATATATTGTTCTCTTCCTTCTATCGTCAAATTCATTTGCTATGCACTCAGAATCTGTCTTGATGTCAGCAACCTCACAAGCCACAATGACCTCCAGAAATGCAAATGAACCACTAGCCCGAATTCCCCTGAGTGAAAAAAGGTTGTAGCTTTAGAATTCAAGTCAGTTGTTTACCACTAAGTTTGGGAGGACTTTAAAAGGAAAACACTGTAGTTTAGGTGCAAAATTTATAACAAAAAACTCTTGAAAATCAGATGTGTAATATCGGAAATAAATGAAACAAAGAGGAATGCAGACTTGAAACGTCTGCAAATCAGATGAGTAGTATTGATGACCAAAAAAGAGAAAATTAAAAAAATAGAGAAGGGGGGATGCGGCATAGCTACACAATTGAATTAATGTGAAGCCAGGAAAGCAACAAAAAAAAAAAAAAAAAATTGAACTGTTTACTATAAAACCAACATACAGTTATATCCTCAACACACTCGAGTTCCATTCATTGTAAAAGGAAGTTCTGAAAAAAAAATTGTAATCATAGATTTCAGTCCCTGATAATATTTAAGAAGCCTAGTTGGAATGGAACCTTAGTACTAAAAGAAGAATGCTACCAAAGCATAAGGCAATCTGAAGGAACTAAAAAAGCTGACCTTCTCAAAAAAAGAAACGGAGAGACATAAAGAGAGAAAATTGAAAACAAGGTTGTCTTTCATCAATATGTAAAAGTATGGAAATATCCCTATTCAAAATAATACTATGACTTTAATCAAGCATGATTATTGGTTAAGTCACAACACGGTGATATGCTGGAAAAAATAACCACGCCCAATGAATCAAATCAATATCTTGGGAAGCTACAGCCTACAAAATAAGTAGTGGAAATCTTCCCTTCCCTTATAAAAGAGCAAAAAAGGATCTATGCATAAGAACTGAGTCCTAAAAATAAAGTATTGGACATCAACCAACAGAGACGAGGACTTTAAGTTGATTGATTGTAAACAAGGATTTATGCATGAGAACTCTGAGTCCTACAAATAAAGTACAGGACATCTACCCTTCTATCCTGATTTTGAAACAGATTATCCAGAATGATAAATTGTTGATGTTAAAGATAATGATTACAGATAAGTCCTGAGTATGAAAGCTGACCTTGAGGACATGATTCTCCCTACAAAGATCAAGTATTGTCCATCATCAATTTCCACCTCAGCATTCTGTAAATCAACATAGGTGCGAGGAAAATGGTGTAGCAGTTTCCGTAACTACAAGTAAACAAGCAGATACATCAGGCTTCAACATCTAAGGTGAAATGCACTGGTCCCCAGTTAATTTTTAAGTGGCTCACCGTGTGAAAACCACAGTTTTCTAGCTGACTGAGCTGTCGTCTGTTCAGCCCAGGTATGCAGCTGATATGTTTATCAAGAATTTCTGCCACTGATATGTCAGTTTCTTGGGTCTCAGGCCCGACAATGCTGCAAGGTTTACCTACAGTCGATTGTAAAGCATCCATTCTTTCTGTTTTCCAATCTGATGACTGGGAATTCATGGTAGACTCTTCGACTTTTTCTTCCAGGAGATAAGAAGCATTGGTATCTGAAATCTCTGCATATATAGAATCTGGAGTATGATACAAACAATTCGGATCCACCCAATTTGCATCAATACGACTAGGAAAACATCCTTCCAGAATTTGGGGTATTAGAGATTCTGTGGTTTCAGAATAGCAAGTGATACCATCATACAATTCCACACTAGGAAAGTGACCCAACTTAATGCAAGGGAAATGTTTCTGTGCCAAGGCGGCATTAAAATCAAAACTTCTGCCATTTAGATTATCACGGAACTTCTCTCTGGATCTCTCATTGCCTATTAGGCCATCAAGTCCACTGTAACCAATCAAAACTGATTCCTACAAGCAAATCAAGTCGCAAGATAATGAAAACTCCAATATAGTACAAAAAGCATATTCTCAACATGCATAAGAAATTAATTCTTGCAGATTCTCAACTGGATTTAACATTAATTGCAAGAAAAAGTTGTTTCAAGAATAAAATGAAGCCAAAAAAAGGAGAGTAAACAAGATAAGGAGATGCATTAGGTTAATCAAAATTTAGAAATTAAGTCAGCATAGAAGAAAATATGTATCTCGTGTATGAACACATGCATAAAATTGCCACATCTTATCAAGCATCTTTAAATGATTTAAGATGCTTACCTTTTCATAACCATCTACATCCTTCAAAAACTTTTCTGGAAACTTGTGCTTTGAACGGAAGCATAGTGGAATAAAATTATTAAACCTACATGAAATTTAAGAGAGTTTAAATGGTATTCGTCAAAAGAATCTTTACAATTGGACAATTCTAATAATACCTCAGGCTTCTGCCAATTACATTCCTATATGCTCTCTCAGCTTCAAAACATACAGCATGTCTCAAGCATTTGTCACTGAAACCCTGATAAAAGGAAGTTCATTCTGGGAATTGTCATTGTTGCTTAGTAGTCTTGAATACAGAGCCTAAGTAAAGCCAAACCAACACAGGATCTGACTCATGCATACATATACATAGTAAAAGCTAGTGTTTCTTTCACATAACCTTTATGCTCAATCTGGGCACTTTGATGTTGTCAAGGTTGAAACGATAAAACGTCTTTGAGTCTAGTTGATGAGAGTTCACAGAATTTTCTGTTACTGAATAGGATTTATATAAAAATGACTTGGAGGAGTACATTTTACCTAACTTGGTTATGTATACAGAATAAGGATAGGCTCTGCGAAGTATGCTTTTTGATGAGGTTAGAAGTAATTACATCTAAAGTGTGGCTTTGTAAATGTCATCGTAGTACAAAATAATCTGTAAAATTCAGAGTAATACTCAGAGTAATTATAGAAAATGTAGGAGATTATTTCAAGAACATCTTTTATGTGAAAGAAGATATTAAAATTCGCGGGAAATGGGATACTGAGAATGATGATTCAGATTTCTAGTCACTTTTTTATTCAGCAGTGAACTATCAAAATTCTTGCATTCTAATGAGTTTATTATGCGCATGTTTTACATTAACCTTATTCATACAGGCTAGTATACTTTTTTTATTTCTGTAACAATATCATCACAGCCCATTTTTGTCCTCTCTGCAATCTTTTACATGTGTTAATAATTTCAGGTATTCAAAATTACATATTTGTCAAAAGAACCTGAGCATAAGAAAAAGAGTAACGGAGGAAGAGAAAACTCATACCATACTACACAAATGCACAACCGAGACTGCCACCGACATACAGCAGAATTACAGCATGCATTAAAATGTTTCTAAATCAACTTCGCAAAAGGTGTTGACCACAATTTTAGAACAATGACGAAACCATTGTCTTCCTTATCTTTCCATCTCTGTGAAAACAAGTGCAAAGAGGCTTATTCAGACATAAACCATGCAGCATCCATGGCAGTTTCAGAATTCTCAACATAGGACTGAAAATAAAACCATAGATTCAACTTTCGATCAAAAAAAGCTCTCTTGAGCTCGATTCATCACAAAATAAAACTTATCTAAGACATCATTCATCACTCTATAGTAGCTTATAAAATACAGCTGTAAACTAAAAAATATTACAAGATATATGAACATATCAAGCTGTTCAAAATTGGCCTATATGAACTCAAATAAAACTCATCAAGCTCGAATCATTCAGTAATCAATTTCAAACTCAATAAAAAATTCCAAGCAACTAAACTGAAATAACTCATTTACACCTCTATCTACAACCCCGATTCTATAGTACAATAATGCATAGGTGAACCCCTTCTTAAATCATATCACAAAAAAAAAAAAAAAAAATTCAGCCTAAATTGAACATATTACATTAAAATCTTAGTTGGGGCGAGTAAATTACCCTAATTAATGCTAAGAAGACAACAAATTGGGTCTTCACTTCTCCATCTCCGTCGCAATTGGTGTGTGCGTGAAGTTGGTTATGAATAGAGAATTATTTGAAATATTTGTTCGATAGAACGTTCATGAATGAGAGGATAAAATAAATACTAATTTTTCAAAAAAAAAAAAAATATATATATATATATATATATATATATATATATATATATATATATATATATATATATATATATATATATATACTATTCAGGTTATATTACTTGTTTATCCATATTTTAATTTGATGTCTGAGTTTGGAAGATTTTGAATTTATCGAAAAGAAATATATTCGTGAAATGCCTTTTGATATCAAAATCTTAGATATTATTTATTGGAGTATTTTTACTCATATTTATCAAATTGTTCAATTCTTTTATCGATGTATTACTAATAGACTTTTTTTTTTGGGGTAAAAATCAATTTACTAATTTAATATTTGAAACTTTTGTTTCATGTTAATATATAGTATATTTCATAAACAGCAAGTCTGTGATTTTTATTTTTATATATTCGTGAAATGCCTTTTGATATCAAAATCTTAAATATTATTGAATATACATATGAGTAGTTCTTTTTTCTAGTGAAATGCCTTTTGATATCAAAATCTTAAATATTATTGAATATACATATGAGTAGTTCTTTTTTCTAATGAAATATAAGATCGTATATATAAAAATAAAAATCACAGACTTGATGTTTATGAAATATACTATATACTCTAATTTCTTGTAGTTTTTGTGTTTTGGTTTTTAATTGACCTATAAATATTGTGTGGAAGATTGAACCCATAACATATTAATATACTCACATTAACATGATTCTCGTCATTTTAACTAAATTGGAGTATTTTCTTAAAACAAACTAGGTAGAAAAAGATCAAAGAATAGAAATTTATTGGTGGACATTTTAGACGTAGTTTAAGAACAGCGTATATTTTTATATATTATAAAATTAATTTTATCTATGAATATGTGAATAAAACTATATTTCTAATAAATGTAGTGCATTTTGTCTATTTTCTAATTAACAACAAATACAACACTAATATACTAAAGGCTATTCAGCCAAATATCCCTTAATTCAAACTGATTCAAACCCTAATTCCCCAAATAATCATAAACCCCTTTTTTCTTCCTAACGTCGTGACTCATGGATATTACGGCAATGAATGTCAAAGAATTCATCGCGCATCTGAACGGACTTGATGAAATTCAGAAACGAACAAAACTGATGTTGAAATACAAAGCTGTGATCGAAAAACATATCAAACTGATAAATGAACTTGGAAATTCTCAAGCATTTGTAATCAGACTTCTGGAGGAATCAATAGTTAATATGACAGATGGCTTTTCCCAGGGAATCGAAGATTGGATGAAAGCCAAGGAGAAAAAAGAAGAAGATGAGATCTCGGAGAGAAAGTCTGGAAAATCAAAGCGTTCGTCAAAAGTATGGACCGATGAGATGATTGACGTCTTCCTGGCAACCATTATGGATCTCGGAGGCCTTGAAGGTATGTTCTCCTCCTAGTACACGTTTATATATGTATTTGAAGAAATTCCATAATTTTTATGATGATGCTGTTAGAATCAGTGATAGATATCAATACCAAATCTAACTAAATCAACCAATTAATCACCCAAGGAATCAATAAAACAGTGACAAACAACTCAATCAAGAACAGTAGAGTTAATTGCAATAATCAAGCTCCAAAAACGGATCAATGTTTCCAGTAGTTAAGCTCATGATCTGAGCTGTGTTCCCCTTGTTTTGTACCCAAGATAAGCTAAGCATGGACAATTCTGCAGGTTTAGAAAGAATCTTGTTCATGTTACTCCCTTTTACTACCTTTACAGAAGGTGGGCTCCCCCTTAATGACACCTTCTTGTTGTTAACTGTGAACTCCATAGTTAGCTTACCAAAGTTCCATTTAATGTCCCCCAGTGTTACTAACCACTGAACCCCCAATACTAGGTCACACCCACCTATAGGCATTACTAACACATCACTTATGAATTCAGTACCATGCATTTTCCATTTGAAATTTTTACATAAATGGTTACTGTAAACTTTGTTCCCATCAGCTACAGCTACTGTAAATGCAGGAGTAGGAATAAGCTTGCATCCTAGCTTCCTTGCAACATCAAGGTCTAAGAAGTTATGTGTACTACCTGAGTCTACTAGTATGTGTACTGATTTGTTTTCACAAGTTCCAGTCATCCTCATAGTGGTGAAATTCTGAATTCCTGCCATTGCATGGAGTGATACCAAGGGTGTTGTATTATCCCCTTCTACTTCCTGCTCTACTTCAGTTATGGGATCCTCACTTTCATCCACTTCTTCTACATCCATTATGAAGATTTGTTTTCTCTTATTACATTGATGACCGAAGGTATATTTGTCATCACACCAAAAACAAAGACCCTTAGCCCTTTTTTCATCCATTTCAGCTGTGGATAACAATCTAGAGGTCCTATTTGGATTTTTGATGGGTGGTGTTCCCCCTTTGTGCATAGGTGTGGGTAGGAGAGGAGTTCTATTAACTGTGTGATTCATCTGTCCCTTTTTGTTCATAGCTAGATTGGATTTCTCTTGCATTCTTGCTAATGAGTACGCCTTCTGTAAAGATTTAGGAGCAAAGATTCTGATAGGATACTCTATGTCCTCCTTTAGTAGCTGTCATCTATATACACACATATACATATTATATATATATATATATATATAAAAAATTTAATTGTTGTGTAATAGATGAATTCAAGTATATTGCTGTAGACACCTCTGATATTTGCATGGATTCCATTGATTAAAAACTTTTAGAGTATGGTACACCTGTCACGGACTTGAAACTTCTCGAAAGTACCGTGCGGCACTTAGCTACGTACCCCTCTAGCGATGCTCCGCCCCTCCGTCGGAAATTGGCTAAGTCAGCCTCCCTTGTCCCTAAGTAAGGTTGTTAAGGAAGTGTGGGTGGGAAAGTAGAGTGCACAAGTGAAAACTTTAAGGGAATGCTCTTTATATTGCTTGGAGAATGCTTTACAACTTGGTAATTTACAAATGAGGGCTCCTACCTATTTATACAACTAAGGTGACCTATCTAGAACCTTTACTACATCTAAGATCCTTCTACAAAAGTCCTATCTACAAGTCCCTACATTATTCTACAACATTCCACAATGTTCTAGTACATGCTACTACATACTACTACTTATTTCTAGAACCTTCTACAAGGTTCTCCGTCTTTCTAGAAGGTTCCCCAACCTTCTAGAATCTTCCACACTCTTCTAGAATATTCCGGATCCCTCCGGAACCTTGTAGCACCTTCCGGAATCCTCCGGAACCTTGTAGAACATTCCGGAACCTTGTGGAATACTCCGGACCCCTCCGGAGACTTGTAGCGCATTCCGGACCCCTCCGGAACCATGTAGAATACTCCGGACCCCTCCGGAGTTCTCTTGAGCGTCCCGGACCCATGTAGAATCCTCTGGAACTTCCCGGAACCTCATATGGCCTGTTTGGTTCTTTAACTCACCCGGGCCGCGCCCTGGGTGCCATGATCCGCTTCCGGCAAACTCTCTAGCCTTGCCGGCAGTCCCATTATGTCCCTCTTGGCCCTTGCCTCGGTCATACGCCTTGTCCGCTCGGCCTCCGTGGTTGGGCAAAGTGCCGGGGCTTGACATCCTCCCCCACCTATGCCATCGACGCCCTCGTCGATGTGCTGCCTTTGAGTTGGCTCCTCGAGCCTTTCGGTTATGTCCCACGCCCCCCTGTCGTGGCTTGTTGCTTGTCGGTCTCCCATGGTCCATCATCGTGATGAGACGCAGCACCGACACCCTCGCTGTCCCGTACGATGATTTCTCGCACGGTATCATCATCGGCTTGTCCCTGTCCACGATGAATAAAGCATTTATATGCGGTATGACAAAGCCGTTTACCTTGCGGAAGAAGTCGAGACCCAACACCATTTTGTGGTCATCTAGTGGAGCGATGATGAAGTCGGCTTGACCCTTCCAATCTCCAACGCGCACGTCCACCTCGTGTGCTGCGCCGTTGATTTGCTTTGCCGTCCCACTTGCTCCCTTGACCCAGCCTTCCGTTTTCTCGACCCGAAGTCCTAGTCGCTTTGCCTCCTTAGCGGGTAAAATGTTGTGCGTAGACCCGGTGTCCACCAACGCCTTTGCCGGTTTCCCATTGACAAGGGCATCCACGTACAACAACTCATGATTGTGTTGCAGCTTGACCTCGGCAGATATGGTGTTGAGGAGTTGAAGTGATCCTAACCTGTGAGTGGTGTCCTCGGGTTGCTCCTCCGGATCACTCGGGTGCTCAACTATTGCCGAAAGCGATCCTAGCTTCGGGCAGTCCCTCATCCAATGCGGCCCTTTGCATATGGTGCACCCTGTCCTCGGAAAGATTGGCTTCTTCCTTTCCTCATATGCGGCTCGCCCAGTGGATGGTCTATGTTGGCTCTCCGGCCGTTCCTTATCTCGGGAAGACGATCCTCCACGATCTGCCTCTCCCCCACCTTTTCCCGAGTTATCCCGCTCGGTCTTCCCCTTGGAAGAATGATAGTCCCTTTGGTACTCGGTCAGTGCTTCGGCGACTGCGATGGCCTCATCCAACGTCTCCACGTTGCGACGTTGTACCTCTTGCTTAGCCCAATTTTGAAGGCCATCGATGAAGTTGAACATCAAGTCCTCGTTGTCCATAGTCGGGATCTGAAGCATAAGGGTCGTGAATTCATTGACATAGTCGGGAATACTACCCCGTTGCTTCAACTCCTGCATCTTCTTGCGCGCATCGAACTCGACGTTCTGTGGGTAGAAGTGTTTCTTGAGTTCTCATTAACTAATCTAAATAGCATTCCTAGTCCTAGAACTTTAACTAAATTATAAAAGTTTTCTAATTTGAGTGTAAGACTTTAATTATTACAAGTATATATTACAAAGCTTAATGATAAAGTTGAGATCCTTAAAAGACCTTAAAACACCTTAGTGAATTGACTAACTCATGATAATGAATGTAAATTTCTTATACATAGAATATGGATATTCGTTTCCTACGTGGATGGATGTACGATAGAGTTAATCGCGCCAACAAAACTCTTAAGGAGGAATTCAAGAGTGGGGTATACGGGTTCATCGACCATGCTATGTCGGTACCTGGACTTGTATCATCAACTAATGAAATTAGGTGTCCTTGTCGGAAATGTGGAAATAAAAAATACATTAAATGTGATGTTGTGATAGTACATTTGTGTAAATGGGGATTCAAGGAAGACTATTGGTACTGGACTTCACACGGTGAGGTTGACCCAGCTTGGGATAATAACAATGTCGAAGCTTCTAGTAGTGGTCATTTTTTTCATATTGAGGGTAACAACCGATACGAAGACCTTGTACATGATGCTATGAGGGATGCTGTGCAGTTCTTTGAAAACAATATCAACGTTTCCACGACTTGTTAACGGCTGCTCAAGCACCTTTGTTTCCCGGGAGTGTGCAAACTGACTTGTCTTTTTCCCTTAAGATGATGACTATAAAAGCCGAATGTAACATGACACAAACATGCTATGATCGGGTATCAAACCTATTCAAAAATTCACATCCTGAAGAGAATTACATTCCCGATAGTTTTTACGAAGCTAAGAAGTAGATTTCGAAGCTTGGACTAACTTCAGAAAAGATTGATTGTTGCATAAACGGGTGCATGTTGTATTACAAAGAAGATGCGCATCTGCAAATGTGTAAGTTTTGTAATGAAAGTCGTTTTAAGAGCGGTAAAAGGAATAAACAAATTCCAAGGAAAAGAATGCATTACTTGCCGCTGATTCCTCGACTAAAACGATTGTATGCATCCCATCAGTCAGCACCTCACATGTGGTGGCACTTTGAGAATAAAAGGGAGGAAGGTGTTATGTGTCACCCATCCGATGGAAAAGCGTGGAAGAATTTTGATGAAGCTTATCCAGATTTCGCGGCAGATCTGAGAAATGTGAGACTTGGATTGTGTACAGATGGATTTAACCCATTTAATGTTAATGAGCCATATTCTTGTTGGCCAGTTATCGTGACCCCTTATAATCTCCCACCAGAGATGTGTATGACAACGCCATACATGTTCTTAACCTGCATAATTCCTGGACCACAAAATCCAAAAGATAGGATAGATATTTATTTGAAGCCACTAATTGATGAATTGAAACTTTTGTGGGAAGACGGGGTGGAAACATAGGATATCTCTTCGAAGAATAATTTCCAATTGAGAGTCGCGCTCATGTGGACTATCAACGATTTTCCTGCTTATAGCATGTTATCCGGATGGATGACATGTGGGCGTTTGGCATGTCCCATTTGTATGGAGAACTCTAAAGCGTTTTATCTTAAAAACGGCAGAAAAATTTCATGGTTTGATTGTCATCGCCAATTTTTACCTCAAAATCACCCATTTAGGAATTCTCGTGACAAATTCACGTCTGGAAGAAAGGAAACGTCTAATGTTCCTCCTAGGTTGGATGGTCATGAGGAGTTTTGTAGAGTTGAGCATTTGCCCAGCATCGAAGAGTTGCATCCAAACAACAGGAGGATATCAGGGTACGGTGAGACGCACCATTGGAACAAGAAAACCATATTTTGGGAGTTGCCTTACTGGAAGGACAATTTGGTTCGTCACGACCTAGATGTCATGCACATTGAAAAAAATGTGTTTGATAATGTACTTAACACGATTATGGACATCAAAGGTAAGACGAAAGATAATGAACAAGCAAGAAAAGATTTGGAAATTCATTGTAGAAGGCCGGAATTACACTTACAAACTACCAATGAAGGAAAAGTTGTTAATCCCAAGGCGAGTTATGCTTTCTCAAACGGTGACAAACAAACTATTTTGAAATGGATTGAGAATGTAAAGATGCCTGATGGTTATGCTTCCAACCTGTCGAGATGTGTGGACAAATCAAACTTAAAATTGCGGGGAATGAAAAGCCACGATTGTCACGTGTTTATGCAACGGTTGCTTCCTACTGCGTTTAGTTTGTTGCCGACAAATGTGTGGAATTCTTTAACTGAGCTTAGTTTGTTCTTTAAAGACATATGCTCGACTGAATTGCACACTGGTAAATTGCGTGAATTGGAACAAAATATTCCCGTTATCTTGTGTAAGCTGGAACAAATATTTCCATGTGCTTTCTTCGACTCAATGGAGCATTTGACAGTACACTTGCCATTCGAGGCACTTATATGTGGTCCCGTTCAATAGAGATGGATGTACCCTTTCGAGAGGTAATTTCAATATCTACCTAACTTTTTCGACAGAGTTATGATTCTTCCAAATTCTTTTATTCATATATGTGCACTCATTCTACTTAGGTTTCTACACAATTTGAAAGGCATGGTTAAAAATAGAGCTAGAGTAGAGGGCTCTATCTATGAAGCGTACTTAGCACAAGAAGCGTCATATATCGCATCTTACTATTTTGAAAGTGACGTTCAAAGAAAGAGTACGATGAAAAAGCGAAACGAATTCTCTGGAGGTGTGAACTATACATCGAGCACACTGTCTGTATTTAAACAAACTGGTGGGCCAGCCGGTATATGTGTGAACAAGTGGATAGACGGAGCACAACAAAAAGCAGCTCATTTTTATGTCTTGATGAATTGTGATGAAGTATTGCCGATATTAGTGTAAGTGACTTTACTAAATTCTCTGATACAAGTCCTGCTTTAGGCACTTATTTTTTACTATCTATGAGATTGACAGGACTTTTAAAAATGGTATCCATGTTTTATGGCCCGATCTAAGTGACGAAGCTATCGACAAATCGGGTGAAGATAACTTTGCAGACTGGTATAGAACTTATGTAAGTCATCAATCAATAAATCTTTGTCGCTTTAAATAAATATTATCATACAAATCATTCCTAAAATTGTAGTTTGTTAATTGAATAGGTACACCATCCATCAAACAACATACGAAATCAGTCCCTTATTAATTTGTCGTGGAACCCGAGTTTAAAAGTAAAATCATGGCGAAAATACAAAGTTAATGGGTTTGCATTCCATATAAATGAATTGGGGGAAGAATGGGTGACTTATAATGCCGGTGTCTGTGTAAGAGATGAAGACTCGACCAAATATTATTGGGTGCTTCGAGAAATTATTCAATTACAATATCCAGGTTTTGAGGATAATACAGTTATATTGTTTAATTGTAAATGATTTAATTCAGTTTCTAATAGAGGAATTAGGAGACATCCACGGTACGGAATTATTGAAATCAATGTCAAAAAGGATTATCCTAAAGATGAGCCGTTCATACTCGCTCAACATGCCTCTCAAGTTTTCTATCTCCCATACCCGAGTAAGAAAAAAGATAAGATCAACTGGCGTGTAAATCAACACAAGGCCAAGGAGTAGAATCGACCAACGATATAATGTGTTACAAGAACCAAACATAGTGTCCCCTTCAATAATCAGTATTGACCCCCAAGAACAAGATGAAGAAGCAGCACCGATCCAAGTAGAAGTCCATGGTGATATAGAAGAAGAAGATGAACCCGAAGGCGAAGTAGAAGAAGGAATTGAATCAGAAGAAGAAACAGAAGATGAAGTAGATGAAGAATTTGAAACAAAAGAAGAACAAGAAGACGAAGACGACATGGATGTCGAAGATGACTAATAAATAATTCGAAATAAACTTATTGGATTGTAATTGATACATGACTGGAATTTTGAATACATCTATTTATCATAATTTTGAATACATAATTTTGTTCATTTATATCACTTTACTTCTCATATATGTACTTTTATTTATCATAATTTTGAATACATCTATTTGTTCATTTATATCACTTTACTTCTCATATATGTACTTTTATTTATCATAATTTTGAATACATCTATTTGTTCATTTATATCACTTTACTTCTCATTACATATACTAACATATTTTTTCATAAATGTAGATGTCATCTATGGATGAAGGTAGAGGTATACGTAGAGGTAGTGGGAGAGGTAGGGGTATCACAAGGACCTCCAGTCCGAACATTGATGTACAGAGGGAGACGGCGCACATTCCTCCGTCCGACATTCCTATATCAGCTTCTTTAGTTAGCACTAGTTCATTTTCTATCAGCCGACCATGCGGACATGATTCTAGTTCTTCTCACCCTCAGTCTGAGGAAGCAGGGCATAATGTACCTGATACAGAGGCACCAGTTGACAGGAGGATATACATATGTCCTACCGTTGACAAATAGTGAGTCATTTGAATTTGTGTTAGTTTATTCCCATTACGGAGTTGATGTATAATAGTTTGTTCTCGTATGCAGTTTTGGTCCAGTGGACCATAATCGAGCAGCTGTCAAGAAAATAGGAGAAATTATTAGTGGAAACTATACTGGAGCTGCCTCGACCTATACCGAGCTCGAGGAGAATGTTAAGGAGATGTGGTTTGGCGAATTCAAGGTATGGTTTTAATTAATTTATTATACGTGTTTATCCCTATCTTATGTTCGAATAACATAAACTTGCAGAGATGTTTTCGTTGGAATGCTGAAGATGAAGGAAAAATTAAGGGGATATTTAGTACACGAATCGGAAGAGCATTTTCTCAAAAAATGTATAATGTTCGAAAGAAAGCAAAGAAGCCAAATTATATGAATGACGATGATCATAATGCCTTGAAAGATTTGTGGTCGTCAGATGCATTCCATGAAAAAAGTCGAAAAGCCAAGCAAAATCGAGCGGCAGATACTGGTGGAAGTATAACTCATTTCAGTGGGACTAAAAATCGTATGAGACGTGAAGATGACTTGGTAAGTTGGATGTATTTTCTTTTTTTTTAATATCACTTGTTCACATTAAATGTTTAATCATATTTTGACTTTTCAGCGGAAAGAATTACATCGTGCACCTCGACAAGATGAAAGTTTTTTCACTCAATATGCAAAAAAGAATGAAAATGGGGAAGTACAACAATGGGGGAATCGAAAGGCGGAGAATGTTTACGTAAGTTGCATAATATAAATAATTTTTCTTTCACCTACATACTTTAAGTTATTTTTAGACAAACTTGTTTAATTATTGTAGACTGGATATATGGCGAGTATAAGTAGTCAAGCATCGAATTCAGAAGAAGGAAATGAACCATCTTGGCCGCCACTTGAAGATCAATTGAAGGTATAATTAAATAATCCATCTCCAATTTAACTTGTCTTTTTATATTTTATGTTTGTTAATACTTGAATAATAACTAAGTTGGGAACTGTTTTTAAACTTTCAGATATGGGCGGAGACACGAGGTGTGTCTAAGAAGGGAACTGTTTACGGACTTTCACGCCAGGCTTCCCAAGTACTTCCCACACGTTCTGCACGTACTTCGAGTACTCCCGCAGCTGATAATGGGCAAATTTCAGAGATATTAACTGAGTTAGCTTTTGTCAAGGAAAAAATGTTGACGCTTAATGAAGACCATAAAGCCGAACTTGAGAGACAAAGGGAAACGCGCCAAAAAGAGATGGAAATTCAAAGAATGATGTTCGCCAACTTCTTAGCAGTTCAAAGTCAAAGGGGAATATCTCAAAGTTCACAACCGATAGTTTCCCAGCATCAGGTGGGCACATCTCAGTCAGGTATGGTATATTCACACTTTCCGGGAATTTTGGCACCAAATACTTTCCCAATGTTCTTCAATGTACCCCCTGCAGCTAATCCACAACCATCTAAAGCCCCGTCTCAGTCTCAGCCCCCGGCTCAACAAGGTCATGGAAATGACACTTGTGTTCCCGAAACACAAGATAATTAGTTTTTCTTGTTTCTGATTGTTATGTAGAACTTAGATTTGTAGTACGTAATTGGAGTTATTTACTTTAATTACTGATTGTATTTTGATTTTCTACGTAGTTGGATGTATTGAATATTGAATGTTTCATTAAAATGTTTGATTGTATGTTTTATTAAAATGTTTGATTGTATGTTTTATTAAAAAAAATTTGAATGTTATATATATTTATTATTTGTAAATGTAATTTAGGTACAATGACAAAAAAAAAAAAAAAGGAAAATGAAAATTTCGACGGATGCAAAATTCCGTCGAAATTGTATATCTTGTGTATATTTCGACGGAATTAAATGTCCGTCGAAATATACACAATTTCGACGGAAATACATTCCGTCTAAATTTCTGTCGAAATACATTCCGTCGAAATTTCCGTCGAAAATTCGGTCGAAATTTTGATTTCTACGACACTTTCGACAACCCTTTTCTGTCGAAATGTCTGTCGAAATTTCCGTCTAAATTTTGCTATTTTCTTGTAGTCATCCATGCAAAGACCTTCGGTTTTGAGAAAAAAAATTTAACATTCGGTACGGTACAAGATGGTCCGGTACGGTTTTGAAAACTATGTGCACCCCTAGACACATATACATGATATGGTAGAAGTTTTGGAGCATAATCTTAAGCATACAAAAATCACCATTAAAGTTCAAGCATATATGAAAATAGTCCTTCATTTTTGGTTTATTAATGTAAATTTTTTGAAGGTTTGATACCAAATGTCTAAAGTAGGTAAAAGTTTGATATAAAAAACGCAATTCCTTCATTGTAAAAATCTCTATTGCTACGTGTTAGTTGAATTACAAAACTGAAATCATAATTATGAAAGTTGTAGATGAGATCATAACTTGGTAACAAAATATGATACCCAAAAATTTTGAAGTTCTGGTTTCATGATCATGGAAGAAAATTTATGATTCATTCTGATTAAGCTTCCTTTCTATTAATCTAGAAGATTTTCTCATATACAAAGAAATGATTCAGTTCTAGAGCTAAATATCATAATTCTCGAACGAGTAATCAAAACGATTTTGGAGCATCCTCAACCTTAGGTATAGTTCCTCCAATTATCGTAATAGCAAGTACTTATTGACACGCTCTAATATGATCAGATTTGTAAGTAAACATCCCTTGTAAAATATGAACAACACCAAATTGTACTAGTGTTTGTAGTTAATTTATCATTATACTTTATTAGCATTTGAAAATTTATAACGTTTTAATGTATTCACCAATATCTTAATTTTAATCACATAGTTAAAAGTTGTTAAAAATTAGACTCTTGCAATATATATTACTTTTTTTTTAGAAATCAATATATTACTAAATAAATGAGTAAAATTTGAAGAAAACCATGGGTCAAAATTTCATTTTGAAATGTATGTTTCGCTCAGTTAAATACTGAAAACTTTTCAAGAATTTTTCGGAAATGTTTTGGAAACACGAAGAAAAATTGTAAAAAAAGTGTTGCTAAATTAAGAAATATAATAGCGTTTACGGAAATAAAATTGTTACGAAATTATACCTTTATTCCAAAATGAAAAAATTTCGATGTTGACCGAAAAGATGAAAATTTTGATCCATGAGAAATCAGAGTGCATACAATTACACATTTGTTTTGGAGTCGTAGTAAATTATTGGAATAGCTTCATTTATTTATTTATTTTTATCATCAACTATCAACACCCTCTCCCCTTTCTCCGCGTGAATTTTTATAGCACTTGGGCTCCCAGGTTGCCCAAGCGTCGGGCGCCCAAGCAGATTGTCTGGGTGCTTGGGCGCCCGGGATGCTCCGGCACCCGGCGCCCAAGCATATCTTAGGAAAAAAAGAAAGAAGGGAGAATAGAAGAGGGTGTATTTTGGGAGTAAAGTTGGTGAGTGTGGAGTTGATGAGAAATGTTATTTTCTAGGGAAAAATACAAGAAACTTTTATTGTTCTGTGAAACTTGCAAGAAACTATCCTGTAAATTAAGACCTAATGCGACTAGATGCAACCAACCGTTTCAATGAAATGATCAATACCTAAAGACTAATGGACCTCGACTTCCAAGGACTGAAGTTCACCTGGCACAACTCCAAGGTAAGGAGCGACAAAATTAGAGAAAGAGAAAGATTAGGAACGTAGCGTACATTCTAAAAGCTAATGTGGCACCTCCATTTTCGAGAAGGAATATACCTAACACGAAGTCACGAACGCATTATGAACACAATGCGGTTCTAACCTGCAAGAAGGTTGTTGTTGGTTCCTCTTTCAAAAAGCCTTTTATATTCGACTTGGCACTGAGCGAACATCCCGAATGTAACATGGATGAATCAGCTTATAGACAAATCAACTCAGATCAATACACCTTCACATACAGTAAAACAGAAAATGAACATACAAATGTACAAAGTAAAAGTCAGCAACAAATTTTATTACATCAAATATTTGATACATCTGATCATCTCCTTAGAGACTACTTTTAGTTCAATGATCTTCTCCCATCAAGTAGCAAATAAATAATTAGTACATCTACTTAGTCATTACTTATTACAAAAATAAACAAACAGAGCCCAAACAAAATTAAACATTTTCCACACTCAAGAATAAACTAAAAGTAAATCAATAAATACAAATGAATTAGAAGCCATGAGATCTTCTTTCTTTCTCATGCTTCAAATCCCTCAATTTCTTCACACCCTAAAACTTGTGTAAATATCAACTGTCAGACGGAAAAAACAAAAACAAATACCGAGTTCTGCAGAGTTAATAAATCCGAGTCCTCAGTGCTGTTGCGATTTCCGAAGGTGCTCCAAAAGTGACGCTGCCTTCCTCTTTGCTCTTTCTGTCCCGTTTTTAGCAAGCTCAGAAAGAGGTATCACTGCACCAAGTCGACTCAAAAAAGCAAGATTCTCATTATCTCGTTTACACAATGAAAGTAAAATGGCAGCAGAGTTTTCCTTATTTCTCGGCAAACCTGTCCTTAAAAGATCAATCAAAACCGGTATAGTACTAGCTCTCACAATTGCCACTTTTGCCTCCTGGTGGCTAGCAAGAACCGAAAGAATCGTTAGAGCCTCATCCACCATACAAGTGCTAGAATCCGTAAGCATATTTAACAATGCTGTAATAATCCCTGCCCTTACTGCCCTTCCCTTGTTTCCTTGATATATACAAAGATTGAATAAAGCAGTAGCTGCATCCTTTTTCCCTCTCGAGCTTCCGTTTTTAAGTAAATTTACCAAAGCGGGTATCGCCCCAGATGCCCCGATTATTATTTTATTTTCATCGGCTAATGACAAGCTGAAAAGGGTAGCTGCAGCATTCTCTTTTGCTTCAGAGCTTCCGGATCTAAGGACTTGAACTATAGAAGGAATTGCATTGGCAAGCATAATGAGTCCTTTGTTGTTGTCGTAAATCGAAAGGTTAAGAATGGAAGTTACTGAATTGTCTTGGATTTGGACATCCTCGGATGTCAACAAGTTGACTAGGATTGGAATGGCTCCGGCTTCTGCGAGTAAGATTCGATTGTCGGTACTTCTTTTGGAAAGTGACCGGGTTTCGGAAACTGCTGCCCGAATTTCTTCGATTGACCGACTAGAGAGTTTACGAACGAGGGATTCAATGGCTGCGATATCGTCTGTGACATCGCGAAATGAGCCGTCAGATTTTTTTATTTTCCCGCTCATTAGTGCTGTTGGCTGCTCTATGTTGTGTTTTAGACACCACTGAGATACTAAACTTCGAAGAACGTAATTTGGAGTTAGAGTGAGATGTTTAAGCTTTTGTTGGGTTTTTGGGCATGTTGTGTTGCCGCAATCTATCCATCGTTGTATGTAAGATCTTTCGTAGGTCTGAAAGAGTGAAGAATAACTAATTTAGATGTATGACAGAAAGATTTTATATGGGCGCTATCATATATAGTAAAATGTTCATAACAATATATGACAGAAAAAAACGCTATTTTTACAAATAATCATAAATAGTCTAAGGGTTCAGTTTCCATCAAGTCAAAAAGAGAAACATTTCCACGTTATCGGTGGAAACATGTGGAATTTTAATGTGCGAGTATCATGCATTTAAGTAGATCATTTTAACATTCATCCACGTTATCGGTGGAAACATATGGAATTTTAATGCGCGAGTATCATGCATTTAAGTAGATCATTTTAACATTCATCTAACACTTAATTCTTTTATTTTCGATATGTTTATGTGCAATTAAAACAAAATAGGCTAAAAGGCAAACTAATTACCTGCCCAGTGGCCACAATTACTGGATCCCGCATAAGTTCAAGAGATATAGGGCAAAGAAAATCATCCGGAATCACAGGAGAATCAGGCTTCTTGTTCTCCTCCATACTTTTGCAAGAAGAGTTATTAATACTTCCATTATCAGAATCTTTTGAGAAACCCACCGCAGAGTTCTTTAAACTTTCTTTATTTTCCGACCCATTGCCTTCAATAAAACCTTCGACTTTTTGTGTAACTTCAACATCAATGTTGCCGATATTTTCTATATGTAGAGTTCCAATTGACCTGTTTCTTGGTAGAAATGGGTCTATCTCTTTGTCCAAAGGCTGAGACAATGCTCTATGTAATAAGCTTGAATTTAGGGGGCCACCGTATCTTTCAGTGGCCCTTCTCAACTGTGCCCTGACTAAATCAACCTGGAAAAGGGATTATGTCAAATTTGAGTCCAATTTAAATAATACAGTAAAAATGTTTAAGAGAGTTGAAACTAACCTGTTCTTGTACTTCTTCCGATATGTCAAAGTTATCGTAAGGTAAGTTAGCCAATGCTTTCTCCAATTTCCACGTCACACATTGAAATTGGAAGTAATACTTCTTGGTTAGTCCATCCTTTAAACAAAGAAAAAGCAAAGTTCAGAAATTACAGAGCATAAAGACTATTTTCGAGAAGGAACACTCTTTCCGATAACTAACAACTCGTAGTAAGAAGCAAAAACCGAAAACTATTAGAATTTATACAATTGAGAAGCTTATGTATACAAAGTTAATGCAAATTTATATTGATTTGATTCTCCTCAAATGCTATGGAACTCTTTCAACAACCATTTTAATGAAGAAATTAAAAATAGTGAAAGAAGTGATTAAATGAATATAGGGCTGAAAATCAAACCGAGCCACCCGATACTCGACTCAAGCTCGTTCGATAAAAGCATTTGAGCTTGGTTTATCACACAAATCAATCAAGCTAGAACATCGTTTCCCATAAAATAACTTTCAAAGCTCGGCTTGATAAGCTAAAATTTGATCAAATACATGTAAGCTACTCGATACTCGGCTCGAGCTCATTCAATAAAAGCTCGTTTGAGCTCGGCTAATTTGACAATCAAACCAAGCTCAAACACCAAATTTCAAGCTCAATAAATTTCAAACCAAGCTTGAACAGTGTGTCATTCGATATTACTCGACTCGATTACACCCATAAATGGATATAAGACGATTTTGATTATTTAACCATAAACCTCGGATAAATTTTATATATGCAGAAAGAGAATTTCAACACACAAACACACATAGAAAGAGAGAGATCTCAAATCAATTCTCCAAACAAACAGAGAACTTCATCTTAAATTCCTACTGCAAAAGCATATAAATTCCAGTATCACATTATTGCATACCTTATACAAATAAAATCCCAGATCAGATCAGAAGCAAGATAAACGAAACCATTATCACATTACTAAATACAAAAACTTTTCATAATCCCATTTCAATAGCTTCCATTACAGAAAACAGCTGAACAAAAGAAATGTACAGGTAAAAACAGAAAGAAAAAAATAATTACTTACAGAAGAAATCTTGGAATTGTGAAAATTATTAGCAGCAAAAATGAGTCTCTTTGAAGCCTGAAGAGCATGAGTTAGATCAGAGAATGAAAAATTAGAACCCACTTCACCATTTCCTCGAATTTTGGAATCCCTAATTTCTTCAAGCAAATGAGCTAAGAGTGAAACTCTACGGCTCAAATCCGAACAATCTTTCTTGAAGAAACCAGAGAAACCGCCGGCGGAGATCCGAACCACGTCGTGGATTAGGCGGAGGGGCGCCACCGTGGATTCCTCGCCGGCCATTTTGAGCTGGGAGTATTTGTGTGTGTGTTTTGTGTGCGTGTTTCTAATTACAACCAAAATGCAGCAGAACACATTGTTTTAATGTGGACAATGAAATGTGATGAGCTTTTGAGGTTATACAGTTGGCATTTGTTCACTTTCTGAAATTTTTAATCAAAATTAAAGAGTTAAGTTAATGACAATTTAACCCCGTGATATACATAATGCTCAATTTACCCCTCTTATAATTTCTTAAAAGTTTTACACGTATTGCACTTTACCCCAATGAGTTATAATAATGTGGCAGTTTACCCCTATGTTATGATAAATGTGATAATTAAGTCCACGTGTTATGATAAATATGACAATTACGTTTATCTCCTATGTTATGATACCACACTTTTCAAGCCCCCTCTCAATATCGGCTAGTGAGTTACACTCTCCAGCCCAATTAGCTAAATTGCTTCTTTAAAATTTTCACAGAGGGATAAAGTGATGTTTTTCAAATCATGGGGGGTTAATTGACGTTGGCTTTAAATAAATACTAATTGATATATTTAATAAAGGGAGATTTTACTATTTATTTTGGGACAAATAATATTAGTATATGAATAATGATTCTTTTCTCCAATATAAGGTGATGCAACTTTTGAAATTTACTCAGCAAATAAATATTTTTACAAATTATTTTCTCATTGTTATATTTAAAATGAACCAAAAAGACTATAAAGTCAAATAATTTAAAGAAAAGAAAAGATAATATCTTTAATACTTTATCTAAAGTTTCATTAATATAGTGCACCACTACCAAACTTGGTCTTAAAAAATAAACATCCATATCATTTTATATTACAAACAACAATTTAACAACTAACAATTAAGGATTCATTCTTGCTTGTAATTGAATAAATTAGGTGTGTTGCCTCCCATATTCTATAGAACAAGAATTTTTGGCCATTTGAGTAGATTATGTTTATTTTGTATGAATAAGTTTGGTGTAGGCGACTTAGAGTTTTACATATTGCACATAATTTCTAAATTTAGTATAAATATGAATATATATATATATTTATATGAACAAAAAAATTTTAATTTTTTTATAGTATATAGTTAATAGTCTATAGTTAGCTATACAAGTAAAATGAAGTAGGATAAAATAAAATAAATAAGGAGAAAAAGAAAACAATTGCAAGAAAAAGGCAAAGATTCTGGGAACCATGTAAGGAAAACTGGTAAATGTTGGATTGATAACAAACAAAAGAATACAGTTGGAAGGAGAATATTGTGAATGGCTGTCACCAATCATTTAATATATTTTTTAAGTGGCAATAATTCATTCTGTTTTTTACATTTTTTATTTTTTCTCTTTATACGACAATCTTATATGATATGTCACAAAGTCAATCCGTATGGGTGACTTTTACTGAGTTAATAATATAGCAAAAAAAGAATCGACAATTAATTTTGATGATTTAGTCATTTGTCACTTTCAATTGTGAAAATAGAAATACCAAATTAATACTCCTAATAATTAGTCGTTTGTGAAGCAAAATTTATTGGGTGGCACGTTGAATCGCCCATATAGTTTGTGGTTAGTTATTGAGTGAATAGTATTTTTGGTCCTTCTTATGGGTCAAATTTTATATTTTTGTTCCTTTTAAATTTTTGTAGTAGATTGGTCCCTCTTATCAATGTAATGTATCACGTTCGTCCCTCTTATAACACATTATTTTCTCTTAAATTTTTTGTAGCAAATCCATCCCTCTTATCAATGTAGTATATAACATTAGTCCCTCTACATCAACTTTTGTCCACTTTAATATTTTGATTTTAAGTGATGTATTTTGTATTTAAGAGGGACTAATGTGTTACACTACATTGATAAGAGGGACGAATTTGCTACAAAAAAATTTAAGAAGAACGAATGTGTTATAAGAGGGATAAATGTGATATACTACATTGATAAGAGGGACCAATCTACTATAAAATCTTTAAGAGGGACGAAAGTGCAAAAATTAATCCATAAGGAGGACCAAAAGCACGATTTACTCTTAGTTATTTTATACTACATTGATAAGAGGGACCAATCTACTATAAAATCTTTAAAAGGGACGAAAGTGTAAAAGTTAATTCATAAGGAGGACCAAAATCGCGATTTACTCCTAGTTATTTTATAATAAATATGACAATGTATTTTCTAGTTTTAAATGAGTTAATCTTCATTTAGGATCCAATCATTGCTCTCAAGGCAAGTATCTTAAATGATAATTATTCCTTCATTATAAAATAATTAAATTAATTGTCCTCTTATTCCTTGACTTTATCATCGCTTTTCATAATTCAAGTATAAGAAGTGTCTAACAATTCAACAATCCATACAGTTGGATTTCCAATGTGGCGGATTTTAAATCGAATTCAAATCCAATATAATCTAATTGATTAGAATTATTAATTAATTAAAGATTTGATGGATTGGGTCCGATCGAAAATTAATCATCTGAAATATGCGTTGGTTAATATAAAGTATAATTTGTATTACACAAATACTAATTTGTTATACATAATAACACTAACTTTATTTTGTCACCAATTATAGTAAGGCATGATTTAACATTATTATTCATTAAATTATTTTAAACTTCATTTTTTTGCCTAGTAACATGAAATAATAATGATAAACTATTATCATTGTGTTTTAAGGGGTATTTGATAAGTTTTCAAGGGAAGTGGCTAAAAATAATCAGGGGTTCATTTTTTTCATGATGGAGCTTAGTAATCGAGTTGAATGATTTTGTGGCTTGTTACAAATAAAAATAATGTTGACGATTTTGATATTGAAGATGTTAATATCAAATTCGACTTTTTATTCGAATATGTGATTATCTGATGGATGTAGATATGCTAAAAAAATTGAAAATCAAATATGCTGCGAATATGAATATATGTTCTATAAAAATGAATTGACACGATTATAAGATTAAAATGATCTGATCTAAATTTGACACTTGACAACCTTACTATATAGTATGTTCGAAATAAAAATTGAGAAATAAAATGATAAAATATTTGACTTTATAAAAGACATAAATTTGTGCACTTTGTGTTGGTTAAAGCAAAATTGGATTACTTTAATAAGATGAATAAGTGTTTGGTCTTCCATAATTTTTAAAAAAAATTTGACAACTAGTTTTTGTTATTGTTGGTAGGTCGATAGATCACTATAATTGTTTAGTGATTACTTAAATGTAAAAATTAAGAATTTATCAGAATTAGAAAATATACCTTTTGAGAAATGCATCGTGATGTTATGAAATCAGTATATACCAAGTAAATTATTATTATTATTTTACAAAATTCAACATTTTTTTGCAATAATTTTTCAACTATTTTGGGGTTTTCCAAGGATATTCAGATAATTAAACCTCGACTTAATCACCCTTTCAACGAGAATTCGAAGATAAGTTTACCACCGCCATCAATTAACCATCGCTAATTGAGAACTCTTTAGTCCTTCTGCTTAGACAGAAGTAGTTTGCCTTGTTTCCGTCTCGATTTGATCTCAAAAAGTGATTTACAAGTTTTGGTAAAACATTTGAAATTCGATTTGGATAATAATTTCAATGGTGATAGTAAAATATTATTAAATAATAGTTAGTGAGTTTTGAAATTTTGAGATATGAATTGGATTGATGTTTTGTTGTTGTGGTTTGGACGAGAAAAATAGACAGTAAATATCAAATCAATAACTTTATGTATAAAAACTAGACGATATATGTCAAATCAATAAATTTATAGACCTCAAGTAAAATTGTGTAAGTTTCGATTTGACTGAAACTTGATATTTGGTCTAAGACCTTTTCAAAATCTTTGATTGATAGGGTTTCACCTGATTTGCATGAGTCCAATTCCTGATCCATACAGAGGTCTTTGTAATCATGTGCAAACCCATAAAGGATGAAACCTATATTATCAATTATTTTTAGGTCTTAAAAATTAGGAGAATCTCCACCCACAAGTTTGAGACGCGTGAATAACTCAATAATTATTCTATGTCTTCATGTAGAAATGCCCATTGTTTTTTTGTCTTACAAGTTACAAAAATATGACAGCTCTTTTCTATCCAAACAATTTCACTCATTTCAATGAACTTGTGGGGTACCCGCCTTATTGGGGGACATGTGAATATATATATCTGTCCAATTTTTTAACGAGGCTTGAAATAACTCATAAAATATTACTCAATTCTTTTTATTACAATTTCAACTACGTTACATAAAATATGGAATTTTTTTACCTAGAGCATAAGTCTATAAGCTTATTTATAGATCTTGTGATCTAGGTTTTGTCATCTTATTTAAAAAATTAACAAAAAAATCTCAATATTGTTAAATTTTACTAACTTAACCTAACCATATTGAACTAGAGTTAAATGGGAAAACAAAACATGGCTTTGTGGGTTTATTTCAGATTAAGTTGGAGATAACGCAACCAAGTAGGCTCTAAAAGAAGATTGACTTAAAAATATATGTCAAGGTTTTGATGCGACTCACAAAGTGATTTTTTTTTTCACCTTAACTCTAGTTAGGTGTGGTTAGATTGATATAGCTAAATTTAACAATATTGAGTTTTTTTTAAAATTTTAAATGAGGTGGCAAAACCTAGACCACAAGGTCTATAAGTAAGCTTATAGACCTGAAATAGGTAAGAATTTTTCATACAATACTCGAGTCTCTTGTTAAGTTGTTTTTTGTAAGAAAATATCTACCTCGCTCTTTTAGAATTATATTGTGTTGTAATTATTCTTGTAGGAGAATTCTAGTTTATACAAGATTTTTCTTTATAAGTGTTAGACATCCTGACTGAATGTGTCAGTGATAGCAATTGTCTCGTGACACTTAAATTGAGTGTGCAGGTGGAGTCTCAAGTAAATACCGCTTATTTGGATGCATAGAAAAGGAAATACGCTTTTCTAAACACCAGTTGATTTTAAGACAATTGGTACTGTCTGAGGTTCTACAAAGTTGTTTATGCATGTTGATTATATCGTACACCAAGAGACAGATCATGTATGTGGGCACCTTAGTATATGCTATATATTATGTTTTCTTTGTTTTGAGTTCTCTTTGTCATTTCATGAAATTTTCTTGTTTCATCAAAAAAAAGGAAAACATATATGTTACTGTATATTGTCATTGTGTAACACAATTTGCGTAGTTCGAATATTTTCTCAAAAAAATTTTTATAGAGCAATTGAATAAAATTAAATAATTTATTTTTATCTATTAAATTATGTATTTATAGTTCGGACCGGAAAGCGTATTGGGTATAGGTCATCCCCACTGAGTATATCAAGTACAATTCGAATTTAATTTAATTTTTAAGAATCGCAAGCAGCTACAATTTGACATAACCACGTATTTTGGACGTATAAAGTAGATATATATTAGGTGGGCCAGTGGGCCCACAGCGTGACGGTGCATTATGCGCAATGTTTGTGTTTCTCTATCAAGGCTTTCTTTTTGTTCTTGTTTCTCTGGGTCTAGAATTTCATCTGGGCCGTCCAGGTTAAAAATCAGGGAAACAGAAACTTGAAAATATGGATTTTAAAAATTACAAGAAGAGTAAAATGCAAAATCACACCTGTGTTATTTTTACTAATAAAAAGGCCCTTGTGTTTACAAGTCAAAAATATTTACCAATCCGAGACAACAACGTATTTTACTCTCTCTAAGTGTTAGTATTTTTCATGATTTGTAGGAGAAAGGACATTTAGATATGAAAACATCATCGTTCACTTAAAAAGATTAGCATTACAGTAACCTCCGGTAAACTTTAAAATTGACAATAAGCTTCATCGTTCTATTAGCAATAACCTACCATTTGGCCAACTCTAAATTATCTATTGGGTGCAGTGAGCGAATAAAATAAAAAGAAATTGATTGATACTAATAAAGATAATATAGGGTGTCTTCTGCCAATTAAAAATAACATCGGGGGTTTTTTTTATCATCTACTCATTACTAGAATGATTAAATGAGTAAAATTAATTTTTTCGTGAAAAAATAGAAAGGTTTCAATTTTTGAATCAATGAATATAAAAATAAGGTGTAATTTCAAAACTTGCCGTTTTTCTTTTCCTGAATTATTCACAATTTTTTCTAGTGTTTCTATTATTTATTTTGCTGATAGAAATAAACTAGAAATGAGATTATAATTAATGTGATACTATGTAGTTATTTTTTTTTTCCTCAATGGTTCAATTTTTTTTGAGACGCGTCGAACACATTAAGTGAGAACCTTTCCCAACAGGGATAAAAACTTGAATTCACTATTTATAGTGATTAGTCCCTTCTACTAGATCAATCAGTAGTTACATTTAAGATAGCTGAGATGAAGTAAATTTTTTAGCTTAAAGTCTACCATTGATAAACCCAGCACATATTTAAAAAGGAAAATGGATAATGAACATGACTTTGCATAAAATACCCGACTCTCAGAATGGTTGACTCATGGCACCACAAGATCATTACTTATTACTAAAACAAACATTTGTTTTGTACTATTGTCTATTTGTTAAATCTTTCCGGGGTAAATGCATGATTCTATCATGTGTTATGCGAAATTTGCACAAAATTACTCTATGAAACTTTTTTGCACCAAATTTCTTTGTATTTTTCAAAATCCTGCATAAAATGTCCAATCTTCGTTAGTTACTAGTATTGTTAAATTTTAATTGAATTGCCTAAATTACCCCTAGATATATAAGGGGATTTTGTGCAAATATTCCAAAGTATAAGGGAGTTTTACACAAACATTCAAAAGTACAATGAGTTTGCGCAAATATTTAAAAGTATAAGGAGTTTTGTGACTTAAAAGAAATTCCTTCACCCTTTAATAGACGTTGAGAAAAAAAACACTTATAAACGTACAAACACAAACACAAACACAATAACTATAATGATTTATCTCAACAATCCCAAAGTTATAGATATTACCTTTATTTATTTATTTATTTTTTTGAGAAAAACCCATCACCCACTATTATAAATTATCAACGTTGCCAATAATAAATTCCTGAATAAAACGAGGGAGTACAAATAATGGAAGAGGAAATACTAAACGCAACTTTGAAAAGTGCGTGAGCTACATAATTATTTTCTCTAAATACATGTGAGCAACTTCCCTAAAAAAAAAAATGTGAGCAACTAAGAGAGTCTGAAAACCAACTAGTGATTGATTTAGTGGAAGAGACTAGTCACTACATAGTAGCAGACTCAGGTTCGAATTCCTGTTGGAAGAGGTTCCCACTTTATGTGTCCAATGCACCTCGAAAGGAATTAAACTCTTGGGGAAAAAAAAGTCTAAACTCTTAGCTAAATTCTTGATGTCTTCAAAGATGTGACCCAAGGAGTGGAATTGATTATTTGTAGAAGACCCCAATACACCATTCACTACCATTAACTGCCAGTATGCAATCTCCCTCAAGGATAATATGTCTCGAACCCTTTTTAATTCTGAATTCAAGTCCACGTAACATAGCCAATGCTTCCGCTGCTTCAGGACAAAGAGGTGAGTTTTGTTTCTCAGAACGTCAGTCTAAACACCTTCCAAAATGATTACGAGCAATCACGCCAATGCGGAAACTGGCAGAATTTTCGTCAATAGAGGCGTCAACAAATCTTAATGCACCCGGAAGGAGGCAATTGCCAATTAGATATAGCTGATTTGGTATGAGTTTGTACAGAAGAGATTTTATGAGACTCAGTAAATCTGTTATAAAATTTTTGAGTAAATTGAACCAATTCTGCCGGCGTGTATGCCTCATTTTCCCAAAATAACTTATTCCGGTTGTACCAAATCCACCATGCCAAGGTAATCGCATAGCCCAATTCCGCAACTTTCAATTTCGAATATAACTTATTGAACCAATCTGTGAATACAATACTCTCACAAGAATAAGTGGAAAAGGATAATCCAGAAATTGCCCAACACTGTCTAACAAAATCACAATGTAATAAACAATTAATGAATAGAGGATTCTTTGCCGCAACCACAACGAGTACAAAGATCATATAACAATAATTTTCGGTGCATTAAGGCCATACAAACCGGGAGAAAATCTTTGCAGCAGTTCCATAGGAAAAGACTCACCTTTGGTGGTGCCTTAAGCGCCCAAATACAAAGGTGCCTTAAGCGCCCAAATACCAGGGCCGGCCCTGAGCGTAAGCCGCATATGCGGTCGCTTAGGGCCACCGATGAACGAGGGCCTCCAATTATGAAATATTTTAATATATATTTATATATATTTATATGTACGTATGTAGTAATTATACAAGGATTCCTTGTGGCATTGATGGTAAACCTCCTGATGAGTGTGTGTGAAGTCAGTGTTCTAATCCTTGCATCTTCAAATTGCCTTTAATCTTTGTTATTTTTGTATGTGGAGCTAAAATTCTAATATGGAAATTCCAAATGCATAGCTAAAAAAATCAGGCCCAACATATTGACAATTAAATAAACCCCATTAATTAACATAGACATTGTCTAAATCAAAAAGTAAGAAAATGAATCTTTGTATTGCAATTTTAAAATTTTGGAGTTGTGAGTCATGTGACCAAGAGATCCATATTAATATATTAAAAAAAAAAAATCGACTTGATAATGTTAAAATTTATTGACGATGGCTTTTAAGTATTTATTGTTTCAAACTTTGAATATTATTTGAATGAAACTTATGATATAGATGAGTTTGACTTAATTATTTGAGTTGAGAGTCTTAAGATATATTTTACCAAAAGAACTAAAAAACTTGAATTATTTGCAAACTATATAATATTGATTTCTCAAATAGATGGATTGCTTATAGAATATTGATAAGTATTCTCGTTACAGTTGCAGTTGTAGAGATAATATTTTCGAAGCTATAGTTGATTAAGTCTTACTTCTGATAAACCATTGTCACAAAATAAATCGAATCGGTTAGCCATATTGTTGATTGAAAAATATTTGTTATGCAAGTTTAATTAGTGATTATGCTATAAAAAATGCTAGTAGAAGAATATTTAAGTAATATTTTACTAAGATTTTATGTGTTTATATATGTAATCATTTTCTTATTAAAAAGAAGTGTGTCTCGTATTACCGATATTTTTTTACAAATCGATATTATATTTCATTCACATTATTATTGTTTCTTATTTTTCTAATTGATAGTTTTATTTTTACAAAAAATTATATTAATTATTAACACAATTTAATTGCACATGAAAACTTAAGGGCCACAATTTTAGAGTTGGCTTAGGGCCACAAAAAACTCAGGACCGGCCCTGCCAAATACGATTCCAATTGAAAAACGAACAAGAGCATGAACTACCCGAAATAGACTCAACAACCATAGTCTTCATTTGTCGGGAAAGTCTATAAGCTGATTTTACAGTTAAAAAACCCATTTTGTTAAAGTGCCAGATCAATAGATATTACCTTTAATTGAACTCCACAATTAAACTTGACATTTTTACATTTGAATTTAAGAATTTTATCAGGAATTAGGATTGGCATAATATTATGTTGTAATAATTTAATTATATTGAAAAGCCTACATCGAGTTTAGTCCACCACTTGAGAATTCAAAACTTTAGGCTTAAGTAAGACAAAGGATGCACATGATTTCTAAAATTGCTACCGTGTTGAATCGTAGCAAAAGTTAGGTTTTTCATTCCAAAATTAAAGGTTCTGGCACATATAAAAATCGTACCGAATATTGTGGTATGATAAGAATTTTAAAAGTTTCACAGGCACCGCAAAAAACTATATCATATCATAATTAATATAACACAAATCATTTATTTGTTGATTGAGATAATACTTTTTTTTTTTTTACTTTAAATATTTATTATTTTCCAACGTAACTTAAAGTTTAAGACACGTCCATTATTAGTTTTATTATATGTTATTAATGTTTAACTAAAATATAATAATCAAGTAGAACATGTATCATAATCAAATTTAATTATTCTTCTATAGAAAGTCTAAACCACACCTATAAAAGAAGTTACAGTATATTATTATGTAAATTTTTTCTTTTATGGAATATAATTTAGCAAAAAAGTAAAAGTTATTCCATTAGTATTTATTTTTCAACTATGCAATCACCCATAAGAATTAAATTAGTATTAGATATAAAAATATGATATTAAAACTGCAAAATTATACCGTATCATACCTTATCGAAACCATATATATTGATATGAAATTCAAAAACTCGATTTATATATTTTCAAACCACTCTGATTGATATGGCACATATTTAAGTAATAAAACCGCAATATTGCACATACTTATCTAGGGAAAAAAAAAAAAAACATAAAACACAATTGTCCATTTTTTTTTGTCTTTACAACTTCAAGATTTGTCACATTTAATAAATTTGCACCACACTTACTTTTTTTTTTTTTTTTTTTTTTATCTACTAAACTGTGTATTTACAGTTCGGACCAAAGAGTGCAAAGGGTATAGGTCCTCCCCAGAGTGGTGTCTCCAGTAGGATTCGAACTTGAGTCTCGCATCTGGGAGTCGCAAGTCACTACCACTTGACCCAACCACCTTGGATTGCACCACGTACACTTACTAATACACGCGATACTATAGAGTTTATCACCAAATATTCCGTAATAGCTTGTTCCAAAAAAGTGAAATCGCTCACCCCGGGCGCCCCTCACCTCCCTGTCCGACGGGATTGTGAGAGGAGGTAAATCATGGTGACTCAACCGGCAACAGAGGCTGGGACCAGTACTCACTGCGCACAAGGAGCCCCCCTCATTTATTGAGAGATTGCTCCCACACTGCCGCTAGTGAGGTTCGATCCTTGGTCACTTGTTCCAACTTCCCCCTTTGAGACCGGTTGAGCTGCCCATGCGGACTTCCGTAATAGCTTCTCCTGATTTCCGGTGGTGTTTATGTAACGCCAATTGTGCTCTTTCAATATTTTGGGTTGTCGAAAAAAGAAAAAAGAAAAGAAAAAGAAAATAGAAAATATCATTAGTGGATGAATTTCAAATTTTACTCTAGTACCATGATAACTTGCATTGTAAGAATTCAGATTTGGCTAAATTTCATTTTGCCCCGCCGACTATTTTAGAGCCCACTTTACCCCCTCAACTATCAATTGCATCAACTTATTCCAGGATTGATCTTCTATCATATTTTAATGTCACACGCATAGATCTATTATCAAGTATACAAATATACAAATATATAATTATGTGGGTCTATACATACACTTGTGGGTTGGACCAATTGTGTGACACAACAATTTAACACAAAAATGTGATAGGTCATGATCTTCTGTCATTTATTTTTTCCGACTACCCTTCACCGTTTAATTGCATCAGACTGTTAGTTTCTACATATATTCTCGTCAAAAAATCATAACCTCAAATTGCCAAACACACTTTGTTTCTTTAATTTAACCATCCTTCAAACAATACAAGAAAATTGAGCTTCACCTACGGCAAATTTCATTGGTGAAGCCTTGATTTTCGTTGGTATTCATGCGTAGCGACGATTTTTTTTTCCGTTAGTTGATTCGTAGGTGAAGGCCTGTAGGTAAATGCAACAACACATTTTTATTTCCGTTGATAAATGTTACGACGGTTAATTTTGGTTGGTATTTTTGTTGAAAAAAGCGTCGGATGAACGGTCGGGCCCGAATATTTTTGCAACAATTTTTGTTGTTGGAAATGCGTAGGAAAATTACTAACTAATTCCCATTGGCATATATTTGACAGTATTCTTTCGGCAATCCCTTGTAAACATTGTGACAGAATATAGCATCAAAATTATCTGTTGGATAAAATATGTTGGTATTTTGTCGCCAATCGGTTGGAATCATTCCGACGGATTTAGCATCAAAATGTTTCGTTAGTTTATTTTTGTCACTGATTTGAAGGAAATCAGTTGGAACCTAGTGACAACTTAATTTTTTGTTGCTGATTCCATTACTTGCAATCGGGTCGGAACAAAAAATTGAACCTTGACTTAGCATTGAAGGAGTCGTTCCTCTGGGTGCGCATGAGCCTGACTCGGGCGCCTAGGTTTCGCCTGAGCTTATTTGAGGTGCCTAGGCCATGCTTGGTTCTGACGCATGCTTATTTGAGTTAAATGGAAAAACAAAACATGGCTTTGTGGGTTTATTTCAGATTAAGCGGGAGATAACGCATCTAAGTAGGCTCTAAAAAAAAATTGACTTAAAAATATATATGCCAAGGTTTTGATGCGACCCACAAAGTGATGTTTTTTTTTTTTTTCACCTTAACTCTAGTTAGGTGTGGTTAGATTGATTTAGCTAAATTTAACAATATTGAGTTTTTTTTTAAAATTTTAAATGAGATGGCAAAACCTAGACCACAAGGTCTATAAGTAAGCTTATAGACCTGAAATAGGTAAGAATTTTTCATACAATACTCGAGTCTCTTGTTAAGTTGTTTGTTGTAAGAAAATATCTACCTCGCTCTTTTAGAATTATATTGTATTGTAATTATTCTTGTAGGAGAATTCTAGTTTATACAAGATTTTTCTTTATAAGTGTTAGACATCCTGACTGAATGTGTCAGTGATAGCAATTGTCTCGTGACACTTAAATTGAATGTGCAGGTGGAGTCTCAAGTAAATACCGTTGGCGCTTATTTGGATGCATAGGAAAGGAAATACGCTTTTCTAAACACCAGTTGATTTTAAGACAATTGGTACTGTCTGAGGTTCTACAAATTTGTTTATGCATGTTGATTATATCGTACACCAAGAGACAGATCATGTATATGGGCACCTTAGTATATGCTATATATTATGTTTTCTTTGATTTGAGTTCTCTTTGTCATTTCATGAAATTTTCTTGTTTCATCTAAAAAAAAGGAAAACATATATGTTACTGTATATTGTCATTGTGTAACACAATTTGTGTAGTTCGAATATTTTCTCAAATTTTTTTTATAGAGCAATTGAATAAAATTAAATAATTTATTTTTATCTACTAAATTGTGTATTTGCAGTTCGGACCGAAA
Source organism: Penstemon barbatus (assembly GCA_003313485.2). Lineage (NCBI taxonomy): Eukaryota > Viridiplantae > Streptophyta > Magnoliopsida > Lamiales > Plantaginaceae > Penstemon > Penstemon barbatus. The sequence continues at coordinate 28,265,713 of CM064881.1, forward strand.
AGTGTATTGAGTATAGGTCATCTCCATTGAGTGTATCAAGTACAATTCGAACTTAAATTTAATCTCTAAGAATCGCAAGTCGCTACCACTTGACCTAATCACGTATTTTGGACGTATAAAGTAGATATATATTAGGTGGGCCAGTGGGCCCACAGCGTGACGGTGCATTATGCGCAATGTTTGTGTTTCTCTATCAAGGCTTTCTTTTTGTTCTTGTTTCTCTGGGTCTAGAATTTCATCTGGGCCGTCCAGGTTAAAAATCAGGGAAACAGAAACTTTGAAAATATGGATTTTAAAAATTACAAGAAGAGTAAAATGCAAAATCACACCTGTGTTATATTTATTAATAAAAAGCCCCTGTGTTAACAAGTCAAAAATATTTACCAATCCGAGACAACAACGTGTTTTACTCTCTCTAAGTGTTAGTATTTTTCATGATTTGTAGGAGAAAGGACATTTAGATATGAGAACATCATCGTTCACTTAAAAAGATTAGCATTACAGTAACCTCCTGTAAACTTTAAAAATTGACAATAAGCAATAACCTACCATTTGGCCAACTCTAAATTATCTATTGGGTGCAGTGAGCAAATAAAATAAAAAGAATGGGATTGATACTAATAAAGATAATGTAGGGTGTCTTCTGCCAATTAAAAATAACATCGGGGGTGTTTATCATCTACTCGTTACAAGAATGAGTGAGTAAATTTAATTTTTTTCATTAAAAAAAAAAAGAATCCAAAGGTTAATAGAAAAATAAGGTGTAATTTCAAAATTCACCCTTTTTTTTTTTCCTGAATATGTAATTATTCACAATTTTTTCTAGTGTTTCTATTATATATTTTGCTGATAGAAATAAACTAGAAATAAAATTATCAATAATGTCATACGCTATGTAGTTACTTTTTTTTTTCCCAATGGTTTAATTCCTTTTGAGACGCGTCAAACACATTAAGTGAGAACCTCTTCCAACAGAGATAATTTCAAAAGGAATTAAACCATTGGGAGTGACCAGTTTCTTCCACATTAATGGTTTAAAAATTAACACATTAATGTGTTCGACGCGTCTCAAAAGTACAACTTTTAATTCCTTTTGTTAATTTTTAATTGAATTTCATAAATTACCCCTAGACATACAAGGGAATTTTGTGTAAACATTCAAAAGTACAAGAGAATTTTACACAAATATTCAAAAGTACAATAGAGTTTGCGCAAATGTTTAAAAGTATAAGGGAGTTCTGTGACATAAAAGAAATTTATAATGTCTAACTTACATTTTCCTTCGCCCTTTAATAGACGTTGAGAAAAAAAAGCCTTACAAGCGTACAAACACAAACACAATAACTATAATGATTTATCTCAAACCAACAGGTGATTGGTCTAGCGGAAGAGATTAGTCACTATAAAGTAGCAGACTCAGGTTCGAATCCCTGTTGGGAGAGGTATCCACTTAATGTGACCGACCCGCCTCGAAAGGGATTAAACCCTTGAGAAACCAAAAAAAAAAAATGATTTATCTCTACAATCCCAAAGTTAGATATTACCTTTAATTGAACTCCACAATTAAACTTAAACATTTTTATATTAGAATTTAAGAATTTGATCAGGAATTATTTGGCATAATATTATGCTGTAATAATTTAATTATTTTGAAAAGCCTACATCGACACCACTTGAGCAATCAAAACTTTAGGCGTAAATATGACAAAGGATGCACATGCTTTTTAAAATTGCTACCGTGTTGAATCGTACCAAAAGTTAGGTTTTTCATTTCAAAATTAAAGGTTTCGGTACATACAAAAATCGTACCAAATATTGTGGTATGATAAGAATTTTAAAAGTTCATACTCACGGCAAAAAACTATATCATATCATAATTAATATTAACACAAATCATTTATTTCTTGATTGAGATAATAATTTTTTTTTTACTTTAAATATTTATTATTTTCCAACTTAAAGTTTAAGACACGTCCATTATTAGTTTTATTTTATGTTATTAATGTTTAACTAAAATATAATAATTAAGTTAAACATGTAATCATAATCGAATTTAATTCTTCGTCTATAGAAAGTCTAAAAAGTGATCTACCAAACAATCGAACACCAAACAGTAAGCCACACCTATAAAAGAAATTGACACGGAATCAGGGGAAGAATTGGAAGAGGGAACACAAGCGAACACCTCGGGAAAATAAACTCACCACTCAATGTAATCCATCAATGAGACGAGTAAAATCACTCAACTCGCCACTCTATATAATCCATTAAAGAGATAAGAGATGAAAATATGAAGAATCACTCCTCAAAAAATAACTTTCTTATTACTTTTCAATTGAATTGTTTAGACTAATGGGGAATGGGTATTTATAGGATATCATGGACACCCCCCATGAGTAGGTTCATGTATGGATCTCAAAGGTTATACATGAATCTAATGATACATGCATGAAAACAAAGGGACATACATGTATTTTATTTATTACTACTTAGGTAAATAAATTAAAGTTCATGAATTAATATTTAATGGCTAGATTTGGTGTCAGACGCTTCTGCTGCGTGATAACTCGTCCTCAAGTTTTCTTCACTGTACTATTTCCATCAAATGGTTCCCACGTCGATTTTGCTTTGCAGGAGAAAATTCGTTCTCGAATCTTTATCAACTTCTTCATTAATGTAAAGAAGAACTTCATTAATTCAATAAGAAAATATGATATTAACGTCACGGACTTAAAGTACTCCATCCAATAAGCATAGTGACATCCCCAAAACAAATATGTTTCTTGAAGATATGTTGTGCCAATAATGAAATCAATATATTCTTGACTTTTTCTCACCAAGGAAACATCAACCAAAAATCCTTCTGCCATCTGATCTTGAAACTCGCATGAAATATCATGGGCATATTTATAATTATCAAAAACCATTGAATTGAATAGTTTGTTGCATAGATAAGAATCATCTTCCACGTAAGTAACAGTACGACAAACCAATATTGATTCATCAAAATCCTCTTCATCTGATTCGTCATAAATAGGTGCACTCTCATAAATAACTTCATCAAAAGATGAAGTATCTTTTAATTCATACTCCGCATCATGACGGGAATCATCATGATCTAGAGGTTCGTAGCGTTCTAGACGCTGCTGCAGTTGTTGCACTTGCCTTCTTAATTCATCCATTTCGGTGTCACGAAGCTCTCGCTCACGGTTAAGTGGGGGTCACCCACCACGGCCTCCATGTCACCCAGCCATGATCGTCAAGCTCTGATACCACTTTGACACGAAATCAGGGGAAGAATTGGAAGAGGGAACACAAGCGAACACATCGGGAAAATAAACTCCCCACTCAATGGAATCCACCAATGAGATAAGAGTAAAATAACTCAACTCGCCACTCTATAGAATCCACTAAAGAGATAATAGATGAAAATATGAAGAATCACTCTTCAAAAAATAACTTTCTTATTACTTTTCAATTGAATTGTTTAGACTAATGGGGAATGGGTATTTATAGGATATCATGAACACCCCCCATGAGTAGGTTCATGTATGGATACTGTTATCAAAATTGTAATCGTAAAAAGGAAACAGTGTTAAACGGACAATTAAATTTAATACAGAAATTGTAATAAACAATTCCGAAATACAAAATCGAAGCAAACCGAGGCCTGTGTGAAAACACAGTGTCCTTAAGACGAATTCGCTCCCTCACCCTTGTAAAGTTCGTGCTCGAGGTTCCGTGAGCGTTTGTCTCCCAGGATACAACGGTTCCAGCAATCAACCTTTGCACCAAAAGCTTGCTGGACGAACTGAAACCTTTTTCACTCTATGAACTGGAATTGGAAGGAGGAAGGAAGAAGAGTTGTTCTTCTTTGGTGTGTCTAAAATGAGAAAAGAAATACTCTATTTATAGGGTCGGAATGAGGGCAAAGTCGGAATAAAAAAAATTAATGGCACCAAAACGTTTCATCCGTTACAAAATTGAAGACTTTAAATTGGAGGTTACACAATTTAAAGTTTTCAATTGTTGTTACAAATTTAATTTAATTTACATTTTTCCAACAATCCCCCACATGAATGAAAATTGAATAAATTCCTAACATGATGTTCTAAGAGGATAGAGTTCAGCGGTAGACACTTGCATATGATAGGTAGGAGTAACCCTTTGAACCTTCCCTTGAGAAAGTATGTTTACTTACTGGCTGATCAGTAGACACGGTGTCCTTGAACTGTTCTGCTGTTTATGTAAACGATGACATACTCCTCACACGCATCTTACCTCGTAACGTTTCAGTTCTTACGGTTATGTCCGTTTTGGCCATGGACATCTGCCTGGTTCAGCAAGAGTTTCTAAGAATTGTGCCCTATACAATTCCCTTTGAAGCGGCCCTTCTTCTCTCTCACATAGGTGATTCATTTATTTAGAGTATCCCGAGTTACTCTCTTTACAAGAATCATTAAAAGCTTTGCTTATCCTTACTCAACCGTTATCACTGTTTTCATCATATGAATGGACTTGAGGGTAAAAACCCCCACAGTGACTTAACTAAACCTTTGCGGTTAGGTTATCCCTTTTAACCTAGATCTTGGGATCTCCAGTCAACTAGGTTAGGTTTTCCTTCGCTAGGTTTTTATTCCATGGGCTTTAGTCCCATTCCTCTTGATGACTTAGCAACTATATCTCTTGTTAACCATTTGGTTAGCGGATCCGCTAGATTATCCTTTGACTTTACATAGTCAATAGTAATCACTCCAGTTGAGAGTGGTTGTCTTATGGCATTATGTCTTCGGCGTATATGCCTAGACTTACCATTGTACATTTTATTCTGTGCTCTTCCAATCGCAGATTGGCTATCACAATGAATGCTCACTGTTGGCACATGTTTAGACCATTGTGGAATACCCTCTATGAATTGGCGTAGCCACTCAGCCTCTTCACCACATTTGTCTAGAGCTATAAACTCAGACTCCATTGTGGATCTGGCTATCACAGTTTGTTTAGAGGATTTCCAAGATACAGCTGCACCACCTAAAGTGAATACATATTCACTGGTGGATTTTGAATCTTTTACATCAGATATCTAATTTGCATCACTGTATCCTTCTACAACAGATGGATATCTTGTATAGTGCAACCCATAGTTACGAGTATACCTCAAGTATCTCAGTAATCTCACTATGGCTTTCCGGTGGTCAGTACCAGGATTACTAGTATATCTGCTTAGCTTACCTACATCGTATGCTATATATCCGGTCTTGTACAACTCATCAGGTACATTAGACTTCCAATAATCCTTGAGTACTCCACTTGAGAGATGCTCTCACCTTTATTCTTTGATAAAGGTTGACTTGGATCTATAGGAGTTTTGGCCTCATTAGAGTCATCCTTATTGAATTTTTCAAGAATTTTTCCAATATAACTGGATTGACTCAAAATAATGACATCTGATTTTCTCGTGATTTTAACTCCCAGTATCACATCTGCTAGACCCATATCTTTCATTTCAAATCTAGCATTCAACATATCCTTAGTGGATTTAATCATCTTATCATTACTTCCAACGATAAGCATGTCGTCAACATAGAGACATAGAATGACATAGCCATCTTTTGTTTCTTTCACGTAAATACATTTGTCGCATTCACTGGTTTTAAAACCTTTCTCCAACATGACATCATCAAATTTCTGATGCCACTGTTTTGGTGCCTGTTTTAAGCCATACAATGATTTAACCAGTTTACAGACTTTCTTTTCTTTCCCTGGAGCAGAAAAACCCTCAGGTTGTTCCATGTAAATTTCTTCTTCCAAATCTCCATTTAAGAAAGCTGTTTTTACATCCATTTGATGTACTTCTAAGTTTCGCAAAGCTGCGATAGCAAGTATCATCCTAATGGAAGTTATTCTCGTCACAGGAGAATACGTATCAAAGTAATCAAGGCCTTCTCGTTGCCGATAGCCTTTAATCACTAATATGGCCTTGTATTTATCAATTGTTCCATCTGGTTTCATTTTCCATTTGAAAATCCACTTATATCCTAGTGGTTTGCAACCTGGAGGAAGATCAACTAACTCCCAGATATGGTTTTGCAAGATGGAATCAATTTCACTATTGATTGCCTCTTTCCACAAAGGTCCTTCAGAAGAAGTTACAGCTTTTTTGAAGGTTTGAGGTTCAGTTTCGAGCATATATGTTAGAAAATCTGGGCCAAAAGATTTTTCTATCCTTGCTCTTTTACTTCTTCTTGGCTCAACCTCAGTTGGCTCATCATCAGTTACCTGTTCAAACTCATGGTCTTAACTATGAGTTTTTTTTTTATGAACTCACTTCTTTTCTCGTTTTTGCTGGAAATATATCTTCAAAGAAATATGCATTTCTAGATTCCATTATCGTGTTTTTGTGAATCTCAATATTTTTAGATTCATGCACAAGAAACCGATAAGCATTACTGTTCTGAGCATAACCTACGAATATGCAATCTACAGTATTCGGTCCTATCCTTTCTTCCTTGGGTGTAGGTACTACCACTTTGGCAAGACACCCCCACACTCGCAAGTATTTGTAAGAAGGTGTTCGACCTTTCCATAATTCATATGGAGTTTTCTCCTGATTTTTCCGGGGTATCTTATTTAAAAGATAATTGCTAGATAGGATAGCTTCCCCCCACATGTTCTGTGGTAATCCAGAACTTATCAACATTGAATTCATCATTTCTTTCAATGTTCGATTTTTCCTTTCCGCAATTCCGTTTGATTGCGGTGAATAAGTTGCTGTTACCTCATGTATGATTCCGTGTTCAGCACAGAATTCACTAAATGGTGACACATATTCACCACCTCTATCACTTCGAAGTACTTTGATCTTTTTATCAAGTTGATTCTCAACTTTTTTTGTGAATAGAATGAATTTATCTATCACTTCACTTTTTGCTCTTAGCAAGTATACATAGCAATATTTAGTACAATCATCAATGAAGGTAATAAAATAATTATAACCTCCCCTTGATTGTACACATTTAAGATCACTTATGTCGCTATGTATCAAATCGAGTGGTTTAGTATTCCTTTCAACCTTTTGAAAAGACGATCTCGTTAATTTAGCTTCAGTACAAGTTTCACACTTGTGCTTTTTATCAATTTGAAATTTAGGGATATGCTTCAAATTAATTAATCTACGCAGGGAATCGTAGTTAACATGTCCTAGTCTACCATGCCATAGATTAGGATACTCAAGCAAGTAAGCAGAATTATTAACTTTATTAATAATTTTGGGCTTAATAGCCATTACATTCAATTTGAACATTCCACCACACTCATATCCCTTTCCGACAAACATACCACTCTTGGTTAAAATAAATTTGTCAGATTAAAAAACAAGGCGGAAGCCATGCTTGTTCAGCAGCTTCCCAGAAACCAGATTCTTGCGGATATCTTGCACATAGAGGACATTTTTCAGAGTCAGATCCTTTCCAGAGGTCATTTTGAGAATTACATTCCCTTTGCCTTCTATAGCTAATGTAGCCGAGTTTCCCATGAATAGTTTTTCTCCATTCTGGACCAGCTCAAAAGTGGTAAACACTTCCCTGTCGGAGCACACAAGCTTTGTAGCCCATGTATCTACCTACCACTCTTTTGGATTAGAGTCAACCATATTCACCTCTGAAATGACAGCACAGAGGTCCACGTCACCACTGTCTTCAACAACATTGGTTACATTGGGTTTTTTCTTTTTCGGTAGCCTGCAATCTGCCGATTTGTGACCCATTTTGTCACAATTGAAGCATTTCCCCTGAAACTTGGTTTTCTTGGAAATACCGCCTTTTGGTCCCATCTTTGACCCTTTGTTATTCTTCTTGAACTTTGAGCTTTGACCATGTTCCACGACATTAGCCTTAGGTTAAGTAGAAGAGAGCCCTCTTTTCTCAGATTTCCTGTTGTCTTCTTCAATACGAAGCCTAACAACAAGATCATTCATGCTCATTTCCTTTCGCTTGTGCTTAAGGTAATTTTTGAAATCCTTCCATGCAGGGGGTAACTTTTCAATGACACAAGCCACCTGGAAGGTTTCACCGAGCTCCATCTTTTCAGCCTGAATTTCATGAAGAATCAGCTGAAATTCTTGCACTTGGGTCATAAGTGGTTTGGAGTCCACCATCTTGTAGTCCAAAAACCGACCCACAACGAATTTCTTGGTACCGGCATCTTCAGTTCTATATTTCCGGTCCAAGGCTTCCCAAAGTTCCTTTGCAGACATTTTGTCAGAGTATACATCATACAATGAATCACTCAGACAATTCATGACGTAGTGTCGGCAAAGGTAGTCCGACTGGTTCCAGCCATCAAGAGCAACGAGGGAGGCATTATCTTGCTCCCCTTCTTTCTTGGGTGGATCCTCGGTTAAAAACCTCACCAGGCGCAAAGTGGTCAGATAGAACAACATTTTCTGCTGCCATCTTTTGAAATTCAGCCCGTTGAATTTCTCCGATTTTTCAGCTTGGCTCAGAGGTGCCACAGCTCCAGCTTGGCTCAGAGGTGCCACGGTCTGGTTTGGTACTGGAGCTCCAGATGAGTTCTCAGTAACCACCACATCAACGTTTGATTCAGTTGCCATTTCTGAAACCAAAACAAACTATCAAATTCCTCGAAGGAATTTTAGAAAAAATTAAAATTCAGAAAATTTTAGATATTATCTAATTAAAGAATTTTCTCCAAAATTTTCTATTCAAAATCGTTATGTTCGAAAATATTTTTCCTCAATTTTGCAAATAATTTTTCTATCCCAAGATAGATATGTAATCGTACCAAAATTTTGTAAACAATTTTCTGTTCCAAACTTTTGTAACAATTTTGAAAGTATTATAAAATTGGAGGACCAGTATTGCTAATTTCATAAACAACTTTATAACCTGTATGAAAATGATTAACAATGATAAAGAATACTTCCAGTAGCAATTACCAAAGTTAAAGTCTCGGGAATCCTTGAAAATTATTATGACAGATTGAAAATTCCTTGATAATATTACTTAATAAGTAATCAAAACCTGGGAAGTAAATTTGGAATTGGCAACCAAAATTTCTGTTCAAAAAGTCCGTAACCGATAATTAAACGAGTTATTTGTAAAACTTGAAACCAGTTAATGTATATAATGTAACGTGTTGTACCGTTAAAATAATCACAAAAATATCCTTTCTTTTCCTTTGGCCGTAAAATTTAAGAATCAGTAAAAGGTTTTATAAACTCCCTTTTGAAACCAAAGGTATTTTTCCAGTAAACAGTTTCTGAAACAAAGGTATTTACCAAGCGTTTTCCTTTTACGAAAATTCGAAATTCGTCTTAAGATTGTTATCAAAATTGTAATCGTAAAAAGAAAACAGTGTTAAACGGACAATTAAATTTAATACAGAAATTGTAATAAACAATTCCGAAATACAAAATCGAAGCAAACCGAGGCCTGTGTGAAAACACAGTGTCCTTAAGACGAATTCGCTCCCTCACCCTTGTAAGGTTCGTGCTCGATGTTCCGTGAGCGTTTGTCTCCCAGAATACAACGGTTCCAGCAATCAACCTTTGCACCAAAAGCTTGCTGGACGAACTGAAACTTTTTTCACTCTATGAACTGGAATTGGAAGGAGGAAGGAAGGAAGAGTTGTTCTTCTTTGGTGTGTCTAAAATGAGAAAAGAAATACTCTATTTATAGGGTCGGAATGAGGGCAAAGTCGGAATAAAAAAATTAATGGCACCAAAACGTTTCATCCGTTACAAAATTGAAGACTTTAAATTGGAGGTTACACAATTTAAAGTTTTCAATTGTTGTTACAAATTTAATTTAATTTTCATTTTTCCAACAGATACCAAAGGTTATACATGAATCTAATGATACATGCATGAAAACAAAGGGACATACATGTATTTTATTTATTACTACTTAGGTAAATAAATTGAAGTTCATGAATTAATATTCAATGGCTAGATTCGGTGTCAGAAATTACAGTATATTATTGTATAATTTTTTCTTTTATGGAATATAATTTAGCAAATAAGTAAAAGTTATTCCATTAGAAATACTAAGTATTTATTTTTCAACTATGCAATCACCTATAAGAATTAAATAATTAGTATTAGATATAAAAATATGATATTAAAACTGCAAAATTGTACCGTATCATACCATATCGAAACCGTATTTATTGATACGAAATTCAAAAACTCGATTAATATATTTTCAAACCACTCTGATTGATATAGTACAACTTTAAGTGATAAAACCGCAATATAGTATCATATGCAACCCTAACTATGACTTCAAGATTTGTCACATTTAATAAATTTGCACCACACTTACTAATAAATGCGATACTGTGGAGTTTATCACCAAATATTTCGTAATTGCTTCTCCTGATTTCCGGAGTTGTCTATATAACGCCAATTGTGCTCTTTCAATATTGTGCTCTTTCAATATTTTGGCTTGTGAACAAAGAAAAGAAAAAGAAAATAGAAAATGTCATTAGTGGACGAATTTCAAATTTTACTCAAGTACCATGATATATAAAAAACCTTGCAATGTAAGAATTCAGATTTGGCTAAATTTCATTTTGCCCCGCCGACTATTTTAGTGCCTACTTTGCCCCCTCAACTATCAATTGCATCAATTTATTCCCAGGGTGGATCTTCTATCATATTTTGCTGTCACACGTATAGATCTATTATCAAATATACAAATATATAACTTACGTGAGTCTATACATACACTTGTAGGTTAGACCAATCGAGTGACACAACAATGTAACACAAAAATGTGATGGGTGATCTTCTGCCATTTATTATTTCCGACTACCCTTCACCGTTCAAATTGCATCAGGCTGTTAGTTTCTACATATATTCTCGTCAAAAAATTATAACCTCAAATTGCCAAACACACTTTGTTTCCTTTAATTTAACCATCCTTCAAACACTACAAGAAAATTTCACTTAAGGTAAATTTCACTTAAGGTATATCTCATAGAATATATTTGCAATTAGCTCTCATAAAATATGTTAACTATGAGGGCAAATAAGTGAAAGCACAAAGCTAATTAAGAAATCATCAAGTGTTGAATTTCTATAGAAAGTTTGAGGATTGGGCATTTAAATAAGACAACTTACCAACAAGCAAGTGACACAATAACATGTTATCTGGACCGAAGAAAAAATCTTTCTTTTATTAATTCTTTCAAATTTACAACATCATTATTTCTTTTAATGGTCAAAACTGGTCTAATGGTCATTGATAAGTTTGTCCCACAAATATTCGAATTGTCAATCACAAATTCACAATTTCTCAGTTTAAACAGACTCGTAAGTGAGGTCCATTTTTATAATTGGGTCGATAAAATATCAAAAATGCTTTAATTTGGTAAATTATGAGTTAAAATTGTCTTTTCAAATATATGTAGGGCAAACGCAGCCTTCCCACACAAAGACAACCAATTCAACGTCCAGCTGGCCAAGATTTTTCTTTGAATAAAGGCAACTTTAATTAATTAATTTAGTTAAACAAAACCTAACAGTCAAAAAGGAAAAATGAACTTTTCCAAAATTAAATTTTGGAACGGTGTTCATAAAAATAGGTTGATAATAAAAGTGAGGTGAAATTATAAAGCTCATGAATTATTGGTACTGGACATTTGCTGAGATGATTTCTGATGTAAATATTGATGATAAATGTATTTTAAAAAAAAATTTGTATATTGCATTAATGTTTTAGTTTTGGCCAAACCCGATTTCAATAAGAATTACCCAATTTCCAGCTCAAAATGCTGATCAAGAATTGGATAGTGGATACATAAAGGAAGAAGAATCATGATACAAAATTGATATACAAATAAATAATTAAATATACACAGATAAACACACACACATATATAGACAAATGAATATAAAGCAATGAATAGGAAAAGAGAGAATTGCATTTTTGGTACACAGCTATAGGTCAATTCCCACTTTTGGTACACAGTTTTATGTGTCCAACACATTTGGTACACCTCTTTTGACAAAGTTCGACACATTTGGTACAACCGTTAAATAAATTGCAAAATCACCGTTAATTCCGTTAGTTCGACACATTTGGTACACATCTTTTACAAAATTGGCATGCGCGCGGCACATGGCTACGCAGAAAAAAAAAAAAAAAAAAAAAAAGAAAAAATTGAAACTTGATAAACTTTTTTATTATATTTTATTCTTCTTCCAATATTAAACTATAAATGACATTATAATTTATTATATTTTACATGTCATATAAATAATAAATACATATTTTTTAATAATTTTTATAAATATGATAAATTAAAGTAACTTGTTTATTATATTTTATTCTTCTTGCAATATTAAACTATAAATGACATTATATAGTTTATTATATTTTACATGTGATGAGGGGTAATTTGGATCCCCAATTTTTGCTAGATCGATGTGGATTGAACAACGCCAGAAGTGCCGAACCAAACTGAACCGGAGTGTGTAACGAACTGTTCCGAGCCAATAAAGAGAATCCGAGGTCGAAGGTTACTGTTGGGCCGAGCCCAGGCCCATGCCAGCGGGCCAGAAAAGTACTCTTGCAAGTGTGTCAGAAAGCCCATCATCTCAGCTATAAATACCCCAAGCATTTATGACAAGACACAGCTTCCCAGGTGCTCTTCCTCCGAGGCTGCTGCTCGGAACTACTTAGGAAGCATAGTATAGGTTACTTTATATGTATTTCACCCTCTAGCTTGTACGGCATCCAATAGTGCTCGGATAGGACTCCCGTCGTTTGTAATTTGTACTCATTCATTCCGAATACAATACTATTGATCTTTTACTTCAGTTTATAAATATTAGCACGGTATTTTACACCACTCAGATCGAACAAACGAAAACGCGTAAGATCAATTGGCGCCCACCGAGGGGCCTTATTCGAGTATTAGATCGAAATATGCCTACTAAGAGGAGAAATACGTATGTCAGCGGAGAGCTTCACTGACCAGAAACTCCGCCATTTACTTTCCAAGACGATCCTCCGACCAGCGGAGTATTCGTCAATTTATGGTCAAAGATAAGACCTACGGGGCGAATCTCCAACTTTTAGATTGGTGGTTCTATTCTGTGATTGTCCAGTTCATTTGTTCCTTCGTTGGATTTATTTTCCACAAATGATCAATTCTCTATTCATAAGTGAATAAGAAGTTTCACAGATATCATCCTCAACTAACTAACACAGAATTAATCCAATCAACCTGATCAGTTAACGACAAAAGGTTATGAAAGTCTATGGAGTTACAGCTTATTAATGTTCGGAATTTATTTTTCCGATCATCATATTTAGTAAATTACACGAATCGATTATTTCTCGATCAATCGCATAATCCGTACAGATTATTTATCGATTATCTGATGCTTTTCTCGATCAATTGGGATAGGTTTGATTTCATTCCTTTGCCCAATGACAATTTCCAATGAATCCTGCAATGGAATGTTAGTACAACGGCAACAAGTTATATAAATTCTCGAAGTCGCAACCGAGGATGGGCAACCGTTCGATCGCTAAAAGAAATTTATGGTCCCGAAGGGAAGGGATAGATAACTTCATGATAACTACAAGTTCCAACGAGTCTCACTCATATTCGATCGAAGAAATTGAAGAGACACAAAAGAATAAAACAATGAAATTCGACGAGATAACAAAAGCTTTATTATTGATATTCTTCAAACAAGTTACATACGATGCCTCGGATATAATATTAAATCTCGAGCTCAAGAGATACAGTACAATCACTCCTACCCTACTACAAATTCTACGAGTAAGTCTACCCTGTTGTATATTCGGTCATCATTCCCTTTAGATCGCTCCAGATGCAGAACTCAGCAGTGATTCTTCATGGCCATCACTCGCCACGTGTCGCACATCCGTCTTCATACGGGATGAAAGCCGGGTCGAAGCTCCTCTCCGGGGCTTCAAACCGACCTTAGGTCTTCATCTGTAAATAATGATTGAAATACTAAATCATTATTTACAGGTTAATCCGAACCGGTGCAGCGGAGGGTTATCTCAACGGAGTCGCCCCAAGCGAGCTCGAAGGAACTATACTTTAAGAAAGCCCTCGAGGAAGCTGGTGCTCCAGATTTAAAGAACTCCTCTGAGATTAACCAGCTGCCCGATCAGATGCTACGCCAGAATACCGGAATTCTAACCCGCCCCAGATAAGATATATCTAGGAAAACAGGTTGCCTGCCGGTATTCTAGGCGCAATTTCTTTTGCCTGTCGATATTCTAAGCGAAAAAGATTACACCAAAGGAACCAAGATCGGAAAACAGGGTTCAAATTCTAATCTCAAACTCCTTTATCTTGGAGATAATATGAATCAAATCTAAAACTCGATCCATGGAGATCGGACGACGCATAGAGGAAGAAGTGAGAAATGTCGTATAAATAAGTGGACCTATTTATAGCGGTGAAGGGTTTTGAACCAACGGCCCATATAACAGATCGCGAACGGTTAGGATGTACGTAATAAATGAACTGACCGATACATTTCCCGAGAAATAGGGTCCTGTTTGGTTAGGAGAACGTACGGTCTAACAATGCATAAAGAGGGGCTCATTCGAAAAGTTCGTTCGGACGAAATTTTTACTTATTATCCTATTCGAAGGACAGCACAGGGATCAGGAACACTTGTCTAAGATTCAACTCTTGTGCACGTGATATTCTAAACCGCTATCACGTGATATTCATAATGATGTTCGAATAAACTAATGATTTTTACAACTTTGGAAATTCGGCAATAGCAAGGATAAGTTGCAACGAGTTCTTTATTAATTTTAAGTCTACCGAGTTACTTGTTTGTTACTCACTCAAGAAAGCGCTGTTCGGTTATTTCCTTATTAATTTTAGGTACTCGAGATTAGGATATTGAAAATAAGAACTTATCTGATTATGCTTTACTTTATCAATGAGGAAAAGAGAAAAGGCATTTATGAATATTATTACAAAGATACAAGATTTCAAAGGAAAAATATGGGAGATACATTTCGAGCATAGCACAAGCTAATATGTTACATAAGAACCCCTTTACTTTCTACACTCCAATGAAATTTTCGCTCTCCTCTCCTATCGTTTATTCGAAGTAACTTAGCTCCGAGGATGGAATCTCCTTTGGACCCGCAGGCTTTTAACTTTATTTACGATCTTCCGAAGACGAAGGGGCGAACGCATGGTTTATCGGGTAACTGAATTCTTCGTCGTTCTCTTCCCAGTATGTCTTCCTAAATGCATTGTAGCAACAGGTCCCTAGTCGAAGACCTGCACGATAACCTGCGCACTCCATGGGTCTGGCTTATTGGCCTTCCAGATGGAAATTGTATTTGCCTGTCGATATTCTAAGCGAGGTCGGGGTAGTTTTTCTTCCGCTCAAAGATTATTCCGCTCAAAGATTGTCCGAAGTCTGAGCTCAAATAGTTGAATTAATTGAATAATGATCATGATCACCATGATCGGACGAACAAAATGCCAGTACAACGAATGAGACAATTTCAAAGGTATGACAGCCTTATATAGCGAAAATTGAAAGGAATCCAACGGCAGACAATCCGCGAAGCAAATGGATGAGATTTGTCGTCCGTTGCAATTCCCGACAAATGAGGAACCGTTTGGAAAAAATCAAATTTACCAAAATTTGGAACATATACACAACAACAAAGAACAAAGGGCATTAGGTCAAACAAAGCAAGAACCTCTCAAAGAATATTCTTATCAAGACAAAAGGATTATTTATTAAGTTCTAGGGTTATTTACTATTTGCTATCTCGTTATGTTAAAACTATTCTCACGATTACAGAAGACTATTATTTCATCAAAGTTTATTTCGAACAGAGTATTCTATTCAGTGAAAGTTCGTTTCGCCAAAATTCCTATTTATTCGTCATATTCTGATATTCTCGATCTCTATTCCTCTATTATCAATCTCTATTTGTCTCCATCTACTATTAAAAAGGGCGAAAGCTGTTGCTACGACCCTCGAAGATCGACCAAGGGCGAAAGCCGTTGCTACACCCCTTGGATCGAAAAATAAAAATGGGTGACGACCCTCGGGCTAAAAATACTCTGAAACGACTAAGGGTGAAAGCCGTTGCTACGCCCCTTAGATCGAAATTATCGAATGGGTGAAAGTTGTTGCTACGATCCTCGGGCTAAAAATGCTCTGAAACGACTAAGGGTGAAAGCCGTTGCTACGCCCCTTAGATCGAAATTATTGAATGGGTGAAAGCTGTTGCTACGACCCTCGGGCTAAAAATGCTCTGAAACGACTAAGGGTGAAAGTCGTTGCTACGCCCCTTAGATCGAAATTATTGAATGGGTGAAAGCTGTTGCTACGACCCTCGGGCTAAAAATGCTCTGAAACGACTAAGGGTGAATGCCGTTGCTACGCCCCTTAGATCGAAATTATTGAATGGGTGAAAGCTGTTGCTACGACCCTCGGGCTAAAAATGCTCTGAAACGACTAAGGGTGAAAGCCGTTGCTACGCCCCTTAGATCGAAATTATTGAATGGGTGAAAGCTGTTGCTACGACCCTCGGGCTAAAAATGCTCTGAAACGACTAAGGGTGAAAGCCATTGCTACGCCCCTTAGATCGAAATTATTGAATGGGTGAAAGCTGTTGCTACGACCCTCGGGCTAAAAATGCTCTGAAACGACTAAGGGTGAAAGCCGTTGCTACGCCCCTTAGATCGAAATTATTAAAAGGGTGAAAGCCGTTGCTATGACCCTTAAATCTAAAGTATATTCAAGATCGATCTAAGTTCTATCATATTATTTCTCCACGATTATTCATTGGACTAAGGGTGAAAGCCTTTGCTATGCCCCTTAGGTCTAAAGTATATTCAAGATCGATCTAAGTTCTATCATATTATTTCTCCTCGATTATTTAGTCGACTAAGAGTGAAAGATCCATAATCTGAGAAAAATCTAAACTATGGAAGATATCTCAAGGAAGGTTCAAAAAATTACAGAAATAAAAATTCAAATCTATTATGTCTCTCAAGTTATCTCATAAAAGTTGCGAGTTACAGAGGTCGAGATTAAAAGTATCGACAACAATATAGAAGAAAAATTTTCATTCATAAAGTCCTTAGTACATTTACAAGTATCTTTTCTACGAATACAAAGAGGAAGTTCGAACTCAAAAGAGAAAAAGGATTACATTTATCATATCCTACTACAGGTGCTACAAAAGAGTGGAAGGTCTTCGAATTTAAAAAGGAACGGAGGAGAACGGGATCGAAGCATGCCCCCGGACTCTTAACCGATCTTAGGTCTTCATCAGTAAATAGTGACGGCTATGCCAATGCTTTAAGATCCACTGATGAAGGACCGGCGCACGAGAGGAATCTCGGTCGATCTCCGTGCGCACTAACCCGAGTCGGAATATTATGAACCTACTTCGGAAGCATCTTGAAGAAGTTGAGATCAAAACCTTAAAGATCCTTCCACGAGTTGACCCACTATCCGACTGGGTGGAGCGACAGGGTACAGGAATTCGAACCGGCCTCAAATGGATGGAATCAGAGAGAGCTGGTCGCCTGCCGGTACCCCAGTCGCAATTATTTTCGCCTGTCGATACCCAAGTCGAAATAAGTCGCCATTGGAGGCAGCCAAAGTGATAAAGAAAGATAGTTCGAACCATTTTATCGAGGATAAGGAACGAAACATAATGGTCAAAGGAAGTAAAAGTTCAATCATAGAGTCGATCAAAATAATTACTGAAACGTAAAAATATGAAGGTAACTACGGAACTATATATAGTGAAAGGAAAGGGCAATCGACGACTCAGATTTTGGTAAAACTAACGGATGAGATACAAGCAATAAATACGCCGACCGTTTCGCTCCCCGAGAATTAAGAAACCATTTGGGTAAGTGAAGAAAATGTCAAAATTAGTCCTGCTCGAGTTCTATCTGCTCGAATTCATTATAATCTCAATTCCGGACATCGAAGAGAGCCGCAAAGAAAAATTCTGAGTATAGCTTTTAAAGAAAGTATCATCGTTAATAAGCCTAAGAATGACCAAGATCGATAAAGTACATTATCTAAGAACGATCGCGAAGGTTAATCAAAAGACTATGGTTTCCGAAGTTTGATATATCAAGCAATTATAAATTACAACAACTCTTATTACATAATCAAGCCAATCTTCTGATACTAGTACATTTTACAATCTTATAAATATCGACGAAAACTAATCTCTATATCCGAACATGAGAGAAACTTCATGACCAGGCAATCCTATGAAATTTTCGGCGGACGATAATGTCCTTACTCGAACATGAGGAGCCTGTCAAGCCAACAGGCTTTTATCTTTATTTATGATTCTTCAAAGAGGAGAGGGGTAATACATCTTTTTCTAGGTGTAACGTGAATACTTTATTGAGGACCTCGATCCTCGAAGCACCACCCCTAACATCTTCGAGGAAGAACCAAACAAACCGCCGAACACCCTTGAAAAACTTGATGCTTGAGCCTCCCCTAAACCACAAAAGATCATGGGAGCTATCAGGGTCGTGGGTGGTCAGCAATGAGGCTTATTGGCCTCCAAGGACGGAATAGCGTTCGCCTGCAGGTATCCTAGTCGAAGTAGAAGTACTAATCAGCCTATAATCTGCGAAGTAGGTCCTAACTCGAATTTCAAAATGTTGAGCCATGCAACAAGATCTTTTAATCAGCATGGTCGAAGGAATCTGCCTTTAAAAATTTTTATAAGGATACAAAATGAAAGACTCCATTTATAGATGCAACATTAAAAAATCCAACGGTTATCAGAAAACAAAAGGAACGATCAAGATCAAAAGACTGTTACGCTTCCCGAGGATTTGAGCGGGAAAAGAAGGTAATCTGATTTTGGAAATAAGCGATGTTAATATACCAAGATCGAAGATCAAGTATCCTGACGGTCGAGATCACAAGTTCGAACGAAGAAAGCAGGCTAAAGTACAAATGAAAGAGAACACATCAAATTAGACAAGAGCATGCAATCCGAGAAATAAATAAATTATTACAAACCACAGAGGATAAAAATGTCAGGAATTATTCATGATTACACAGAAATAAAACAGAATAGCCATACAGCAAGTCTGAAAAAATAAAAGACAACATCTAGAGAAGCTTATTGTCGGAGAAAATCTTCCGAAGCTCAGCATTACGAGCCTCATATCCACGGTCGTAAGCCTCCTTTTCACGGCGCTCGAAGTCTTGTTTCTCCTGCTCGTGAAGACTTTTCAGTTTCTCGAGCTCCTCACTCAGTTTCTTGTGGATTTCTTCTCCCTGATCTTTAGCAGTCTTTTCTCTCTCTAAAGCGAGCTTCTCCTCAAAGACACGGTCGAATTCGGTTTTCTTCTTCTCCAGCTCGAGGGAGATAGCAGCATGCCGATTTGTTTCCCGCTCAGCAAGCGTTTTGAGTTCAAGAAAATCTTGTCCGGCCTATTAAAGATTCATATAAGTTAAAAAAAAAAAAAAAAAAAGGGAGGGAGAGAGAGAGAAATTATAACACCTGCAACAGAAAGTGCAACCCAGATTGGAACAACTCTTCTAGATTTCTCTCCTTGGACATGTCGTTTTCAGAGAAAGTAAGGTCAACCCGCAACAGACTATCTATGGGATCAGCCTTAGAAATGGACCCGTCTTTCGACTCCTTAGGCGGGGAAGGAGTAACTATCGGAGGAGCGAAATCAACTCGGGGTTCGGAAAGATTATCAGTTCTCAAGGATTCAGCAGAAGCTTCTCCACCAATATCCAACTTAGATTTTTTGCTCAAACCTCCTGTGGGGGGGGGGGGGGGGGGGACGGCTGAAGAGTCATCAGATGATGGCTTGTTTCCGATGGCAAGCTTCTGCAAAGCCTCGATGGGAGTGACCCCGTCGGAATAAGGCCTTTTGTTCGAAGAAGGAACGGGAGTTTTCTGCCTAACGGGCTCTCCACTCGAAGAATCAACAATTTTCGACGAAGAGCCCCCGAGCTCAGCCTCAAGCTCTTCATCCAAGATGGACTTGTTGGAATTGCCCTTAGTTTGCTTCGATGAAGCGCTTTTCTCTTTCTTATTTTCCCCTCCTTTAGGAGCTTTTGGAGAAGACACAGAGGTTTTAGAAGAGGATTTGGAGGGTTTGGCCTCCTTGGCAAGCTTTTGCTCTTTGGCCGAATTTTTATTTTTCAAACCACCCAATAGGAGTTTGGGGTCGATGGCCTTGCCTAATATTTCTTCCATGATAAATGGGAAGTGAGTTAAGAAATTTGAAGAATGTAAAATATAGAAGAAGAGCTCCGATCTCTGTAAACAAAGGTATCGTGTAAATAATTTGGAGAGATCCTCATATTTATAGGCGCTACGCCCTATGATTACGGTAATGGAATCGACGCGACTTACAACAAAGATTCTATTTGGAATAAATAAATTTCGAGCACAGAGTACGAAAAGATCTCGAATTTCGAAAAACAGATGATGTTAAAATTTTTTGCAGTATAAGAATTTACAAGTCATGCGGACCAGATCATAAAGAAAACAAATCCGATTACAAAAAATGAATTACGTGCATGTACACATTTGATTCCTAACTACAAGGCTATGAATCGTTCCCCCCAGCAAGCTTGAACCCAACGTTCGGACCACCGCCACCTTCATCACCGCTGCCCAATGGATCGGCCTGATCCGTGGGGCGATCATCTTCTTCATCCGATCCGCCCTCTATGTTGACATTTTCGTTTTCTGCTAGGGCAGATTGATCGATATTGTCGGACCGTTCGAGCAAATCCGGGTTAGGCATCGGAATACCAAACTCCTCAACTAAGGGGGCAAAACGATGACTCTGCCAGTTCGCAATTTCTCGGGGCAATGATGAAGTATTGTAGTCTTTTCCTTCTGCATTTTTGAAAGGATTCATATACAAGAGATACTCTTCCATTTTATCCGGGATCCTATCGGCTGAAACCAATTGTTGAACCCCCTTATAAAAGATAGTTTGAAGGATTCCGCCAATCCTTCTCCGAACTAAAGGGTCGAAAACGGGGGAACTAAGAAATTTTCGTATGGCAGAGATTTCCGCCTCTTCTGCCCCTTGAGAATATGCGCGAGCTGAGTCTTGCTTGGTTTGCTCAAGCTCGATCTTAATTCTCTTAAGCTCATCTTCGAGTGCGCTCTTTTCCGTAACTACTGATAACAATTCATCCTCCACAGAGGAGGAATGTTTCATACTTGTATTCTCTAGCTCTTTCTTCACCTGAGACAATTCTCGTTGACTCTCTGCCAGTTGAGATCGAAAGATTTGATTATCAACGCAAATTTGTGCGTAAGCATCGTGAGCATCCTGCGACTCCTGCTCTAGCAATGCTAAGCGATAAGTCTGAAGAGCGAACAAATCCCCGACCTATGAGAAAATTTGGTCATCAGCAAATGCTAGAGACTCTAAAGAAAGAAGAAATAGTCTAAAGACAAACTCTTACCTCATGATACGTCCGGGAGAAATCACTCAGAACCTCAAAACTACCTTTGATGGTTTGAAGCAGCATATCCCGCTTAAACCGACTAGCCATATAAATTCTAGTGGCTTTGTCGAACTCATTCTCACCACCTGAATCCAGATCGGTTTGAATAGTCCCGTCTTCGGGGTATCCAGCAGCCCTGCTACCGCGGAAATGTTCGTCCATGAAATCTGCCACATCTGGCTCCGACCTACCCTCTCGACATGGAACCGAGTTAGAACTCACACCAAAGGGTTTGACCCTCCTCGAGGGTCCCGGATGGTCAGCATTTCTCTTTCGACTCAGGAGCTTCTCATACTCCTGAACACCCAGGATTCGGTTTCAGGAATGTTGACTATAGCCAACGGATGAAAGAGTAGAAGTATCAGGGGAAAACAGAGTTCGGAGGGGTCCAGCAGTGGCAGAATTCAAGAAACTCATAGTACCAAGCCCTCTCAGATCGGGAAGTGTAATTGGTACATCAACTGAAGCTCCGCCTAAATTACTCGCGTCCGCTCTTCTTTCCGAAGTATGTGGTGACGGCTCGAAGTAGGATGGCATATCTCCAACCGAGCCAGCAGTAGACAGTCGAAACCTCTCAACAATTCGACCTGCAAAGGAAACACAAGGTATACATGTGTTTAAACAAGAAGGATTAATCTATCTCACCTTGAAATAGAAAGAAACTAAAAACATACTCCAAGAAAGAGGGACGCCGGACGGAGCAGCAGAAGCAGTCAAGACACCGAGCGGCTGAACGGATCCTTCGAAGGATTGATTGGGTAAAGGATAAGAGTATTTGATCCTTGGGACAGGATAGTCGCATTTGCTCAACCCAGCCAACCGCAAGACACCTTCTTGAACCAGAAGCATGGTTTGGTAAGGGTTGGACCACAGTTGCTCGAGAAACTCATCGGAAAGGCGATGGTTGAGCTTCTCTTTAATTCTGCGACGACCGTAAGACCAAGAACTTACGCCATCCCACCGGTATGGTCTAGTCTTCGAGCTACCTTCTGATATGGGGACATCAGGGCCTTTCACGAAAAAGAACCTCTTCTTCCATCCTTTAATCTTCTCCGTTGTTACGTTCGTAAGAATAGACCGCTTCGACCGCTGGCGAATGGACACAAATCCTACATTCGAGCCCTTACACAGGTCCATTCGAAATATTTGCCAAAAATTACTAAAAGAGGCCTCTTCCCCCTTGGCCTCCATAAGAGTGTTGAACGCTACAATATATGCAACAGAATGCGGGAGAAGCTGAGCGGGGGAAAGCGAAAAGAAAGTCAAGATGTTTCGGATAAGGGGAATAAACGGAATACGCAAGCCACAAGAAAATTGCTTCTCGTAGAAGGCTTGACACCCAGCTGGAGGCTCGGTAGCACGCTCGGTGTAAGAGGGAATGACGATCGAAAAACCCCTAGGAAGAAATTTCCCGAACTCCGCCTCGAGATAAACGCGATCCTTTTTGGAGAAACAACAGGAAGTTTGATCGGCAGGAAGTTCTAACCTGTTTGAGATGGCGGTGTTAGAAGGAAGCGTATGTCTAAAAATCCTGGCAAAGGCTCCCTCGCCGATGCTAAGCTTCTCGACCACGTTTTGCTCTAGATCTTCGGTCGGATCAACATCCTCATCTTCTGGATGAAACTCTCCGTCCTCGTAATCATCGACAAGCTTTAACAAAGGATCGGACTCCTGGTTCTCCCCGACCTTATTCTTGCCCCTCAAACTTCTGGAACTTGACATTATGGATTCAGAAACGGTTATGCTAAAGCAGATATTCTTTCGACCCGAATGCTCCGAGCTCAAGAAAGTATGTGATTTGTAAGTAATTTTTCAACGAGTCAACATATATATACGGGGTTAAAAAGGTAAAATTGCAAACAGGTCCCCGAGTAACCGCGACGGTTGAACTTACTCTGGGTAAAAATCTAAAGTTATTTTTCTGGGAATTGCACTCTTGATCCCTCACTTTTCGGAAATTGGGAAATATTCCTTGGAAATTGTTCCTATGGTATTCCGTTGATCCTTTCTGTTGCGATCGGAAAATTAAGGAAACATTCGCTAAGGAATTGAATGAAGCATCACAGTAAATGACAGTAAGGAAAAATCCGATCTAGAGGTCCTACGTAAACAATGGACGACAAGGTTAACATCTCGGCACACCGTTATATTGTTTCCTATATATGCACTCTTTTTCCCTAGCTCGATTTTTATCCCAAAGGGTTTTTTCTGAGTTAGGTTTTTAATGAGGCATACCCGAAACATATTATGAACGGCTCTTCTCACCCCAGCATTGAACATAGCTTATACTTCTTCGAGCGTAAGCCCCACTTTACGCTCGAGAAGTGGGGGAGTATTGATGAGGGGTAATTTGGATCCCCAATTTTTGCTAGATCGATGTGGATTGAACAACGCCAGAAGTGCCGAACCAAACCGAACCGGAGTGTGTAACGAACTGTTCCGAGCCAATAAAGAGAATCCGAGGTCGAAGGTTACTGTTGGGCCGAGCCCAGGCCCATGCCAACGGGCCAGAAAAGTACTCTTGCAAGTGTGTCAGAAAGCCCATCATCTCAGCTATAAATACCCCAAGCATTTATGACAAGACACAGCTTCCCAGGTGCTCTTCCTCCAAGGCTGCTGCTCGGAACTACTTAGGAAGCATAGTCTAGGTTACTTTATATGTATTTCACCCTCTAGCTTGTACGGCATCCAATAGTGCTCGGATAGGACTCCCGTCGTTTGTAATTTGTACTCATTCATTTCGAATACAATACTATTGATCTTTTACTTCAGTTTATAAATATTAGCACGGTATTTTACACCACTCAGATCGAACAAACGAAAACGCGTAAGATCAACATGTCATATAAATAATAAATACATATTTTTTAATAATTTTTATAAATAATAAACTATAAAAATAATAAACTATTTTTATAAATAATTTTTAAAAATTGAAACTTGATAAACTTTTTTATTATATTTTATTCTTCTTCCAATATTAAACTATAAATGACATTATATAGTTTATTATATTTTACATGTCATATAAATAATAAAGACATATTTTTTTAATAATTTTTATAAATAATAAACTATTTTTATAAATAATTTTTGAAAGTTGAAACTTGATAAACTTATTTATTATATTTTATTCTTCTTCCAGTATTAAACTATAAATGACATTATATAGTTTATTATATTTTACATGTCATATAAATAATAAATACATATTTTTTTATCATTATATAAATATGATATGATAAATATAATAAATACATATGATAACTTTTATAAAAGTTTATCAAGTTTAATTTTTTTTTGGGCAGCCATGTGCCGCGCACATGTCAATTTTGTAAAAGAGGTGTACCAAATGTGTCGAACTAACGGAATTAACGGTGATTTTGCAATTTATTTAACGGTTGTACCAAATGTGTCGAACTTTGTTAAAGAGGTGTACCAAATGTGTTGGACACATAAAGCTGTGTACCAAAAGTGGGAATTGGCCTATAGCTGTGTACCAAAAATGCAATTCTCTCAAATAGGAAAATTTAATTTAATGGAGAAGAATATATTTACCCATTTCTTGTGAAACATGCCAATTTTGAGTGAATTGGGAACATGAACACCATTGATATCATCGAAACCTTTGACTCTTGGCATGTCTGAAACTTGATCCACAAATTTCTCCAAAGAGGATGGGCTTATCAACCCATCTCCTCCCCATGCATAAACCCAAAATTCCACCAAAATTAAAGAAATCAACTCAAAAACCAAGAATTTCTCCATTCCCATCATTTTTTTTTCTTTGTAAAAATGGAAATTAAAAAGAAAACCAGTTTTGTGTATGTGTGCAGTATAATATAAACCAGTGTAGAATACACCACGAGAGCTTATACTTTATACACGCCTCATAGAGAAAAAACTTGAGTGTGTTTAAATGAGTGAATATTATTAATTTTATAGAAAAAATATATCCTTATCTGAATTGTAAAGTGATATTTAAATATGTAAAAATATTTAAAAGAAGAATAATTAGACATAGAATTTTTTTATTTTAATTATGGTGAATGTACAATTATATATGGAGTCTTATTATATTAATCTCCTACATGATTCCTAAAATTTAGAATTTATCTTTTACATCAAATTTTAAAATTTCAATTTTCTTTTCATATAACACATAAAATAAAAAGCCATAAGAAAAAATATTGTTATTTTAAATAGCTCCAAAAATATACATGCAAAATTATTTTAATTTAGCAATATTATTTTAAGTGAAAATATGAAAGATGTATAATTGAAAGATTTAGTATAATATAAGTCATATACAATCTTTTAAAAAGCAAAATATTAAAATCAAATTCTCTTAAAAAATCATTATGCTACACAGTAGAAGAAAAAAGTTAAAAATAAAAGTTAAAATAGAATCGCATCTTAACAATAAATGCACAAAAAATGCTTATGACTTAGATAAGTACTTCTTTATTTATTTGACTAGAGAAGCAAAATATAAATAATAAAATGCATAACCTTGTACTTTCATGGAATTTGTTTCGTGAAAAATAAGTGAAATTGGTCAAAAAACTGATGAAATTGATGAAAACTGCTGAAATCAATAAAAAATATATATTAAATAAATGAAAACATGTGAAATCGATGAAAGTCCGGGTGAATTGGTTAACACTGATGAATATGGTTAAAAAATGAGTGAAAACGGTAAAAAAAAAACATGTGAAATTGTAAATACATTTGAATCGAAAAAAATTGGGTGAAATTTTTGAAAAATTGATGAAAACGGGTAAACTCGGTTAAAAAAGGTAATGTTTGTGAAAATATGTGAAATCTATGAAAATTAATTCGAGTGGAATTTGGAAGAAAAATGATAGAAAACATATTTAATCAATGAAAAGTTCTAGTGAATAACATGTTAAATCAGAGAAAAACATGTGAAATAGGTGAAAACGAGTGAAATCAGTTAAAAAAAGATTTTAATTGACAAAAACAAGGTGAAATCAACAGAAAAAATGGTTTAACTTGGAAAATAAATCACAAAAAATGGTAAAGCAATGAAAAAGGTTATAACTGATAAAAAAAAAAGGGGTAAATCTCTAACAGTAAGAACATACGAATCGATGAAAATTTATGTGAATTTGTAAAGAAACGGATGAATAAGTGATACAATCAGTGAAAAAGGATAAAATCAGTCAAAAAAGCTTAAAGTTGGTGAAAACATGTTTAATCAATGAAAAATTCAGGTGAATAACATGTGAAATAGGTGAAAACGGGTTAAAAATTTATCTGACAAAAACAAGTTGAAACCGGTTGGAAAATGGTTTAAATTGGAAAAAAATCGTAGAAAAATGGAAAAACAATGAAAAATGTTATAATCGATAAAAAAAATGAAACAGTGGAAACATGAATCTATGAAACTTCGAGTGAAATTGGTGAACACTGGTGAAGTTGGTGAAACCAGTAAGAAAAAATGCTCGTGAAATCGATGAAAGTTCAGGTGAACTTTGTGAAGCAACGGATGAAACATGTATCATCATTGAATAACGAATAAACTTAACATAATAACTACTATTAGAGCAAATTCTATAAGATGTCCTGACTTTATCAGTCATCGTTCATATTTTATTACAACTATTTAAAGTCATCATTCTTTTTTGTTAAAACAATAATAATTAATAAAAGTAAATTTTATAAAAAAACCAATTGAATATATATGATATTTTATGGCATAAAAAAGAAGAAGCTAACTTTACTCTAATTTACAAAAAATACCCACGAAATTTAAATTAGACACGTACAACGTACCTGCACTTTCTAGTATCTTAAAAATAGTGATCGATAATTTTTTTATTAAATATAAATCATTTATTATCAAGTCCAGTGTTAATATTAATATTTTCTTTTTTAAAAGTATAATATATATGAATACAATTGAAAAAAAAAAACTCATTTTTAACCATGTTATGAGATTTACTTCAATATAAGATGTTTGTTCCGTGAATATATTCTTGAAAAACTAGAATAACAATTTGTTAAGAAAAATATAAAATGGGATATGTTAATCTATATTAATTAGATTAATATAGAACAAAAAAAATTATGTATAAAATGTTAGAAAAGAAGATATTTCCCTGAACCGTCTGGATGAAGACTTAAGAGTTATCACCTCGACCAGGGTGCACCAACTAGTATTTTTAGTCAAGTATAACTACTCCATATAATATAATCAATGTTCTTTAAAATTAATTTATGTCCGTTGATACAATTGAAATAAACTGAAATAGATGAAATAATGATTGATTTATTGATGTATTTACAGTCTAAAAAAGTAAGCTGCAATTAAAAGGACTTCGGACATTAAGAAGGAAGTTCTTACGTGGATAGATTTTTGCTCGGTCTCGTAAAATCCTTCCAAATGAGTTTTTGCCAGACCTATGAAACTCAACATAAACATAGATAAACACCATTAATGATCATCCTTATTATTAATTTTTTACAGAGTGGCCCCTCTTGTGTTTTTTTTTCTTCCCGCGTTAGTCCTCATTATGAATTATTTGTTTTACTTTGGTTATTTTCAGGTGGTCCAAGGTGAGCTAAACTGTCAAAATAGTTTTATGAGGGACTAAATTGTTATAAAATATTTTTATGAGGGACTAAGTGTAAACACTATAAGTAAAAGACCCCTTCTAAATGATCAAAGTGAAACAAATAATTCATAGTAGGGACTAACATGCGAAAAAAAAAAAAAAAAACAAGAGAGATCACTTTGTAAAAAGTTAATGATAAGGAGGATCATTATTGGTGTTTACCCTTCACAAATCTACACATAAACTCTTGAGAACCTACAAAACATTGATTCGGCACCTACCATATATTTTTTCTCAAACTCTCTAAAAAAGACATTTACTTTACACTTACCAATTACTTTTTTCTCCACACCCCTGTTGGACTGATCCAATTGGACCGGGTCGGATCGGGTTCGCCCATGTGGGCTGACCCGGACCGGATCCGGATCCAGTTGGTTAAGGGGAGTTTTAGATAACTCCCCACTCCTATTTTTGTGGGACAACTCCCCCCCCCCCCCCCCCCCATTCTCTCCTTACTTGTCAGTTAATAAGAGACGTTTATTTTGGTCTCTCTCTCAGACATCAAAATTACATTTTGAAAATTAGAGAAAACGTTTTACAGAGAAAAACAAAACAGAGAGAAAAAATACTTTTTGGGGAGAATTAACTGATCAATCAAGAACATCGAAGTCAGGGTTCTTAGGCTGTGATTCGTATCTACTTTCCGTTCGTGATTGGAGATCGACCAGAGTGTTGGAAAACTACCAGAAATCAGAAATCAGAATTCGTGATTCAATTGCCGGTTCAAATTGCTAAGTAAGATCCTTTTTACTTTATTTGCTTCGATTATGCGAGTTTGAAGCATGTATGTTGTTAAAACCAACATTGGTATCAGAGCCATTGTTGCGATTGAGTTCGAAATTCTTTAATCTCTGATTATTTTCGAAAATCATGCTGTATGTGCCTTGTAATTCCTGTCAAATTGTTTTTGTTAATGATTTTTCGAATTTGTGGAATTATGGTTATACTGTTTTAATTTTCGAGGCATGCTATAATTGTCGGATAATTCTGAAACTTTTATTGAGGCATGCTCATGTGATGTAGTAATTATCTGAATTTTTTCAGAATTTTTTTATATATATTCTGTTCCGGAAAAATTGTTTTCTTAAAATCTTATTATGTATTTTCCCGATGTGTTACTTGGAATTATGCAATCTACCATATATGCTTACGTTCGTCTCGAAATAAGCTTTCTGGATCTGTGCCCAGATTATTTTTTGGCTGAATATTTCGTACGGAAATTGGTTTTTAAGCCCCTGCCTACTTACCTTAATAATCTGGAAATTTATTAATAACACATATTGCATAATACACTCACCACTCTCTTCCAAAGCGGTTGTAACGCACACTCCAACGTCGAGGGCTCAAAACGTAAAACTGATTTCACCAATGGATTCGGAAGGCACGAAAATGGGGGGGTAGCCAGAAGGACGACGCCGGAAAACGAGCGGAAGGCGGCGCGTGTGTTACACGCGCCACCCTCGCGAGTGGAACAAATCGTGGGCAGTTGTAACTGCCCAGTCACACGCAGGCATCCACGTGGCGTCCACGTCAGACACACGTGTCTGCCACGTCACCGCCATGTAGGATTTCGAGGCCTGTCTTGCCATGTCACTGCCACGTGTCGATGACATGGCCATCTGACGTGGGTGTCCACGTCACTGTTCCTTGTCACGTGTTTGATTCAGAAACTGCCACGTGGCAGAAGCTTGTTTAAAAAAAAAAAAAAAAAATTTGCACCCACCGCCGGCGCGTGAGGTGGCTTCCGGCGGCCGGTTTCGACCGGATTTTTTTCTGTAAACTTGAAATTTTATTTGTGATTTATCTGTGAATTAAAATAATTTTTTGAACAATGTTTAAAATTTATTTTGATTTATTGTGTTTTAAATCTTTAGAAATTCACAGAAAATAAAATTCTTCATCAGAAAATTCCAAATTTTTTCCAGAAAATTTAAATTAAATTGTCCTTCATGGGTGGCTACCGAGATTGAATTTTTTGATACTTTAAAAAATTAAGCTCTTTTATTCTCGCTTGAGCATTTGTTTTTCGCATATTTTTTTATTTGAAATTTGGCAAATAAAATATTCTTGAAAGTATCAAAATATATTTCAATCACTGAAAATATTAAAATTCCGCAAACATTTAATATTTACCCTCATCCTTCAGGTATGCCTTTGATCTATAGCAGATATAGGGTACTTCGGGGAGAAGCCCTTGAGCGACGTATCCATGAGCTACCGGGGGTCATAGAAGATTTGGTGTCGTACCGAATGGATCCCAAACACTCTTTGAAAGAGCATTGGAGGGTAATGAGAAAGTTACACCGCCATGTTCACTTTTATGGTACTGATATTCATCCGTTTGAAAAACGGTGTGATGTCTTCAAGCAATCTCTTCCGGTTGAACTTCATAAAGTTTGGGAAGAGGCGAGAAACTATATTGGAAGAGACAACTCTATTGAAAACTTTATTCACAACATGCATAATGGATGGAAATTATACCTCAAGAAAAAGGCTGAAAAGACTTTGTTTCTTAGTCTGAACTCTAACCTCCGCAACTTGAGGTCCGGCATGAGGAAGAAATCAACTCATCGGTCCTTGAAGCAAGCACCTTGTGACAGGCTGTCTCAAGCCATTGCCAATGAAGCTTTTGTTCAGTCTTGGCAATCAATCGAACCAGAGGGTCGATTTTTCCGATTTGAATGATTTCTGTAATTTCATTTCCATTTAAAGATATTCTATGTTGTTTGTTTGTTTTCGACATGAGACTGGATTTGATGACTGTTTGTTTGGATCTTAGTTTTTTTTTTTTTTTTTATTCGAAATGCATGCTTTGTTTGCTTACATATTTATGATCGTATATGTATTGTTATGCTATAGCATGTTTGATCATCTTTTCCAATGGGAGTTCTTAGGTTTTAGAATGACTATCACCAAGAACTTTAGTTTTTATACTTTTGATATTAAGTCCATAATTATGAGATACTTGTAAATGGATGATGATTGGGAACATTGCGTGAACTTTCTAATCCATTGCTTGTGTCAAGTCTTAATGGAGCTTAATTGACTTAGTATAAAATAAAATATGTGTATAAGGGTTTTAACATTTAATCACCTCTTACATAACAGACTATTGCATCTAAATCAATAATTGCTGACCTTAACAAAGGTGACAAACTGAACGGTGACAACTATGACATCTGGCGTCATAAGATTTGGTATGTGCTCGATGAGCAAGATGCTTTGGATGGCATCAACCGAATCTTGGATGACCCAGGTGTTGGAAATAGTGTCCAACAGAGAAGGGATCAAGAGGCTTACCAGGCGTGGAAAAAGAAAAATTCCACTGCTCGTGCAATCCTGGTTAGCTCTGTGATTGATGATTTGATTTACGAGTGTGAGCAGCACCCTACCGCTCATGACATATGGGTGTTTCTCAGGGAGAAATATGGGGGTACGACAATCACTCGTCTAAGGCAGCTGACAATCAAATTTGACACTTATAAAAAATTGCCCAATCATAACATTAAGCAACACATTAGGGTGATGTCTAATATGATTAGGGAGCTTGTGTCAGCTGGCCATATCCTCTCTGATGAGCAGCAAGTTCAAGCCTTAATCCGGTCACTTCCTGACAAGTGGGAGCATCTGAAAATCAATCTGACTCATAATGATAGCATCAAAACTTTTGCTGATGCTGCTCGCCACGTTGAACTTGAGGATGAGCGACTTGGAGTTGCAAAATCCATGTCAAGTGCTTACATTGCTGAGACTAGTTCCAAGAAAGCTTCGGGCTTCAAACGTAAGAGGAACTGGAAGAAAGGCAACCCTGGGAAGCAGACTGGTGAGAAGAACAACAACCCCAACCATGGCGGTAAACGTAAGCGTTTTGCTAAGAAGAAGAAAGACAAGAACAAGATGAAGTGCTTCAACTGTGGAGCACTCGGGCACTTTGCTCGAGAGTGCACCAATCCTAAGAAGGATAAGGTAGCACACCATGACTCGTCTTTGTCTTTTGTTCATGTATCTAGTACTGTTTTATTAACTGAATCATATCCTGTGTGGATTGTTGACTCAGGTGCAACAGACCATGTGACTAGAGACCGTGAATCGTTGGTAGAGTTTCGTCGAGTCCCTGTTGGAACAAGATGGATATATGTAGGAAATAACGCCAGAGTGGAGGTTACAGGGATTGGTACTTGCAAACTGGATTTGCATGGTGGACGAACCCTGATCCTACAAGATGTCTTATTCGCTCCAGAAATTCGACGGAATTTAGTTTCAGTTGTTGCTCTTCTAAGATTAGGATTTAATTTGAACTTCTGTCATAATTCTGTTCATGTTTATCAAGACAATGTTTATTATGGTTCTGGACATCTTAGAGATGGTTTTATGGTTTTTGATTGTAACAGACATAATTTTAACTTTTATGTTAATAGTAGTTCTGTTTTGAATGCTTGTTCCTCCAGTAATTCTATTGTGAATGTTAATACTTGGCATGCTAGATTAGGTCACATAGGACAAGATAGAATGAATCGTCTCGCTAGAGAAGGACTATTGGGTCCAATATCTAAAATCGATTTACCTACTTGTCAAAATTGTCTTGCTGGAAAATCTATTCGTAAACCTTTTGGAAAGGCTGTTAGAGCTGAATTTCCATTGCAATTAGTCCATTCAGACATCTGTGGTCCGATTAGTGTTATGGCAAGACATGGAGCCTCCTATTTCATTACTTTCATAGATGACTTCACTCGCTTTGGGTATGTCTATTTGATTTCGCATAAGTCTGAAGCACTGGAGTGTTTTAGACGTTACCTTAATGAGGTAGAAAACCAATTAGACAGAACGATCAAATCATTGAGAACTGATCGAGGCGGGGAATATCTATCAGGTCAATTTAAGGACTTTTGTAAAGAAAAGGGGATAACTAGGCAATTGACTAATCCTGACACACCTCAGCAGAACGGAGTTGCTGAGAGGAGGAATAGAACATTGCTAGAAATGACTAGGTCCATGATGGCGCAAGCTAACTTACCGATTTCCTTTTGGGGAGATGCTTTGTTAACTGCTGCCTATATACTGAACAAAGTGCCATCAAAGTCAGTGGCTACCACTCCATATGAACTTTGGACAGGTAGGAAACCTGATCTAAGTAACCTTAGACCTTGGGGATCAGCTGCCTACGTGCTCGACTCGTCGAACAAATATGGCAAGATTGGCCCCAGAGGAAAGAAATGTATCTTCATAAGATATGCTCAACACTCTAAGGGTTACGTGTTCATAGGAGAAAATGAAGAGGGTAGCACCACTGAAATCGACTCACGAGATGCGACATTCTTAGAGAACGAATTTCCTAAAAGAGGTGAGATCAAAAGTCGAGAACCTCTATTCGAATTAACTTATTCAGCGAATGGCATTGAGCTAGACGAATCGTTGGTGGAAAATGATACGACTGGACCACTTGATCCAAGTGGGAGTAATTTACCCCAGAACGATATTACTGAATCACAACTTAGGAAAAGTTCTAGAGGAAATATTCCTAGACGTCATTACGACGTAGAAGGACATATTTTTAATATTTCCTCTATAGAAGATGAAGAGCCTAAATCTTTTGATGAAGCTCTATCATGTCCTCAGAAGGACGAATGGAAGAAAGCGATGGAAGAAGAAATGGATTCCATGAAATCGAACCAAGTCTGGGAGTTGGTCGATCTTCCTTCTGGCAGAAAATCTATCGGGAATAAATGGATTCTCAAGATTAAGCAGAAGGCAGATGGAACCATTGATATATATAAAGCTCGTTTAGTAGCTAAAGGATATACTCAACTTGAGGGTATTGATTACGAAGAAACCTTCTCGCCTGTAGTGAGATTTGCCTCTATTCGCCTCCTTTTGTCCATTGTAGCTAACTTAGATTTGGAATTACATCAAATGGACGTTAAGACTGCTTTTCTTAATGGAGAATTAGAAGAAGAAATCTACATGGATCAACCAGTAGGATTTATTCTTAAAGGCCAAGAACACAAAGTGTGTAAATTGAAAAGATCAATCTACGGTCTTAAGCAGTCATCTAGACAGTGGTATTTGAGATTTCACCGGGCTGTAATCTCTTATAACTTCGTCATGATGGATGAAGACCACTGTGTCTATGTCAAACGTTCAAACAAATTTTTTGTAATACTATCTCTTTATGTTGACGACATTTTGTTAGCCGGAAATGACAAGGGATTCTTAAACACCATCAAGGAACGGCTATCATCTAACTTCGAGATGAAAGATATGGGTGAAGCAAATTTCATACTAGGCGTTAAGATTCAAAGAGATCGTTCAAAGAAACTCCTTGCTCTTTCTCAAGAATCTTATATAAGGAAGATCATAGAAAGATTTAGGATGAACGATTGCAAGCCAATAGATACTCCTGTGATGAAAGGCGACAGCCTGAGTCAGGAGATGTGTCCAACGAATCTAGCAGAGAAACAAGAAATGTCAAAAGTACCATATTCCAGTGCTGTAGGGAGCTTGATGTATGCTATGATGTGTACTCGCCCCGACATTTGTTATGCCGTAGGTCTGGTAAGTAGGTATCAATCCAATCCCGGAAGAAGACACTGGGTTGCTGTAAAGAGGATTTTCAGATACCTAAAGGGTACTGCAGACTATTTCCTTTTTTTTCAAGGAAAGGGATTATCGTTGAAAGGCTACACAGATGCTGACTGGGGTGGAGACTTGGATCGTCGTAAGTCCACTTCCGGATATGTTTTCTTACTGAATGATGGCGCCATATCATGGAGCAGCAAGAAACAAAAGTGTGTAGCACTATCGACCATGGAATCGGAATTCGTGGCATGTTCAGCTGCAGTACAGGAAGCTGTTTGGTTGCGGAGATTTCTCCTGCATTTGGGGATAGTAAGTAACTCTGAAGGAGCTGTGACTATTTATTGTGATAGTCAAGCAGCTATGGCTTACACTAGAGATCCCAAATATCATGGACTGACCAAACACATTGACACAAGATATAACTTTGTAAGAGATATCATTGAGAAGAAAGAGGTGACTGTCAAGTACATATCTACGCATCAGATGGTTGCTGATCCTTTCACTAAACCTATAGCTAAAGAGGCTTTCATAGGTCATACCAAGTCTTTAGGACTGCGTAGAATTTAATGTACTAGATTATGTTAAGAATGTTATTGCCGCTAACAGTGATGTACTAATGTTTTATGAATATACACATATTTTGAGATCTATCTTTTTAAAATGTCTTCACTAAAAAGGTATGTCGGATAAGTAGAGATTGACTCTCTCACATGAGCAATCGCCTCTGACACTGGGAGTGTGCAGAGATGAGATTTTCTCAATCAGATGAAGGTGGCTCGTTCACATGAGATATCGCCTCTGATATTTTTGAATATGCAGAGATGAGGTTACTATATATAAAGTAATCGAAATGGATTCCCCACTATCTATAGTACTTATCTTAAGCCAGATATGAGTTTTCTTGGGAGTTGAGCCGAGGACAACGAAAGAAGAAAACTCGGGTTTGGGTATCGAGGAATACTTAAACTGAGATCTGTACGATACAGATTTACAAATCCCTTTGTAAATGACATACGCTTCTGCTCGGGAAGAAAAGTATCGTAACACGTGTTTTCGTATCACGTGTGCAAAGTGACCACAAAGGTTAATGAGCAAATGTATCCCTGCTTTCTCATTATGTGAGACCTTGAGGTTCAAGGGAATCTCAAATTTATACCCTTAAGACTTTTGACAGTTTCTTATGTTTTCTCATTGGTGTTGCTACTTTAACACGTTACTAATAGCCATGAATCATACGGCGATGCGGTGCGTGTCTAGGAAAGCTGCTAAAGTGAAATCAGAAGATCCTTGTAGGAAAGGAAGATTATCTTCGACTTACACCCTACTTGCATTCACCAGCTAGCTATTACATTAAACTTAATTGTTTTGAGATGTAATTGTGAATACAGAGTAGTATTGGCCAAAGAGTCGAGTATGCCCTATAACCAAGGTTGGAGGGATAAGGGATACGTCGACTGGTGTAGTGCGAAAGATATCTAGGGAATAGCGAGAATAGTCCTCTTCTGGAATTTGTTTCCTTGAGCAGCTATATCACCCTAACAGGTATATAGCAACGTGCTCATATACTCGCCGGGTCACACGGCCTATTTGCCCATACGAAACTTCGGATGTAAATTGGATTGATCACTGAAAGCACGGGGTCAGCCCGCACGTGCGAGTGGGAGATGTTAGACTGATCCAATTGGACCGGGTCGGATCGGGTTCGCCCATGTGGGCTGACCCGGACCGGATCCGGATCCAGTTGGTTAAGGGGAGTTTTAGATAACTCCCCACTCCTATTTTTGTGGGACAACTCCCCCCCCTCCCCCCCCCCCCCCCCTCCCTCTCTCCTTACTTGTCAGTTAATAAGAGACGTTTATTTTGGTCTCTCTCTCAGACATCAAAATTACATTTTGAAAATTAGAGAAAACGTTTTACAGAGAAAAACAAAACAGAGAGAAAAAATACTTTTTGGGGAGAATTAATTGATCAATCAAGAACATTCAAGTCAGGGTTATTAGGTTGTGATTCGTATCTACTTTCCGTTCGTGATTGGAGATCGACCAGAGTGTTGGAAAACTACCAGAAATCAGAAATCAGAATTCGTGATTCAATTGCCGGTTCAAATTGCTAAGTAAGATCCTTTTTACTTTATTTGCTTCGATTATGCGAGTTTGAAGCATGTATGTTGTTAAAACCAACAACCCCAACATCAAAAACCATCAAACTGGGATTTCAATAATTTCTAAACCATAAAACACAACATCCAAAACCTAACCAAATGAGGTCTCACCATAACCACCCATTTTGTTTTTTTAAATCGAGACCCGCAAAAACGGGCCAAAACCCTTTCAATTATGGTGGAAAGTCTAGCATGATAGCATCACAAAGGACTTTTTTTTTTTTTTTTGGTTTCCAATGGTTTAATTCCTTTTTAAGCAGGTTGTTCACATTAATGTGGGTACCTCTCCCAACAGGGATTCGAACTTGAGTCCGTTACTTAACTGACTTTATATAGTGACTAGTCTCTTCCACTAGACTAATCACTTGTTGGTTCGAAGGACATTGTTACAATGACAGTTGTAATCATAAAGCAATCACTCCCTGCATCAACGAAATAGAAACTTATATAATTGCAATACAAGTTAACTAAGAAGTTATTAATAAATAATAAAAAATAAAATATGAGCAATATTTTGACGTTGTATATTGCATAGCTATAGTAATGTTTATGTCACTAGGATTTAATTTGATTCTAATTTAAGTACAAGAATATAGACATCAATAAACCCTTAATATAATATGTTATTAGTTACACGCATCCAACATAGATCCAACCTGTAAAAATATCTGAAACTATTAGATTAGTCTCAAAATAATATTCATTTTAATTTCTGGACTGGTTTCATCGCCTCCATTGCATATTGGCTTTATCCCACTTTGCACCCTGGAAATGCATCATTTTGGCACTTTGCACCCTCGAAAAAACTCAATCCCACTTTGCACCCTGAAAACATACTCTGCCTTCCACTTTGCACCCTAGACCCATTTTTGGCCAAAAAATAGGAGGAGCAAGGGGCAATTTCGTAATTTTCAACTATTGTCAATAAAAATAATACAATAATTTCACATTATATCTGTCAAAATACCTCTTGTGCTTTGTCTAACTATCAAAAACCCCATTATGTCATTTTAATTAGCATAATCCCTCTGTATTTATTTTTCATTAACAAAAAAACACCTCCCAAGTAGAAATGACAATTATGCTCCCATCACAATTAACCTAAAAAAATTTCAGTAACCCCTATTAACTTCGAAAATTGGCATTAACCACATATTCACTTAAAAATTTGACAAAAATCTACTTATGATTTATTAAGAATTGGTTTTTTTCTAATAAAAAATGAACACGGGTCAGAGAATTTTTGCAATTCAATGCTTAATAATCAATTGGAAAAAAAATTCTCTGATAATCAGTTAAAAAATTCTTGACTGATTAATCATGCTTAATAATCATTAATTATCTATATAGTCAGTATAAAAATTCTCTGACCCGTGTTAAATTCTAATAACTTCATTTTAACTTCAGTATAATAATTAATGATTATTAAGCATGATTAATCAGTCAAGAATTTTTTAATTGATTATCAGAGAATTTTTTTTCCAATTGATTATTAAGCATGAATTGCAAAAATTCTCTGACCCGTGTTATATTTTTTATTAGAAAAAAACCAATTCTTAATAAATCATAATGAGATTTTTGTCAAAATTTTAAGTGAATATGTAGTTAATGCCAATTTTCGAAGTTAATACGGATAACTGAATTTTTTTTAGGTTAATTGTGATGGGTGCATAATTGTCATTTCTACTTGGGAGGTGTTTTTTTGCTAATAAAAAATAAATACAGAGGGATTTTGCTAATTAAAATAACAAAAGGGGGTTTTTGATAGTTAGACAAAGCACAAGGGGTATTTTGGCAGATATAATGTGAAATTATTGTATTATTTTTATTGACAATAATTGAAAATTATGAAATTGCCCCTTGCTCCTCCTTTTTTTGGCCAAAAATTGGTCTAGGGTGCAAAGTGGAAGATATGATATGTTTTCAGGGTGCAAAGTGGGATTGATTTTTTTCGAGGGTGCAAAGTGCCAAAATGATGCATTTCCAGGGTGCAAAGTGGGATAAAGCCATTGCATATTTAAGAATAGGAGTTTTACTGGATATAGACACAATTATTCTTACCAAGAATTTCCATTGTATATTTAAGAATAGGTTTAATAACGCTAATGGTCCGTCATGTTTAAAGTTGGTTAAATTTTCGTTCCTTATAGATAAAGTGTTACACTTTCATCCCTCTTAGATAATATATGTTACATTTACGTCTCTCGATTGTAGATATATAAAGTGTTACACTTTCGTCCCTATTAGATAATATAGGTTATACTTTCGTCCCTCTTAGATAATATTTGTCACACTTACGTCCCTTATGTTACAC
This sequence comes from Penstemon barbatus, assembly GCA_003313485.2. Taxonomy (NCBI): domain Eukaryota; kingdom Viridiplantae; phylum Streptophyta; class Magnoliopsida; order Lamiales; family Plantaginaceae; genus Penstemon; species Penstemon barbatus. The sequence continues at coordinate 28,304,949 of CM064881.1, forward strand.
TATTATACATACACCCTTTTATTAACATAAGGACAAAAATAAAATAAAATATTAATTACATACACCCTTTTATTAACATAAGGATGAAAACAAAATAAAATGTTAATATGAGGGATGTAATTATAACACATATTATCTAAGAGGGATGAAAGTTTAACACTTTATCTATAAAGAACATAAGTGTAATATTATGTAAAAGGGATGAAAGTGTAATACTGTATCTATGAGGGATGAAAGCGTAACCAACTTTATAATTGAGGGATCATTAAAGTGATTAAGCCTTGAGAAAACTTGATATTGTACTCTTGTGCGTCTCCTTCCATGACCGGATCTAGGAAATCATGGTGTTGAATTTGATTTTTCAGAAAGCATGGTACTAAATGTATAAAGTAGATAAAAGTTTGATATGAAAACTATAGTCATTATCTCACCATTTAGCTTAGTAAGTAGCTAGACTCTTCATTTCTACTCCGACTAAGATTTCTATGCTCCAATTTTATTTACACCCACTTGTGTAAAATAGGTAATTTATTTTTAGATCTTTGGCATTTTGCACCTCTGAACACGAAAATTTGACACTTTGCAAAATACGATAAATGGGCACTTTGCACCCCGAAATACAAAATTAGCTCTTAATACCCTCAAATTAAGTAAAACTCAACAACTAACAACCCTTCATTTTTTCTAACAGAGTTGAAGCCCTAATCCTTTCACCATTCCTTAAACACCTCCTCATTTTCTTCATATACTTTCAAGAAAAAAGTAACACCTTTAGATACTATCAAGAAAAAAGAAATGTACTCATTTACTCATAATTGTAATGAGTAAATGAAAAATCACCCTGTGTGTGTCACAATGTTATTTTTATTAGTACCAATTCCCATGCGTTAACATTTTATTAGTAAAAAAATAAAAATTTTGGCACTTTGCACCCCTAAAACATAGAAAATAAACACTTTATACATCCAAAACATAGAATTAACACTTTGCAACCCCCGAAATAGGAACAATTAAGCACTTAGCATCCCTTTCCATTTTTCGTCAAAGTTGACCACCAGAGTCAAAAAATCTAAGGGTAAAATAGGTAATTTATTTTTGGAATTTTGACATTTTGCACCATTGAAACACGAAAAATGTACACTTTGCACCCTCAAAACACAAAATTAGCTCTTAATACCCTCAAATAAGGAAAACTCAACAACTAGCAACCCCTCGTTCTGAGAGATTTGAATCCCTGATCCTTTCACTATCCCTTAAACACCTCCTCCCCAAATCTAGAAAGTTTCAATAGATAAAACTGTCCGAATCATAACACAAAAATAAAATTTTAATCCAAATCTACAACATGAATATGTATATCAATGAAAAAAAAGATAGAGAGGAAAATGAGTATTTTAGTATTCATAATCGTATTTTGCAAATAAAATGAATTACCTATTTTGTCCCTAGATTTTTTTGATCTTGGTGGTCAACTATGTCCGAAAAAATGAGGGGTTGCTAGTTGATGAGTTTTTCTTAATTTGAGGGTGCTAAGTGTTAATTTTGTGTCATGTGGGTGCAAGGAGCCCATTTGTCGTGTTTCGGGCATGCAAGTTACTGAGATGTTCTTAATTAGAGGGTACAAAGTGTCAATTTTTCGTGTTTCAGAGCTGCAATGTGCGAAAGATTCAAAAATGAATTACCTATTTTGTCCCATAATTTTTGACTCCGGTGATCAACTTTGACGGAAAATGGGAGGCGGTGCTAAGTCCTTAATTGTTTCTGTTTCGAGGGGTGCAAAGTGTTAATTATGTGTTTCAAATGTGCAAAGTGTCCATTTTCCATGTTTTAGGGATGCAGAATGCAAAAAACCCCTTTTTTTACTAAATAAAATGTAAACACATGGGAATTGATACTAATAAAAATAACAGAGTTAACAGAGTGTCTTGTGGCCAATTAAAAATAACACACAGGGTGATTTTTTATTTACTTCACCACAATAATGAGTAAATGTACATTTTACTTTTTTCTTGAAAGTATCGAAAGGTGCTAGGTTTTTAATAAATGGATTCGGAAGGAAATAAGGTGCAATTTCAAAATTTGCATTGAGACTCTCTCTTTCTCTTTTAATTTAGTAATTTATTCACAATATTTTCTATTATTTCTGAGATATTTCCGGAAAAATTGGGGCCCTAATGTAATAATTTTTTTATGTAAAATTTCTTTTTCTTTTCTTTTAGACACAAAAGTATTTATTAAATTTTCATATTCCAATTCTTCTAACATATCTTTTTCTATAGACAAAATAGTTAAATCACCTAATATTTCTTGTATCATTGTCGAACAAACATATTTTATTAATTTTAACTTAAAAAATTTTCTTTCAATAGATGCAACTATTACAGGTATAGTGAACTTGAACTTATCATCCAGAACATATCACCTTATCATATAATTTTTTTATTTGCTAATTGCTATACCTGCAAAAACATGATGAATATTCTCATCAATTCAAATAAGCAACATAAAGAAAAATTAAATGTAAATTGGCAATAAACAAAAATAGTATAAACTTACCCACTAATGTATGCTTCTATATACCTTTGTAGAAAATATTATCCCAAATTCTCAATTCGGCAATTCCCAAGTAAAGTTTTCCAAAATCGATTATAAAATAGAAGGAAAAAAAATTGCTATTTCAATTTTAGGGCATAATATCGAAATAGTAAGAAAGAGAAAATGAAGATGAGAAGTTGATTTTTGAAGAAGAATATTTATACAAAAATCATGGTTGACGGAATGATATTTTTTCTTATGGGTAATGGAAAAGAACATTGGTGATTGGTGAAGACAGAGGATTTCATCTTCCCAAATTTTTTTTTTTAATTTCTTTTGTGACCCGAACAATAAATATGCGGCTACCTCTCTATATATCAATATTTTTTAATTTTTCTATAATGTGTTATAGTATGTGGATAATGGCTTTGGGCTCAATTAATAAAAAAGAATAATCAATAGGGATTGGGCCATGGACCATTAACAATTAATATAGGGAGCCCTAGGCAAGCATCAAAGCATGGGCTGGGCCGGCACTAGACATGAACATAAACATTTTTTTTTTAGAAAAACCCGAAGATAATATCATTATTCAGGAGAGTCGGAGTTTACAATATCAAGGATAAAATTAGGAAGAGCATCTCCAAAAAATTCGAACTTAAGCTTAACTTAGAAATGAGGTGGGCAGCTTTATTTCCTTCAGGCATAGTATTGATATAATAAATAATAGTACTATTATTATTTATTATTTTCCAACCTAAAGTCTAAGACGCCCATTAATTATTAGTGATTATTTTATGTTTTTGTTTTTCAAAAGTATAATCTCTTTTGAGACGCATCGTTCACATGAAATGGATACCAATCTTATCAAGGATTCGAATATAAATTCGTTGTTTTGTAATGATTAGTTTTTTTCTTTAAACCAATCACCTGATTGTATTATTTTAATTATTAATGTATAACTTAACAAAAATAAAAAGTAATCAAGCAAAACATGTAAACATGTTCAAATTTAATCATTCATCTTTATAAAGTCTCAAAGGTAATATTCAAAACAATCAAACACCAAAGTAAGCTACCTATAAAAGAGAAAGCAAACAATAAACGAATTGTTTTATTCAAAATTTTCTTTCCAAAGTTCCTTTTAGTTTTTATAGTTTTTTTAATGGCAAATACATCGTCGTTATATCAAACACTATATCAAATAGAATATATTATATTAGTATCAAAGTAAACGAATTATAAATATTAAAATTAAATTACAAAAATTGCTAGTATTAAACTAGAGAAAATATTGAAATTAATGGAAGTTGAAACCATATATATGCTTATTTGTATCATACTTTCATTGTCATATAAAACTCAATCATCTGACATGATATTATTGTGTAATTATTCTTTTACATAAATATTTAGAAAAAAAAATAACTCATTTCTTTAGATGTATTGGATAGTTATTCAAAAGCCCGATTTGTTATTAAATATTTTAAATCACACCGATTGATATGGTACAAATTTAAGCAATAGAACCGCAATATTATACCATGTGAAACCCTAACTATGACTTATTTCATAAAAAACATAAAAAAACACAATTGTCCACAACTTTCTTTATAACAACTTGACGATTTGTACACATTTAATTAATTTGCACCACACTTAATATTACATTCGATTCTGTCCGTAATAGAGTATTAAAAAAAAAAAAAAAAAAAGGTATTCGGTAATATCTATAGCTTCTCCTGATTTTCATTGTGTTATGTTGGATTGTTGTCTATGTAATGCTTGTGCTCTTTCAACATTTTGGTTTGCCAAAACAAGAAAAAGAAAAAAAAATAGAAAATGTCATTAGTGAATGAATTTCAAATTTTACTAAGTACCACGAGAAATTAAAACCTTACAATTAATGTACAGATTTGGCAAAATTTCATTTTGCCCCTCCGACTATTTTAACGCCCAGTTTGCCCCCTCAACTATCAATCACTTTATTTTCGAGGTGGATATTCTATCACACTTTAGTGTCACATTTTGATGTCACATGTATAAATCTATAGATAAGTGTAAAAATTTATTATTTACGTGGAACACTTGTAGGGTAGATTCATCATGTGACACAAAAATATAACACCAAAATGTTAGTTTCTACAGATTCCCGCCAAAAAATCATTACCTCGAACTACCAAACACATTTCGTTCAATTCAACCTTCAATATGAGAGCGAAAGGAAAATTCCGATGTGTTTTGCTAATGGCCTTTTGGACGGAATCATGTCGAAACTAATGGATTGCATAGTACCAATATATTGAAGCATGGAGAATAGTTTTAGGGGCACAATTGATGATGTAGTTGATAATTGAGTGAGGCAAAGTGAACTTAAAGATAATTGAAGGGGACAAAACAAAATTTGGCCTTCCGGTCAATTAAAGTACCACAAAAAATTGAATATACCTCAAGTCACCTCCGATTGCCCATCAATGTATGAATTTTAAGGGCCTCATCATGGCATTATCTTCATGGTCTAAAATCTGCATTTAATAAAGTGCAAAAAACAAATTATCCACAATATTTTTTCTTTTTTTAACTAGATAAGACCTTAATTATATATGATCTCAAGAATCAAATTCTTGATTTTCTCAATTTTGTTTTCATCCTTGTCCACCGAAAAAATCTAGTAATTATTGCATCATTTAACTACTCAATTGAAAAGAAGAATTTTTTTTTTTGATTTGTACGAGTTATAAGGATGCAGATTAGGGAAGAAAATGTCACTCACATGGCAATGGTAAACGTATCCAGGCTCCGCAGTTGCATCGAAAGGGTACGATGCATTCGTATGAATATACGAAAACCTCACTAGTATTTTTGTTACATATCCGGGCATCATCTTGTACACATTTTTCCATCCCTTCTCATGGGCCGGAACTTCGATCTTCTTACCACGTGCATATTTCCCGACTTGGCATTTGATCGCGTCGTTCATTTTCAACATACACTCTTTAAATTTATCCAAATTCACCAACTCCGTTTGATCTAAGGCCACAAAAAGTCCTAAATGGATATGTAAAGGGTGATTATCCTCGGTCAAATTAATCACATTCCAAATCTCCGTCGCGCCTACTTTAGGTGTCTCAGTAACCGGAGCTTTATATGATTTACCGTTAATGTATAAATGTGTCGGTTTATCAATGTTGCTTGTGTACTCGTACATAGCAATGTACCTTGTGACCGATGCATCGGATAATTTTGGTGTCGGATATTTGATCAATTTACTTGGGATATTTGATGTATCCACCACATGGTTGGCTTTTATGATGAATTTCATGACTTCGCTATTTGCTTCATTTACCGGATCTCCGGAAGGGTAGGGATATGGTGCATCGTTCGATAGAACATTCGAGTCGGAGTTTGACTTTGAAAAGTCAACAACCACGTCGGCGATTTCAGATGGTGCTAATAGAATCTCTTTAATCATAATTGGCTTCTCGTTGTATGCCGAGTCGGACCCCATGTGTATAAATCCCAAACCGTTATTGAAATAGAATTTAAAGAACCGGGCATTACTAGCATTAATAATTCTAAACCGGTATTTTCTCCGTTGAACGATCATGTAAGGCCACGCCTTTCCGTTGACTATGATCGCATCACCAAAATACTCTGGTTGCCATTGTGGATGTATCAATGGATTATCTCCTGTAGAATTCATATATATACTACCATCTGCGCGAAAGCTACGATCAAATATGACCAATGGACGGTCGAATTCTTCTTCGTAAGGGAGTCCAAGAGGCATCTCGATTTGTGGGTGTCGGATTATGTAGGCCCCACACAAGCCAGCTAAAATGTTGACCCTAGTCAACCCCATCGCATGATCGTGATACCATAGTGTCCCCGGGTGTTGAACATTGTGATAATGATAATTCTTCTTTGTCCAAGAGGGTCCCCGTTCTTTGAATTCGGCGGTGAACCAGGAGGTCGAGTGTCCGTCGCTCTCCGGTTCATCGATGCCGCCATGGAGATGAACCACAGTAGGAATGCCCTTTTTTGTGTGAGGTATGGCTGTAGGGATAGTTGGGTCCCATGGCAATATATGCTTTGAGGGGAGATAGTTTTTCCATGTCACATAAGTGTCAACTCCATGTAGGGCTTCAATTGTAGGACCAGGTATTGATGCACCTTCTCTTGATGTACCAAATGCAAACACTGGGGTTGGAGGGAGATCTCTATGAAATTTCTGCCCAAAATATCATAAGAACAAAGAAACTTAATAACATGTTTATTTATTAATTTATTTTTTAAAAAAACATGGCCATGAGTCATGTACTTAATAGCAACCCCTGGAAGTAGTCAATCTTTCAACAACAATTTTTTTGTAATATTTATTTGATTTCTTATTAACATAATTAAGATTGTGTTCGAACTTGAATGGCGTGATATATTTATATATATTTCGTCATTTTTAGTTTATCTCGAATTAAACTTCAAAAGTTATGGAAGGGTAAACATTGTACAAACTTAATTTATTATGTAAAAGGAACTAAAATTCGAATAAAATTTCTCAATCGAACTCGAGTCAAATTAAGTCAAATATGGAGAGTTTGATTTGAATTCATCCTAGTTAACCTAATTGACTTAAACATTGTTTTATAACATTTCTCCAACATATGTTGTCGCAGATCCAAAAAATAGAGTAAAATACAAAAATAGTGTTTATGCTTTGCCTAATTAGCAAACTTCCTGTCTTTGCGCTATTTTTTTATTGGCAAAAAAAAATCTACCCCAAGCCGGAGTACACATTTACCCCTATTAACTTAAACAATTGACAATATCCCTGTTAACTTTGAAATCTAGCAATAATCTACTTGTTTACCTAAAAAGTTGACAATAATCTCCCGATTGATTTATGATGAAATTTTCAAATGGAGTTATTTTTGCTAAATATATACTCTATCCGTCCCTTTTCTTTTGCTTCCTTAGCTACAATACTCGATCAAAATTTTCAATCTTTTAAGTGACTTATCATGTTAAATTATTCACATTTGTGGTATATTAAACCTTTTAAGTATTAATATGTATGATGTAATATGATATTATCAACTTACTAGTGAAATATATTAATTACTTTATTTATTATAATTTTTATAAGTTTAGTTATGTTGACTGGTAAACTGTACTAAAGGATAAAACAAAAAAAGGACGAATATAGTATAACACAGAATTTTTTTCTAATAAAAATAACGCAAATAGAATTTTCCAGTTAATTAAACATATAGAATATATTTGCAATTAGCTCTCACAAAATATGTTAACTATGAGGGCAAATAAGTGAAAGCACAAAGCTAATTGAGAAATACATCAAGTGTTGAATTTCAAGAGAAAGTTTGAGGATTAGGCATTTAAATAAGACATCTTACCTAATGATATAAAAACCGGACCGGACATCGAATTGGTAGCCTTACTGGTTACTCGTTAAATTGGTTTCACCGTTTTAATCACTGGTCCAACCGGTGTGATGTCATTACGATATAATATTTTAATTTTATTTTTAATATATGTAATCAACTATTTAAAAAGTTATATTATTCATTTTTTCAAGTTTATTTCCATAAATTAAATGTTTATTTCATGATCAATTATTTTTCCTTACAAAATTTGAGTTAAGAATGAATGCTAGCAACAAAATTACAAGTATGATAATATGATATTAACGCAATAATTCAAATAATAATAAACACCATATAAAAAATAATAATTTTATTACTAATCACCTATGGAAAAGAGAAACTATTGATGAATTTTGTCATTGAATTATATAAAAATATAAAAATACTTGAAGTTTGTGAAAAAAATGACTTTTCATGAATTTGATACTCAAATATATTTATATGACATATTATATATAAGATTTTTTTGTTTCTTGTTGATTTGTTTAATTCAAAGTGAAAAATAGAGAAGGAGATGTGAGAGTATTATTGAAGTTTAAAACTCGCGGAAGAGAAATAAAAATCCGTAGCATATTTTTATAAGTGAACCAGTGGTTCAATCGTTTCACTGGTTCATTGGTTTTAACGGCTTTTGACCGCTTTTTTCCAGTTCAAATTGGTCAGGAACAAAGCTGGTTTTAGAGGATTAATCGGATCGAATTGACAACTGGTTACCGGTTAAATCGATCGAACCGACCGGTCCGATCCGATTTTTGAAACACTGATCTTACCAACAAGCAAGTAACGATAACATGTTATCTGGACCGAAGAAAAAAATATCTTTGTTTTATTAATTCTTTCAAATTTACAACATCATTATTTCTTTTAATGGTCAAAATAGTTTCTTTCTTTCTTTTTTTTTTTTTTTTTTTTTTTTTTTTTAATGTCATGGTCAAAACTAGTTTAATGGTCATTGATAAGTTTCCCATAAATATTCGAGTTATCAATCATAAAAATTCACAATTTCTCAGTTTGAACAGACTCGCAAGTGGGGACCACTTTTGTAATTGGGTCGATAAAATATAGAAAATGCTTTAATTTCATAAGTTGTGAGGTAAAATCATGGATCAAAATTTCAATTCGAGTGTAAGTTTCGGTCAGCCAAATATTGGAAACTTTTCGAGACTTTTCGGAAATGTTTCGGAAACACTAAGGAAAAATTGTAATAAAAGTTACTAAATTTAGATAAATAACAGAGTTTAAGGCAAGCAAATAGTTTCGAAATTACATCTTATTTTTGTTTCGCTTGATTCAAAAACGGAAACTTTTCGATGTTTTCGAAGGAAAAGATGAAATTTTGATCCATGGGTAAAATTATCTTTTCAAATATTTGTGGGCAAACGTATCCTTCCCACACAAAGACAACTAATTCAATATCCAGCTGGCAGGATTTTTCTTTGAATAAAGGCAACTTTAATTAATTAATTTAGTTAAACAAGACCTAACGGTCAAAAGGAGAAATAAACTTTCCCAATATTAAAAATTGGAACGGTGTTCATTTAAGAAAATAGGTTGATAATAAAAGTGAAAGGTTCAGGACATTTACTGAAATGATTTCTGATGTAAATATTGACGATGAATCATAAAAAAATTTGTATATTCATTAATACTTTAGTTTTGGCTAATCGATTTCAACAAGAATTACCCAATTTCCTGCACAAAATGTTGAAGAATTGGACAGAGGAAAAATCATGATACAAAAATGACAAACAAATAAATAAATATATATATATATAGACAAATGAATCATTAAAGCAATGAAAATTTAATTTGGTGGAGAAGAATATATAATTATTAATTACCCATTTCTTGTGAAACATGCCAATTTTGAGTGAATTGGGAACATGAACACCATTGATATCATCGAAACCTTTGACTCTTGGCATGTCTGAAACTTGATCCACAAATTTATCCAAAAAGGATGGGCTTATCAACCCATCTCCTCCCCATGCATAAACCCAAAATTCCACCAAAATTAAAGAAATCAACTCAAAAACCAAGAATTTCTCCATTCCCATCATTTTTTTTTCTTTGTAAAAATGGAAATTAAAAAGAAAACCAGTTTTGTGTATGTGTGTAGTATAATATAAACCGGTGTAGAATACACCACGAGCTTAGGGCTATTGTGTGTGTTTGTGTGTGTTTAAATGAGTGAATAATATTATTGATTTTATAGAAAAAATACTAAGAAAAATCATAGTATTACGATTTAGTCATACTTTTTTTAGACATGAAGCCAGTTGCGGAGCTAGGAACAATTCTAAACAATTTTTTTGGGGGGCCCAAATCTTTTTGTCAAATATTTTCTTAATATTTTGATACAATGACAAGAAAATAAAATAGAGTAATACAACGTTGTTCCGCAAATGTTGAAAATATAAATATATATCTATTTTATACTTATTATAAAAGTGTGAATAATTTAAGTTTTATTTTTTATTTTTTTGTGAAGACTAATATACCCTTATTTGAGTTATAAAGTGATATTTAATTCAATGGTAAATATGTAAAAATAGTTAAACAAGAATAATAAGACATGGAAGACAACCATAGTAAAGAATGAGTGAAAAGGAAAAAAAAAAAACCTGGTTAAATCAATAAAAACATGTGAAATTGATGAAAGTCAGGGTGAATTGGTTAACACTGGTGAATTTGGTTAAAAAATAAGTGAAATCGGTAAAAAAATGTGCATGTGAAATCGTAAATACATTTGAAATTGATAAAAAAAAATCGGGTCAAATTTATGAAAAATGGATGAAAACGGGTGAAATCCAGTAAAAATGTGTAAAGCCGGTGGAAAAAGCGTAAAATAGGTAAAACATATTTAACCAATGAAAAGTTCAAGTGAATAACATGTGAAATTGGTAGAAATATGAGGTGAGATCGGTAGAAAAATGGTTTAATCCGAAAAAAACAAAAGAAATCGATAAAAAAAACTGGTACAACAATGAAAAAATTTATAACCGATAAAAAAAAGGGGTAAATCGCTAAGAAAAAATCGATAAAAAATTAAACAGTGAAAACATATGAATCGATAAAAATTTGTTAAGAAACGGATGAAAATGGATAAAATCGGTGAAAAAGGGTAAAAACTTTTAAAAAAGCTTAAAGTTGCTGAAAACATGTTTAATCAATGAAAAATTCAGGTGAATAACATGTGAAATAGGTGAAACAGGTTAAACTTTAACCGATAAAAACAAGTTAAAATCGGTGGAAATATAGTTTAAATTGGAAAAAAATTGTAAAAAAATGGAAAAACAATGAAAAAGTTATAAAAGATAAAAAAAAACAAAAAAATCGCTAAGAAAATATATTAATCGGTAAAAAAAATTTAAACAGTGAAAACATGAATCTATGAAACTTCGGGTGAAATTGGTGATCACTTGTGAAGTAGGTGAAAAATTGGGGAAACCAGTAAGAAAAATGCCGTGAAATCGATGAAAATTCAGGTGAAATTTGTGAAGAAATTGATGAAACATGTCTCATCGGCGATTAACTAATAAACTTAACATGAAAACTACTATTATAGAACAAAATTTATAAGATGTCCTAACTATATCAGTCATTATTTTATATTTTATTACAACTATTTAAAGCCGTATTCTTTTTTTTTTAAACAATAATATTTAATGAAAATAAATTTCATAAAAAAATCAATTGAATATATATGATTTTTATGGCATAAAAAAGAAGAAGTTAATTTTACTCTAATTTACGAAAAATACCCATGAAATTAAATCATTTATTATCGAGTAAGGTGTTAATAGTCAACATTTTTTTAGTGTAATATATATGTTTACAATCGATAAAAAAAAAAAAAAAAAAAAAAAAAAAAAAAAACAACTCAGTTTGACTATTTTTTTTTCCCCAAGGGTTTAATCTCTTTTGATGCGGACTGAGCACATTAAGTGGGTACTTTGTAGTGATTAATCCATTCCACTAGACCAATCACCTGTCATGAAATTTACTTCAATATAAATTTTAAAAGTCTCAAATTAATATTTGTTCCGTGAATATTCTTGAAAAACTAGAAGAAACAATTTGTTAAGAAAAACATAAAATGGGATATGTTGATCTATATGAATTAGCCCTATACTGAGAACAAAAACAATTATGTATAAAATGTTAGAAAAGGAGATATTTCCCTGAACCATCACGATGAAGACTTTACAGTTATCACCTCGACCTGCAGGTGCACCAACTAGTATTTTTAGTCTAGTGATAACTACTCCATATAATATAAACAATGTTATTTATAATTTATGTCCCTATGTGAATAGATTTTTACCCGGTTTTGCAAAATTCTTACAAATGAGTTTTCTACATATCCATGAAACTCAATATAAATATATTCACAAATGGATAGACACCACTAATGATACTCCTTATTATTAATTTTTTACAGAGTGATCTATCTTGTGTTTTTTTTCCTATGTTAGTCCCCATTATGAATTATTTGTTTAACTTTGATTATTTTCAGGTGGTCCAAGCTGAACTAAAGTATCAAAATAGTTCTATGAGGGACTAAATTGATAAAGAAACAATTTTGTGAGGGACTAAACTATTACAAAATAATTTTATGAGGGACTAAAGTATAACACTATAAGTAAAAGACCCTTTGTAAATGATCAAAGTGAAACACATAATTTATAGTAGGGATTAATGTGGAAAAAAAACACAAAAGGGACGATTCTGTAAAAATTTAATGAGAAAAAGGCCATTAATAGTATCATGGATCAAAGTTTCGTTTTCGATATATATTTCGGTCAACTTAATATAAGAAACTTTTCGAAAAGTTCCCAGAAAAGTTGCGGAAAAATTATGAAAAAAGTTACTAAATTAAGAAAAAAAGAAAGTTTCATAACAAATATTGAGTTTCGAAAATACATCTTATTTTCGTTTCAATTGATTCAAAAAATAGAATTTTTTTGATATTTTCGATAGAAAAGATGGAAATTTTGATCCATGAATAGTATTTCTATACCCTTCACAAATCTACACGTAATCTCTTGAGAACCTACAAATTTGTATATCGCATAGCTATAGTAATGTTTTATGTCACTAGGATTTAATTTGATTCTAATTTAAGTACAAGAATATAGACATCAATAAACCCTTAATATAATATGTTATATGTTACACCCATCCATCATAGATCCAACCTGCAAAAATATATAATACTATTACATTAGTCTCAAAATAATATCCATTTTCTGGACTGGATCAAAGTGACGTGACAACGTTTGTAAGAGTTTTATTGAATGATTTGGCTTCCTCGTAATATGGACACAATTATTCTTACCAAGGATTTCCATTACATATTTAAGAATAGGTTATATAACCTTAATGGACTGTCATAGATAAAATGTTACACTTTCATTCATTTATGTGTTACACTTACGTCCCTCGATAGTAGATGAAGTGTTTTATTTTCGTCATTTTTAAATAATATATGTTATACTTTCGTCCCTCTTAGATAATATACGTTACATCTACGTCATTTATATTACACTATATGCATACACACTTTTATTAACATAATGACGAAAATAAATAAAATATTAATATGAGGAACGTAATTATAATATATATTATTAATAGAGACGATAGTTTAATCTTTTATCTATGGGGGATGTAAGTGTAATATTATGTAAAAGGAAAGAAAGTGTAATATTGTATCTACAAGGGATAAAAGCGTAATCACCTTAAATTTAAGGGAACATTAAAGTGATTTAGCCTTATGAATAATTGATCTTGTACTCTTGTGCGCCTCCATCCATGAAAGGGTCTAGGATTCCGAAGTTGGTAGGGCCGAGTTAATATATTAGTAAAACCCACTTATAATAATATTCAATTTTATAAATTTTATTTGTAAGCTCACAAAAGAAATACCAATAAGAACTATATTACATTCCAGATTCAAATATAATTTAATAAAATGGATTGGTCAAGATTTTAAATTGTGCCTTTAATGATAAGACTAATACCTAATTAAATCATAACAAAATCTTAGAAAAAATATTTCTTTTCTCATGTCCGCGAAAATTAAAAAATAAACAAATTTGTGTGGCATATTATGATAATTCTTATTATGCATATACTCCATTCGCCCCTTTATTGTGCTCGTTTCAGTTTCGATTATGCTGGCAATGTGAACATATTTTTTTAAATCCTATTTTGTTGAAACATGGCTCAGAACATGATGACGTGAATTATCACTCTAAATGTGATAAATGCAGTGATGGGCTAAACCACAAATAGTAGATAACATTGTGCAGCGATTGCACTAACCATTCACCTAGATTTTCCCCTTAAAAAAACTTGAGTATTCAATCGGGTCTAATCGATATATCACAGAGTTGCTAGACTCTTTGGGTCTATTTGAATGGATTTTGGCTCGGTTTCGCGGGTCTCGATTTAAAAAGAATGGTTTGGGTAGTTTCGATGAAACCTTTGAGATCTCATTTGGATATATTTTGGTTGTTGGGTTTTGTGGTTTGAATAAGTTGAAACCCCACTTGCATTGAATTTGTATGTTGGGGTTTACGAAAAAAAATAGGTGGTTGGTGTCAAATCAATATCTTTTTTAATGAGATTTGTGGAAAAAAGTAGGTGGTATGTGTCAAATCAATGTTTTATGGATTTGAAGAGTTCCTTTTTTTTTGGGTAAGTTTCTGAATAGGCTTTTTATAATTTTATGGGTTTAAAGATAACTAATTTGAAAGGATTTTGTCTCGGTCTCACAAAACTCGCGAGACCGGGCCAAAACCCATCCACTTACACCCTTCATTTCTACAAGTCCACAATAACCAACATATTTTAAAGATAGTAAATAGTATTGTCCGTATTTTAAATACAAATTAACTCGAGTTAATAAAGAATTTACTTTACAAATGAAGTTAGCTTAATATTTAACCTAGTAAAATAATTACAACATGTCCTCTTATGTTTTTTGGTTTTAATTGTTGGATAGCGGAAATGTTCGAAATTTTCTAGGCTCGTTCAATTTAATGTGAATGCCAACAAACTAACTAGGGTCGAGAAAGAGTCTATTGCAATGTGTGAAGAAGCTTTTTACTTAATATGTCCATTTTCTTTATCCTTTCAATTTTGCAATTTTTAAATTTGTTTTCTTACATTTATGTTTTTAAAATTAGTGGTTGAGATTTATTCCTATCAAATTCTCACAGGAAAATTAATATCTATCGCAGTGGATTTAATTCATTCGGGTGTTAGATTAATGCCACGTGAGCATGAAAGAACAATTTTTTGTCCTTTCATACTCATTTATCATTCATCCAACCCCAATAAATTAAATCCATTAGGATATGATTTAAATAACAGGATAAATTTGAAAAACAATTCCTTATATAAAATTGAGTCTTATTTGGAACATAATTTTTTTTAGGGAAATAGAAAGTACTACAAATTTTCCACCTATACATACATGTGTAATATAACAGTGCGTTATGCCAAGTGTCTGCGTTTCTCCATCAAGTTCTTTTTTTTTTTTTTTTTTTGTGTGCGCGTGTTTTTACATCTATGAAGGCATTGTGGAGTTTTTCTCCCGTTTCGCGAATTTCGTAAAACTGAACCAAAACTCTTTCAAGTAGAGTTTGGCGAAACTCGTGAAATTCATCACAAACTTATACTTAAACTTATGAAACCTATAAAACATTGATTTAACACTTGCCATCTATTTTTCACCTCCAAACTTTATAAAAAACATTAATTTGATACTTATCACATTTTTCTCCTTAGATCCCAACATTCAAAGTCAATTCAAGTAAGGTTTCAACTTTTCCTAAACCACAAAATCCAACATCCAAAACCTAGCAAAATGGAATTTCAAAGGTTTCACTGAAACCACTATAAATAATTTTTGCAGGTCTCGCGAAATTGAGCCAAAACTCTTCCAAATGGAGTTTGACGAAACCCGTGAAACTCATCACAAACTTATTCATAAACTCATACTCGAACTCTTGATTTGATATATACCACATATTTTTCTTCCTAAACTCTAACATCTAAATCAAACCTAATATAATTGGAGTTTTACAAAACCCAACATTTAAAACATAATCAATTGGAATTTTAAAGATTTCACCGAAATAACCAAAACTATTTTTTTGAAACAGAGACCCGGGAAAATCGGATAAAACTCTTTCAAATAGGGCATACCTATTTTTCTGGGTCTAGAATTTAAATAAGGCCGTACAGAAGTCAGGGAAACATATATATTGAAAATTATGGATTTTAAAAATTACAAAGAAGAGTAAAATGCATAAAACATATCCTCATGTGCAATTTTTAATTGCCCAAAAATCCCATGTTATTTGCAAAAAAAATTCATTGTGTTAACAAGTCAAAACATGTACTCTCCTAGGACGTAATATGTTCCTCACTTTTAAGTGCTAGTATTTTTCATGATTAGTAGCGAAAGTGACAAATTTTTCTTAAGATGTTATTTAATTTTTCTTTGAAACAAAATATGAAAATATCACTGTTTTGCTTAATAAAATAACAATAACCTCATATAACCTTTAGAAATTGGCCATAAGCTCCATATATATTCTCCTAAATATTAGCAATAACCTACCATTTGGTCAACTCTAAATTATCAAAGTGGTACAATGAGTTAGCAAAATAAGAACAATTGTTCTTTTTGTTATAAAACTTCGGATAAAAGGATGAACAAATTGTAGTAAGCAAAGTTATATGTAGAGAAAACTCTTCAATTCTTTTTATTCATTTGATGTTATAGTTGTTCTTGTACAAAGTGAGGGATGAACACATCTATTTATACAAGTTCAAGACTTCTATACAATAGCCACATGTCTTCTATGTGTCTTTCATGCAATTGTGATACATGACTTTACTACAAGTTCAAACACTTGCATACATCTAGAGATTTCAACATAGGTGTATGATTTGCCACACTTCTTCATGTCTTGTCACATATAAGGTAATGTGTTGATTCTTTGTTTAACCAAGTGGAAGAATTATGCATAGCTTGAATGGTAAATTACCAATGGCATCCACAAAATATGAATATTTCATAACACTTTTTAGGGTTTTTGGGACTTTGCACTCCCAACATATGAGAGAACGGCACTTTACTCCCCCGAAATATAAAGTTAGCACTTTATACTCCAAAATAAAAATAATTAAGCACTTAGCATCCCTTTCATTTCTCGGCAGAGTAGACTACCAGAGTCAAAAAATTTAAGGGCAAAATAGGTGATTTATTTTTTAATCTTTAGCATTTTGCATCCCTGAAACACGAAAAATTGACACTTTGCACCCCCGAAACATGATAAATTGGTACTTTGCACCCTCGTAACACTAAATACGCAATACTCAAATAAAGAAAAAACTCAACAACTAGCAATCCCTCGTTTTTTCCAACAGACTTGAAGCCCTCATCCTTTCACTATCCCTTAAACACCACCTCATTTTCTTCATAACCAAATCTAGAAAGATTCAATAGAAAAAATTGCCCGAATCATAACACAAAAACAAAATATTAATCCAAATCTATAACATGAATTAATATGTATATCAATAAAAAGAAAGATGGAGAGGAAAATGAGTATTCTAGTATTCATAATCATATTTTGCAAATTTTAAGGAAGAAAAAAGATGAATCACCTATTTTACCCCTAGGTTTTTTGGTTCCTGGTGGTCAATTCTGCCGAAATAAATGAGGAGGTGCTAGTTGATGAATTTTTCTTAATTTGAGGTTGCTAAGTGTTAATTTTTTGTTTCGGGGGTGCAAAGAGCCCATTTTCGTGTTTTGGGAATGCAAGTTGCTGAGTTGTTCTTAATTCGAGGGTACAAAGTATCAATTTTCGTGTTTCAGGGTTGCAATGTGCCAAATATCCAAAATTGAATTACCTATTTTACCCCAGAATTTTTGACTCCGGTGGTCAACATTGACGGAAAATGGGAGGAGGTGCTAAGTGCTTAATTGTTCTAGTTCGAAGGGTGCATAGTGCTAATTTTATATTTTGGATGTGCAGAGTGTCTATTTTTCATATTTTAGGGGTGCAAAATGAAAAAGACCCTTCTTTTTACTAATAAAATGTTAACGCGTGTGCATTGGTACTAATAAAAATGAAGTGTCTTCTGGCCTATTAAAAATAACATAGGGTGATTTTTCATTAACTCATTACAATAATGAGTAAACGAGTACAAATGTGTAAGTTTTCAAATAAATTTATACAAAAATAAGGTGTGATTTCAAAATTTTCATTAAGACTATCTACCTCTCTTTTAATTTAGTAATTTATTCACAATATTTTAAACTGTTTCTGAGATGTTTTCAAAAAAATTGGACCCTAATGTAATAATTTCTTTATGAAAAATTTATTTTTCTTGTTCTCTTAGACGCAAAAGTATATATTAAATCTTCATATTCTGATTCTTCTAACATATATTCTTTTATAGACAAAATAACCAAGTCACGCAATCTTTCTTATGTCATTGTCGAAATAAACATGTTTTTACTTTTTATGCATTTAATTTTTTCTTTCAACATATGCAACTGTTACAGAATTTTTGACTCTGGTGGTCAACATTGACGGAAAATGGGAGGAGGTGCTAAGTGCTTAATTGTTCCAGTTTCGAAGTGTGCAAAGTGCTAATTTTGTATTTTGAATGTGCAGAATGTCTATTTTTCATATTTTAGGGGTACAAAATGGAAAAGACCCTTCTATTTACTAATAAAATGTTAACACATGTGAATTGGTACTAATAAAAATAAAGTGTCTTCTGCCCTATTAAAAACAACATAGGGTGATTTTTCATTTACTCATTACAATAATGAGTATATGAGTACATTTTACTTTTTTCTTGAAAGTATAGAAATGTGTAAGTGTTTGAATAAATTTATACGAAAATAAGGTATAATTTCAAATTTTCCATTGAGACTATCTATCTCTCTTTTAATTTAGTAATCTATTCACAATATTTTAGACTGTTTTTGAGATGTTTACAAAAAATTGGGCCCTAATGTAATAATATCTTTATGTAAAATTTATTTTTCTTGTTCTTTTAAACGCAAAAGTATTTATTAAATCTTCATATTCTAATTTTTGTAACATATATTCTTCTATAGACAAAATAACCAATTCACTCAATCTTTCTTGAGTCATTGTCCAATGTAAACATATTTTTACTTTTTATTAAATTTAATTTGAAAAATTTTCTTTCAACATATGCAATTGTTAGCTTGAGCTTATCATCTAGAACATATGACCTTATTATCTAAAATTTCTTATTTGCTAGTTGCTATACCTTGAAAAACATATTCATTAATTCAGTAAGTAACTAAATAAGCCACATAAAGAAAAACTAAATGTAAATTTGATATAGACAAAAATAATACATACCCACTGTTGTATGCTTCTATATATCTTTGTAGAAAATATTATCCTAAATTCTCAATTCGACAATTCCTAATTAAAGTTTTCCAAATCCGATTATAAAATGGAAGGAAAAAAATTGTTATTTCAATATTAGGACATAATAGCGAAATAGTATGAAAGAGAAAATGAAGATGAGAAGAAGATTTTTGAAGAAGAATATTTATATAAAAATCATGGTTGACGTAATGTTATTTTTTCTTGTGGGCTGTGCTTTTCTTTAATGGAAAAGAACATTGGTGATTGGTGAAGACAGAGGATTTCATCTTCCTAATTTTTTTATTTTTTATTTTTTTATTTCATTTGTGAACCGAACAATAAATATGCGGCTAACTATCTATATATCAATATGTTTTTATTTTTTTTATAATGTGTTGTCTGGGCTCAATTAATAAAAAAAGAATTATCAATAGAAATTGGGCCATGGACCATTAACAATTAATATAGGGGGCCTAGGCAAGCATCAAAGCACGGGCTGGGCCGTCACTGGACATTAATATAAACAATTTTTTAGAGAAACCCGAAGATAATATCATTAATCAGGAAAGTCGGAGTTTACAATATAAGGATAAAATTAGAAAGAGCTATCTCCAAAAAAAAATCAAACTTAAACTTAACTTAGCAATAGGTGTGCAGCTTTATTTCCTTCCGGCATTGTATTGATATAATATATAATATTACTACTATTATTTATTATTTTCCAACCTTAAGTCTAAGACACGTCCATTAATTGTTATTGATTTATTTTTTGGCTTTGTTTTTGAAGGGGTTATTCTCTTTTGATACGCATCAATCATATTAAGTGGGAACCTCTCTATTCGGGGATTCGAACATAAATTTGTTATTTTTTAGTGATTAATTTAATATCATCTGATTGTATTATTTTAGTTAATAATGTATAACTCAAAACATGTAATCATGTTCGAATTTAATTATTCTTCTATAGAAAGTCTCAAAGGTAATGGAGAATTAAAAAACAACCAAACACCAAAGTATGCTACCTATAAAAGTGAAAGCAAACAACAAACGTATTGTTTTATTTAAATTTTTATTCCAACGTTTCTTTTTAATTCTTAGTTTTAAGGACTTGTTATGGGCAGTTCAGCCTTGCCCACAGTTCACCACACAAAATATACCAAGTGGCATATTTGACACCTGTTACCGGAAGCTTGTTTACACTATAGGCAAGCGCAAAATGACTTTTATACCCTTCCCAATTAATTGTCAATTTTAACCTTAAAGACAAAAAAAAATTCTTAGATTCGAAAATTTCATTAATTCTTCAAATCTGAAATCAATTTTTAATCAATTTGGGTTGTACCATAGCGTTAATACATGTGCAGATGCATGAATTTCTTGTTCTAATTTGAAATGGGTTAAAAAAATTAGATGCGAAAACTTCAGTAATTCTCCAAATATATATGAACTCAAGGAATTGTATATTTATATTGTTTTATGTGTAAGTCCGGTGACAAGTGGGGTGGAAGGAATGAGGTGGCGCTGGGTGGGTGGTGGGACTTTGGGATGATGGGTGAGATGAGGAAGAAGAAGGGTTTTTTTTGGCAAATAAATGTTTGGAAAAATACACATTGGTCCAAATTTTTATATATATTTTGATTAGTTTTAACTTAAGTATAAATTATATCTAATTCGATAATATTGGGTAACTTAAGATTGATTTATAATTTTATAAATTCACATTTTAATTATTTTAATCTATGCGATTATAACATTGAAATCAATTTTGGTGTATTGTATAACTAAATTAATTGTAATTCAAATCGACAAACAGCTCGATTATTAACTTATTAGTGAAATATATTTATTATAATTTTTACAAAATTTAGTCAAGAATATTTAGAATTTGATTTTCATCAAATATATGAATTAAAAATAAATTATGGACACTGATTAAAAGAACATTTCAAATTTTGGACCAATGTGTAATTATCTAAAATATATATCTTCTTCCCCAATCTATGTATATATTTCATGATTAGGCATACTTGAGAGAGACATGAATTTCTTGATATTAATAGAGTTTTTTGTTCTAATATTTTGAATTGGGTATGAAAAAAAAAAATCTCAAATCCGAAAATTCCATGAATTCTCTAGATCCGAAATCAATTAGTGAATGAATCGTGTTTTTCATATGTGGAAGATTGCGGCAGGTGGGGTTGGAGGACAGAGGTGGTGTTGGGTGGAGAGGCCCGCAGGGGCGGATCTAGAGAGGGGCAAGGGGGGGCTATAGACCCCCCTCAAAATTTTCTGCATTATATACTAGTATTTTTTAAACTTTTACAAAAATCTTGTAGTGGTCAGATGGTAGTGCTATTAAAAGGTCTCCATGAGGTCTGGAGTTCAAACCCTTGATGAGCCATATTGTATTGTGCTTTCATTTTTTTGGACTCTCTCTATATTATATTATATTAATTATGTTTTCTTTCAAAATAATTCTTCAATAATATTTTCAATATTTTATGTACAAAAAAATTCCTTCTAAATAATATTTCAATGTGTTATGTGTTTTTAGTAATTTTTTTCTTCGTAATAATATTTCGATAGTATGTGTTTTTTAATTTTCTCCTTACTAAAAACAATATATGAACTATCATTGTTTATGTTGTTCGATCTTATTTTTTCTTTATTCGATGTACTTAGTTGAAAAAAAAGTTCTCAATAATTTTAAAAGAATATAATTTTTATTTTCTTTATAATACGGTTTTTTCGTCATAACAAGATATCATATAATATAACAAAAATACCTTGTAGGGTTCATTTTGGCCAAAATTTATCTCCTAGTTTTTGTATCTTGTTAAATATTTTATCGTGAATAAATTTAAGTTTAAATGTTTGATTTTTTTTTTCCATATAATTTAGCCCCCTCTGCCTAAAATTCCTGGATCCGCCCTCCGATGGGTGATGAGAGGTTGGGTGAGGTGAGAAAGAAGAGGGGTTATTTTGCAAATAAGACAAAATAAATGTTTAAAAAAATACAAATTGGTCCAAATTTATATATATATATTCATTAGATTAGTTTTAACTTAAATATAAGCTAGATCTAATGCAATCATATTTGCGAATATAAGATTGATTATAATAATAAACTATAATCTTCATTTGCATACTATTATAATATTTTAATATATAATAGGATTATAATTGCATACTATTAATAAATAAATAGTATGTAAATGAAGGAAAAATTTGTTAATCTATAGTTCATTAAATGAGGTTACTACAAATTTGTGGTACTGATAATATTAGTTGGTCTTTTGCTCGTTTTATTTTGGTAAGTTAATTTTAATTAGGAAATTAAACCAATTAGAATGCCTATATTAAAACCAATTTTACGTAATTATTTCACTAATATAAGGTCAACGAAATAAGTTTATATAATTTAAATTTAAGTCATTTATTTATAAATAGTAAAACAATATATATGAATAATGATTTAATAATCAGGACAGTTTCGATTTGAATTAAAATTAATCTAATTATATATATTGTAAGGTCAACAATGTTGACTTTGATCAATTAATCGAGTTCTTTGTCGATTTGAATTACGATTAACCTAGTTATATATTAGCCTAAGGCCGGCTATGTTATTCTTGGTTAGTTAATAGGGACTGAAATTGCGATTAACCTCATTTTACATTACCATAATGTCAACAATGTTGATCTTGTTCAATTAATCGAGCCATTTTTGATTTGAATTACGATTAACCTTAGTTATATATTACTCTAAGGTCAACAATGTTCACTTTTGTCAATTAATCAAAAGTCATTGGTCGATTTGGATTACGATTAACCTAGTTATACACTACCATAAGGTCGACCATGTTGATTTTTCTCAATTAATCGGGACAACTATGAATTTGGATTATGATTAACCTAATTATACATTACCATAAGGTCAACAATATTGAATTTAGTCAATCATTCGAGCAATTTGTCGATTTGGATCACAATTAAACTAATTATGGATTACTCTAAGGTAAAAAATGTTGACTTTTGTCAATTAATCGAGTAACAATTGAATTATGATTAACTTAGTTATACATTACCCTAAGCCCAACAATGTTGACTTTGATCAATTGATTGAGTCATTTGACGATTTGAATTCCAATTAATCTAGTTATATATTACCTTAAAGTCAATAATGTTGCCTCTGATCAATTAATCGAATCATTTATCGATTTGAATTACGATTAACTTAATTATACATTATCGTTGAGGTCAATAATATTGATTTTGATCAATTAATTGAGTCATTTGTCGATTTAAATTACAACTAACATATTAATTCATTACCGTAAGGTCAACAATGTTGACTTTGTTAAATTAATCGAGTTGTTTGTGGATTTGAATTACAATAAATCTAGTTTACAATACCCTAAAATTGACTTAAGTATGTAATCCCATAGATTAAAATAATTAAAATGTGAATTTATAAAATTATAAATAAATCTTAAGTTCCCAAATATTATCGAATTAGAGATAATTTATATTTAAGTTACAACTAATAAAATGAATATATTGAAATTTGAAAGTAAAAATAAAATAAAAAAATATATATTAAAATTTGGACCAATGTGTATTTTCTTAAACATTTATTTTACCTTATTTGCAAAAGAAACCCTTCTTCTTTCTCACCTCACTTCTCACTTAAAACAGAGGAAGAAAAACATGGTTTGCCAATTAATCAATCATCAAATTTAAGCAAAGAACACCTGAAATTAAACACTACAAACCAAAACAAGCAATGTAGAACAATGTTATTAAAACCGGACCGGACCGGCCGGTCCGACCGGTTGGACTGCGAACCGGAGCCTGGTCCGGTCCGGTTTACCTTCTAAAACCAATTACTTCCAAACCCAGTTTGAACCGGGTTGAACCGGTCCGAAACCGCCGAACCGGTATGGACCGGTTCAACCCGGTTTTGAATTTCCTTTTTTTTTTATTATTTTTTTATTTTTTTAATGTTAAAAATTCTTGTAAAAATTGGGATTTGAACACCTGACCTTTAGAGTAAAACATCACTTCCTTACCAATTGAGCTACTTCACTTTTGTTGAACTTTTAGTACAAATTAAAGTTTATAAATTATAGAAACTTGTAGCCAAATTTATTTATAAATGAGATAATTAACTCAAAATATTTTACACATTATGAATGAAAATTAATACTCAAATAATAAATTTTTATTAAAATTTATTCTATAAAATATTTATTTTCAATATTATCTTTAGGATAAAGAGTCAAATCGATATAATATGCAAGTTTGACTTTGAATATTAGACTTTTATACATAACCATATTTTAAAATTTATGAATATAATTTAGACTTTTATACATAACCATACAAATTAGTACAATATTACCATTATGATATAAGTTAGATAAATATTAAATGATTTAATTTTAATATAATATAACAAAATTTATATTTTTAATAAATTGTAGGATAATGTTTAAATTTTACGAACATTACATATATTTTAAAATTAAATATATTTAAATATATTATTAAGACATCATCCGGTCCGACCAGTGGTTCGACCGGTTCGACCAGTAAAACCAGTAACCAGTCGGCTCACCGGTTCACTGTCCGGTCCGGTTCTGAAAACATTGATGTAGAACAAGAATGAAGAACATAAACACTCAAAAAACCGCTAGAATCGAAGAACCCGAAATCTGATTTGAAGCCCAATTTGCAAAATTCAACAAGAGCTGCTATTAATTGCGTAGGAAATAGGCTGTAATCAAACCTCCGAAGAAAAAGAAGAAGATTCCTCAAGAAATTCGAACCAATTTTGAATGGAATTCACGGCCCGTTTAAGTTCTTGAGGGCCCGAACCTCTGAATCACTTAAATGAACACGGCAAACAGCAATTAAACACTCCAGGAGTGTTTTCCAATCGAACATAAATCTCACGGCCCGTTCAAGTTCTTCACGACCCGAATCAAATTCCAGCTCAATTAGTGTATGTAATGCGAAATTAACTTCAGAAACACTCTACCCATGCCCTAGAGATGAGGAAACGAGCAGCAATTGTCCACAAACCTCCAAAAATCAAGTTAATTACTTATTCTGTTCCTGCTAGTTTGTATTTTCTTGTACATACACTAAGTGTCCACGGTAAAATACTTATTGTGAGCAGCAAAAGAATACATATTTTATTAACAAGAGAGGGCAAAAGTGTAACTTTCACAATTATGACCTGCTATCTTTAACCGGTTTGGCAGGTGACTTTTTTATTAATAAAAAAATAAAGCAATTCATTTTTCTGGAAAACTGTCAGCAGTTTTCCACAAGGTGAACTGCTCCTAGAAGTCCCCTTTTTAAATGGTGAATACATCATAGTAACATCAAACACTACATTAAATTGAATATATTATATTAATATTAAAGTAAAAAAATTGTAATTATTAGTATTAAATTAAAGAAATTTCGACATTAATGAAAGTTGAACTCATAACATTTTGGACATTGAACTTCATCATTAACTACTTGGCGAAAGCGTAATCAACTTTTCGTTTTTATAGTTAACTGTAAATGTTTGTATCATACTTTCATTGTCATATAAAACTCAATCATCTGACATGATATTATTGGGTAATGTTTCTTTCACAGAAATATTTAGAAAAAAAAAAAGTAACTCATTTATTTAGAAAAACTTCGTACTTATTTTTCAACTGTGCTATCGATTATAAGGATGAGTTTGGGCTAACGAGTCGAAAATCAATTATATGAGAATTAATTTTACTAAAATAGAATTTGGTAATAATTGATTATAATAAAAATTAATTATAGAATAATTGCTTTTGTATAATAGCTTTTGCAGAAGTAACAGAAGCTTCTAAAATAAGTTGATTTTTTGCTTCTCGATATCTCAAAAGTGATTATGATCCTGGGGTCAAACACCATAAAAATCACGATTAAACAGAAATTATTTTAATAATCAGGGCCAACCACTTAAAAATTCACAATATAAATCTATAAGAGCTTTTAAGAGCTAAAACCGCTGGGCCAAACTTATCCTAAGTATAAAATTAGTATTTATATACAAAAATATGTCATTAAAACCGTAGAACCGTATTGGACCATATTGATACAACGTTGTACCGAATATATTTGATAAGTTATTCAAAAGCCCGATTTGTTACTAAATATTTTAAACCACACTGATTGATATGGTACAAATTTAAGCAATAGAATCGCAATATTATACCATGTGCAACCCTAACTATGACTTATCTCATAAAAAACATAAAAAAAAAAAACACAATTGTCCACATCTTTCTTTACATCTTGACGATTTGTGCACATTTAATTAATTTGCACCACACTTAATATTACATTCGATTCTGTCCGTAATAGAGTATTAAGAAAAAAAAAAGGTATTTCGTAATATCTAGCTTCTTCTGATTTTCATTGTGTTATGTTGGATTGTCGTCTATGTAATGCTTGTGCTCTTTCAACATTTTGGTTTGCCAAAAAAAAGAAAAATAAAATAAAAATAGAAAATGTCATTAGTGAATGAATTCCAAATTTTACTAAGTACCACGAGAAATTAAAACCTTACAATTAATGTACAAATTTGGCTAAATTTCATTTTGCCCTTCGACTATTTTAGCGGTCAATTTGCCCCCTCAACTATCAATCACTTTATTTACGAGGTGGATCTTCTATCACACTTTAGTGTCACATTTTGATGTCACACATATAAATCTATTGATAAGTGTAAAAATTTATACTTTACGTGGACCCACACATACATTATAGGGTAGATTCATCATTTGACACAAAAATATAACACCAAAAATTTCTACAAATTCCCGCCAAAAAATCATTACCTCAAACTACCAAACACACTTTGTTCGATTAACCTTCAATGTAAGAGCGAAAGGAAAATTTCGAGGTGTTTTGCTAATGGCCTTTTGGACGGAATCATGTCGAAACTAATGGATAACATAGTACCAATATATTGAAGCATGGAGAATAGTTTTAGGGGCACAATTGATGATGTAGTTGATAATTGAGGAAGGCAAAGTGAACATAAAGATAATTGAAGGGAACAAAAGAAAATTTAGCCTTCAGGTTTAATTAAAGTACCTCAAAAAATTGAATATACCTCAAGTCGCCTCCAATTGCCCATCAATGTATGAATTTTAAGGGCCTCATCATGGCATTGTCTTCATGGTCTAAAATCTGCATTTAATAAAGTGCAAAACACATATTATCCACAATAGTTTTTTTTTTTGGCTAGATAAGATCTTAATTATATATAATCTCAAGAACCAAATTCTTGATTTTCTCAATTTTGTTTTCATCCTTGTCCACAGAAAAAATCTAGTAATTATTGCATCATTTAACTACTCAATTTAAAAGAAGAAAAAAAATTTGATTCGTACGAGTTATAAGGATGCAGATTAGGGAAGAAAATGTCACTCACATGGCAATGGTAAACGTATCCAGGCTCCGCAGTTGCATCGAAAGGGTACGATGCATTCGTATGAATATACGAAAACCTCACTAGTATTTTTGTTACATATCCGGGCATCATCTTGTACACGTTTTTCCATCCCTTCTCATGGGCCGGAACTTTGATCTTCTTACCACGTGCATATTTCCCGACTTGGCATTTGATGGCATCGTTCATTTTCAACATACACTCTTTAAATTTATCCAAATTCACCAACTCCGTTTGATCTAAGGTCACAAAAAGTCCCAAATGGATATGCAAAGGGTGATTGTCCTCGGTCAAATTTATCACATTCCAAATCTCTGTTGCGCCTACTTTAGGTGTCTCAGTAACCGGAGCTTCATATGATTTACCGTTAATGTATAAATGTGTCGGTTCATCAATGTTGCTTGTGTATTCGTACATAGCAATGTACCTTGTGACTGATGCATCGGATAATTTTGGTGTCGGATATTTGATCAATTTACTTGGGATTTTTGATGTATCCACCACATGGTTGGCTTTTACGATGAATTTCATGACTTCGCTATTTGCTTCATTGACCGGATCTCCGGAAGGGTAGGGATATGGTGCATTGTTAGATAGAATAGCGGAATCGGAGTTTGACTTTGAAAAGTCAACAACCACGTCAGCAATTTCCGACGGAGCTAATAGAATCTCTTTAATCATGATTGGCTTCTCGTTGTATGCCGAGTCGGACCCCACGTGTATAAATCCCAAACCGTTATTGAAATAGAATTTAAAGAACCGGGCATTACTAGCATTAATAATTCTAAACCGGTATTTTCTCCGTTGAACGATCATGTAAGGCCATGCCTTTCCGTTGACTATGATCGCATCACCAAAATACTCTGGTTGCCATTGTGGATGTATCGATGGATTATCTCCCGTAGAATTCATATATATACTACCATCCATGCGAAAGCTGCGATCAAATACGACCAATGGACGGTCGAATTCTTCTTCGTAAGGAAGTCCAAGTGGCATCTCGATTTGTGGGTGTCGGATTATGTAGGCCCCACACAAGCCAGCTAAAATGTTGACCCTAGTCAACCCCATCGCATGATCGTGATACCATAGTGTCCCCGGGTGTTGAACATTGTGGTAACGATAATTCTTCTTTGTCCAAGAGGGTCCCCGTTCTTTAAATTTGGCGGTGAACCAGGAGGTCGAGTGCCCGTCGCTCTCCGGTTCATCGATGCCGCCGTGGAGATGAACCACAGTAGGAATGCCCTGTTTTGTGTGAGGTATGGCTGTTGGGATTGTTGGGTCCCATGGCAATATATGCTTTGAGGGGAGATAGTTTTTCCATTTCACATAAGTGTCAACTCCATGTAGGGCTTCAATTGTCGGGCCAGGTATTGATGCACCTTCTCTTGATGTGCCAAATGCAAACACTGGGGTTGGAGGGAGATCTCTATGAAATTTCTGCCCATAAATTACAACAACATAGTAAGAAACTTAATAACATGTTATAAAAAAAAAAAAAAAAAAAAAAAAAAAAAAAAAAAAAAAGGGAAACCTGCCCATGAATCATGTACGTCAACCAGTCGAGTTAAGTCGAACGACACATTGTTTTAAACTTTATTTGAATTCTTATTAACAAATCAAAATTGTGTTTGAACTTGAATAGCGTGATATATTTATATATATTTAGTCAATTTTAGCTTATCTCAAATCAAACTTCAAAAGTTGTGAAAATTTAAACATTGTACAAACTTAATTTGTTAGGTAAAATTAACTAAAACTCAAATAAAATTTTCTCAATCAAACTCGAGTCAACTAAGTTGAATTTGGAGAAGTTTGATTTGAATTTCATCCTAGTTAACCTAATATACCTAAGCATTGTTGTAAGAAAATTCTCCTATTTATGTTGTGGAAGATTCAGAAAATAGAGTCAAATGCAAAAGTACCTAATTAGCAAACCCGCCCCCGTGCTATTTTTATTTTCAAAACCCCCGTACTATTTTTTATTAGCAAAAAAATATCTCTCAAGCCGGATTACATATTTTTCAGGAAAAATATGAATGCATCCTAATTTACCTAAACAATTGACATTAATTTCCTTGTTCACTTTAAAAATTAGCAATAATCCACTTGTTCACCTAAATAATTGGTAATAATCTACTTATTGATTTATGAAGAAATGTCAAATGAAGTTTTTTGCTAATAAAATAACACAGAGGGATTTAAACGCCAATTAAACCTATCACATAGAATATATTTGCATTTAGCTCTCAGAAAATATGTCAATTATGAGGGCATATAATTATAAGTGAATGCACGGGGACAATATAATCACAAAGTTAATTAAGAAATCATTAAGTACTGAATTTCTAGATAAAGTTTGAGGATTGTGCACTTAAGAAGATATCCTACCAACAAACAAGTGATGCTGACATGTATTCCAATCCAAAATAATTTAAGTTTAAACTGATAGTGGAGTACATTATCTAGACCGAAGAAATTCCTAGAAGAATTGAAACAATTCAAAGGTTTTTTTTTTTTTTTTTATATCAGTTAACTTCACGTGATACGTTTACTTATATGTGATATGAAAATAGACAATTTAGCTCCTTGTGAAATGAAATAATCAGCAATTTATCTCATTTCTAGTGGAGGTGTTGCACACAAACTTTATAATGCGACTGAAACTTTATTTTCATGTAAAAAATGATCAATTCAACCTTACCCTTAACCATATACACCCCACTTTACCACTCTGTGATATGCATAAATAGACAATTTACCTTCCTACGATATGCATAAATGAACACTTTAACTCCCTGTGATATGCGTAAATAGGCAATTTAACTACATGTGATATGCATAAATGACAGTTTAACTCCATATGATAATTGATAAGTTTGTCCCACAATTATTTTGATCATTCGTGGGTTGGAATTTTTCCAATTTAAATTCAACATGCTCGTGAGTGAGATACACTTTTTCAATTGGGTCGAAAATTACTTTAGTTTTACTCCTTCTGTCCCAATTTATCTATCATTTTAAAGAAATTCTTTTGTCCCAAATTATTTGTCACTTTAGAATTTCAATGCACTATTAAATACATATTTTCCTATTATGCCCTTATTTAGTGCATCTAAAAGATAGAGAGAGAATAAAAGAAAAAGTAAGAGAGAGAGAGAGTGCAAAGTGTAAATAGTTAATGGTGAGATAAAATAAAAAATAAAGGTATTTTAGAAATATAATTTATTTGTTCCCTATAATTGAGGCTATTTAGTAGGTGTCTTAATATTCGTGAAAACATGTAAAATGACAAATAAATTAAATTGGATCATTTTAGAGAAATTTTTTTGTCCCAAATTATTTGTCACTTTAGAATTTCAATGCACTATTAATTACATATTTTTTCATTTTGCCCTTATTTAATGTATCTAAAACTCTCTCTTTAATAGAGAGAATAAAAGAAAAAGTAAGAGAGAGAATGTAAGGGTATTTTAGGAATATCATTTATTTTTTCCTTAAGATCGAGACAATTTAATAAGTGCCTTAATATGTGTGAAAATATCTAAAACGACACATAAATTGGGATAGAGGGATTATAAGTTATGAGGAATTGTGAATCATAATATTTGTGGGGGCAAACGTACACTAAAGAAGAAAGACGTGCTTTGACAACTAATTCAATGTCCAACTGGCCAGGATTTTTCTTTGAATAAAGGCAACTTTAATTAATTTAGTTAAACAAAACCTAACAGTGAAAGCAGAAAGAAACTTTTCCAATTTTAAAAATTGGAACGGTGCACATTAAAGAAAATTAGGTTGATAATAAAAGCGAAAGGTGAAAAGGTATGTGAAAGCTCATAGTTAACATATTTATTCAAGAGAAAAGTGTGTGCTACAATAGATGCTCTACTCCATTAGTGTAATATTTTTATCACAAATATCTATTTATATATAGATATGTGTTTCCACGAAAAAATATTTTTCCACGTATAAATATAATGACATGAATATATAATACTAAATTGAAATATAATCTTTTATTTCTTTTCGGTTTTTTAAATACTCTTTTTACGCGTCACCTCTCATCTTAATTGAGGAATGAGATATTATTAATTAGTGAACATGTTGCTCCACGCCATCAAGTACACGTGGTGCAATCCATCAATATAATGTTCATATGTAAAGTGAGAATCCACATCATTCATCATTCGATTTAATGAATGCAAAACTGTGACTATCTTGTATGGGACCAAACACATAACATCAATTCTTTTTTGGGGACCAAATTGTAAATAAAAATTGATCTAAGAGGATGATAAGCCCAAAAATACAAAATATTTACAAGATGAGGATTATATATGCAATTTTGTTTTGATCCAAAAGTATTGAAACTTTTAAGCCTATTTGGTTAGATTTTGGTTCCTTGGTCAAACTCATTTCCAATGAAGGATGAGTATATGTTGCATTAAAACAGGTTTCAACTTATATATACAAACCTAATAAATCTCAAAATTTTAGAAAATTATTGATTTGACACATTTTTTTTTTTTCTCTATAAAATTATTAAATTGAAAGTTATCTCCTTAGAGTTTCAAAAATTTCACTTAAAGCTTACAAACTATTTTTTCAAAATCAAATTCAAAATCAAGCGGAGTGGAGTCAAAACATATGAATGACCCTTTGCTTTTCAAAAGGAAAAAGACAAAAGCATTGAAAGTCCAATCCTGTATAAAATTACAAATGCAATTGTACATGTTTTATGTCTAGCGACTCTTCTAGAGTGTTTTCAATTGAAAATAAGTATATTTAACTAATACCAAACACTATTAATAAACTAGATAAATATTCATATTCGTGAAAGTTGAATTTAGACCTCTTGATACCGAGGCCTGAGACAATTATTAAAATAATTTCTGATGTAATTTTTGATGATGAATGTATTCTTAAAAGACAGTATATTGCAGTTATACTTTAGTTTTGTCCAAGCCCGATTTCAACAAGAATTGCCCAATTTCCTCCTCAAAATGTTGAAGAATTGGACACATATATAAAGGAAGAAGAACAATACAGAAATGATAGACAAATTTCTCCACAAAAATCTTGCTTATGAAAAACAAATAAGTAAATACAGACAAATAAACACATACACATATATAAACAAATTAAATTAAATCAATGAATTAGAAAATTTAATGGAGAAGAATATATATTTACCCATTTCTTGTGAAACATGCCAATTTTGAGTGAATTGGGAACATGAACACCATTGATAACATCGAAGCCTTTTACTCTTGGCATGTCCGAAACTTGATCCACAAATTTCTCCAAAAATGATGGGCTAATCAAACCATCTCCTCCCCATGCATAAACCCAAAATCCCACAAAAACTAAAGAAATCAACTCAAAAACCAAGAATTTCTCTAATCCCACCATTTTTTTTTTCGTTTTAAAAATGGAATTTAGAAAGAAAACCAATTTTGTGTTGGTTAATACTTTACACACACCTCACATAGAAAAAAATTGTGTGTGTTTGTGTGTGTGTTTAAATGAGTGAATATTATTGAATTTATATATATATATATAATCCAAAAGAATACTGATGGGTAGTGACAAGTAAAGTAATAATGATAAACAAAATCCTTTTTTGCATCGAGTAGGTGTGGGGCTTCGATGTCTCCGATAAAAGATATGACCTCAAAAAGTTTTTGAATTTCTGGCCATGCAAAAAAGTTGAATTTTCAGAAAAAAATACTTTTATGACATGTTTTGTCCATTTGTTGGCCTTATTTTATTTTTCTTTGAAAATCCACAAGACAAATTAACTTAATTAGTTCGAGTTGATCTATTCAAACTACTTTTTAATTAAGGAATACATTAACTGTTATCTGATGAGATGTATTTTCCAAGAATCACTAAGTAATTAATCCTGTAATTAAGTTTGTGGGGTCAAATTGTTTGAGTTGGAAATTTATGTACCAGAATTTTTCTTTTACAATAAGTTATATCCTAATTTGGTTAAAACTTATTAAATTGTGGTTAGATTCGGACCCGGACCAGACCAATAACCTTTCAAGACCTTTTTATATTGTTGGATCCTCATCCGGACCTGGACCCTGTCAAAACCCTCTCATAGTTTTACTGTTAGACTAGGACTCGATCAACCCAATCATATCCGACCCCCTTGAATGAGCCCTTTTGAAAAAAAAAAAAATCTTATTTTGCTTTCTTATTTATCTATTTAAGAAGAAAAATCATACATTGGATGTTTGAAGCGAAACTAAATGTTGTTATGTACATATCATAGGTTCTTAATTAAACTTAAAAGTTGATAAATTTTTTCTCATAATTGTAATAAGAATCTCACTAAGCGACTAAGCATAAACGACTAGTACCACTATTCAGTCTCTTATTCAAATCTCTTTCCTAGATCACGAAATCTCAAATATGAATTTATTCCATTGTTGCGAAATGTCAAGAATAAATTATGTTTGATTTTGTAGTTATATAACTTTTATTTATATTAAATTGAATTATCTTTTCTTCTAGAGTTTGAATTGAAAGATCAAGATGTTTATGGATAGATTTACATTATATTTTTACATCCACATCCATATCATAACGTATTCAATAAATTTAAAAAATTCATATTGCCGAATCCGTATTGTACTATATTTGTATCCTTGTATATGTATCGTACAACATAATTTATAGTCTACATGTATTTTGATTAATTTTGTAATACGGAGTATAATGAAAGATGTGGATTTTTATTTTTATTTTGGAATAGTTTGAAAAGCATGTGGATTAATCAAAGGATTGATTCTATTGGCATATATTGCCATCTCGGGAAACATTTTATGGCATTGGTAATTGAAAGCTAGACGTGGATATTTTCCACTCCATTTATTTTTGTTCGAATTCTTCCGAATGAGCCACATATTTGGCCAAGGTCCGTGACTCCGTGTGACATTTGCTTTTCCTAAATTAATTTGATTGATTGAATTTAGGCTAACAGAATCTATAGGATATTGAAATAGAGCAAAAAGAAGAAAACATCCCATATGCTTTATTTCTTAACTCTAAAATTTTTTTTGTATTATTTTAACTCTTAAAAATTTCATGTGATCTTAAGTAAGTGTCAAATACACCCTTATAAAAGAGAGTGTGTTTCAAACGTCAAAATTACAAGTATTTATTTACACTTTGCTTTTGAGTGATAATTTTACCCCTGACATTGAAAGATAAAATACCCCTATACTTTGTCTAGCTCCCAAAAAAAAACCCATGTGTCATTTTGAATCCCCAAAAATCACCTGTGTCTGGTTTTAAATACCATAATCGACTCAAATAGTATAAACTTAATTTTTCAAAAAAAAAAAAAAAAAAAAAAAAAAAAAAACAAACACATAGGAGTAATCTTGTCATTTCACCAAAAGTCAAAAGTAAAGTTATACTTGGGTCACGTGTGTTATTTGAAACCAAATACAGAGAGTTTTTGTGAATTAAAATAATACAGGAAGTTTTTGAGAGTTAAATAAAATATATGGAATGTCTTTATCTTTTATTCCATTAAAATACTTCTGCAAGTATAATTTTGATCAGTATTATAAATTTAACAAATCGAGATTAATGACAATTTGACATTAAAGTTTCACCAAAACGTATCAATTTGATGGTCAAATTTTCGAGAAGTCTTATTCAAATGTAACAAGTGGTTCAAAAGGGTAAATAAATTTTTTTTAAGAGAAATTATGTCAAAAACATCCAAACAATATCCTAGACAAAATGATGTGGGCCCTTTTCACTTTATATCGTAATGGAAAACCTTATCTTATGTGTTCGAAATTCTTCTTGTTACTTGGGGTAATTTGCTTAAAGAAGTTAACTCTCAAAATGCAAACTATCACCTATGTCATATATATTTTTATTCTTTTCAAGAACGCAATGTGTTTTATTCGATTAAAATACAAATACTCTTCATGATTTACAGAAAGTAATAAATATACATTTAGATAATTTTTTTTTTTCTGAAATAAATGTGAAAATAACATTGTTCACTTAAAAAAATTGACAATAACTTTTTGTCAACTCTTAATTTTTAGATTGGTGCAACAAACTAATAAAGTGGTAGTACTGGGGTTTTATTAATAAAACAATAACATATAGGACTTACTAATAAAACATTAACAATAACATTTAGATTTTGGGGGGAAATTAACCGTTTTTCATAAAAAACTTGAAGTTATAAACCCATCACGTGACTTGGACTTGCAAATTTTGGAATCAAAATCTATCTCCAACTTTAAGTGTCACTAGACATGATATTTTGGACCAAAAATTAATTTTTTTGGTCAGATGAGACATATATTGATGATTTGCGGCAAAATAAATAAAATTTTCAGTCAAATAAGATATAAATTAATGATTTCAAAGATAATGAAAAAATTTCGGCTACTAAGGTTGAAATTGATGACGATGACATAATAAATAACATATATTATCAAGGTACCACAATATATAATATAACTACTTTTGAAACGCAACCACTTTGAATGGTCAAATTTGAAATTTTGCCAACCAAATGTAGATTGTAGAATTTGCCTAGTTTTAATTTGACAAAGTGTTTAATTATACATATTCAAATTTTATTTAAGTTTTTCTTTTTACGCTCAAATACATATTG
This sequence comes from Penstemon barbatus, assembly GCA_003313485.2. Lineage (NCBI taxonomy): Eukaryota > Viridiplantae > Streptophyta > Magnoliopsida > Lamiales > Plantaginaceae > Penstemon > Penstemon barbatus. The sequence continues at coordinate 28,341,531 of CM064881.1, forward strand.
ATACATCGAGGGATACAAAATCTTTTAAAGCACCAACATGTGATTGGTCTAGTGGAAAGAGCTAGTCACTACAAAGTAGCGGACTCAGGGTCGAATCCCTGTTGGGAGAGGTTCCCACTTTATGTGCCCGACGCGCCTCGAAAGGGATTAAACCCTTGGGAAACCAAAAAAAAATCTTTTAAAGCAAAGAAGCACACATCATAAAACTTTATCAAAAGACGTTATAGTGGCTCAATTAATATTAACTACTAAATTTTGACAATGTTTAATCATTGCGAATATTGGATTGAAGAAATAGGATATAATTACAAAAGTCATTTTGAGATTCTGCAAATAGATAATTAATTGCAAATATATTTAGAAAATCTATTCTGCAGATAGATAATTATAACAATTTATAAAATCTCGTAGAGAATTATAAATATCTTGACACGTGAAGATTCACTTTACATCTATCTTGCTACCATAATTTTTTTTTCTTCTACATGTGTATTTAGGGTGAGTTTGGTCTAGCGATTCGAAAATCAATTATAGGAGAATTAATTTTACTGAAATGAATTTTGGCAATAATTGATTATGATAAAATTCAATTATAAAATAATTACTTTTGGATAATTTCTTTTGCAAAAGTAACACTTTAGTTACTTCTAAAATAAGTTGATTTTCAGCTTCTGGAAATCCCAAAATTGATTATGATAGCGAGGGTCAAACACTATTAAAATCACGATGGACTAAAAGAAATTTCTATAATTGAGGCAAAACACTTCAAAAATCACAATGAATGTCTAGAAATGTTTTTAAGAGCTCCCACCGCTGGGCCAAACTCATCCTTAAACTGGTCAAATATAGGTTCATTTTACATAATTAAAAAGTATACATTTGCTAAACAATAGAAAGACATGGGTCGGCCGTCTCTAATTCCCTATCCACCTTGTGCTCGGGGTAATACCTGCAAATATCAGGGTAAACACAATCAATCAATCTTTCTACATATATATGAATTTCAATAACTATGTAAATTTTATTGTGTCCTTATTGTTTCTTAAATTTGTTAAGAAATACATATTATTTTTACATGTACATAAACATAAACACGACCCTTGTGGATATATTTATTTAGTTTAACATAGATTATTTTACCCACTTTTTGATAGGGTTTTTTTTTTCTTACTAAGGGCTGATGGCAATTTACGGACCCCTGTGATTATCATAATATTCAATTTACCCTCCTGTGATTTGAAAGAGAGTAATTTACACCTTGTGATTTAAAAAAGAGCAATTACCTCCTTGAGTTGGAGAGTGTATTTCATTCGCTCAAATATGAATGTGGGTGTGAAATGTATTGTGTAAAAACACCAAATTGCCCTTTTGGAGGGTAAAATGATCCACATAAAATACACATGGTGGTAAAATGCCACATTTATAATAACACATGGAGGTAAATTGTCATATTTATAATAACACGGGGAGGTAAATTGCAACATTTTTTTCACTTCATTTTTTGTCAATTGATCAATTTTTTCTGAACTCTTTAAATTTCTAGGGAGGCAGTACGAATCATTTCTAAAATCATAGGGGGCCGGGGTAAATTGCTCTTTTAAATTGAACATTATGATCATCACAGAGAGTAATTGCCATTAATTTTTTTTTTATTCTCCGAACTAAGATTTATGTTTTCAAAGTAATATTTGTAATTAAGTTATATATAATCGAATATTTTTATTTGATTGCAGGATTCAAAACACTATGGCTTGAATTAGTAGGGGTTGAGGCTTCAAAATGCAAGGCTACAATAGAGGGAGATAATCCATATGTTACTGTCATTTATGTACGTCCGGATGGGTTCATAGATCATTACTTTTGTTGCAATCGTGTGTATCTCTACCTTGATGATCATAGAATTTGTAACTATCCCCCAAGAGTTGGATAAACAAATATTGAATTGAATTATTATAATCAATTGCCTAAGTTTTCAGAAAAAATAATAATGGGTTGTTTGTAACCTAGTTAAATGTTTTAAATGCATATATATCGTTTTTTAGGTGCAAAAATATTTTTCAACATTTAACATGCACTGAATTGAATTATCGTGTTTTGGTTGTATGTAATTGGTCAATGACTGAATAACGCTAATTTACAATTCTTAAAAGAATGATTTATCATCAAATATGTGCGAACATGTTTTCTTGTAATCAAATTTTGAACTCGAATTTTCTAACCATATAGTATTGACGCAAAAAATATATGCATGTTGACAACAAAATATGCATACAATTTTACACATAATATATATGATTTGACGCTAATACCTTTGACCGTATTTTTCAATGGAAATTATAAGGATATTTAAAAATATTATTAGTCTCTATAATTGCAAAGATAGTTATCTTACACTCAATTGGTATATTTAAAAAAAGGGTGAATTTTTAATTATACATATTATATATTTTAAACTCGAAAAGTGAAATAGTATATGAATCTACTTGAATTAGAAAATATTAAAATTAATTATTTAAATTTAGTTAAATCAAAACTGTTATGGAATTCTTATAAATAAGAGGTTAGAATATTAATAAAAATAAATACTTTTGAAAAGAAGAAATTAACTAAACTGAAAACAAAAAAATAGCACAATATTTTCTTTCCAAACATTCATTCTGTATCTTTGTCTATGAAATCATGCATTTATCACTTAGTGTTGGTATTACTTGTTATATTTAATTATATATATGCTATAAATTAAATTACACCCTCCGTCTTTTCTATTTGTCGTTTTGGCAAAAAAATTATGTTTACTTTTATTTGTCATTTTAGGATTTCAATGTATGATTATTGTTATACCAATTATTACACTTCTTACTAATACTTGTCATTAATGCTAATTACTACTAAGATTATTTAATTAAAAGGGTATTTTGGAAATTTTGCTTAAAAAAAGTGAGTATTTATGACATTTCTTAATTCGTGTGCGATCCTCCAAAGGAAAGTGAGTATTTATGACATTTTTTAATTCGTGCTCCAATCCTTCAAAGCAACAAGTAAAAAAGAAGGGAGGGAGTAATACTATGGCTAAAATTTCACTTGAGAATGTTAATTATGAATTTGCATTGTCAAGACAACAATGTTGGGAATTTAAATAAGTTACTTTCAAAGCTACTTATATCTTTTACTAATTACAAAGTGTTATACATTGGGGTTGGTTTAGATATAATTTAAATTATCAGAAATATTATAACTACTGTTTAATTTATCATTTTAATCAAATGAGACACATATATTTGACATTAAAAGAATGGGCTTAATTAATAGATCATTTTATGAGATTTTAATTGAATTTGATTTGACTCTGGCTCGATTTGAAAGGATTTTTGTCTGATTAGAGAATTGATGAGTCTGATTCGATTACAAAGATTCATAATCTAGAATATGTGGAGCAGATATGGATGTAGGTCGGTCCATTTCATTAAAGATCCGTATCCAACAATAAATAAAAAGAAAAACTATATATATATACATAATATTTTATTAAAATAAGTAGAATTGTTAATATTTTACCGATCAGTTTAAGAAGATAAAAGTCAATAATAATTCATTCGCAATTTTATTTTGCATATTTTCTATCTAAAAACATGACCACTAGTTAAAATTTAAGCATGTGAGCTAAATTAAAGAAAACCGTAGATTTAACAAATCGGTTTTAGGAAAAAAAATATTGGTTTTAAATTTAAAAAGTTGCAATTTTTTTTGATTCGAAAAAGCTATATATCCGGCTGAATATGACCAATACCTATTGAACCCGGAAAAATTAGATATGAGCAAGATCCGTATCCAAGTTAAATTTTATCCGATAAAATTGGAGCCGAATCTAAGTTGAACTAATTTTATCCAATTAGAATCTAAGTCGAGGTACTCGGATTTCTAATTGCCTATTTGGAAGGTTTTTGGCTCGATTTCACGAGTCTTTGCTTCGAAGAAATTGTTTAGGTGATTTTGGTGAAACCTTTGAAACATCATTTGGTTAGATTTTGAATATTGAGTTTTGTGGTTTTAATATATGTAAATGGATTATGGTCTTGCTCATGCATATTTTAAGGCGATTGATATACACATAGCAATATTCCTATTGCCAGAGCAATTGTTATGGTAATCTCTATTTTATCCTTACCAAATTGATGTTCTTTTAAGAATCGAGGGTATTTTTTAAATTGGTAAGAAACATATTCATACTTATTTATGTAAAATGTCAAGTTTTCTCTCTCCTCAATATGTACATAGGATAATAAATTTGTCTTTTTTTTCTTTAGTCAAGGAGTTTTAAGTATCATATATTTTTTATTAAATTAAAAAACAAAATTTCAGGTTATGAAATACAACACCGCTTTTAATTATTTTATAAAATACATTCTTTTGTTGGAGATTAACATTTATTATATGATTTAATATAATAAGGTATTATTATGATTAATAAACATATAAAACCAGGGGCGGAATTATAGGGGTTCCGGGTGGGGGCGTCCGCACCCCCCAACAAAAAATAAATAAATTTAGTAGCAGTGCATATCTATTATTATTATTATTATTATTATTATAATAGTACTTTATGTATTATTGTTAGTATATTTAAATTCCTAAAGGAAAGAATCTTGTAAATCAAATCTCTTTGTCTACTTTAATCAAATGTGTGGTCAGATCTTAGAGAATGGAGTCCCACTAATAGAGTTGCCTAGTTTAAGTAGAATTTGATAAGGAAAATATTCTTTAACACTTAATATAATTCTCTTTTAATAATGAAAAGCAAAATTACGTCGAATTTTGAATTCCAATTTCTTCTCAAATTCTGTTCTTCAACTTTTCTTCACCAAATTATATCAAAAAGGGGGTTTTCACAAATCGGCTGAATCACTCAACGCCATTATCATAAGGTATTTTTTTTTTTAAAACTTTTATGAATATTTAAATTTATTTATAATTTTATTATTTAAATAAGTCATAAATCTATATTATGTTTAATGATTTTCTTATCTAGTTCTTTAATAACGTATATTGAAAAAGAAATTGCTCAAAGTTTTGAGAGTAATCTATCATAGATGAATTTGATATCATGAAAAAACGTAGAGCACAATTTAAGATGTCAAAGTAAACTTTTTAGTTACTAATATTTCCATTTAAATATATATTCAACTCTCTTCTTAAGTCGATTCATATTTTTCTTATATTTAGCGATTGTTTTTGCATATTATTTATTATATATTTATATATATATTTTTATTATCTTATTTGATTAGATATATTATCAATATCAAGTACCATAAGAATTATCGGCATACTAAAAATAAATTTTGATAATCATAATTTTTTAGATAATTTAATTATATACTTTCCATTTTAATCTTGCCCCCCGCGACTAAAATTTCTGGGTCTGCCCCTATATAAAACTATAATTAAGATAAAACTTTGATGCTCAAGTAAGTTGTTATGTGTGAGGATTTAGTCTTTAAAGAAATATTCATGTAAAAAAATTAAATATAATATTATTATGTTATATCCTTTTTCGAGTTTGTTAAAATATTATCTCAAATTAATTTCTTGCAAAGTTTCTTGTTGTTCAATTATTTATATCAGATTTCTTAGTTTGTATACAGTTTTTCAAATTGTATGAATTGTGGATTGGCATAGATTTTAGGTTTTTACAATTACAAAGTTACTATATATATGTTTTATAGAAACCTTCCCGAAATTATAAAATCTGCAGTAAGGATTTTTGTGGTCATGTTCCTAGTTGTAGGGAAACTAGAGAAAATAATTAAGAATACATCAATAATAGAAAGAGTGTTCCTTAATTTAGTAGGGGTATAATTGAAATAAATTTTTTTTTGCTCTGGCATTATTAAAATTGCTCTGGCTTTATCAACAGCCTTATTTTAATATAAAGGGTGTCTTTGCATTTAGCCCTATTATTTTTTGAAGATTTGCATTAATTCCCTTTTCGATAGAATTTCTTCTTCTTTTATCTTTTTTCTTTTTTCTTTTGGCAATTTAAAATTAAGAAACAAATGTACTTGAGATTATAATTAATCTAATGTGTTATTTTTTACCCAAAAAAAAGAAAATATTTAATATTTCATATAGTTGGGCGATACACAACTCATTATGTGTTATTTAGTCTTTTTTTTTTCCAACGTTAATCCTCATTATGAATTATTTATTTCACTTTGGTCATTTTCAGGTGGTCCAATGTGAGTTAAAGTCCCAAAATAATTTTATGAGGGACTAAATTGATAAATAAATTATTCTATAAGGGATTAAATTGATACAAAATAATTTTATGATGGACTACAGTGTAACATTATGAGTAAAAGACTCCTTGTAAATGATCAAAATAAAACAAACAATTCATAGTAAAAACTAATATGAAAAAAAAAATACAAAAGAAATCATTTAAATTAATGATAAGAGTACTATTTATGATATTTACCCTTATTTTAATGTAAGAGAATAGAATTTTTCCTTTTGTTAAAAAAATCACGTGATCAACTCTTATATTTTAATGGGTGTATTTAGTTAATAAAATATTAACATAGAAAGGTTTCTTCTCACAAACGTTAACAAATGTGGGTCTTGGTTAGTAAAAATAACACACGGAACTTTATGCCAATTATAGAAAATACAGGAAATATGTTTGCATTTAATTCAATATGGGAGAAGAAAATAGATAGTAGATTTTCAAATTAGTAACTTTATATAGTGTTTGAAACATAATAATATTACTTCTGTTATAGGGTTAATTATAGAGGTTTTTTTGAGGTTATGTGTAATTATCGCCAAATTTTCTCTGACTATCATAATTATAGAGACCTTCCTTGATATTTCTAAATGATTAGAAAACCCTAACAGGGACTAACAGACTTAATTAGATGAAATCCGTGAATTGAACGTTATGCCCTTGAGTTTTATAATTATAAAAAAAAAAAAAAAAACATACCATTCATATCAATCCAGGTCCAGACCAATTTGTTTTTTACCCTAGTCAAAATAAAGTCTCTTACCATTTCTATCACCGTTTCACGACTCCACTCACCATTAACTTCATCTCCTATGACTCCTCAATATTCATGGCCTCCACGAATGTCAATTTCTCCGACTGGTTCACGGAATCACACCTCCTAAGCCCTTCTCCGACTCTCCCTTTGTTTGTCCATCTTCTCTCAAGTTCATAAAGTTTCAATTTTGTTTAAAATAATTGTCTAGATATTCAATATATTTCTTTAATAATAAGAAAATTAAAGACAAACACGTTACAATTGCGGAGGAGAACATATTCACCCTACCTCTTGGGGTAAGCGACAACTAGTTCCCACAACAAAGTGAAGGAGTTTCATGGCTGGTGTCCCATTATTTTAAAATTGAATATATCTTGGCTGATGATATGGGATTGGGAAATACACGATAGGTAACATAATGCACTTCCATTATTGTTTGTTCAATTGCTTAATTTTTAATTAATTTTGACTTTGCATGTGGTGGACCTCCTCATTGTAATATATTTTTTTTTTTTTCAGATTTGTGCTTTTATGGCTGGAGCTGGAATCTTCCACTCCAACTTGGTTATGAGGGTTTTAGTTGTTTTAGATCCAATGTCGGTAAAAGTTTGGATGTATGAGCTAAAAACTGTACATCTCTCTTAAATTTTACTTGATCATTGATGGAATTGCCATAATTTATGAACATCTTCTTTTTTATGCAGAAATAGTAATAGCAAAGAAGAAACAAAGCTTGATTTTGTACTTCAGGTTTTCACACGACTTTCACGTACTAGCTAAAACCTTTATCTATTTGAACTTTGATATATTTTTAATTTTCTGTTTCACAGAAACGACGCATTTTGATCAAGACATATAACATGGTGCGGAGTATATGGCGAAATTTTAGAAGGATCTAGTTGTTCGGTCTAAACAAGAAGGAATCAAGACGATACATGGATTTATCAAAATAATAATCAAGACACTGGATGAGATTATATGTTTGTGGATGATTTAATTGTTTTATTTGTTTTGATTTATCGGCATGCAATTATAAACTCGTTTTACTTGTTCAATTCATATATATATATATATATATATATATATATATATATATATATATATATATATATATATATATATATATATATATATATATATATATGTGTGTGTGTGTGTCTTTAATTACTTGTTAACACATATCCCTCAATATATTGACTTTAAGATTTTCAGTATATGAATTATTGTAAGGCCATGTGATAAGAAACAATGAAACACAAAGTTCACAAATTTTGGCTAAGATACCATGTTGTCATCGTGTCATTATCACATGCGCACCATTCCATATCAAGCTCCATGTAGTTTTGCTTTGTCAAAGTTGCACTTTTATTTATTCTGTTATTTCTAATTTTTCATTTAACAAAATAAAAGCATTAGAATAACTATATGATTATTATTTTGTTCTCTCTCATTCTCTGTTATTGGGATATGTGGGTCTTATTGATTAGTATACCATGCTTATTTTAATTAATTAGTGTACCATGCTTATTTTAATTTGAGTTACTGTGGCATTAGTTTATTATTTTATTCTAACACTTATTAATCAGGTTTATGGACAACTATGAAAAGGTCATCAGCCAGGGAAACTATAAAAATGCCTAATTGATGCGGAGGTGATTTCTTGTTCAACTCCTAGACACTATAGCCCCGATTTTCCTTTAAATTTTGATCATTAACAGCAAGAGGTAATTTTCATTGACTTCTCTCATAATTTTGATATCTATTAACATTTTATGTTGTACATAAATTACATATTATAAATTAAGGATTTAGGTTGAAAAATGAGAGTCATAATAATACAAAACTTGGATAATTTTCAAATGAGGTATTGCCTTATTTATATAACCACATTCTCAAACAAACGTGAAAATCAACTTGATCTAGTTGCTAAAACTGATGCTCTAGAGACTTTCTTATATACCTATGTAGAATGTTATACTTTATACTCTGGAACCTTGTATAAGCTAAAAGAATGTCCTAGATATCTTCATGCATAATTTACTTGGTCATACTTAATTGATCAAGTATTGTTGAGGTAAATATTAACATTAATGCGTCATGTATTGGTTCAGATGTGTTGGATACATGATCGGAGCACGACATTAAACTAGATTTATCCTATCAAATTAACTTTTCGATTAACAATACACATTCTATTGAAGTCCTCCTTGTGTTTGTTATGTAAACTCTGTAGAGCTAATTGATGTAAAATGATTATTTCATAATATTGGTGTCAAATCCTAAAGATTATTTGCTAATTGATCGTACAATTGTTTCTGCTTTATTGAATCTTAGTACTTTGGATTTTTTTAGTGATATTTTAGTTTTGCAATAATACATCAAATTCAACCGTTAATGTAACTTAGATTCAACGAGTTCGAGTCAAGCTACAATTTTTATTATTAATTTTTTACAAAGACGACTCAAAACATGTCTCGGATTTTGATAGCGGACTGAACTGTTTGGTAATCGAACCTGATAGTTTGGTTTGGCATACGGTACAAATTTCGAAATTACGGCACCAGTCTATATACTAAAAATTGGTACGGTTGCACATCCCTAAAATAGTAGTGGGAGCAGGAATATTCTATTATTACATTTTATCTATCTATTGATTCTGACAAGTAAAAAGTAATATTTGTGAACGTACCTTAGTTTTATAAATATATTCACGATACTTATAATATTTACTTGGGATAGTCTCCCAGCAGTTCACGAATATCCAACCATTCATTAGGTCGCCACCGAGAGGCGACACATGTCAAAAAAAATACCGGCAACCCTTTCTATTTGTATTTTACACTGACCAAAATACCCTTCTCCTTCTTCCATATTAAAATTGAATAATTTATATATAACCTTATATAGAGCCCTTCACCAAAACTCCTCCCACCACACGCCACCACTTTCCTCACCCTCCACCACCAACTGGCCGACTTCTTCCCCGTTGTTTTCCCCAACTTGAGTTCAATTACTTTCTAAATTATTTGAGTTCCATTTTTTTTTATTTATGAAGCTTCACCCACTGCTCCGCCAATTTGAGTTCCATTTTTAGTTCCATTTTTTTTTAATTGAGCTTCAAAATAAAAAAAATCCACTGCTCCGCCACAATCTTGGGGATTTTAGTTCCATTTATTTTCTAATTATTTGAGTTCCATTTTCGTTCCATAACTTTTCTAATTGACCGATTTGGGGATTTTAGTTACCGATTTGAGCTTCAAATTATTTTCTAATTTTTATTTATTTGGTAACTAAAAAAATCCACTGCTCCGCCACACTCTTCTCCGACCGCGCCGCACAGATCTATTTCAAGAAGACAGGAAGCCACATTAATTTTGTTCTTATTTTCTGAAATTGGGTATGAACACAAAAAAAAAATCTCAGATCCGAAAATTCCAAGAATCCCCAAATCCGAAATCAATTCATGAATGAACCGTATTTTTCGTATGTGGAAAACTAGCGGCACGTGGGGTGAGAGGAAGATGTGGCGTTGCAGGGGGGGTAGGTGGTGGGAGGTTGGGTGAGGTGATGTGAGGAAGAAGAAGGGTTGTTTTTGCAATAAAGGTCAAATAAATGTTTAAGAAAATACACATTGGTCCAAGTTTTATTTTATTAATTATAACTTAAATATAAATTAGATCTAATTCAATAATATTTGAGAACTTGGGATATTTTTATAATTTTATAAATTTACATTTTAATTATTTTAATATATGGGATTATAATACGACAATAAAAATATGTTATTGAATGTAAAATGTGTATACAAGTACAAAAAATAAGAATTTTAGTATTATTAAATCATAGTAGAGAACATTAATTTCTTTTAATTATTTTTAATTCTTAAATTTAATGATAGAAAAATTCTAAATATTCTTAAATTTCAGTATTATTAAATATTTTTTATCGATATATTTTCAAGTTACGAAGGATTTAGTGTTATATAACTATCAAATATTCAATTTGATCGGGTCATCAATTTTTTTTAATTATCAATATATTTTCAAATTATGGAGAACTTAGTGTTACATAATCATTTAATAGACAAATGATCGAAATAATGACCGACTCATCAATTTATTTTAAAATTATCGATATATTTTCAAATTACGGAGAACTTAGTGTTACATAACCCATCTAATTGATAATTTGATCGGAATAATGACTGACTCATCAATTTTTTTAAATTATTGACGGAGGATTTAGTGTTACATAACCATCTAATAGACAATTGGATCGAAATAGTGACCGACTCATCAATTTTTTTTAAAATTAGCGACATATTTTCAAATTACGGAAGAGTTAGTGATACATAGTCATCTAAAAGTCAATTTGATCGAAATAATGATCGAGTCATCAATGTTTTTTAAATTATCAATATATTATCAAATTATGGAGAACTAGTGTTACATAACCATCTAATAGACAATTTAATCGGAATAATGATCAAGTCATCAATTTTTTTTTTAAATTATCGATTTATTTTCAAATTACGGAGAAATTTTTATTACATAACCATCTAATAGACAATTTGATCGAAATAATAACATAAACAATTTGATAGGATAATGACCGATTCACTAAATTTTTTTAAATTATCAATGTATTTTTAGATTACGGAGGACTTAGTGTTACATAACCATCTAATAGACAATTTGATTGGAATAATGACCGGGTCATCAATTTTTTAAAATTATCGATATATTTTCAAATTATGGAGGACATAGTGTTACACAACCATCTAATAGACAATTTGATTGGAATAATGACCGATTCACTAAATTTTTAAATTATCAATGTATTTTTAAACTACGGAGGACTTAGTGTTACATAACCATCTAATAGACAATTTGATTGGAATAATGACCGGGTCATCAATTTTTTAAAATTATCGATATATTTTCAAATTATGGAGGACATAGTGTTACACAACCATCTATTAGACAATTTGATTAAAATAATGACCGAGTCATCAATTTTTTTAAAATATTCGATATATTTTCAAATTACATAGGACTTAATGTTACATGACCATCTAATGGACAATTTGATCGGAATAATGACCGACTCATCAAATTTTTCAAATTTATCGATGTATTTTCAAATTACGGAGGACTCAGTGTTACATAACCATCTAATAGACAATTTGATTGAAATAATGACCGAGTCATCATTTTTTTAAAATTATCGATATATTTTCAAATTACGGAGGACTTAATGTTACATAACCATCTAATGGACAATTTGATCGGAATAATGACCGACTCATCAAATTTTTCAAAATTATCAAGATATTTTTAAATTACGGAGGACTCAGTGTTACATAATCATCTTGATCGGAATAATGACTGAGTCATCAAATTTTTCAAAATTATCAATATTTTTTTAAATTATGGAGGATATAGTGTTCAATACCATCTAATAGACAATTTGATCGAAATAATGACCAAATCATCAATTTTTTTAAAAAATTATCAATATATTTTCTAATTACGGAGGAGTTAATGTTTCATCCATCTAAAGTACAATTTGATCGAAATAATGACCGAGTCAATAAATTTTTTTTTAAATTATCAATATTTTCTCGAATTACGGAATTTAAAAAACAAGAATTTGATAAAAAAAATCAAATCAAATGAATTTGTAATTTAAAAAATGAATAAAAATTGATGACTCGATCATTATTTCGATCAAATTGACTTTTAGATGACTATGTATCACTAACTCTTCCGTAATTTTAAAATATGTCGCTAATTTTAAAAAAAATTGATGAGTCGGTCACTATTTCGATCCAATTGTCTATTAGATGGTTATGTAACACTAAATCCTCCGTAGTTTGAAAATATATCAATAATTTTAAAAAATTGATGAGTCAGTCATTATTCCGATGAAATTATCAATTAGATGGGTTACGTAACACTAAGTTCTCCGTAATTTGAAAATCTATCGATAATTTTTAAAAAAATTGATGAGTCGGTCATTATTTCGATCATTTGTCTATTAAATGATTATGTAACACTAAGTTCTCCGTAATTTGAAAATATATTGATAATTTAAAAATTTGATGACCCGATCAAATTGAATATTTGATAGTTATGTAACACTAAATGCTTCGTAATTTGAAAATATATCGATAAAAAATATTTAATAATACTGAAATTTAAGAATATTTAGAATTTTTCTATCATTAAATTTAAGAATTAAAAATAATTAAAAGAAATTAATGTTCTCTAATATGATTTAATAATACTAAAATTCTTATTTTTTGCAATTGTATACACATTTTACATTCAATAACATATTTTTATTTTCGTATTATAATCCCATAAATTAAAATAATTAAAATGTAAATTTATAAAATTAGAAAAAAATCCCAAGTTCTCAAATATTATTGAATTAGATCTAATTTATATTTAAGTTATAATTAATAAAATAAAACTTGGACTAATGTGTATTTTCTTAAACATTTATTTGACCTTTATTGCAAAAACAACCCTTCTTCTTCCTCACATCACCTCACCCAACCTCCCACCACCTACCCCCTGCAACGCCACATCTTCCTCGCACCCCACATGCCGCTGGTTTTCCACATACGAAAAATACGATTTATTCATGAATTGATTTCGGATTTGTGGATTCTTGAAATTTTTGGATCTGAGATTTTTTTTTTTGTGTTCATACCCAATTTCAGAATTGGAAAACCTTATCACTTTGAAATTAATCCTTTTGGCTTAAAAACATCAGCCTTGAGGGAACAACTAATATGCCCTCAAATTATATAAGAAAAACAGAAATTATTATGCAAATAAAAAAAAAGCTTAATTTCTAAAAACACCTGGGTTTCTTCAAATCTTGCTCTAAATTTGCTTTTTATTCATACATCAAAGATGTATCACAGGGACAAGTTATGTACTTGTTAGAAAATAAAAAAAATGGAACTCAAATAATTTAGAAAGAAATTGAACTCAAATTGGGGAAAAACAATGGGGAAGAAGTCGGTCAATTGGTGGTGGAGGGTGAAGAAAGTGGTGGCCATGAAGGTGACTGTGGTGGGATGAGTTTTGGTGAAGAAGATGAAATATATGTAGTTTCATCGGAACTGGGGATTAATTTGGGGAGGAAGAAGAGATAGAATAAATATTTTTATTTAGTAAGGACTTTAAAGTAAATTCAGTAATATATCCAATTAATAATACTACATGGTTGGGACAATGACCGGTTGTCCCAAGGACAATGACAGGTTGTGTCGGTCATCTTGAAAATATTAAAAAAAAATAAAAAATTGAGTCCAAGGCAAATTTATTGCTGACCTTATGAAAGGTTTTTGTTGCTGACCTGCTGGGAGACAATCCCTATTTACTTTTGTTAAGAGAAAGTTTTAGAATGAAATGTTATAAAATGATATCACGATTATATCTAAAAAAGATCGGTTAATTTGGTATTTTATCCATCAATTACTAATGTGTTAGTAAATACTTAAAAATAATCTTACAATTTAAAAGTAAGAACATTAATTTTAAAATCATACATTGTTTTTTTTTTTTTTGTATAAGAAAGCCCCAATTTTAAATTTCGCCTAGCGCCCTTAATATTTTGGACCGGCCTCGCGTATAACGTGGCGCAGAATAATTTGAGCAATATTAGAAACATCCAATTGTCCGGACAAAGAGAAGAAGGAATCAGGACAATGGATGAATTTATCAAAATAATAATCAAAACACTGCATGAGATTATATGTTTGTGGATGATGTAATTGTTTTATTTGTTTTGACTCAATAGCATGCAATTATAAACTCATTTGACTTGTTCTTTGTACATTTCTTTGACATCCATTAATATCTTATGTTGTTAATAGAAAATGAGAAGTCGCTATAAACCATATCTTCTCAAACGTGAAAACTGGAGTTCAAAATTACGAGGTCGTTGTATATGTTTGAACTAAACTCACTTTAGGTATATGTTTGAACTAAACTCACTTTATGTATATGTGTGGGGTCAAATTGTTTAAGTTGAAAATTTATGTACAAATTTTTTTTTTATATATATATCCAAATACGGTTAAACCTATCAGATTGTTGTTAGATTTGGACCCAAACCCGACCAACAACCTGTCAAGACATTGTTATATTCTTGTTAATTGTTAGATCCGGACCGGGACCCTGTCAAAACCCTCTCATAGTTTTTCTGTTAGACCAGGACTCGATCAACCCAATCAAATCTGACCCCATTGAATGGGCCCTTAAAAAAATCTTATTTTGCTTTCTTATTTATCTATTTAAGAAGAAAAATCATACATTGGATGTTTGAAGTGTTGCTATGTACATATCATAGGTTCATAATTAAACTTAAAAGTTGATAAGTTTTCTCTCATAATACTGAAAATAATCTCACATTAACTTAATCCGAGCTCTTTTCACAAATCGCAATGTCATACTTCAAATAATAATAAACACGTGTAGTATATTTGACTATGATATTTGGTCAATATCTATCATTCACTATTATAATTAGGGTTGCCAATGGGGCAAATATTTATGTGAATATGACCAACATCACAAAGGTGTATTACAAAATATAACAATATATTCTCTTATGATCTATGATACACGGAGACTATAAAAAAATATAAAGTATTGTATCAGATATATGGGCGATACGAGTACGTGTGGGATATGTATTCTATACGCCATTTGGCGTATGGATAATAATGATAGAAATAGTGTCCTGCAAGCCAGCTGTATGGCTAGCATTTATTGTAATAAATGAGAAAATATTCAATTTTGATTAATAAATGCACTTTATTATATGGTCATCTTTATCTTATGTAATAAATATCTACGCATAAGGATAGAAGTCCTTAGATCACAGGGCTATGGGACAACCCGTGGACTGATCTCCAAGGCCGTGATCTAGAACATATTCAAGAGTCATAGAATCCAATCGAGATAGGACATCGTTGGATTCGATTAGACTCTCACTGTTGTGTATACTCCGATGAACTGGAGAACGCTGGGGTCCACGAGCGTGACTGGGATAGTCAATACACATAAGTGGGTGGCTTGCTGGGATGGCAAGCGCACTGAATACCCCAAATAGGAAATAACTCACCATGGAAGCGGTAGTCGCATATCGGGGTTGAAGTTATTCCAATTTACAATAGTATACGAGGAACGATCCCTAACTACTTGAGGTGATAGGGTTTATCTGGTGCGAGAACGTTTATGCTTTGATGTGAGTTCCGACTGACTGGGGATCACCAGAAAGTCTCTGTGAACTCATGTTGGGTATGAAGGAACTCGTATGCAGATTCATATCATCAACAAATGATCCATTGACCCGACTTGATAGGTTGGGAAATTCTCCTATGGATTTCTGTGAGAAATTAATTCTGGTGAAATCCTTGGCCAAGGTATCTGACGACTTTATGTAAGTAGCTCTTAAAGATTAAGTCAAAGATAATTTATTTCGAAACCAGAATACATAAGGTTGAGACAAAATAAAAGGGAGACCGATGAAAGACCATGCCTTTAAGTCTCGACTGGGAGATTGATCGATGAAGAGATTATGTCGTATATGAAAATTGTAAATGTTAAAAGGTTCACTGAATTAATTCACCAGTGATTGGGCTCCACGGGCTTGTGGCTGGACATCGAGTGTGGGAGAATTCTCAAATTGGCAGGGGTGCTAATTTTGGAATGATCAATCGACAGAGTGTTCGATTGATTTAGAGTATATGTTACTTGAATAATTAAATAATATTTAATTATAACCCACGACCAATTATGTGGTGAACCTACGGGGGCATACACAATACACATGAAGCGAAAGCGAGGAAAAGAGAACAACCGAGTCGACTGGGTCAATAATTGACTGGGTCGATTATAGTGGGTGGGTTGACTGATCGACCCAATTGGAGCTAAATGGATCCGATTGGAACTAGATCAAGATCATAAATTAAATTGGAATTTAATTTGTGAGTTAATTAATTAAGTTGGATTTAATTAATTAAAGGAATAATTAATTAAATAGATTTATAGTCTAATTTAATTAATTGAGAGATTAATTAATTAATTGGGCTATTTAATTGAGAAATTAAATAAAGCTTAGTTAGATTAATTAAAAGTGGGCTATGGCCATGTAGGAGCGTTAAAGTCCTAATTCTAATAGGACTAGGTTAATGAGATACCTATAAATAGGGGATTTGATGTCATATCTCATACACAACTCTAAGAGCCAAAAACAGAGCAAAGAAAATTCTCTCTCCCTCTCCCTACACACTAGATCGGCCTAACCCATCTTCCTATTTGGAAGAATTTTCGTTTACGATTTTAGTTTCAAAGTCATTTTTAAATCCTAGATATTAATATACCATATGTTCTAGTCGATTAGGATATACTAATTTTCGTGATATTGTGGTGTATCAACTCGTAGAGGCGCAACACGTGGGGCGCTACTAGCAGGACTTTGGATCGACTCAACTGAGGGAGAAAATGCAACTTTGCTGAGCTGCTTGGATTTGCAAGGAGATAGGTATAAATTAGATTTATCTATTCCTGTCGTTTTAAATATTCATATATATACACCTAGAGATTATCCTGGCAAAATTCTGTAAGAGGTCCTATAAAAAATTTAATTTCCGCTGTGCTTAGGGCTGTTTATCTTACCGAATCCCAACAAATAAAAATAAATAAAAATTAAAATAGATACGTATAGGATACACTAGTTCGACATCAAGACACCCCGGGAGGCTTTTAATGTAATAAAATGTGTCAAATTTAAATTATAATAAAATGATAAAGTCTCTATGACTAAACATAATCGACTAGTACCACTACTCAGTCTCTTATTCAAGTCTTTTTCCTAGGTCATGAAATCTCAAATATGAATTATTCCATTGTTGTGATATGTTAATAATAAATTATGTTTGATTTTGTAGTTATATAACTTTTGTTTATGTTAAATTGGATTATCTTTTCTTCTAGAGTTTGAATTGAAATATCAAGTTGCTTAAGCGTCAATTTACATTATACTTTTCATCCATATCCAATCATATCGTATTCAATAAATTTCAAAAATTTGTATTCGTATCCGTATCGTACAATATATGTATCCCCGTATTTATATCCATGCAAAAAACTTATAGTCTACATGTATTTTCATTAATTTTTTAATACGGAGTATAATGAATAATGTGGATTTTTATTTTTATTAAGCATGTTGATTAATCAAAGGATTGATTCTATTGGCATATATTGCCATCACATATTTTATGGCATTGGTAATTGAAAGCTAGATATTTTCCACTCCACTTATTTTTGATCGAATTCTTCCGAATGAGCCACATATTTGGCTAAGGTCCGTGACCCCGTGTGACATTTTGCTTTTCCTAAATTAATTTGATAGATTGAATTTAGGCTCACAGAATCTATAGGACATTGAAATACTTCTGCAAGTATAATTTTGATATGTATTATAAATTTAACAAATCGACATTAATGACAATTTGATGGTCAAGTTTTTGCGAATACTTGGCAAGTCTTATACAAATGTAACTAGTGGTTCAAAAGGGTAAATAAAATTTGTTAAGAGAAATTATGTCAAAAACATCCAAACAATAACCTAGACAAAATGATGTGGGCCCTTTTCATTTTATATCGTAATGGAAAACCTTATCTTATATGTTCGAAATTCTTGTTGTTACTTGGGCCAACTTCATTGGGTAGAAGAAGTTCCTTTTTCGATAATATATTAGGTTTAAATAAGTTAACTCTCAAAATGCAAAATATCACCTAAGTCATATATTTAATTGAAAAAAAAAACCCACAAGATTTTGTCATAGCAAAAAATATTATGTGTGTTAACTGTTGGAATATATCTCGTAGATCTATCTCATACTAAATCATTAAGAGTTATATATAATAAATTAAATACGTACCAGTATCCATAGTGAGCGATTAGTTTGATGCGGAATTTTATGGAATCGATCACTAGTTGTATTGGATCGATCGGGTACGAGGTCTTCCTCAACCAAATCGCCTTAGTTTCTTAAGATCGTCTTCTTGATGGGGAGAAGAGAATAGTATATTGATTTGGTGTGTTGGGGACCATAACCCTTGTGTTCTTTATATAGGAAGAGAATTAGGGTTCCCATAATTCCCTAGAACTCTCCTAAATAGGTATCTACCCATTATTTAGTCCACATTCGTATTGGAGTTTGTAACTAATTAGACCACTTAATGTTAACCAATAACTTTATAATAGCTATCATAATTGATTAAATAGTCCAATTAGTATTAGAAAATAAAATTTCCTAACAATCTCCCACTTGGGCTATTTATTTATCTTGAATCAATTATGTCACAAATTTCCTTAGGCGCGCGTCTGTATGCTATTTGTCGTTAGACTTACTTAAACAATCTGGTACATCTTATATATTAGCAATGAAACTACCGCGACTTTTATCATAGTATAGTCGTGACTAAACCCCGATGATCACCATACTAATATACTCAATGACATAGATCAAATGTGGATGAGTAGCATGAAAATTACATACAATGTGGTCTTATACATGTCTATTTCCAACTGGTCCTTCTTTACGTACTTTCTTAACTATATGTAAAACCACAATAGAAAGTCATTTACTTTACTTTCAGAGTAATCAATCATGAAATCAATTCATACCATAAACCTTAAGTCTGTACAGAAAACAACCATAAACATGTCATGAAAAACATTAAACCAAAATGAACTCCCACTAAACAGACACATAATAAAGTTTGATGATGTCTGCAAGAGTTTCATCCTCACAAAATCACCTTAGGGGGCCAACCTTCGATGAATGAGTCTTTAACCAAAATTCTTATACTTATATGCTTTATTGACATTTGAAAAACTCTGAAACTTTATTTGACATTAAGTCACATAACACTTAGAACAACATCGATATTTAGTCTTTTGACATAAATTTTATGTCAAAAGACTAAATATCAATTGTAAATGATAATTCTTGTGTAGTGATCAAATACTGACAATAAGTCCAGTCGGATAATAGCCTTCCTTTGACCCGACGTACTATCTACATGGATAATAAAGTTGTCACATATTTATCACCAAATGTATATGTGTTATTCAGCCAATCAAAGATCTTTCTTTGGGCAGATCAATTTGATCGCATGAGTAACATATATACTAATAAAATAAAATTTCGAACTAACATATAATTTTTTAAAAGATTTGATCTCCTAAATGTGAAAATGTAAGCCTTAGTTCTCTACTTTTATTGCCATGCTTGAATAACTCAAGTATCAACCCAAAATTTTCATGAAAATGTTTGAATTGAGTGCAAACTTGAGCATACATTCCTCATTCTCGATGCAAAAGGTAACTTATGTATATCTTTTCTTTAAGGATCTTTATTGGGGCACTATTAAAGATTTTACTTGTCTCATTACCACCACAAGGAACACATACTTACTCCCACTGAACTTGAGATATTCACAATTATCAATGAAATTCACCTCAGAAACATAAGAGGTGGACTTAATAAGAAAATTGTGATACTATTGACAGGAAACCTACCTAAAAGACGAGTCTTATAAGAGGATCTCCTTAATAACAATTCTTGAGGTTGTTGAGTTTGTTTTATAGGTACTTCATTGTTATCTTGTTGTAGAAAAATTTCAGGATTAAACTTGAGCCTGATTATCATTCTCTTGAGATGAAACTGAATCTCGAACAACAATTAGGTATTGAAACAATCCAATCATTGTACATGACAGATTCTATTTCAAAGACAACATTCCTTAAAATTCCTTCCCCCCAAACTCAATATCCTCAAGAAAAATCACATTTTTCGTTTGATAAAAGGATCTTTATGTGGGATCTTAAAACTTGTAGCTTTGAGAGCACTTAATTTTACCAATAAATTAACAGCTAACCATCTTTAATCCAATTTTCTTTTATGGTCTATAAGACCATGCCTTAGTTGGATAATGCTTTTGATATGTCACTGTTAATGATGTATACTGCATTCTTGAGTTGACAAAATTAAAAAATCTGTCAAATTATGGGACTAAGAATCATATCTGACAAAAGCCTATAAATTTTCTGAAAAGGTGTAAACCAAATGCTTGTGTCATAAGTTGACAAAATTTTCACTTTAAGTTTTATTTTCTAACTAGTGAATTTCGTTTAGGAACTAGTTTCAAACACATAAGATTATCAATTAAAAACTAGAACCAACAAATTTGAATTCTAAATAAAATTTATTATTTTTAGAAGAACAAGAAAAACTTTATTTCTCCAGAATTATAATAAATTACGTCCAAAAAACAAACGATCCAACTAAAGTTTTATAAAAAATTCAAATAAAAAACTAGTTCTCAAGTATAATCTAAAAGTTCCTTTGACTTAAACTTCAACTTTATTGTCGTTGCCCATAAAGATGAATTTTTTAGCATCAGTTGGCGGTCGACTTCTCAGATAACCCCATCTTTGTACGCCAGATGACGTACTTGGCATACTTGGGACATTCACTCTTCTTGTGTCCCAACTTCTCGCAGAAGTAGCAGGTAATACTTTTATCATGCTTCTTTATTTTCTTCTGCATAGAAGATCCTTTCACAGTAACATCAATTTTCTTTATTTTCTTGTTCTGAAAAGTTGAGGCTAAGTGAGCACTTTCGATCTTATCTCGTTGTTGTCTTTCTTTTTCTTGCACACAGTGAGATATAAGCTCATTTAGGGACCATTTGTCCTTTTGAGTGTTATAAATCACTTTGAATTGCCCAAAGCATGTTGGAAGAGAAATCAAAACCAAGTGCACGAGTAAGTCATCAGACAACTCTAACTTTAGTGACTTTAGTTTTGATGCAAGATTAGATATCTTCATAATGTACTCTCTTATGTTCCCATTACTTTAATACTTCATTGAGACAAGTTTTCCTAAGAGGTTACTTGCCTCAAATTTCCTTAAGGAACTTCTTAGCGCTCTTGTCCTCAGTAACAGAGCCCTTAAACGCTTCCGGAATAGAATGCTCCATGATCATCAAACACATCATGTTGGATCGATCCCATTTTTCTATTTTGACCTCATTGAGGTCTTCCGAAGTAGAAATGGGTCGGTCCTCTCGTAGTGCTTGATCCAAGTCCATATAACCGAGAACAATTTCTACGGTATCTTTCCAAAGTTTGTAGTTAGTCCCGTTCAGCATTGTGATATTGCTGATTTGAGCAGAAACATTTGTGGCAGTAGAAAAAATAACTATACAGAGAAAACACTCTCACATAAACATGCATGTCGTAAAAAATGACATTTATAAAATTTTCATATAGGGAATCCATCTCAGGATACCTAACACAACATTAACGTTTAGCCTTTGGGCAGAAACGTCAATTTGCAAGTGGTACTCCTAACGCAGTAGTCAAATATTGATATTAAATCCTGTCAAACAATAACCTTCCTTTGGGCCGATTATTATTTACATGGAAACTTGATAATTATCACACATTTATTACCGCAAGTACGTTTATTATTTGGTCAATTAACAATCTTCCTTTGGGCCGACTGTTGATCACATGAATAATAAATATACTAATTTTAAACAAAGAAGATCTATTATTTGGTAAAACAATAATCTTCCTTTTGGATGATTATTATTCACATAAATAATGGACACCAATATTATTATTTGGCCAAATCATAGCCTTCCTTTGGGCCGACTATGACTTGCATAAATAATTAATATTGATATGAAAATAATTGAAAACGGCTTTGGCCGAACATGCTATTTTCATACATAAATATTCTCATATAAACAATCAATCATAATTGAATTCATGAAGTTTGCAAATGACTTGATTTGATACGTAATTTAATTTGCCGAAAAATCAGTTAGGCCCGAAAATTAGAGGTGTTCCAGAAATGTCTGCGATTGAGTAAATAGTTCTACGGACGAATGGACAATTAACCAAAGTGTTCAAGAACAAAATAATTTA
Source organism: Penstemon barbatus (assembly GCA_003313485.2). Lineage (NCBI taxonomy): Eukaryota > Viridiplantae > Streptophyta > Magnoliopsida > Lamiales > Plantaginaceae > Penstemon > Penstemon barbatus. The sequence continues at coordinate 28,364,609 of CM064881.1, forward strand.
CGGCAGAAGTCAAACTGATCTAATCATGAAGATTTAAACAGAAGGAGCAAATTGATTTTATATGATATGCATCAATAAATATTTATATGAAGAGTGGTGGGCCCCGTAGATCCAAAAATTAAACTTCCTCAACATGACATGAAAAAATCAATTTCACATAGTACACGGCAATACATAAGACCAAAACAAGGTTCATAATCTTTATTCTTTTCTTTAGCATAAATATTTTCACACAGAGAAACAATGCACAATATTAGAAATCTGCAGCCAAACAATCCCTTAACAAAGCCAATTCCTTATGCAATATTGAACAAGTCCTAGATTGACTTAAGCCAAAGTAGGATCCAAGTTAAGATCTGGCACAAAAACAGGTGCAAATTAGGCCCATATCCGGTAAAGTCTAGGAATCCCCAGTCTGAACAGGATCGGATCGAACCAAATCCTGTCTTATCCATGATGCAAACAAGGACCCAAATAGAATACCGAATCGAGCGATCCAGAAGACCCAAAAATATAGTCGGATCTCATTTACATCACCCGATGCCTGAAAACCCAAAATGTTTGGAACTGCAGTGACGAACCCAAAACCAAAGAAGCTTTAATTTGAATCCATAAACACACAATTTTGAAAAAACGCAAAGACGAACAAAAAGTTAAATCAACAGACAAAGTTAATCCAAACTTGCCGTGGCTGATTTAGATTCATAATAGCACATACAACTCGATTCAATTTATAAGTACTAGACATGTACATGCATGAATATTATCAATTACCCAACTTGATTTACTGCAAAATTTGTTTTGCTTCCTTTAGTTCTTTAACAATAGATAAAAAGAAATTATGCAAACTGGAAGGCAATTGAAATTGTTGCGGCCACTCACTTGAAAGTAAGAACATAATCCAAGTATATTAATGAGATTCATATAGCACAACAATTAAAATCATATACATAAGAAGCAAAATTTAATGACTTTAATTAACCTAAAATTTGAAAGCCATGCTATATCCATTATATTCTCCATCAATCAAGGATTTTAAAAAAGAAAAACTGTGCAATTAATTTGTATATTTCCGTAAAAGAATTCAAGGCACAATATACAATCTAAAAGAAGAATTAGTACATGTAACAATTCCCATAATAAACTAAAAACTATATGTTTTCTTCCATGACGGTATCCTTTAATTTCTTCAACAGTATGTAAATCCGTAGATATTACCCAAAAAAATGACAACATGAAACCTTTATGTTTTCTACCAGAAATTTATTAATAGAGATTATTAATTGAGAAAACACAAGAATGTTATATATATCTACGAATTGAATTTAAAGAAAGTAGATTAACTCTAATGATATAGTATGAGAGTAGCTTTGATAGCATTTGTTGGAATATATCTCATAGATCTATCTCATACTAAATCATTAAGAGTTATATGTAATAAATTAAATACGTACCAGTATCCATAGTGAGCGATTAGTCTGATGCGGAATTTTATGGAATCGATCACTAGTTGTATTGGATCGATCGGGTACGAGGTCTTCCTCAACCAAATCACCTTAGTTTCTTAAGATCGTCTTCTTGATGGGGAGAAGAGAATAGTATATTGATTTGGTGTGTTGGGGACCATAACCCTTGTGTTCTTTATATAGGAAGAGAATTAGGGTTCCCATAATTCCCTAGAACTCTCCTAAATAGGTATCTACCCATTATTTAGTCCACATTCGTATTGGAGTTTGTAACTAATTAGACCACTTAATGTTAACCAATAACTTTATAATAGCTATCATAATTGATTAAATAGTCCAATTAGTATTAGGAAATAAAATTTCCTAACATTAACAGTAACATATATATATATATATATATATATATATATATATATATATATATATATATATATATATATATATATATATATATATATATATATATATATATATATATATATATATATATATATATATATATATATATGCAATGTGTTTTACTCGATTAAAGCATAAATACTCTTCATGATTTACAGAGAAAGTGATAAATATAAATTTAGATATCTTTTTTTTGCTAAAATAAATGTGAAAATAACATTATTCACTTTAAAAAATTGACAATAACTTTTTGTCAACTTTTAATTTTTAGATAGGTGCAACCAACTAATAAAATCGTAGTATTGGGGTTTTATTAATAAAACAATAACATATAGGACTTATTAATAAAAAAAATTAAAAATAACATTTAGATTTTGGGGGGAACTTTAACCGTTTTTCATCAAAAATTGAAGTCATGAACACATCACATGACTTGGACTTGCAAATTTTGGATTCAAAATCTATCTCCAACTTTAAGTGTCACTAGACATGATATTTTTTTACCAAAATTCATTTTTTTTGGTCAGATGAGACATAAATTGATGATTTTCGACAACATAAATAAAATTTTCAGTCAAATAAGATATAAATTGATGATTTCGATGATAATGAAAAAATTTCGGCTACTACGATTGAAATTGATGACGATGACATAATAAATGACATATATTATCAAGATACCACAATATATAACTACTTTTGAAACACAACCACTTTAAATGGTCAAAAATTAAATTTTGCCAACCAGATGTAGATTGTAGAGTTTGCCTAGTTTTAATGTAATTTGACAAAGTGTAGAATTATAATTGATTCAAATTTTATTTAAGTTATTTTTTACGTTCAAATACATATTGATACATCGAGGGATACAAAATCTTTTAAAGCAAAGAAGCACACATGATCATAAAACCTTATCAAAACACGTTATAGGGACTCGATTAATATAACTTACTAAATTTTCACAATGTTTAATAATTGCGAATATTGGATTGAAAAAAATAGGATGTAATTACAAAAGTCATTTTGAGATTCTGCAAATGGATAATTAATTACAATTATATTTGCAAAATCTATTCATTCCCATAACAAGATTCTTAATTCAATAGTGCATAACTTGTTGATTATAACAATTTATAAAATCTCGTAGAGAATTATAAATATCTTGACATGAAGATTCACTTTACATCTATCTTGCTACCATAATATTTTTTTTCTACATGTGTATTTAAACTGGTCAAATATAGGTTCATTTTACATAATTAAAAAGTATACATTTGCTAAACAATAGAAAGACATGAGTCGGCCGTCTCTAATTCCCTATCCACCTTGTGCTCGGGATAATAGCTGCAAATATGAGGGTGAACACAATCAATCAATCTTTCTACATATATATGAATTTCAAAAACTATGAAAATTTTATTGTGTCCTTATTGTTTCTTAAGTTTATTTAGAAAATACATATAATTTTTACACCCTTGTGGACATATTTAATTAGTTTAACATAGATTACTTTACTCAATTTTGATTGTTTTTTTTAAGGGCTAATGCAATTTACGCCCCTATAATTATCATAATATTCAATATACCCCTAAGTAATTAAATTTTTTTTTTTTACCCTTTTTATGATTTTTTTAAAAGAGCAATTCACCTCCCTGAGTTGGAGAGTGTATCTCACACGCTCAAATATGAAAGTGAGCGTGAAATGTATTGTATAAAAAGATGAAATTACCCTTTGGAGGGGAGGGGGAGGGGGATAAAATATCATGCTTATTTTAAGGATGTTGATATAGACAAAGTAATATTCCTATTGCCAGAGCAATTGCTATGGTAATCTCTATTTTATCCTTTCCAAATTGATGTTCTTTTCTTAAATCGGGAATATTTTTTAAAATGGTAAGAAACATATTTTTATTTATTTATGTATAATGTCAAGTTTTCTCTCTCCTCAATATGTACATAGGATAATAAATTTGTCTCTTCTTGCTCTAATCAAGGAGTTTTAATTATCATATAGTTTTCATTAAGTTAAAAAACAAAATTTCATGTTATGAAATACAACACCGCTTTTAATTATTTTATAAATGAGAGAATTTCACTTTTGATACCATAAGTTATCCTACTTTAAGGATATGGTAACATAAGTTCTTCATCCAACATATTTCATTCCATTACTTAACAATCAGTAACACATTTGGTACTTGAATATCCAATTTTGGACGGAAAATAGATGGAAAATTTGCAAAATTGGTGCCATAATTAAAGCTCACTGTCAATGTTTACCCCACATATTTTCGAATTGACATATTTACCTCACAATTTATAAGTTTGAAGCATTTCAGTCCTAATTGCAAAAATTCTTAAATTATTAATCCTATTAAATAAATTTTATATTTTCTTATTATCAAAATTTAATTAATTAGATTTTATATATATAATTTATAAATTAAATAATATATAAAATCTGGAAAAAGTATTTGAAATATAAATATTATATATCATTATTAAATCTTTTAACCTAATTAGATTTTATATATAATATATTTAAACTAAATGATATTTTATATAAAACCTGAATTAAAAAAATCTATAAAACTTATTAGATTCTTTAAATTAAAAAAAATTATTTCAAACTAATTAGATTTTACATATAATATATATAAATTAAATAATATTTTATATAAAATTTGGAAAAAAAATCTTTCAAAATTACGTAAATATTATTAATCATATTTAATTATTAACAATGGAAGAAAGCGTACATCCCAACTTTCAATCACCCAAAATCAAGCTACCCACACCTAATTGAACAGTAATTGGTAACAAGAATCACACATAAGTACAATCTACGCAAAAACAGCAATTGGTGAAATTCTTGTGCAATTACTAGAAGGTTTAGGAACATCAAAGTTCATTCAGAATTAATCCCAAGTAATCTCGCAAAATCAGCATAAAACCATATTGAGGATCGCACAACCATTTTCTTCGATCAGCAAAATGTGAACCAATTACCTCAATGGACGTGAAATTGGTTCTGCCAATTGAGATTAAACATCTCCAAAGAGTGATTTCAGGAGAGAAACACAAAAAAAAAAAAAAAAAAAAATCGAAGATTAATCTAAACCTAATGCGTTTGGATTCTTCTTGAAATGAACAAAAACAACAAAAAACGAAGAAAAGTGAAAAATTAAACCGGCAGAGTTGTTCGTGAGAGTAAGATGATGAGAATGAGTTTATGTTTGCAAAATCAAACCACAATCAGTGGATATATGATTGGAAAACTAAAATGAAGTGAGTGTTCAAGGTGGGTTTAGTTTGAGTGAAAAAAATATAGAGAGAAAAATTTGCAATTCATTTTTCTCTATTAAATATGATTAATAATTTTTATGTAATTTCAAAATATTTTTGTTCAGATTTTATATAAAATTATATTTATTTATATATAATTAGTTAAAAATTTTAAATTAAAAAATCTAATTAGTTTAATAGATATTTATTTTTTAGGTTTCATATAAAATATCATTTAAATTATATATATATATATATTATATATAATATTGAAAAATAAAGTCTAATTATCTTAAAATGTTTTATTAAAATAAATTTATTAAATAGTATTAATAATTTAACTATTTTTATAGATTGGACTGAAATGCATCAAATTTATAAATTGTGGGGTATATTTTTCAGCCCAAAAAATATGTAGAGTAGACTTTGCTATTAATCTTTAATTATGGAACCAAATTTACAAATTTTCCATTCATTTTCGGTCCAAGATTGAGAATTCCGTCAATTATTGAACGGAAGTACCAAATGTATAACTAGCGGTTAACTAATGGTATAAAATGTATCGAATGAAAAATTTATGGTACCATACCCTTAAAGTAGGATAACTTATGATACCAAAAGTGAAATTCTCTCTTTTATAAATACATTCTTTTGTCGGAGATTAGCATTTATTATATTATTCAAAATAATAAGGTATTATTATGATTAATACACATATAAAACTATAATTAAGATAAAACTTTGATGCTCTAGTAAGTTATGTGTGAAGATTTAATTGATTTTAAAGGAGGAAAAATACTTTTGGTCCCAAACTTTACCCAAGAAAATACATTTGGTACCATGTTTGCAGAAAAACAGATTTGGTACCATAATTTAGAGAGTCTTGACACATTTAGTCATTCCATTAAATTTTGGACGGAAATTTCGTGCATGACTGTCACGCGCGCGTCAAGTTCAAATTGGTCACGAGTTTTGCACGTGAGAAATCGGTCAAAACACTTTTGGTCCAAAACTTTACCCCAGAAAACACATTTGGTACCATGCTTTGCAGAAAAACAGATTTGATACCACAATTTACATACTCTTGACACATTTAGTGTCCCTGTTAAATTGATAAAAATCACATATAATGAACATACAACAATTTCTCTAAAAGATTTGATAAAAATCACAAAATATACTTAAATCATTAAAAATATTCTTAACAAAAGTACCTTGGATACCTGACTTGGTGCACTTTGACTTGCAATTATATTCCAATGTTGATACAAGCACCGATCAAAAGTTCCATCTTTTCCATCGAAAACATCGAAAAGTTTCCATTTTTAATCAGGCGAAACGAAAACAAGATGTAATTCCGAAACAAGATGTAATTCCGAAAACAAGATGTAGTTTCCATTTTCCTTAGTGTTTCTGAAATATTTCCGAATAGTCTCGAAAAATTTTCAATATTTGGCTCTCCGAAACATACATTCGAAACGAAATTTTAATCCACGGATATAAGTGCAAGTCAAAGTGCACCAAGTCAGGTATCCAAGGTTACTTTTGTTAAGAATATTTTCATTGATTTAAGTACACTTTGTGATTTTTATCAAATCTTTTAGAGAAATTGTTGTCTGTTCATTATATGTGATTTTTATCAATTTAACGGGGACACTAAAGTATGTAAATTGTGGTACCAAATCTGTTTTTCTGCAAAGCATGGTACCAAATGTGTTTTCTGGGATAAAGTTTGGGACCAAAAGTGTTTTGACCGATTTGTCACGTGCAAAACTCGTGAACTTAAGGGGCGCGTGACGGTCACGCGTACAAATTCCGTCCAAAATTTAACGAAATGACTAAATGTGTCAAGACTCTCTAAATTGTGGTACCAAATCTGTTTTTCTGCAAAGCATGGTACCAAATGTGTTTTCTAGGGTAAAGTTTAGGACCAAAAGTATTTTTCCCTCGTTTTTAAAGGAATATATATGTAAAAAGTTAAATATAATGTATAATGTTATATCCTATTTCGAGTTTGTTAAAATATTATCTCAAATTAATTTCTTGCAAAGTTTCTTGTTATTCAATTATTTAGATCAGATATCTTAGTTTGTGTACAGTTTTGCAAATTGTATATATTGTGGATTGGCATGGTACGTTGGTAAGATTTTATACTTTTATAATTTTTTTAAATAACTTTTTTTGAAAAATAAATAAAAGAAAAACTGTATTTTATGCATTACAAATAACAAAGTTACTATATATATCTTTGTACAGAAACCTTCCCGAAATTATAAAATCTGTAGTAAGGATTTTTATGGTAATGTTCGAGTTGTAAGGAAACTGGACAAATTAATTAAGAATACATCAATAATAGAAACAGTGTTCCTAAATTTAGTAGGGTATAATTGAAATAAGAAAAAACTTGCCCTGCCATTATGAAAATGTTAGTTTTTATTTTATTAAATGGTCCACTAACCTCCTTTTACTACAAGTTTTAAGGTTGAGACTCTTCATATGATTGATTTAAGGTTGATACTTAATGGATATGTTAAAAGTTTAATTATAACTTACAAGGGAGTGGGTTATGGAGGTCATGATGGTTGGCCTTTCACCTTCTTGTAACTCTTACATTTAGTGGCCCTCTACTCTCATCTATAAAAGGAGACACAACCACTCTTCAAAGCTACACCAAAAATAATAGAAACAAAAGTGTTAGCAAACTTCCATCATCTAAAAGTATTCTAAGGTTGTGTCATTTGGATAGAATGAGAGGAGAAGGTGAGTTCACTAGAAAGGTTATACAAGTGAGGAGATAACAAATTTAATTCGTAGGATTACTTGAAGCAACGTCATATCTTGAAGACTCCATGGCGAACGGTATACCGATAAACTCTTTGTATCCTAATTATATTTATAATATGTGGTAATTGTAAGCATATTATTAAAGTTTTTCCGCATAAAGTTTAATAAAAGTCTTACAATTGGTATCAGAGCATGTTCGTATCCTTGCTTGATATTTCTCACTAGAATTGAGTGAAAGATATTATGTTTGAATTTTGCCGTGATGTTATTAAAATTATAAGTTTTCTGTTATGATCAAAGTTTCTCATGATTAGCCTATTTATTTATTTTTTTTAAAAGAAGATAATCAGATTAAAATATTAGATCTTGAATTAACTAATCTGGCAAAGGCCTTTAGTGATTCATATGGCGTTAAAGCAACGGTTCACCGTTTTAGCCACTAAGAGATGCAATTCTTTTAATAATTAATTATGCTATGTTGTTCAGTTTCATGATCTAATATTTTAAAAGGCTCTTATTAAATATGCTGAAATTGAGAACTCATATGATGCATTTATATGTATATGCACATTCGGTTTTGATTATAATAGTAAGTTATATGTATTATGTCCATTTATGTTAATTAGGATTTCAAAGTATGGACATATTGCATAGTCATCAAACTTCAAATAACCGGCTATGAATAATTTATGAAATGTTTTACACCGTTTTATATTATATATAAAACTTTATGTGTAAATTTTATATGATGAATGGTTCTACACAGTTTTATATTGTATATAAAACTTAAATGTGTAAATTTTTTGTGCATATAAAAATTACTGTCATAATAAGATAATAGAATATTAATGGTTAAATCTTGTATTTTGTAGAATATTTCTAATCTTGAAGTTGCCAAAGTGACCTTGGTTAATGAAATTTTACAAATATAAAGATTACATAAAAGTTTTATCACTTAGATGATATTAAGGACAATAATATTCTTGGTTGCGGTCATAATTAAAAGATTGGGACTCTCCCAAAGGAGAGTCACTTTTAATTAATTATGATTCGGGTAGGGTAGTATAATTTGTATTCACCTAACAATTAGGATTGAATTCCCAAAGGTAACATGACTAATTGCATGGGTGAGATAAAATTATATTAGACCTACTTAGGTGTTATATTAAGAAATTTACACCTGTAAAGAGTGAACAATAGGTATACTACTTTTCGCCCAAAGGAGAAATTGTAGTGATGTCAATAAGTTCATCTTAATTGACTTTAAACCTCAATATGAGCATTAGTCTAAAAATTTACCTTATTATATTTGTTGCATCTTATTTCAGCTATTACTCCTACTTTATTGCACTCGCATGCTTCTGGTATTGCAACTCTTAATGGATCAAATTTCTCTGAATGGTATGAACAAATCCAATTCACCTTGGGTGTCATGGATCTAGACTTGTCATTGGTTACTGATAAGCCAGAGGAATCGGCTGAGGTTACTGTGAAGGAAGCCTGGAATAGGTCTAACAGGCTTAGTCTAATGTTTATTCGCATGACCGTAGCAAATAACATTAAGACTTCACTTCCCGACAAAGTTGACAATGCCAAGGATCTGTTAGCGGCTATAAAAGACCGTTTTAAATCAGCGGATAAGTCGCTAGCAGGAACACTCATGGCTGAATTGACCACCATGAAATATGATGGTGATACAGGAATTCAGGAACATATCCTGAATATGGCTGATAAGGCTGCTAAGCTTGGAACTCTTGGCATGAAAGTAGAGGAGCCATTCCTCGTGCAGTTTATACTCAACTCACTTCCTCCTAAGTTTGGCCCATTCAAAATCCACTATAATACCCAAAAAGAGAAGTGGAATATGAATGAGCTGAGCAGTATGTGTGCTCAGGAGGAAACGAGGTTGAGAACTGAAGGGCGCCATCTTGCACTGGCTGTAACTCATGAAGTAAAGAAGAATAAGGGAAAGAATGTGAAGAAAGGAAACAGAAACACACCAAAGAAAGGAAATGAGCCTGGGGAAAGTAGCCAGGGTCATGGGAAAGTTGTCAAATGCTACTTTTGTGGCAGAAAGGGACATCTGAAGAAGGACTGTGAAAAACGCAAGGCCTGGTTCGCAAAGAAAGGTACTAATCTTTCTTTTGTATGTTATGAATCAAATCTTGTTGAAGTTCCTTCTAATACTTGGTGGATTGATTCTGGAGCAACGACTCATATCACAAATTCTTTGCAGGGATTCCTTACAACCCGGAAACCGGAGGAAAGTGAAAAGATCCTGTATATGGGGAACCGTCACAAATCAAATGTGGTATTAGTAGGCACTTATCGCCTCATCTTAGAGACGGGTCACCAACTGAATCTTCAAAACACTTTTTATGTACCTTCGATTTCTAGGAATTTAGTTTCTCTGTCTAAATTAGATGTTTGTGGTTATTCCGTTGTTTTCGGTTGTCAAAAACTCAATATTATGTTCAATAAAGTTATTGTTGGTTTTGGTATTTTATGTGATGGTTTATATAAAATATCTTTAAATTATGAGTTTGCACAATCGTTATTAATTTCACAATCAGAAATTGGCTTAAAACGTAGTCTAACTAATGAACATTCTTCAATGTTGTGGCATAGACGTTTGGGGCATATCTCCAAGGAAAGATTGGAAAAGTTAGTAAAGTCTGGAGTCTTGGAAAATCTAGACTTTACTGATTTTCATATTTGTGTGAATTGCATTAAGGGTAAGCAATTTAAACACAAGCAAAAGGGTGCCACAAGAAGTAAAGAACTTCTTGAGTTAATCCATACAGATATCTGCAAACTACCTATTCCATGTTTTAGTGGAGAAAGATATTTCATCACTTTCATCGATGATCTGTCTCGTTATGGTTACATCTATCTAATTCATCAAAAGTCTCAGGCCATTGACATCCTTGAGGTGTTCATTACGGAGGTCGAAAGACAATTAGATAGAAAAGTTAAAATTGTGAGATCAGATCGAGGTGGAGAGTACTACGGTAGATATGATGAGTTGGGACAACATCCTGGCCCATTTGCAAAATTATTAGAAAAGCGGGGTATTTGTGCTGAATACACAATGCCTGGAACGCCACAGCAAAATGGGGTTGCTGAACGGCGTAATCGTACTCTTATGGATATGGTTAGGAGTATGTTAAGTTATTCAACTGTACCTATTTCATTGTGGAGTGAAGCCTTAAAGACCGCAATGTATATCTTAAACCGGGTTCCCAGTAAATCGGTTCCAACAACTCCCTACGAGTTGTGGACTGGCAGGAAACCCAGTTTAAGACATTTACATGTTTGGGGTTGTCCAGCGGAGGCTAGAATCTACAATCCAAATGAAAAGAAATTGGACTCACGAACAATATCTGGATATTTTATTGGATATCCATCAAAGTCAAAAGGGTACAGATTTTATTGTCCTAACCATAGTACGAGAATAGTTGAAACTGGCAACGCTAAATTTTTAGAGAATGGTGAATTTAGTGGGAGCAGTGAATCAAGAAAAGCTGAAATTGAGGAAGTTAGAGTGGATATTATACCACCTAATCTTTCTCAAGATAAAGTTGTTACTCAACCTGTACAACAAGTTGAGATAAATGAACAACTTACTGATTCACCACTTCATGGAGATATCACCATTGACGACGCTAATGTAGAACCACCACAACCGGTAGCTTTGAGAAGATCTCAAAGGGAAAGAAGATCTGCCATAACAGATGACTATGTGGTGTATCTACAAGAATCTGATTTTGATATAGGTATTCAAAATGATCCAGTTTCATATTCACAAGCCATAAATAGAAATGATTCTAATAAGTGGATTGATGCCATGAATGAAGAGTTGAAATCAATGGATCACAATGATGTCTGGGATCTTGTCGAATTGCCTAATGATAGTAAGAAAGTCGGTTGTAAATGGATCTTTAAGACCAAACGCGACGCTAAGGGCAATATCGAAAGATTCAAGGCCAGACTAGTGGCCAAAGGTTTCACTCAGAAAGAAGGCATTGATTATAGAGAGACATTTTCTCCAGTGTCTAAAAAGGACTCTCTTAGAATCATTATGGCCCTTGTAGCTCATTATGATTTGGAGTTACATCAAATGGATGTGAAAACCGCTTTTCTAAATGGAAATTTAGATGAAGATATCTATATGGACCAGCCTGAAGGGTTCACAAAACAAGGACAAGAACACTTAGCTTGCAAATTAAAGAAATCTATTTACGGGCTTAAACAAGCTTCCAGACAATGGTATATTAAGTTCAATGATACCGTAACTTCCTTTGGATTTAAAGAAAACATTGTTGATCAATGTATTTATCTAAAGGTCAGTGGGAGCAAGTTTATATTCTTAGTCTTATATGTGGATGATATTTTGTTAGCAAGTAGTGATCTTGGTTTATTGCACGAAACCAAGAATTATCTTTCCACAAACTTTAAAATGGTTGATATGGGAGAGGCAAATTATGTTATTGGCATAGAGATCTTCAGGGATCGATCTCGAGGATTGCTGGGATTGTCTCAAAAAGGATATATTAATCGAGTTTTGGAAAGATTCAATATGCAATTATGTTCAGCCACTGATGCGCCTATCACGAAAGGTGATAAGTTAAATGAAAAGCAATGTCCAAAGAATGATTTGGAAAAAGAGAGAATGAAGTCGATTCCATATGCATCAGCTGTTGGAAGCTTGATGTATGCACAAACTTGTACTAGACCAGATATCAGTTATGCTGTAGGTGTACTTGGTAGGTATCAAAGTAATCCAGGTATCGATCATTGGAAAGCAACAAAGAAGGTTATGAGGTATCTCCAAGGAACGAAGGATTATATGCTAACATATAGGAGATCGGATCAATTAGAGGTTGTTGGATATTCAGACTCGGATTTTGCTGGCTGTCAGGATAGTAAAAAGTCCACTTCGGGCTTTGTATTTCTATTAGCTGGTGGAGCTATCTCGTGGAAGAGTGTAAAACAAAGCATCACTGCTTCTTCCACGATGGAGGCCGAGTTTGTTGCATGTTTTGAGGCTTCGAGTCATGCACTGTGGTTGCGAAATTTTATCTCAGGGCTTAAGGCTGTTGACTCAATTGCTAAGCCGCTGAAGATATATTGTGATAATACCGCAGCAGTTTTCTTTTCAAAGAATGGAAAGTACTCTAGTGGATCCAAGCACATGGATCTTAAGTACTTAGTTGTTAAAGAAAGAGTCCAGAAACAACAAGTGTCAATTGAAAATTTAAGTACCACTCATATGGTCGCTGATCCATTGACCAAAGGATTGCCTATAAAGACTTATAAAGAACATGTTATTAGTATGGGTCTTTTAAGCAATCCATGACTGTAATAAGTGGTTATCAATAAATTGTCATTGGCCTAAATTATTGTTTCTGTTTTCCTGTTTCCAATTATGTGTACACATGTTATGTTTGGATTTTATAAAACAAGGATATGTCTTAACAAGACAAAATTAAAGGGGCAATTTTGGACTAGAGTAGTAGAAGTTGCTAGTGGTGTAATACATGGAAGGGAATATGATAAATAAAGTCATATGACCGCTATGATTCACATTAGTGATTTAAACTATATCTAGTGTTAAAGTATGTCATTTATCTATTTTAGTTGTCAACCTTTGTTTTATCTAAATCGTGATCACGTGTCAAATTTTTCTTTGAAGAGCTCGAGAGAGTCAAAATTATTTTTTTAACTTAATCGGTTTAGTGGACCAAGTGGGAGAATGTTAGTTTTTATTTTATTAAATGGTCCACTAACCTCCTTTTACTACAAGTTTTAAGGTTGAGACTCTTCATATGATTGATTTAAGGTTGATACTTAATGGATATGTTAAAAGTTTTGTAACTTACAAGGGAGTGGGTTATGGAGGTCATGATGGTTGGCCTTTCACCTTCTTGTAACTCTTACATTTAGTGACCCTCTACTCTCATCTATAAAAGGAGACACAACCACTCTTCAAAGCTACACCAAAAATAATAGAAACAAAAGTGTTAGCAAACTTCCATCATCTAAAAGTATTCTAAGGTTGTGTCATTTGGATAGAAAGAGAGGAGAAGGTGAGTTCACTAGAAAGGTTATACAAGTGAGGAGATAACAAATTTAATTCGTAGGATTACTTGAAGCAACGTCATATCTTGAAGACTCCATGGCGAACGGTATACCGATAAACTCTTTGTATCCTAATTATATTTATAATATGTGGTAATTGTAAGCATATTATTAAAGTTTTTCCGCATAAAGTTTAATAAAAGTCTTACAGAAAATTGCTCTGGCAATATTAACAGCCTTATTTTAATATAGAGGGTGTTCTTGTATTTAGCCCAATTATTTTTTGAAGATTTGCATTCATTCCCTTTTCGATAGAATTTCTCTTTTTTGGCAATTTGAAAATTAAGAAACAAATGTACGTGAGATTATAATTAATTTAATGTGTTATTTGCAGGATTCAAAACTGAGTGGGTTTATAGACCATTACTTCTGCTGCAATCATGTGTATCTCTACCTCGGCGATCGATCATAAAATTTGTAACTATCCCCCAAAAACTGGATAAATAAACCCCATATAAGTTCAATTGTATATATATATATATATATATATATAAGTTTCCCGAGAAAAATAATAATAAGTTGTGTATCGCCAACTTGTATATCAATTATAAGATTGACTATACAAGAAAAGCAAATTGTTAAATTGCATTGATAATATAAGTTCTAAATTTTATATAGTGTTTGAGACATAATATAATATTATGTTATAGGGATAATTACATAAACCTCTCCCGAGGTTAGGTGTAATTACCGTCAAATTTCCTCCGACTATCATAATTATATGGGGTCTCCCTTGATGTTTTAAAATGATTACAAAATTCCTAACGAGGACCAATGTTTTCAGAACCGGACCGAACAGTGAACCGGTGAGCCGACTGGTTACTGGTTTTACTGGTCAAACCGGTCGAACCACTGGTCGGACCGGATGACGTCATAATAATATATTTAATTTTAAAATATATTTAATGTTCGTAAAATTTAAACATTATCCTACAATTTATTAAAAATATAAATTTTGTTATATTATATTAAAATTAAATCATATAATATTTATCTAACTTATATCTTAATGGTAATATGGTACTAATTTGTATGGTTATGTATAAAAGTCTAAATTATATTCATAAATTTTAAAATATGGTTATGTATAAAAGTCTAATATTCAAAGTCAAACTTGCATATTATATCGATTTGACTCTTTATCCTAAAGATAATATTGAAAATAAATATTTTATAGACGAAATTTTAATAAAAAATTATTATTTGAGTATTAATTTTCATTCATAATGTGTAAAATATTTATTTGAGTTAATTATCTAATTTATAAATAAATTTGGCTACAAGTTTCTATAATTTATAAACTTTAATTTGTACTAAAAGTTCAACAAAAGTGAAGTAGCTCAAATGGTAAGGAAGTCATGTTTTACTCTAAAGGTCAGGTGTTCAAATCCCAACTTTTACAAGAATTTTTAACATTAAAAAAAATTTTTAAAAAAAAAGGAAATTCAAAACCGGGTTGAACCGGTCCATACCGGTTCACCGGTTCGGCGGTTTCGGACCGGTTCAACCCTGTTCAAACTGGGTTTTGAAGTAACTGGTTTTAGGAGGTAAACCGGACCGGACCAGGCTCCGGTTCGCGGTCCAACCGGTCGGACCGGCCGGTCCGGTCCGATTTTAATAACATTGACGAGGACTATCAGATTTGGACGGAATCAGTGAATTGACCATTATGCCATCGAGTTTTATAATTAAAAAAAAAAAACACATTCATATCAATTCAGGTCCAACCCAATTTATTTTTTACCCTAGTCAAAACAAAAGTCTCTTACCATTTCTATCACCGTTTCACGACTCCACTCACCATTCACTTCATCTCCTATGACTCCTCAATCTTCATGGCCTCCACGAATGTCAATTTCTCCGACTTCCACGAATGTCAATTTCTCCGACTGGTTCACGGAATCACACCTCTTAAGCCCTTCTCCGACTCTCCCTTTGTTTGTTCATCTTCTCTCAAGTTGGAAAAGTTTCAATTTTGTTTAAACTAATTGCCTAGATATTGAATATATTTCTTTAATAATAAGAAAATTAAAGACAAACACGTTACAATTGCGGAGGAGAACATATTCACCCTACCTCTTGGGGTAAGCGACAACTTGTTCCCACAACAGAGTGAAGGAGTTTCATGGCTGGTGTCCCATTATTTTAAAATTGAATATATCTTGGCTGATGATATGGGATTGGGAAATACACGATAGGTAACATAATGCACTTCCATTATTGTTTGTTCAATTCCTTAATTTTTAATTAATTTTGACTTTGCTTATGGTGGACTTCCTCATTGTAATTTTTTTTTTCAGAGTTGTGCTTTTATGGCTGGGTTTTAGTTATTTTAGATCCAATGTCTGTAAAAGTTTGGATGTATGAGCTAAAAACTGTACATCTCTCTTAAATTTTACTTGATCATTGATGGAATTGCCATAATTTATGAACATCTTCTTTTTTATGCAGATATAGTAATAGCAAAGAAGAAACAAACCAACAGGTGATTGGTCTAGTGGAAGGGACTAGTCACTACAAAGTAGCGAACTCATGTTCGAATCCCTGTTGGGAGAGGTTCCCACTTTATGTGTCTGACGCGCCTCGAAAGGGATTAAACCCTTGGGAAAAAAAAATAGAAGAAACAAAGCTTGATTTTGTACTTCAGGTTTTCACACGACTTTCACGTACTAGCTAAAACCTTTATCTATTTGAACTTTGATATATTTTGATTTTTTGTTTCACAGAAACGACGCATTTTGATCAAGACATATAACATGGCGCGGAGTAAATGGCGAAACTTTAGAAGGATCCAGTTGTTCGGTCCACACAAGAAGGAATCAAGACGATACATGGATTTATCAAAATAATAATCAAGACACTGGATGAGATTATATGTTTGTGGATGATTTAATTGTTTTATTTGTTTTGATTTATCGGCATGCAATTATAAATTCGTTTTACTTGTTCAATTCATATATATATATATATATATATATGTGTGTCTTTAATTACTTGTTAACACATATCCCTCAATATATTGACTTTAAGATTTTCAGTATATGAATTATTGTAAGGCCATGTGATAAGAAACAATGAAACACAAAGTTCACAAATTTTGGCTAAGATACCATGTTATCATCGTGTCATTATCACATGCGCACCATTCCATATCAAGCTCAATGTAGTTTTGCTTTGTCAAAGTTGTACTTTTATTTATTCTGTTATTTCTCATTTTTTATTTAACAGAATAAAAGCATTAAAATAACTATATGATTATTATTTTGTTCTATCTCATTCTCCGTTATTAGGATATGTGGGTCTTATTGATTCGCATACCATGCTTATTTTAATTAATTAGTATACCACGCTTATTTTAATTTGAGTTACTGTGGCATTAGCTTATTATTTTATTCTAATACTTATTAATCAGGTTTATGGACAACTATGAAAAGGTCATCAGCCAGGGAAACTATAAAAATGCCTAACTGATGCGGAGGTGATTTCTTGTTCAACTCCTAGACACTATAGCCCCGATTTTCCTTTAGATTTTGATCATTAACAGCAAGAGGTATTTTCATTGACTTCAACCTTCCCGTTGCAGTAAGAGGCAATTCTCCCTTGTTTTCTCTCATACTTTTGATATCTATTAACATCTTATGTTGTACATAAATTACATTTTATAAACTAAGGATTTAGGTTGAAAAAATAAGAGTCATAATAATACAACAAACTTGGATAATTTTCAAATGAGGTATTGCCTTATTTATATAACCACATTCTCTAACAAACGGTGAAAATCTACTTGATCTAGTGGCTAAAACTGATGCTCTAGAGACTTTCCTATATACCTATGTAGAATGTTATACTTCATACTCTGGAACCTTGTATATGCTAAAAGATTGTCCTAGACATCTTCATGCATGATTTACTAGGTCATACTTAATTGATCAAGTATTGTTGAGGTAAATATTAACATTAATGCGTCACGTATTGGTTCAAATGTGTTGGATACATGATCGGAGCGTGACATTAAATTAGATTTATCCTATCAAATTAACTTTTCGATTAACAAATACACATTCTATTGAAATCCTCCTTGTGTTTGTTATGTAAACTCTGTAGAGCTAATTGATGTAACAGTGATTATTTCATATTACTGGTGTCAAATCTTAAAGATTATTTGCTAATTGATAGTACAATTGTTTCTGCTTTATTGAATCTAAGTACTTTGGAATTTTTTTAATGATATTTTAGTTTTGCAATAATACATCAAATTTAACCGTTAATGTAACTTAGATTCAACGAGTTTGAGTCAAGTTACAATTTTTATTACTAATTTTTTACAAAGACGACTCAAAACATGTCTCAGATTTTGATAGCGGACTGAACTGTTTGGCAATCGAACCTGATAGTTTGGTTTGGCATACTGTACAAATTTCGACATTACGGCACCAGTCTATATACTAAAAATCGGTACGGTTGCATACCCCTAAAATAGTAGTGAGAGCAGGAATATTCTATAATTACATTTTATCTATCTATTGATTCCGCAAGTAAAAATTAATATTTGTGACGTACCTTAGTTTTATAAATATATTCACGATACTTGTAATATTTACTTTTGTTAAGATAAAGTTTTAGAATGAAATGGTATAAAATGATATCACGATTGAATCTAAAAAAGATCGGTTGATTTGGTATTTTATCCATCAATTACTAATGTGTTAGTAAATACTTAAAAGAGTGAATAGAATTTTTGGTCTTTCTTATGGGTCAATTTTTTCATTGTCGTCCCTCTTAAATTTTTTGTAGCAGTTTGGTCCCTCTTATCAATGTAATGTATCACATTCGTCCCTTTTATAACACATTCTTCCTTCTTAAATTTTTTGTTGCAAATTCGTCCCTCTTATCAATGTAGAGTAACACATTAGTCCCTTTTAAATACAAAATACATCAATTTTCGTCCACTTTAGAATATATCATGAATTTAAGTGATGTATTTTGCATTTAAGGGGGACTAATGTGTTACATCACATTGATAAGAGAGACGAATTTTGATACAAAAAATTTAAGAGGGACGAATGTGATATACTACATTGATAAGAGGGACCAATTTGCTACACCAAAATTTAAGAGGGACGAAAGTGCAAAAGCTAATCCATAAGGAGGACCAAAAGCGCGATTTACTCTACTTAAAAATAATCTTACAATTTAAAAGTAAGAACATTAATTTTAAAATAATACATTTTATTTTTTGTAAAAGAAGGCCCCAATTTTAAATTTCGCCTAGGCCCCTTAATATTTCGGATCGGCCTCGCGTATAACGTGGCGTAGAATAATTTGAGCAATATTAGAAACATCCTGTTGTCCGGACAAAGAGAAGAAGGAATCAGGACAGTGGATGAATTTATCAAAATAATAATCAAGACACTACATGAGATTATATGTTTGTGGATGATGTAATTGTTTTATTTGTTTTGACTCAATAGCATGCAATTATAAACTCATTTGACTTGTTTTTTGTAAATTTCTTTGACATCCATTAATATCTTATGTTGTTAATAGAAAATGAGAAGTCGCTATAAAACATATATTCTCAGACGTGAAAATTGGAGTTCATAACTTTACATTCTCAAGAATAACGAGATCGTAGTATATGTTTGAACTAAACTCACTTTAGGTATATGTTTGAACTAAACTCGCTTTAGGTATATGTGTGGGGTCAAATTGTTTGAATTGGAAATTTATGTACCAATTTTTTTTTTTTTTTATAGATCCAAATCCGGTTAAACCTATCAGATTGTTGTTAGATTCGGACCCGAACCCCACCACCAACCTGCCAAGACCTTGTTATATTGTTGTTAATTGTTAGATCCGGACCGGGACCCTGTCAAAACCCTCTCATAGTTTTTCTGTTAGACCAGGACTCAGATCAACCCTGTTGGTCCCAAGTGGTCAGATGAGGTCTAGAGAGGGGAGGTGAATAGACCTCTGAAAATTTTAGACTTAAAAACTTTTCACTTAACTTGTTAGCAGACTAAGCTGACTAAGCTGTTCGCACACAAAGTTTGAGCAGCAGAGTTGACCACTGTTTAGAAAAGTGCTTAGCTGATTTCAGTAAAATCAGTTTTAATCAGGTTACTTGCAGCGAATGTTTTAAAGTGTTTTTCACAAGTAAACTAAGTCTTGTAAATATTTTATCCTCAGTTTTAAACTCCTTTTAAAATCTTTAAACAGTTTGTTCAAACATAAGCTTATGGAAATTTTAAAGAATGCAAGAAAACTTACGCAAAATGAACACAATTATTTTTATAGTGCTTATATGGATTTAAATCCTTTAGTCCACTCTTCCAAGTCACTTAGATCTTGGGTTATACTATAATCACACAGATTACAATATACTCTGTTTGCGCTAATCAACAAATGAAAATGCCACAAGTTCGTTACAGGGGATCACTCAGAAATCCTATACTACAGAGCTTTATCACTCACACAGATGGATAACAGCTTCTCACAACATTCTTCTTAACATATTCACTAAGAAAATGATTTATCTTCTGAACTTTAACTCAGCTTCAGTTAACAAATAACTTCAGCAGGCTAGTGAGCTGTTCTTGAGTTTTGAGACTTAGAAGATTTCGCTTCGCAGAATGATCTCAGTTGTGTGTTGTAGTTCTTCTTCTCTCTCAAACTCATGAACTATTTATACTCTTGGTTTGAAAAGTGTCAGTTGAAGAAAGACAAGATTCAAACACCTCGAGTACTGGTCTTTAAACTTTGAAAACGGTTCTCTGCGACTGCAACACTACTGTCTGGAGTACTTTCTGTCATCTGCATTTAATGCACCGAGCTGATACGAGGATTTCTTCAATCATTTTCCTTAAATACCCCCCTTCTTCAGCATTTATTACTCCAAGTGCATTTATTACCGTTGAGGAGACTTCCTGGTCGTCTTCACTTGGCTGATTAGAATCTCTCGTATGATGATGTACTGGGCTGATCTCAAACTTGAACTAATCTGATTTGAGTCGGCTGATTTTCACCAAACTGATTTCTTCCTTCAGCAGCAGATCAGTAGTCTTCTGGACCAAGTTGAATTTTGACTTGTCTGATTTGTCTTTATGTTGATCAAAATTCTACTAAGGAATTTCACTAAGTATTCCTTACTTAGCTGGTTATGATGTTTTGGAAATCATCAAAATCTCCCTTTAACTTCTAACTTCCTTGTCCTTTAATCTTCATCCAACAATTTTCCCCTTTTTGATGATGACAAAACTTCAGCTAAGTACCTGTACATAACCTAAAGTTTTAATCCTCAAGAATTTCTGAGATAGAAATTATATATTGGAGTAAAAACTTGAACTTTATTGATAGTTGAAAATTCAGTACAAGTTACAAGCTTTTAATAAGATGAGATTACAAGGAAAGATAAACTGATACAAGAAAACAGATGATTCCTAGTAATCTGATTCATCATCAGTTACTTCTTTTTCAATTTCCACATACTCTTCTTCTTCTGCTTCTTCATCATCAATACTTTCATCTTCTGCTTCATTAGCATCATCAGACAACATGTTTTTCTTTGCAGCTTCCATCTTCAGTTGGCGATCTGCTTCTTCAACCCTTATTTTGATGCGTTCCAAGTTGTTCTTGTACTTCACAAATGGACCAAGTTGCTCCTATGGTGTATCCTTGGATGCAGCAATCTCTTTATCAGATTTTGCTGGTTCCTTGGCTTCTTCTTCTTCTTCTTCTTCTTCAGCAACTTGTTCTCCATCAGTTTCCTTGGCATCTGCTTTAGCATCAGCTTCCTTCTCTTCAGCATCATCAGATTTCTTCTCAACTTCAGCTTCTATTTCAAGTACAGGCTCTGACGCAGGTTTCTCTTGTTCTTCAGCAGAGTCCTTTAGTTTTTCAGGTACTTGAACAGCTGCAGTTGTTGTAGCTAACTTTTCTTCCCCCTTTTTGTCATCATCAGCGGGGTTGAGTTCAACAGCTGAGATGTTGACGGCAGTGCATAGTCTTTTGATGTTTTCATCCACTGTGTCAAGTTGAGTAGTATGATGATTTAGAGTAGATTTGAGTGTACCAGCCTGATCATTGAGATAGTCCATGTTGAGTTGCAATGTAGACACTTCATCATGAACTTTGGTGGCAGTGTTGTTCATTTATTGCACCAACAGCAGGTTCTTCTTTGTTTCTGCATTTGAGACATGGGTGAACAAGCCGATCAGATCTGCAATGTCTTCCTCATTCCTTTGAAGAGCTGTGTGAAGGTGATTTACATCAGAATTCACATCTTCAACATTTTTGTTCAAGTTGATCAGGTTCTGAGTCAGATGTAGGGAGTTATCAGGCGGCAGTGGAAAATTGTCAATGGCTTCTTTTATCATCCTTTTGTTTTCCTCTTGCATCTATTTCATCGGTTGTCTGTTCCTATCTTCCATTTCCCTAAGAGACTGTTCTAGCAGCAGTTGAATAGATTCCATTAAGGAAGAGTGTTTATCAGCTATTGGAATGGAATATGAGGCTGATGGTTCATCATGGTGGACTGGAATATCTTCCAGAACTTCTTCTTCATCCTTCTAATCAGGTTCTGCAGTATCTTGAACATCTGTATGTGGAACAATGGCTCCAGCTTCATTTTGAACATTTTCACCATCATTCTGAGCAGCTTCTTGCTGAACAACAACATGTTCTTCCACCTTTACTGTTTCAGGAGTTCCATCTGCTGATATGGTTGTCGTCTGATGGATGACTTTAGTAATTGAAGGCATAGATCCTTAAACAGGTGCTTTAATTACTTTCTTCTCCCGAAAAGTACTTACCTCAGGACCAAATGCAATATGCTGTACACTAGGTAAAGTGGGAAGGTCACTTGGGGATCCTTTGAAATATCTGGACCTTTCAGACCACTTTTCTAAGGCTTGATAGACAGCAATCTGCACAGCTCTTTTCACTGGATCATCACTCCTCCTCTTTGCTGGCAGTGTGTTCTTGATCTTTTCAGCTTCCTTGGCCACAATCCCTCTTGTGTAGCCATGGAAAACATCCCTAAGGGCATCTCTAGTGTATAAGGGGGAAAGTGGATTTGGGGGCTTTTGGATCTAGAGGGGAAAAAAGTGAAGAAAAATGTATAAAGGGGAGGAAAATGGCAAAATGGATCAGGGGGTGCTTTTGCAGATTGAATCGAATGTGGCTTGCCTCACCGATCGAGATGTGTACTCGCCCGCCTGGCCAGCAGGTGGCCGACATTATATTTAATTTTTTTTTTTTTTTTATTTAATAAAAAATCCTTTAAATTAAAAAAAATTAAAATACCTTATTTAATAAAATGTAACTCTTATTTAATCTTACTTTTATATAATTTGTGTACTATTTTTAAAAAGTTAATTTTAGTATAAAAATGTAACTTTTATTTAATAAAATCAAATTTAATGTAACTATTATGTTAGAAAATTTAATGTGAATATAAAATTATTTTTATTATTTCCAAATCATGTCAATCAAGTATTTAATTGGTGTATTATTGTGCACCAATTTTGAAATCCCTTTAAAAGTTAATTATTAGAAACTCAAATTTAATTTAATTAATAAAATTGAAACCTTAAAAGAACTTTTTTTTTTATAATAAACCTTAAAAGAACTTAATGAGCCTTACATATGATTCGTTAAATAAAAAACGATATAGTTGTTATATTATTATGTACTTTAAAAAATATTATTGGTTGTCAACTATTTAATTATTGTATTGTTGTGTTTTTTTTTAAAAAAATATTGGTTGTTATTGTAATTATTATTGTCAATCTTAAATTATTTCTTATTGTTATTAATTATTTATTTATTTCACATACGAGTGAATTTTTATTATTATTATTATTATTGCTATTATTATTATTATTATTATTATTATTATTATTAAGTGAGAGTGGGGGAATTAAGAATTTTAATTAAATGAAATTGATAGATTGATATATTTTAGATGACTTATGAAAAGGAAAGGGGAAGCTGGACTGAGTGGGGAAGCTGGACTTGGACTGGATATACACTGGAGATGCCCTAACATAATCAGGATCCAAAGCCTTGGTGATTGAAGAGGTCTGCAACCAGCTAACTACCCATTTCTCTTCATCAGCAAATTCCTTCCAAGACTTTATCTCCTCAACAGATTTGTTAACTCTGTAGTTCCTCCATTTATTGTATCTGATCTTCTCCTGGAGAAACAGAGTCTGCTATTGTAGCTGCTTGTCAAAATCTGCAAGGGAAGCTTCAAATCTGTTAAAAGCACCAGGGTGAGAATATACAATCTTTAATGCCCATTTAACAGCAAATGGATACTTTTCCACCCTCTGGCCAGGAGGAAGAATCTGCCTTGCGTTCAGGGATTCTCCAATCATAATTCCTCCAACTCTCCTTGGACCATGAGCATCTTGCTTGCTCAGCTCAAGAGCTTTGGCCATATCAGCATCTTCCAATGCTTCCAGCTCAGCTTCAGTCAGCTGTTTTTTCTTAGCAGCCTTCTCAACTTCAATTTTGCTTAACTCAACTGCTCTGCGGAAGTCATCTTCCGCTATCTTCTTTTCCTTTTTCCTCCTCCCTTCTCTTTTTCTTAGCAGCAGACACTCTGATCTTAACTATTCTTTTTCTTTTAGGCTTGACAGATGTCTAGGTTGGTGTAGCAGTTGAAATTGGGACAACTGCTTTTGGTAAGATGATCTGCACGTCAGGATCATCTTGAGGTTGAGCAGCCTCAACTGTTGGAGTGACTTTAACAATTTGTTGAGTAGCTGTAGCAGCAGCTGACTCCTTGATAGTAGATTCCTTGTCTGCTCCAGCAGGCCTCTCTGCTGATGGAGGACTTTCCCTAACTAAGTCAGATAACTTAGTAGGAGAAGACACAAAAATTATCCTCTTTCTGGCAGTGGCCTTGGTGTGGACCATTTTTTCTTGAATAGGCTTAGATGTTGCCGAGTCTCTCAGTTGACTCCTTGTCCTTTTAGCAACATTTTCAGCTGGCTTTTCTTCAGAAATGGTTCTTGATGGTGAACCATAAGCCATGTCTTCTATCTTCTTTGCTGTCTGATTGATAATGGCATCAACAACACGTTCCTCTTCTGTTCTGGCTTTAACAGCTGGCTTAGCTGTTTGAACAGAAGTCTCAGAAATGGCAACTTTTCTCTTCTTTCCAGCAGCTTTCTTCTTAGGTTCCTCAGCTGCTTTTCTTTTTGGCTTTTCTGCAACAGCCAAATAGGCGTGGATAGCCTTGGCTTAGTGAATGACCTTGCCATTGGTCATTCCGCAGTGAAGATCCATGAACAGGTGACTGAGGAATATCCTATGATAGGTATTCCCCTTCTTAATATGATCAGCCAATATATACCAGACGAAGGTAGCCCAGTTCACTTCCAATCTATAGTGAACAGCGATCATGGCGTGAAACCTCTTCATAGGTATGATGTCCAATGAGAATGTGCAATTCTCAATAATCTTCGCAAACATATCAGCCATCCGCTGATACTCATCCTTTAACTGCTTCTTTTTTATGTTGCCAGCAAGGATCTCTCCTTCTCTGGCACAGATACTCCAAAACTCTTGCTCCTTAGGTTCAGCCATTGTGGAGATGTCTGTTATTCCAACATTAGGCAGACCATACTTCTCGTTCAGTAAGGCAGGAGTGATGTAGATGTTCATACCCCTAACTGTGGCCTTCATCTCCCTTTTATCAAAGTCTGGCTTACCAGCTAAGCCATAGAACTCGAGAATCTGGTCATTGTAAACCATGTCTTCATGGGCTTCCATGAACTTGACTATATTGGCAGCTTGGAACTTTTCCAGAATCTCCTTAATCAATGGGGTTCCAGATGAGTGGAAAGTGGAGTAGATGAGATAACAACCTTCTTCCTTTGCCATTTTTGAGAATATCTGAAAGATTAGTGAAAAAGAAAAGATTTGCAGAACGTAGGAATGCAAAAATTTCTTCTCAGTGCTCTGAAAATTTGAGGGTGCGTAAAAGATCAATGAGCTGGTCAGATCTGTATTTAAAGAGGTGAAGGCGCTTCGGTTTTCGTGTTTCACGCGAACCGTTAGATCAGTTATCTTTCAGCATTGATCGTGGGGCGAGATACGCGGGTTTCAAATTTCAAAAAGCATTTAATGACTGGCGGGAATGCGAACCGCTTCAGTCGACTTGTAAAAGTGTGTTTTTAGGTATAACGTTTTTAGTAACAACACTTTATACAAATAATCAGACGAGTAAATTAATACTTATCTTTATTTTGAAAAAGAGTAGAATATCGAAACCTTTAAAAAGAACGATAAATTAAAATCGAGAATTAAAAGTTTTAAGCGGAAGCGGTTTAAAGCGAAGTAGAACAATTTTGATTACTAAGTTTAAAGCGGAAGTAATTAAAACAAATTTTAACGGATGACATGACATGGTGAAACAACTTGTGGGACCCAAAAGAAATACAAGAAGATTGAGATTAATATTTGATAAAATTTAAAAATAATTTTCGATAGATATTTCCATATTATAAAATTAGCTAAAATACCAAGATATTTAGCAAGATATAATAAGAATCAACTTAGACATTATAGGAAATTTAAAACAAACAAAAGTCTTAAAATAAAATAAGAATTTAAACGAAAGTTCTACTACTCTCTGAAACTAGGGTGGGACAGCAACCGTGATAACCTAACCGCAACATGAACTATCGTTTCCCCAAACACCTTAAGCTGAAAAGAATTAAACACGGAATGCATAAGTTGATCGTCCAACTTAGTGAGGCTGTAATGCACATGTGCATGTGATGCATGGATGCAACATAATATACGTGAGCATATATAACAGTGCAATAAATAAACACATGCAATAACAATTTTCAGCACGTAAACAAGTAACCAACAGTTGATGATGTCGTCCTTCTCTTACCCTCCAGTCCATATTATGATGCCCCCACCGAACACTCCAAGTAAGGAGCTACCTTACTATCTGTGCGCATAGACGTCTAATGCCAAGAGTTTGACTTCACTCCCCAAGTGTAACCTCCACACTTGGTTTGTGAAGCCGGGTCTACGGTGGATTAATGTAACCCTCCGGCCCTAATCTTCCGGATTACCTATGATTCCGCACACCAAAATAGGGCCCACACAATAATAGCAAACAGTACAGTACAGTAACAATACGGTACAATAACAATCCAATAACATGAAATCAGCAACCAACTCAATAACCAACATTAAAATGGTTCAATATATGATATCCAGAACTCGTAAGCATATAGGCATTATCATATAATTCAAGGTGTATATTTTGTCCTAAAAGTTGAGTTTTTCATTGTATCATACATCGCATGCTCGTTCGTTTAGGGACTAAGTTGCATATAGTTATGACTCGACCTACTAGCACATTCGGACTGACACACAAGTAACACACAGCACTCACCTGTGTAGCTTACAATTCTCGAGAAAATGCATAAAAGTAGCGTCTTCGGTTCCTGTACACGTTTATGTAACGATCTTAGAATCTAATCCCACCACAAGGATTCTAAAGTGACTAATGCAATGCTTTAGTCGAGCAAACAATTGAATCGTGGTTGTTCAATATCGAAGCCACGATCAAAACTTGGACATTTACAAAAAGAAGTCAAGATCCATATATCTAATAAACATATATTTAACCCAAGCAAAATCACATTAGAAATTTAATATTAAATATAAACTAAGCAACTTTTCTATAAATCTACAATGGATAAAATAAAGTTCTTCAATATTCATGTTTTGTGCGAATGAACACAAATTTCTAAGTCTTGAAATAAAATCCATAAACTCAACCCAAATATGAAAATTAAATCTACTTTATACTGTAATTTACTTAAATCTATTACTCTTTATAAATGCATGTAAGTTTTCTCCATTTTTCTTTGAAGAACACTTTTAAAAGAGAATAAAATAAAATTCAATCAATTAAAGAACACAAGCATAGGTGGATCTTTACCCAAAGCAACGAAGGGTAGGAAGCTCTCTTCACTTTCAGACCTCCAAAGGTGGTGATGGCGGCTCCGATGGTGGTTCATGACAAAAGCCCTCAAAATCCTTACTTTTCATCAACTTTAAACGTTTGCCGATTAACCGAGATAGATCAAAATGACGATCTGAACGGTCAATATGTAGCCCCATGTGTGCAGGACCTTCACGCAAAATTTGAGCATGATACAACGGTGGACAAAGACGGAATTTGCAAAAAACCGAGGCTTGATTGTGTATATCCGAAATTTATCTTTCTAGAGTGTTGTCCGTTAAAGAAGAATCTCCGGAGGGAAAGGTAAATGTAATCATTTCCTTCTCCCACCATACTTGGTATCTTATTTGGTGAAGTTTTCTTCACCCAAGAGAGAGATGGCAGATCTTAGATTTTCAAGGAAAAGGAACCATCATTACTTTGCTGTGAAAAGATTGGGACGATTTTGCACTTTGCCCCCCGAAGTTTTGGGAAAGTGCAACTTTGCCCCACATATTTTTTTTTGTACAAATAAGCCCAGAAATAATAATACGACCCCTTTACTTTCATAAACTTTTCTAAAACTTTCATAAGGTTTTTATTACCTTCCAAATCATTTTCATGTTTTATTTTTGTGCTCGAAAATTTTTAATTGTATGTTTAAGCTTAAAGAAATACTAAATTTAATTGAAAATAAATTTCGTCAAACAAAATTGAATTAAAAATTCAATAACTTCATTTTAAAATATTTTAAATTAATGAGGTGTTACACAATGTTTGTAAAAGTTTGGATGTATGAGCTAAAAACTGTACATCTCTCTTAAATTTTACTTGATCATTGATGGAATTGCCATAATTTATGAACATCTTCTTTTTTATGCAGATATAGTAATAGCAAAGAAGAAACAAAGCTTGATTTTGGACTTCAGGTTTTCAAACGACTTTCACGTACTAGGTAAAACCTTTATCTATTTGAACTTTGATATATTTTTAATTTTCTGTTTCACATAAACGATGCATTTTGACTAAGACATATAACATGGCGCGGAGTAAATGGCGAAACTTTAGAAGGATCCAGTTGTTCGGTCCAAACAAAAAGGAATCAAGACGATGCACGGATTTCTCAAAATAATAATCAAGACACTGGATGAGATTATATATTTGTGGATGATTTAATTGTTTTATTTGTTTTGATTTATCAGCATGCAATTATAAACTGGTTTTACTTGTTCAATTCTATATATATATATAGGACCTCAGGCGCTACCACTTGCCCCAAAACCAATTGGTGTTAGGGAATGTGCATACCCATTCCTTATAGTGCATTCACGCAAGCGCCCACGATATTCGATTGTGGCTCCACCCGCACACTTAGTTTGGGTCTCCATCCGCACACTCAGTTTGGATGCCACAGGACAATTGTTATCACCCGCACACTTAGTTTTGGTGCCCAACAATCCCCTCAGCAATTGCTCCTGCTGGGAATCGAAACGTGACCTTGGCTCTGATACCACTTGTAGGACCTCAGGTGCTACCACTTGCCCCAAAACCAATTGGTGTTAGGGAATGCGCATACCCTTCCCTTATAGTGCATTCACGCAAGCGCCCACGATATTCGATTGTGGCTCCACTCGCTCACTTAGTTTGGGTCTCCATCCGCACACTCACTGTGTTAACAAGTATATATATATATATATATATATATATATATATTTATTTATTTATTTATTCTATTCGAGAATGTAATGTGTTTTACTCGATTAAAGTACAAATACTTTTCATGATTTGCAGAGAAAGTGATAAATATACATTTAAATACTTTTTTTTTTTCTGAAATATGTGAAAATAACATTGTTCACTTAAAAAAATGGCAATAACATTTTTTCAACTCTTAATCTTTAGATAGGTGCAATGAACTAATAAAATGGTAGTACTCGGGTTTTATTTATAAAACAATAATACAGACTTTTTGCTAATAAAAATAATAAAATGAATATTTAAAGTAATATTTATATATTTTGGGAACCTATTTATTATTTTATAAATAAAAATAGGTTTCTTAGATTTTGGGGGGAACTTTAACTGTTTTTCATAAAAAAGAATGAAGTCATAAATCCATCACGTGACTTGGACTTGCAAATTTTAGAGTCAAAATCTATCTCCAATTTCAAAGTGTCACTAGACATGATATTTTTTACCAAAATTAAACTTTTTGGTCAGATAAGACATAAGTTTTCCGGCGACTATGATTTAAATTGATGATGATGACATAGAAAATGACGTATATTGTCAAGATACCACAATAAATAACTACTTTTGAGACGCGATCACTTTAAAAGGTCAAAAATGAAATTTTGCCAACGAGATGTAGAATTTGCCTAGATTTAATATGATAGAGTGTTGAATTATAATTGATTCAAATTTTATTTAAGTTATGTTTAACGCTCAAATATATATTGATACCTCGAGGGATACAAAATCCTTTAAAGCAAAGAAACACACATCATAAAACTTTATCAAAAGCTATAGTGACTCGATTAATATAACTTACTCAATTTGACAATGTTTAATCATTGCGAATATTGGATTGAAAAAATAGGATATAATTACAAAAGTCATTTTGAGATTCTGCAAATAGATTATTAATTGCAAATGTATATGCAAAATCTATTCACTCCCATAACACGATTCTTAATTCCATAGTGCATAGCTTGTAGATTATAACAATTTATAAAAGAGCAATTCACTTCCCTGAGTTGGAGAGTGTATATCACTCGCTCAAATATGAAAGTGAGCGTGAAATGTATTGTGTAAAAAGATGAAATTACCCTTTGAAGGAGAGGGGGAGAGGGATAAAATGGTCCACTTAAAATTAAACACAAAGTAAAATGTCATATTTATAATAACACATGGAGGTAATTAAATCTATGGTCTTGCAGCTCATGCTTATTTTAAGGATGTTGATATAGACAAAGCAATATTCCTATTACCAGAGCAATTGCTATGGTAATCTCTATTTTATCCTTACCAAATTGATGTTCTTTTCTTAAATCGGGAATATTTTTTAAAATGGTAAGAAACATATTTTTATTTACTTATGTATAATGTCAAGTTTTCTCTCTCCTCAATATTTACATAGGAGAATAAATTTGTCTCTTCTTGCTCTAACCAAGGAGTTTTAATTATCATATAGTTTTTATTAAGTTAAAAAACAAAATTTCATGCTATGAAATATAACACCGCTTTTAATTATTTTATAAATGAGGGAATTTTACTTTTGATACCATAAGTTATCCTACTTTAAGGATATGCATGGTACCATTAGTTTTTCATCCGACATATTTCATACCATTACTTAACAATCAGTAACACATTTGGTACTTGAATATCCAATTTTTGATGGAAAATACACGGAAAATTTGCAAAATTGGTACCATAATTAAAGCTCACTGTCAATGTAATGTTTGGCCCACATATTTTCGAATTGACACATTTACATCACAATTTACAAGTTTGAAGCATTTCAGTCCTAATTGCAAAAATTGTTAAATTATTAATCCTACTCAATAAATCTTATATTTTATTATTAAAAAATTTAATTAATTAGATTATATATATATAATATATAAATTAAATATTATATAAAATCTGGAAAAAAAATTTTGAAATATAAATATTATATATCATTATTAAATCTTTTAACCTAATTAGATTTTATATATAATATATTTAAACTAAATGATATTTTATATAAAACCTGAATTAAAAAAATCTATCAAACTTATTAGATTCTTTAAATTCAAAAAAAAAAAAAATTTAACTAATTAGATTTTACATATAATATATATAAATTAAATAATATTTTACATAAAATTTGGAAAAAAAAATCTTTCAAAATAACGTAAATATTATTAATCATATTTAATTATTAACAATGGAAGAAAGCGTACATCCAAACTTTCAATCACTCAAAATCAAGCTACGCACACCTAATTGAACAGTAATTCGTAACAAGAATCACATGTAAGTACAATCTACATAAAAACAGGGAAGATGAACCACGCGACAATGACTGAAATTGGACAGCAATTGGTGAAATTCTTGTGCAATATTGGACATAGAAGGTTTTGGAACATCAACGTTCATTCAGAATTAATCCCGAGTAATCTCGCAAAATCAGCAGAAAACCATATTGGGGATCGCACAACCATTTTCTTCGATCAGCAAAATGTGAACCAATTACCTCAATGGACGTGAAATTGGTGCTGCCAATTGAGATTAAACAGCTCCAGAGAGTGATTCCAGGAGAGAAACACAAAAAAATTGAATATTAATTTGAACTTAATGTGTTTGGATTCTTCTTGAAATGAACGAAAACAACAAAAAACGAAAAAAAGTAAAAAATTAAACCAGCAGAGTTGTTCGTGAGAGTAAGATCATGAGAATGAGTTTATGTTGCAAAATCAAACCACAATCAATTGATATATGATTGGAAAACTAAAATGGAGTGAGTGTTCAAGGAGGTTTTAGTTTGAGAGAAAAAAATTTAGAGAGAGAAATATGCAATTCATTTTTCTCTATTAAATATGATTAATAATTTTTATGTAATTTCAAAATATTTTGTTCAGATTTTATATAAAATATTATTTATTTTATATATAATTAGTTTAAACTTTTAAATTTAAAAATCTAATTAGTTTAATAGATATTTATTTTTTAGGTTTCATAGAAAATATCATTGAAATTATATATATTATATATAATAATGAAATATAAAGTCCAATTATCTTAAAATATTTAATTAAAATAAATTTATTAATTAAATAGTATTAATAATTTAACTATTTTTATAATTTGGACTGAAATGCATCAAATTTAAAAATTGTGGGTTACATATGTCAGCCCAAAAAATATGTAGGGTAGACTTTGCTATTAAGCTTTAATTATGGAACCAAATTTACAAATTTTCCATTCATTTTCGGTCCAAGATTGAGAATTCCATCAATTATTGAACGGAAGTACGAAATGTATAACTGGCGGTTAACTAATGGTATAAAATGTATTGAATGACAAATTTATGGTACCAAACCCTTAACGTAGGATAATTTATGGTACCAAAAGTGAAATTCTCTCTTTTATAAATACATTCTTTTGTTGGAGATTAGCATTTATTATATTATTTAAAATAATAAGGTATTATTATGATTAATACACATATAAAACTATAATTAAGATAAAACTTTGATGCTCTAGTAAGTTGTTATGTGTGAGGATTTAATTGTTTTTAAAGGAATATATATGTAAAGAGTTAAATATAAAATATAATGTTATATCCTTTTTCGAGTTTGTTAAAATATTATCTCAAATTAATTTCTTGCAAAGTTTCTTGTTATTCAATTATTTAGATCAGATATCTTAGTTTGTGTACAGTTTTGCAAATTGTATAAATTGTGGATTGGCAATTTGGCATGGTACGTTGGTAAGATATTATAATTTTATAATTTTTATAAATAACTTTTTTTGAAAAATAAATAAAAGAAAAACTGTATTTTATGCATTACAAATAACAAAGTTACTATATATCTTTGTACAGAAACCTTCCCGAAATTATAAAATCTGTATTAAGGATTCTTATGGTAATGTTCGAGTTGTAAGGAAACTAGACAAATTTATTAAGAATACATCAATAATAGAAAGAGTGTTCCTAAATTTAGTAGGGGTATAATTGAAATAAGAAAAAACTTGCTCTGGCATTATGAAAATTGCTCTGGCAATATCAACAGCCTTATTTTAAAATAGAGGGTGTTCTTGTATTTAGCCCAATTATTTTTTGAAGATTTGCATTCATTCCCTTTTCGATAGAATTTCTTCTTTTTTTGGCAATTTGAAAATTAAGAAACAAATGTATGTGAGATTATAATTAATTTAATGTGTTATCTGCAGGATTCAAAACTGAGTGGGTTTATAGATCATTACTTCTGCTGCAATCATGTGTATCTCTACCTCGACGATCGATCATAGAATTTGTAACTATCCCCCAAAAATTGGATAAATAAATCCCAGATAAGTTCAATTATATATATATATATATATATATATATATATATATATATATATATATATATATATATATATATATATATATATAAGTTTCCGAGAGAAATAATAATAAGTTTTGTATCGCCAACTTGTATATCAATTATACGATTGGCTATACAAGAAAAGCAAGTTGTTAAATTGCATTGATAATATAAGTATAAGTTCCAAATTTTATATAGTGTTTGAGACATAATATAATATTATGTTATAGGGATAATTACATAAACCTCTCCCGATGTTAGGTGTAATTACCGCCAAATTTCCTCCGACTATCATAATTATATGGGGTCTCCCTTGACGTTTTAAAATGATTATAATATCCTAACGAGGACTATCAGATTTGGACGGAATCCATGAATTGACCATTATGCCATCGAGTTTTATAATTAAAAAAAAAACAACTCATTCATATCAATTCAGGTCCAACCCAATTTATTTTTTACCCTAGTCAAAACAGAAGTCTCTTACCATTTCTATTACCATTTCTATCACCATTTCACGACTGCACTCACCATTCACTTTATCTCGTATGACTCCTCAATCTTCACGGCCTCCACGAATGTCAATTTCTCCAACTGGTTCACGGAATCACCTCTTAAGCCCTTCTCCGACTCTCCTTTTGTTTGTTCATCTTCTCTCAAGTTGGTAAAGTTTCAATTTTGTTTAAAATAATTGCCTAGATATTAAATATGTTTCTTTAATAATAAGAAAATTAAAGACAAACACGTTACAATTGCGGAGGAGAACATATTCACCCTACCTTCTGGGGTAAGCGACAACTTGTTCCCTCAACAAATCACCCTACCTCTTGGGGTAAGCGACAACTTGTTCCCTCAACAAAGTGAAGGAGTTCATGGCTGGTGTACCATTATTTTAAAATTGAATACATCTTGGCTGATGATAACATAATGCACTTCCATTATTGTTTGTTCAATTTCTTAATTTTTAATTAATTTTGACTTTGCTTATGGTGGATGGCTGGAGCTGGAATCTATTCCAACTTGGTTATGAGGGTTTTAGTTGTTTTAGATCCAATGTGTGGAAGTCCGGCTCCGCGGGTCCGTCGGATAACGGTCCAAATGTTATTATTATTTTGAAAAAGAGTAGAATTTCGAAACCTTTAAAAAGATCGATAAATTAAAATTGAAAATTAAAAGTTTTAAGCGGAAGCGGTTTAAAACGAAATAGAACAATTTTGATTACTAAGTTTAAAGTGGAAGTAATTAAAACAAATTTTAAGGGATGACATGACATGGTGAAACAACTTATGGGACCCAAAAGAAATACAAGAAGATTGAGATTAATATTTGATAAAATTTAAAAATAATTTTCGATAGATATTTCCATATTATAAAATTAGCTAAAATACCAAGATATTTAGCAAGATATAATAAGAATCAACTTAGACATTATAGGAAATTTAAAACAAACAAAAATCTTAAAATAAAATAAGAATTTAAACGAAAGTTCTACTACTCTCTGAAACTAGGGTGGGACAGCAACCGTGATAACCTAACCGCAACATGAACTATCGTTTCCCCAAACACCTGAAGCTGAAAAGAATTAAACACGGAATGCATAAGTTGATCGTCCAACTTAGTGAGGCTGTAGTGCACATGTGCATGTGATGCATGGATGCAACATAATATATGTGAGCATATATAACAGTGCAATAAATAAACACATGCAATAACAATTTTAAGCACGTAAACAAGTAACCAACAGTTGATGATGTCGTCCTTCTCTTACCCTCCAGTCCATATTATGACGCCCCCACCGAACACTCCAAGTAAGGAGCTACCTTACTATCTGTGCGCATAGACGTCTAATGCCAAGAGTTTGACTTCACTCCCCAAGTATAACCTCCACACTTGGTTTGCGAAGCCGGGTCTACGGTGGATCAATGTAACCCTCCGGTCCTAATCTTCCGGATTACCTATGATTCCGCACACCAAAATAGGGCCCACACAATAATAGCAAGCAATACAGTACAGTAACAATACGGTACAATAACAATCCAATAACATGAAATCAGCAACCAACTCAATAACCAACATTAAAATGGTTCAATATATGATATCCAGAACTCGTAAGCATATAGGCATTATCATATAATTCAAGGTGTATATTTTGTCCTAAAAGTTGAGTTTTTCATTGTATCTTACATCGCATGCTCGTTCGTTTAGGGACTAAGTTGCATGTAGTTATGACTCGACCTACTAGCACATTCGGACTGACACACAAGTAACACACAACACTCACCTGTGTAGCTTACGATTCTCGAGAAAATGCATAAAAGTAGCGTCTTCGGTTCCTGTACACGTTTATGTAACGATCTTAGAATCTAATCACACCACAAGGATTCTAGAGTGACTAAAGCAATGCTTTAGTCGAGCAAACAATTGAATCGTGGTTTTTCAATATCGAAGCCACGATCAAAACTTGGACATTTACGTCCGATCTAAAGGTTCTATGGTTCGTTCATGAACCGAGGTAAACATAGTCATGAAAGAGTTAAACAAGAACAAAATCGTTCTAATTGAGCTTTAAAATGTTTAATTAAAGGTATTAAGGAAAGTTATTACTTCCAGGTAACTTTATATTCCTCAATGAAGAGCATATGCGTATATGAGTAAGAATGTATCTAACAACCTTACTAAACGTAACTAATGAAAATCCTACACAAGGATTTCCTAAACCAACACATCACACAAAAGTATTTAGAACATAAGAGATATTATTTTCAAAACTCAAAATGCTAACTTCATAAAACAGTGCCAAAACAGCAAAAATTTCACCTTCATTTTCTAGATTTACAAAACAGTCCCTAAACTTTTAAAAATATCCATTTTTGCAAAAATTTGCAACAACCTTTAAATCAAAAGATATTTAACTAAACTCATATCGAAATTCAAATGAAAGTATTAAGTATCTTGTTACTTCAAAAATCAAATCTTTAAAAATCCCACAAGTTTAAAACTTTTCAAAAATACCCTCATAGTTTTGAAAACTTAATAAAATCAATTTTCTTGAAAATTAATTCAAGATCCACGCTTTTAAGCAATATTTAAAAATAATCAATCATAATTTCAATATAAAATTGAGATTATCAATAAGTTTTAATAATTTCTCACAAACTAACAAGGAGAAACAAAAAAAAATTCTTTAACCATAATTTTCGTGGAAAAATTTCATAAGTTTTCAATCTTAAAACTAAAATGAATAAACCACTACTTCAAATCAATTAATCAAGAATTTATAAAAGAACCATGTAAAAACAGCGACAAAACAGTGCCTTTGACCCCTTATTTTCAGATTTACAAAAATAACCCCAAAAGTTTCAAAAACTCCCTTTTTGCAAAAATCTCGAAGCAAACTTTAAAACAAATACTTTTCAAGTAAACCTATACCAAATACCAAACAAAATTTTAGATTTTCAGTCCATTTTTACTCCCAATAAAAATTGCATCCCTTAACCTTTAAACTTTTAAAACCTTTCAAAATACTCCCAAAGTTTTGAGAAATTTAAACACATCAACTTTCTTACAAAAAGAAGTCAAGATCCATATATCTAATAAACATATATTAAACCCAAGCAAAATCACATTAGAAATTTAATATTGAATATAAACTAAACAACTTATCTATAAATCTACAATGGATAAAATAAAGTTCTTCAATATTCATGTTTTGTGCAAATGAACACAAATTTCTAAGTCTTGAAATAAAATCCATAAACTCAACCCAAATATGAAAATGAAATCTACTTTATACTGTAATTTACTTAAAGGTGGTGGTTGCGGCTCCGATGGTGGTTCATGACAAAAGCCCTCAAAATCCTTACTTTTCATCAACTTTAAACGTTTTCCGATTAACCTAGATAGATCAAAATGACGATCCGAACGGTCAATATGTAGCCCCATGTGTGTAGGACCTTCACGCAAAATTTGAGCATGATCCAACGGTGGACAAAGACAGAATTTGCGAAAAACCGAGGCTTGATTGTGTATATCCGAAATTTATCTTTCTAGAGTGTTGTCCGTTAAAGAAGAATCTCCGGAGGTTGCAGCGGCAGTGGGGTGGTGGCGGTGATGACCATGGTTGTTTCATGTGATAGGGTTCGGATGGTGGAGGCGGCGGTACGATGGCGGTGGTGGTGGTGGCGGTTCTTTCTCCTCCAAAAGAACACTCACCTCTCCCTTTATTTTCTTTTTAACTCTCTTTCTATCTCTCTTATTTTGTTTCCTCTTGAATATTCACCCACTTGTTTAAGTACTTGGCAAGAATGGGAGATAGTGAGGGAGTGACTATATATATATACATATATATATATATATATATATATATATATATATATATATATATATATATATATATATATATATATATATATATATATGTATGTATGTATGTATGTATATAAGAGCCTAATTTCATATTATAGATATATATACATCTATACACACTACATGGGAAAGGTAAATGTAATCATTTCCTTCTCCCACCATACTTGGTTTCTTATTGGGTGAAGTTTTCTTCACCCAAGAGAGAGATGTCAGCTCTTAGATTTTCAAGGAAAGGAACCATCATTACTTTGCTGTGAAAAGATTGGGATGATTTTGCACTTTGCCCCCCGAAATTTTGGGAAAGTGCAATTTTGCCCCACATATTTTTTTTGTACAAATAAGCCCAAAAATTATAAAACGACCCCTTTACTTTCATAAACTTTTCTAAAACTTTCATAAGGTTTTTATTACCTTCCAAATCATTTTCATGTTCTATTTTTGTGCTCGAAATTTTTTAATTGTATGTTTAAGCTTAAAGAAATACTAAATTTCATTGAAAATAAATTTCGTCAAACACAATTGAATTAAAAATTCAATAACTTCATTTTAAAATATTTTAAATTAACGAGGTGTTACACAATGTTTGTAAAAGTTTGGATGTATGAGCTAAAAATTGTACATCTCTCTTAATTACTTGATCATTGATGGAATTGCCATAATTTATGAACATCTTCTTTTTTATGCAGATATAGTAATAGCAAAGAAGAAACAAAGCTTGATTTTGGACTTCAGGTTTTCACACGACTTTCACGTACTAGGCAAAACCTTTATCTATTTGAACTTTGATATATTTTTAATTTTCTGTTACACATAAACGACGCATTTTGACTAAGACATATAACATGGGCGGAGTAAATGGCGAAACTTTAGAAGGATCCAGTTGTTCGGTCTAAACAAAAAGGAATCAAGACGATGCATGGATTTCTCAAAATAATAATCAAGACACTGGATGAGATTATATATTTGTGGATGATTTAACTGTTTTATTTGTTTTGATTTATCAGCATACAATTATAAACTGGTTTTACTTGTTCAATTCTCTATATATATATAGGACCTCAAGCGCTATCACTTGCCCCAAAATCAATTGGTGTTAGGGAATGCGCATACCCTTCCTTTATAGTGCATTCACGCAAGTTGTGGCTCCACCCGCACACTTAGTTTGGGTCTCCATCCGCACACTCAGTTTGGATGCCACAGGACAATTGTTGTCACCCGCACACTTAGTTTGGGTGCCCAACATTCTCCCCCTCAGCAATTGCTCCTGCTGCGAATCGAACTCGTGACATTGGCTCTGATACCACTTGTAGGACCTCAGGTGCTACCACTTGCCCCAAAACCAATTGGTGTTAGGGAATGCGCATACCCTTCCCTTATAGTGCATTCACGCAAGCGCCCACGATATTCGATTGTGGCTCCACTCGCACACTTAGTTTGGGTCTCCATCCGCACACTCAGTTTGGATGCCACAGGACAATTGCTGTCACCCGCACACTATGTGTGTGTGTGTCTAATTACTTGTTAACACATATCCCTCAATATATTGACTTCAAGATTTTCAGTATATGAATTATTGTAAGGCCATGTGATAAGAAACAATGAAACACAAAGTTCACAAATTTTGGCTAAGATACCATGTTGTCATCGTGTCATTATCACATGTGCACCATTCCATATCAAGCTCAATGTAGTTTTGCTTTGTCAAAGTTGCACTTTTATTTATTCTGTTATTTCTCATTTTTTATTTAACAGAATAAAAGCATTAGAATAACTATATGCTTATTATTTTGTTCTCTCATTCTCTGTTATTAGGATACTTGGGTCTTCTTGATTAGTATACCATGCTTATTTTAATTTGAGGTACTGTGACATTAGTTTATTATTTTATTCTAATACTTATTAATCGGGTTTATGGACAACTATGAAAAGGTCATCAACAAGGGAAGCTATAAAAATGCCTAACTGGTGCGGAGGTGATTTCTTGTTCAATTCCTAGATTCTATAGCCCCGATTTTCCTTTAGATTTTGATCATTAATAGCAAGAGGTAATTTTCATTGACTTCAGCCTTCCCGTTGCAGTAATAGGCAATTCTCCCTTGCCAATCCCTGCCCTAATTAATTTATAGTCATTGTTGTCGCGTCCCTTCCTTTTTAATCTCACTTATGTCTTTTGCTTTTTGGGTGTGCATGTTCTAGAGATAAAGGAGTGGTGTATCTATGACTCTTTAGAATAGGAATAAATCTCCTATTGAGGTGTGGTGTATGTGTTTGTTCTTAAAGTTTGTTTCTTAGTGTACTTAATGAATTTAATTAAGGAGGTATTTACATGTACATGTCTAGCTACAAAGATTTATTGGAAATTTGGGATCGTCTAGTGGGTAAAAAGGTGTTGATACTTTCTTATCATCGCAATAGTGATCACTTATTTTTCTTTATAATCCACCAACTTACTGGATCCATTATTCTTATAACCAGCCTCAAGAGTAATTAATAATTTTTAATGTTTCTAAATCAAGTATTTGGCTCTTGGGTAAGTGTATATTAACACAAAATCATTTAATTGAGGTTAACTAAATTTCGTAATACTTGCATTCATCGATTAAGCGTTTAATGTAGTTCTTAAATATATAACTAGTTCTAATTTATATTACATCAAAGCCATAAATCAATAATCCTATATTAACATTTTTTTAAATCTTGGTTGCTATTAAATTAATTCTTCTGACGGTCCATGTTTTATCATGTCTTTGTATATTTCTTTGACATCTATTAACATCTATGTTGTTAATAGCAAAGGACAAGTTGCTACAAGTCATATCTTCTCAGACGTATGTAAGCTGGAGTTCATAATTTTTAAATTCCCAAGAAGAACGAGGTCGTTGTATGGTTAGAACTAAACTCACATCAAGTATATGTTCAACACATTATATATAAGACTTCTCATTTTTATTTTTGTTTTAGAAAAGTCTACTGGGGAACACCTAATATTATTCTTCATGAACCCAGCGTCAAGCGTATGAAGCTTTAGCATATAACATGATAAGAAATAATTGTGATTTTACTGCAATCATGGTAATATGCATACTATTTTTTAGCTATTTTATTTATAAATCATGTTTTGTTCAAATGATTGATGTCTTATCTTTTTCATGTATAGCTTAAGAAAAATATGTAATAGTACTATTTTGCTGAAAAACATTGAAATATGTGAAGTACTTGACGCTGAAGATATTGATCCTCGTAAACATGAAGAATACAAAGATCAAATACAAAAAATCACAAGTCTTAAATAAATTATAAAATTTTTTTACATAAATTATATATTTGAATGTAAGGATTTAGGTTGAAAAATTTTGAGTCATAATAATACAACAAACTTGGATAATTTTCAAATGAATTCTTGGCTTATTTGTATAGCCACATTCTCAAGTAAACGTTGAAAATCAACTCGATCTAGTGGCTAAAAATGATGCTCTAGAGACTTTCCTATAAACCTATATATGTAGAATATTTTACTCCATACTCTGGAACCATGTATAAGCTAAAGGAATGTCCTAGATATCTTCTTGCATAATTTATTGGGCCATATTTAATTGATCAAGTATTGTTGAGGCAAATATTGATATTAATACGTCATGTATTGGTTCAGATGTGTTGGACACATGAGCGCGATATTAAACTAGATTTATCCTATCCAATTAATTTTTCTATTAACAATACACATTCTATTGTAATCCTCCTTGTGCTTATTATGTAAACTATGTTGAGCTAATTTATGTAAAGTGATTATTTCATATTATTAGTGTCAAATCATAAAGATAATATGCTAATTTGATAGTAAAGCGTTTTTGTTTTATTGAATCTTAGTATTTCTTTTTTATGATATTGCAGTTTTGCAATAATACATTAAATTTAGCAATTAATGTAACTTATATTCAATGAGTTTGAGTCAAGTTATAATTTTTAATTTTAATTTTTCAAAAGGATGACTCAAAACTACATACACGTCTCGCTTTTTGGTAGCTGACTGAACTGTTTGGTAATCGAATCGAATAGTTTGGTTTGGCATACGGTACAAATTTCAAGATTAACACTGTTGGTCCCAAGTGGTCAGATGAGGTCTAGAGGGGGGGGGGGGGAGTGAATAGACCTCTGAAAATTTTTAGACATAAAAACTTTTCAGTCGTCTGTCAGCAGACTAAGCTGATTTAGATCAGTGAGCTAACTAAGCTGATCGTGAACAAATCTTGAACAGCACAGTTAACCACTTCTCTTAATGTTACTTAGCTTATTCCAGCAAAACTTAGAATTTAAAACAGAATACTTGCAGTGGATTTTGTAAGTGTTTTTCACAAGTAAACTTGTAGTCTTTTGAAAGATTTATCCCCATTTTTATCAAACTCCTTTTGAAGAATCTTTCAACAGTTTTAACAAAGTGTTTTTATGCAACTTTGAAAATATGCAAGAAATAATGCAAGTAAAACACAAAGAATTTTTATAGTGGTTATATGGATAGGAATCCTTTAGTCCACTCTTCCAAGTCACTTAGATCTTGGGTTATACTAGAAAACACAAAGTAATCAGTATACAATGATTGTGCCAAACAACAAATGAAATGGCCACAAGTGTGTAATAGGAAATAACAAAGAAAGCCTATCCTCTGAAGCTAGATCACTCACTAAGATGGATCTACACTTCTCACAACACTCTTTACACAGTTTTTCACTCAGAAAAATGTTTATCTTTGATCTTCATCTTCTGCTTTTGTCAACAAATGACTAAGCTGTTGAGTGAGCTATTCTTGAGACTTAGAGATTTTGCTTTGGAAATTTCTCAGAGTTTGTGTTGTTCTCTTCTTCTTCAGTCTCGCGAACTATTTATACTCTAGGTTTGAAAAATGTCCGTTGAAGAAAGACAAGATTCAAATTTCTCGGGTACTGGTCCTTAATTTTTGCGAACAGCTCTCTGCTCTGCGAAAGTATTGTCAACAGTACTTTCTGTCAGGCAACATTTAATGCATCAAGCTGATACGAGGTTTTCATTCAATCATTTGTCATTAATACCCTCTGTCTTCAGCATTTATTACTCCAAGTGCATTTATTACCGCTGGAGAGACTTCCTGATCATCTTCACTTAGCTGATGAGTACACTGGTCTGATGATGAACCGAGCTGATCCCAATCTTGAACTAATCTGATTTGAGTCGGCTGATCTTCACCAATCTGATTTCTTCCTTCACCAGCAGATTAGTAGTCTTCTGGACCATGTTGAATTTTGACTTGATTGATACAACTTTAACTTCAATCAAAATTCTTCCAAGGGTTTTTACTAAGCT
Organism: Penstemon barbatus; assembly: GCA_003313485.2. Classification (NCBI taxonomy): domain Eukaryota; kingdom Viridiplantae; phylum Streptophyta; class Magnoliopsida; order Lamiales; family Plantaginaceae; genus Penstemon; species Penstemon barbatus. The sequence continues at coordinate 28,408,444 of CM064881.1, forward strand.
TTCCTAACTTAGCTGGTTAAGATGTTTTGGAAATCATCAAAACCTCTTGTCCTCTGATCTTCATCTTCATCCAACAATCGCACCAATCTATATACTGAAAATTGGTGTGGTTGCACACCGCTAAGATAGTAGCGAGAGCGGGGATATTCTACTTTCACGTTTTTATCTATTTATTGTCTCGACAAGTAAAATGAGTATTTGTTAACGTACCTTAGTTTTATAATTGTACTCACGATACTTGTAATATTTGCAATTGTTAAAAGAAAGATCTAAAATGAAATGTTATAAAATGATATCACGATTGAATCTAAAATAGATCAGTTAATTTGTTATTTTATCCATCAATTACTAATATGTTAGTAAATACTTAAAAATTATCTTACAATGTTAAAAGTAATAACATTAATTCTAAAATTATACATTATTTTTTTTTTTGTAAAAGAGGGCTCCAATTTTAAATTTTGCTAGGGCCACTTAATATGCCGGCCGGCCCTACATATAACATGGCACTGAATCATAGGTGACACTTTAGAAGCATTCAGTTGTCCGGACAAAAAGAAGGAAACAAGATGATGCATGAATTTATCAAAATAATAATCAAGACACTGTATGTGATAATATGTTTGTGGATGATGTAATTGTTTTATTTGTTTTGATTTATTGCCATGCAATTGTTACTTGTGTGTCAGTCCGAATATGCTAGTAGGTCGAGTCATAACTGTAACTTAGTTAAACGAATGAGCATGCGACGTACGACACAATGAAAAACTCGACTGTTAGGACAAACTATACACACCTTGAATTATTGTTTACGTCTATGTGCTTATGATCATTGATATTGTATGTTGAACTGTTATTGAGTTGTTACCGATTTACTGTTACTGTACCGTACTGTACTGTTTACTGTTACTATGTGGGCCCCTATTTTGGTGTGCGGAATCGTGGTTAACCCGGAAGGTAAGGGCCGGAGGGTTACCTCGATCCACCGTAGACCTGCTTCACGAGCCAAGTGTGGAGGTTACACTTGGGGAGTGAATGTCAAACTCCTGGCATTTGACGTCAATGCGCACTGTTATGTAAGGTCGCACCTTACTGGAGTGTTCGGTGGTGGTATTCACGAATATGAATTGGAGAGTAAGAGGAGAACGGCATCAACAACCTTTGGTTATTTGTTTAACTGTTAAATTGATATTATATGTGTTTAATTACTGTATTAAAAATGCACATTTATATTATGCTATGTTCATACATTACACGCACACATGTGCACTACAACCTCAGTAAGTTGGACGACCAACTTACGCATTCTCGTTTACTTCTTTTCAGATACAGGTATTCCAGGTTCTGATGTCTGGAGTTGGTGTTCGTCTCCGAGATCTTGTCTGTCGGTCTTCGTGGGTCGTCATGTTATCTTTTGATTTTTGTTATGTTGTGTTATGTCACGTTATGTGTTGCTTTGTATCGGGCATGATTAAATACTTAAGACTGTTGTTACGTATGTTTGTCGTTGCGCGGTAGACGCTTAATTGTATTTTGTGCCCACACCTGCATATAGCAGTGTACCGGTTTTTATGTTATTATGTGGAACTATGATTCGAATTACTATGTTGTTGATCGCAAGAAAAAAAAATTTGCTCAAATTTGGGTTGTTTTCACTGAATACGGACCCGGACTCAGGGGTGGATCCACGTAGGATTCGACCCGGGGGCTCGGGCCGTTACAGGTGGTATCAGAGCATAGGCTTACAAGTCAGGTCCAGGATCCTCGGAAGTCGTCTGTCTTGTCCTGTTTATTGTGTTCTTTTGAGTCTTCTTATGTGTTTACTGTATGATATGTGTTTCTTAATCTATTAATGCGTTAGGATGTTGAGCCAAGGAAGTAGACGCTCCAGCTTTCGCTCCAACATGGGGAGGAACAGAGGATTCATGGGAGAACTGAGGCCCCGTAGGGTCATTGCTTCCCTCGATCGTGGCCACTCTCCCCCTCGTAGGTTGATTACTCGACGTAGGGTCTACCATCCCATCATGACTCGGGGACGCTTTGAGCTGATTGGTCACTACCCGGATCACGAGGTCTATAACCTCGAAGCTGATCGGGACCGCCAATGTGACCTCAGGATGATGGCAGAACTTTAGGCCGAGGACGCCTTTGATCGAGCTGACATGCTAGAAGAGCAGCTCAAGATAGCCGAGGCACGGCTTGAGGATATGAGCGCTCGGATAGAAGAGCTTAGGGTCATAAGGAACAAGCGTATGTTGCAGTCTGGAAAAATTAAGAAAGTTTGAGAGCTCTTGCCGACTCCCTCTCAGATGACGAGAAGATGCTAGTTGAGGATGAGGAGGACTCAAACTTTGAAGTCCTGAGTCAAGAGGCTGAAGCTGTGGCAAACCAAGTAGAGGAGGAGGACCCTAGTGAGGAGAAAGCGAAAGATAGTACTGTGGCCGGGCTAGATTGAGAGATTGTTATTATCAACCTTGTTATGTTTGTTTAAACCCATTTTTGGCTTGTACTATGTTTCAGTTCGTACTATATTTTGTCGGTAATTAGACTGATTTAAGCCATTATGGCTGTTAGTACGTTTTGTGTTGCTGAAACATGTTAACTTTAGTGTGCCGATTTGGCAAATATGTTAAATTGGCGCTATGTTATTTTATGATGTTATGATTTAGCTTTAATTGGTTTTTGGCCTTGTGGTTGTGTTATGTGCTGGCCTAATGGGCCATTTTCCTTGTTGTTCAGAATGGCAGGCAATCGAGCTGATAGTCGTGCTGGTCATCGGGTTCCCTCTAACCAATCTGAGGGGGCTCCTGTGGCACCACCGGTCGACCAGGCCGATCGAATTATCGCTGCTTTGGCCCAGTTCACCCAGGCACTGCAAGGCGCTACGCAGGCCGTGCCTCAAACACCTGCACCCCTGCATTGGACCAGACAATAGAATGCTTCCTGCGTTTCCAACCACCTAAGTTCCTCGGAGAACCTGATGATAGGAAGACAGAAACCTGGTTGGCTGAAATCGAGAATATTTTTCGAGCACTGGACTATTCGGACACTGTGAAGATTTCATTGGCTACTTACCGCTTTGAGGATGCCGCTAGGTCTTGGTGGCACACAAGGGAGATGGTTTGGGAGAAGCCAAACCGCAAGGACTTGGGAGAATTTTGTGAAAGAGTTCAATGATAAGTATGTTCCCCCTGTTGTTCGGGAGCAGCGTGAGGAACAGTTCAATGCCCTGAGGCAAGGAAATATGAGGGTGCCACAGTTTGAGGCTGCTTTCTCTCGTCTTGTTCGATATGCTCCCCATCTGACGAATGATGAACCCTGTCGCACCCGTCGTTTTATCAAGTGTCTAAGGCCAGATCTCCAACGAGCTCTTCTCGCTCATAACGTAGTATCATACATTGAAGCAGTGGAAAATGATACAAGGATTGAGAACGGGTTGATTGATTTGAATAATATGCAGTTTTCGGATAAGAATTCAATGCCACCTCAGGTAAATTGGCAGTCGGGGAGAAACACTGGGAAATCACCAAGGACTGGTCAAACGAGCTCAGGAAATTTTAAGGGTCCTCAGCAGAACAATCGACCCCCGAGTGGTCCTGGGAAGACGCCAGATGGGGCATGCACCCACTGTGGACTGAAAGGGCATGGGGAGCCCAAATGCTGGAAGAAAGCCGGCAAGTGCCTGAGGTGTCGAGCTCAGGACCATTTCATCAGAAACTGTCCCAAAGCGCCTACTACACCAGCTCCAATAGCAGCAGGATGATCCCAGGCTGGAAGACCCCCAAAGCCGAGGGTTCCTGGGCGAGCATTTGCTATGGAGGGAGAGGAACTATCTGAGCTAAACGCAAATGATGTGGTGGAAGGTATACTTTATGTTTCCGGACATTTATGTAAAGTCTTATTTGATTCTGGAGCATCTCATTCATTTGTAGCACCACATTATAGTAATAAGCTAGTAAGTAAGGTAGAGAGTTTGCCCTATGAGTTGGAGGTTCATACTCCACTGGGGACCTCATTTATAAATTTAAATTCTGAAAATAAATTTTGTAAAATTAAATATAATTTTGATATTTATTCTTGAATATAATTCCAAAAAAAAAACACTAATTAATTTTGAAAAATAGAATTAAATAAGTTTAAATAATTTTGAATAACTAAAATTTATCATGTTAATTATTTTCTGAAAATTAAATAAATATTTTCTAAAAATTTAATAAATATTTTCTGAAAATTAAATAAATATTTTCTGAAAATTTAATAAATATTTTCTGAAAATTAAATAATTTTTTTCTGAAAATTAAATAAATAATAAACCATTTTATGAATGATAAAATATTTTCCGAAAATAAACAATGTTGAAAAAAAAAAAAGGGAAGGTTAAATAATAATAATACTAATAATAAAGATTTTCAAATATAACTTATTACGTAAAAGTTTTTTTTAGATATAACTTAAGCTAAAATTCTTTTTAAACTTGTAAGTTCACCTTAAATGACCAAGTTCAAGTTAACTTTCATGGCTACGTTACCACGCGACCCGAACAAACTTGGAACCATTAAACCGGACCTAAATATTCAAGTTTTAATCGTGACTTCGATCGTAGTCACTATTCATATGCATGTTTGACTAAAGCATTTCTTTAGTCGCTAATTAAATGCTTGTATTATGGCTGGATTCTAAGTCGTTATATACATATCTAGAGGAACCAAGGACGCTTTACTTTTCGTTCAAGAAACCTAAGCAACAGAGGTGAGTGATGTGTGTTACTTGTGTGTCAATCCGAATATGCTAGTCCCTAAACGAACGAGCATGCGACATACGACACAATGAAAAACTCGACTGTTAGGACAAACTATACACACATTGAATTATTGTTTACGTCTATGTGCTTATGATCATTGATATTGTATGTTGAACTGTTATAGAGTTGTTACCGATTTACTGTTACTGAATTGTTACTGTACCGTACTGTACTGTTTACTGTTACTATGTGGGCCCCTATTTTGGTGTGCGGAATCGTGGTTAACCCGAAAGGTAAGGGCCGGAGGGTTACCTCGATCCACCGTAGACCTGCTTCACGAGCCAAGTGTGGAGGTTACACTTGGGGAGTGAATGTCAAACTCCTGGCATTTGACGTCAATGCGCACTGTTATGTAAGGTCGCACTTTACTGGAGTGTTCGGTGGTGGTATTCAGGAATATGAATTGGAGGGTAAGAGGAGAACGACATCAACAACCTTTGGTTATTTGTTTAACTGTTAAATTGATATTATATGTGTTTAATTACTGTATTAAAAATGCACATTTATATTATGCTATGTTCATACATTACACGCACACATGTGCACTACAGCCTCAGTAAGTTGGACGACCAACTTACGCATTCCCGTTTACTTCTTTTCAGATACAGATATTCCAGGGTCTGATGTCTAGAGTTGGTGTTCGTCTCCGAGATCCTATCTGTCGGTCTTCGTGGGTCATCATGTTATCTTTTGATTTTTGTTATACGTTATGTGTTTCTTTGTATCGGGCATGATTAAATACTTAAGACTGTTGTTACGTATGTTTGTCGTTGCGCGGTAGACGCTTAATTGTATTTTGTGCCCACACCTGCATATAGCAGTGTACCGGGTTTTATGTTATTATGTGGAACTATGATTCGAATTACTATGTTGTTGATCGCAAGAAAAAAAAAATTTTGCTCAAATTTGGGTTGTTTTCACCGAATACGGACCCGGACTCGGGGGTGGATCCACGTAGGATTCGACCCTGGGGCTCGGACCGTTACATTATCTCCTTCTCAAAACATCGAATTTAATTGATTCTTGAAAAACTTTAATAATTGTGAATCGATTCGTTTTGTGTCTTCGATTATAAGGTATGTTAATTTATACATTTATATTTACTTTGATTGATATAATAATATGCATTCTAGTTTATTTATAAATTTTTTTTACTTGTTATATATTAGGAGATAAATTATTGATTGAAATTCAAATATGGGAAAATCCTCTACAATTGATGCATTTTTCAAAGAAGGAATGTTGAAAATCCTTAACCACAAATTCATCATCAAATATTAGAGCACCAAGTAGTCCACCAACATCTTCTATTTCTCAGCCACATAAAGTATGAAGGATTGAAAAAGAAGAATTTGATATTTCTTCTATAGAACGGGATCCGATATTACGTCCTTCGATTGAATTGTATCCAATCGAACAATGTGATAAAATAAGACGAGCTTATATAATGGCAGGGCCATATCAACCTAGACTTGATAAATATCCTCTCTCAGGGTTTGCTAACCATCTTCGAACTTTTCAAGAGTCTTGGTTTGATAAATTTTCAAGTTGGCTTGAGTACTCAAAGGCTAAGGATGTTGTATTTTGTTTACCATGTTATGTGTTCAGTAATTTATCAAGCTTTCGTATTGGAACAAATGCATTCATAGAAGTTGGCTTTCAAAACTGGAAAAAAGTTAATGATGGAAAAAATTGTATTATTATTGATGAAGCTCAGGATGAATCCAAGAGAGAACAAATGGAAATTGTTTTGAGATATGTATACAAAGAAGGTCAAGTTCAGGAAGGTTCTTTGATCTTGTTCATGTTTCAGATACAGCCTCATTAACTTTGAAAGCTGAGATAACATCGGTTCTTATTCATAATAATCTTCATATTCATAATATTCGTGGTCAAGGATATGATGGAGCAAGTAATATGCGAGCTATTATGTTGTCCTAAAATATTGGTTAATTTTTAATAAATTATACATGACAAATGACTGCAAGCTATTATGTTGTTCTAAAATATGATCTTATATTAAGTAGTTTTCTTACAACAAATAAATATTTGTTTAGTAGTATATATAATTAAATTTGTGAGAGAATTTTAAGTTTTTGTTTTCACATTTGAAATATATTTGATGATTCTATATCATATCATATACTCCGTATATACTTTCACAAAATTTAACTTATTTGAACAATCCTCTCAATAGGATGATAAAGGCTAAATACTTCCCTAACTAAAAAATCCATGTTTTGGGATGAAAAATCATTTTTTCAATCCCCTTGGGAAATAATTAAAAATAAAAATTAATTAGAAATTAGTTTAAATAAAAACCGATCCAATGAAAACCCGGACCCGACTCCATGTTCTATTTGGACTCGATCACAAAATAGTGATTCAACACTTAATTTTTCAATCCTCGTCCTCGCCGTCACAAAAGGTAGAAACCTTCAATTTTAGTATTAAATGTATCTTTTTCGAATGTTTGGTACCAAATGTGTAAAGTAGGTAAAAGTCTGGTATCAAAAATAAAATTTTACCCCTCGCACGTGATGGACTCTGTTAAAAAATTGACGACTAAATGAAATGTGTCAAGAGGGTTTAAATCATAGTATCTAATATATCCACTTTTATTATTATAATATGTCATTTTATCCCTTGTGATATGATAAATGTGACAATTTATACCCCTATGTTATAAAATAGTTTGAATGCTTACTCTCAATTTCAGCAAGTAAGTTACAATCTCTGGCTGAAGGGTGTGAATTGCTTCATTAAAAAATTTACAAGAGTATATTGATTTTTTTTTTCAAATTATAGTGGGTAAATTAAACATTATACGTTTCATAGGGGAGGTAAATTGCCATTAATTTTGTAGAAAAATTGGATTTGATACCAAAATTGTAATGAAAACCTATTCTATAGTACCAAATTTGCATTTCGTATCTAATGGTAGTACAAGTTAACCTATCATATGGTAAAAAAAAAACAATTTTCCCATAAAAGTATAGTCCCTCTAAAATAAATTTAAAATAAATTGAGCATTGAAGTTTGGATTGACATCTTCCTCCGACCCTGATCCAAATAAGGCATTACTCAGTCTGAGTAAAATAAGAATAGGGAAAAAAAATAATAGAACATAAATTAATTACTCCAATTGATGTAATCATATCCAAAGTTGAATGTAAAAATTAATTTCGGAACAATATTCTTGTTTTTTTCTTTCTAAGTTAAATACCATTTGACAGAAGACAAGTGTCACATCCTATTCCTAAATTTTCATAAAATTTAACTATTGCGATAAATTCATAGTAGAATAGGATCTTAGAATCACAAAGTCAATTTGAGATTTGATGAATATATTTGACAAAGTGGTCCCACTCTAAGCCGGGAATGCAATTAATGATTTATTGCCTTATATAGTAAATTACAACGTGTTAAGTGATTACAACAATTTTACAAAATCACGGGAAGAATTTTACGAGAGATTATTTAGTACAATCGCTGCACCACGTCATCAAGTACACGTGGTGCAGCCCATCAATACACATGGGACATGTGGATTATTAATCCACATCATCCCATGTTCTGGCCATGTTCCAAAAAAGTAGGGGTTCAGAAAGTTGTGTTCACACTGCCAGAATATGGGTGATGTGGATTTTTAATCCACATGCCCCAAGTGTATTGGTGGGCTGCACCACGTGTACTTGATGACGTGGTGCAACGGTTGTACTACATAATTTCTCGAATTTTACATATTTTGGCAAATTACACCTTTCTTTGGGGCTTTTGGCACTTTGCACCCTGAAATTACAGACTTTTGACACTTTGCACCCTAACTTAAAAGTTTTGGCACTTTGCACCCTGAAAATACAATTTAGTTGGCACTTTGCACCCTATTGTGTGTTTTGAAGAAAAAATACATCGATTGAAGAGTATAATAGTTATTTTCGAATATGTTTGGCACTTTGCATCCTAAAAGTATAGATTTTGACACTTTGCACTCTGAAATATAGAATATTGACACTTTATACCCAAAAAATAATATTTTGGCATTTTCAACCCCGACTTAATATGATAATAAAAAATATGTTAATAACATGCAATATAATAATATGTTAGATATGTAAACGTGTATTTTAGATATAAAGTAAATAATCTAGAGGATACTTGAAAATAAAATGAAGACAGTGTCTTTTTTTTAATCTAAATTTTTCTAAGAAAAAATGTTAAAATAAGTTATTCTAAAGTAAAATAAATTTAGAATAACAAGTTTATGATTGTTGTGCATATAAATGATCATTTTTATCTCTATGTCGCCGACATTCATGAGTTTATTTTTTTTAAGAAAAATCCATTAGGGTACAAATGTCATACAAATTTTATTTTTAGGGTGCAGAATGCCAAAATAATTTAATCGGGGTGGAAATGCTAATATTTTATAATATTAGGGTGTAAAATGGCAACATTCTATATTTTAAGGGTGCAAAATCTATATTGCCAATGTGCAAAGTGAAAAAAAAATTGAAAATAACTATTCTACCCTTCTACCAATGAATTTTCTCACTAAAACACACACTAGGGTGTAAAGTGCCAAATAAGTTGTATTTCTAGGGTGCAAAATGCCAAAATTTTTAAGGCAGGGTGCAAAATGCCAAAAGCCCCCTTTCTTTGCTTTAATGATTATAGCAATTTAATAAAATAAGGAAAAGATTATACATATTTTGGAAAGTAGATTAACTCCACCTTATATCTCACTAGCGTTATGTTTTTTTAGGGAAAAAAAAATCACTTTGCCCCTTAACCTTTAAATATTTTCTCATTTCTTCTAATCATTGTAAGTTTCAACTTAATTCCCTCAACTATTAAGTATATCTCAGAAAGCCCCTTTAAGATATAAAAATCTAACTTTAACAGAATATTCCGATGAGCTTAAATGATGTGACATTGAAAGTTTTTTCATTTTGTCACCCAATATTTGAACACTTTTCCACTTTCCCACCTAACTTTTGAACATTTTCTCACTTTGACACTCAACCTTTGAACAAATTATGCCGACGAACATCCAAATATAGTAATCTGGGATATTTTTTTATAGATGAGTGGTTAAGTGAAAACTCACAAAATTTTGGGGTAAAATAAAAAAAGTTCAAAAATAGGGAGGCAAAGTGAAATTTTCCCACTAAAAAAAAGTATATAACATGTCACATGTATGCTCATTTACATTGAAAAAAATAAAATTATTTAACAGTATAGAAAGACATGTCTCGGCCGTCATTGATTCCCTACCCACCTTGTGTTCAAGTTTGCAACTATCATGGTGAACTCTCTCTCTCTCTCTCTCTGTGCATTCACTTATTTGCATTTTTATATATAAATTGGTAATTTATATCTATATTTTTAATTATATATGTAAATGAATTCGATTATTGAGGCAATTTACCTAAAATCCAACAAAGTCGAGTCACAAACATGGGTGATGTGTGTAACACAAAATTAAGACGGCGTTCTTTCATTCAGACCAATTTTTTTTCAAGGGTTTAATCCCTTTTGAGGCGGGTTGACACATTAATGTGGGTACATCTCTCAACAGTGATTGGAACATGAGTCCGCTTCTCTTCCACTAAACCAATCACCTGTTGGAAAAGATACATTGATTCAGCTCAATTGATTTCTAACAATTTACATTGATTCTTTCTAGGACAAATGACACTTAATCCCTTAGAAGTTCTTAATTTTCACACTTAACCAATTAGATCTGATATAAAATGAGAGTACTCTTGAAATTGCTAAAATCGTTACACTTAAAACCCCCATGGAGTTCCCGGTGGAAAATCCACCAAAAATAGTCACATGTGCAACACACTTATTTTTAAAAGGGTAAAATTGACAATTTGGATTTTCCCGCTTGAAACATAGTTTAGGTCAACTGTTTTTTTATTTGCATCCTTCTCAATACTATTACAAAGAAATAGGGTTTCATTAGTGCTATACAATTCAATTTTGTAAAATAAAATGGCAAAACAAATCTGATAGGAGAAAAGAAATCGCCCCAAATGTTGATTTGAAATTCTTTAATCATGTTGTCTTTAATGTTTGGAAATAAAAAAGAAACAGATTTTGTTGTAGAAATTAATAAGATAAACTTGCTAAAATCAATCGAGCTTAGAGGAAAATGCAAAATACTCTCATGTGTTATGTTAAACATGTAGGAAACTATCCTGTGAAATTTTTATTGCACTAGACTTTTTTGTAGTTTCAAGAACCCTGGAAGAAACACTCAATTTGTAAAAATGGGTTGTTCTGGATCGACATTTTTAAGAAATCGTTTTAAAAATAATTCAAGTTGGTCCCTATTTTCTTGAAATATGTCGATCCAAAATAACCTATTTTTACAAACTGGGTATTTTTTTCAGGATTTTTGAAAGTACAAGGAAGTTTGGCGCAATAAAAATTTTACTCGGTAGTTTGTTTTACAAATTTTGCATAATACAGGGGAGTGTTTTCCATTTACCCTTCAATCTTATGGATTATTTATGCACAAACTTGATACACAATTTTTTTTTGGGGTAAAATGCAAAAGAATATTTATTTTGGGGAGCTATATATTACAATGAATAATATGATTGATTGTTTGCTCATCATGTGACTATTTTCCATCGAAAATTTTATGGAAGGGTTAAGGGTACCGAATTTAACAATTTCATGAGTATTCTTATTTTGTATCAAGACTATGTGGTTAAGTGTAAAAATTAAGAACTTTTGAGGGGTTATGTGTCATTTGTCCTTCTTTCTATACCCTTTTTTATAGTTCGTTTTTAATATGAAATTAAGATATATATATATATATATATATATATATATATATATATATATATATATATATATATATATATATATATATATATATAAATTGCAGGGTTCAAAACTGTGTGGCCTGACCTAGTTGGGCTTGATGGCCCACAATGCAAGGCTACAATAGAGCGAGACAATCCATATGTTACTGTCGTAATTGTAAGCCAACATTCGTTCATAGACCGTAGCTCCTGCTGCAACCGTGTGTATCTTTTCCTTGACGATAATAGTAAACTTTGTTTGTTTCCCCCATGAATTGGGTAGACAGGGCCCAGATTAAATAATTATCATAAATTACCTAAAGTTTGTTGGGATTCGGTAAGATAAACAGCCCTAGGCACAGCGGAATTTAATAATTTTTAGGACCTCTTACGGAATCTTGCCAGGATACTACTCTAGGTGTATATATATGAACATAAATAAAACGGTAGTATAAGCAGTTGCAGTTATACCTATCTCCTTGCAAATCCTTAGCTAGCAAAACGGACTCTGAATTCCTCCTCAGCCAAATCGATCCAAGCTCTGCATCAGCGCGCCCCACGTGTTGCGCCTCTACGGGTTGATACACCACAATTACACGAAAATAATATATCTTGATCAGCTAGAACACAAGATATATTATGATCTAGGATATAGGAACGATTTGGAACAAGAATCGAAAACGAAAAATTCTTCCAAAGGAAGAACAGGGTTCGGTCGACTCATGCTTGGAAGAGGGAGAGAAAATTTTGCTCTTGCTCAATTTTTGCTTATGGAGTTGCGTGAAAAATAACTATAAGATAGCTACTTATAGTTATCTCCCTAACCTAATCCTATTAGGACTAGGGCTCTTCTCTCCTACATGGGCCATGACCCTCTTTAATTTAGAAGACCAAGTCTTCTAATTAATTCATGGCCCAGTTAATTAATTTGACCAGGCTTTATTTAATCTCCCAATTAAATAGCCCAATTAATTAACTTAATCTCCCATTTAATTAAATCAGACTCTAAGTCCATTTAATTAAAATCCCTTTTAATTAATTAAATTCAACTTAATTAATTAATCCACAAATTAAATTCCAATTTAATTTATGATCCTGATCCAATTCCAATTGGATCCCATTTTGTTCCAATTGGGTCGACCCAGTCGACCCAGTCGACTCGGTCGTTCTTATTTCCTCGCTTTCGCTTCATGCGTATTGTGTATGCCCCCGTAGGTTCACCACATAATTGGCCGTGGGTTATAATTAAATATTATTTAATTATTCGAGTAAGACTTACTCTAAATCAATCGAACACTCTGTCGATTGATCATTCCAAAATTAGCACCCTTGCCAATTTGGGAATTCTCCCACACTCCACGGTCGATGTCCAGCCACAAGCCCATGGAGCCCAATCACTGGTGAATTAATTCAGTGAACCTTTTATCATTTACAATCTCCATATACGACATAATCTCTCCATCGATCAATCTCCCAGTCGAGACTTAAGGGTATGGTCTTTCATCGGACTCCCTTTTCTTTTGTCTTGACCTTATGCATTCTGGTCTCGAAATAATTCTCTTTGACTTAACTTTTATGAGCTACTTACATAAAGCCGTCAGATACCTCGGCCGAGGATTTTACCAGAACTAATTTCTCACAGAAATCCATAGGAGAATTTCCCAACTTATCAAGTCGGGTCAATGGATCATTTGTTGATGATATGAATCTGCATACGAGTTCCTCTATACCCAATATGAGTCCACAAAGACTTTCTGGCGATCCCCAGTCAGTCGGAACTCATATCAAAGCATAGACGTTCTCGCACCAGATAAACCCTATCACCTCAAGTAGTTAGGGATTGTTCTTCGTATACTATTATAAATTTGGAATAACTTCAACCCCGATATGCGACTACCGCTTCCATGGTGAGTTATTTCCTAATTGGGGTATTCAGTGCACTTGCCATCCCAGCAAGCCACCCACTTATGTGTATCGACTATCCCAGTCACGCTCGTGGACCCCAGCGTTCTCCAGTTCATCGGAGTATACACAATAGTGAGAGTCTAACCGAATCCAACGATGTCCTATCTCGATTGGATTCTACGACTCTTGAATATGTTCTAGATCACGGCCTTAGAGATCAGTCCACGGGTTGTCCCATAGCCCTGTGATCTAAGGACTTCTATCCTTATGCGTAGATAATTATTACATAAGATAAAGATGACCATATAATAATAAAATGCATTTATTAATCCAATTGAATGGTCCTTTCAATTAAATGCAGCCAAATAGTTGGCTTGCAGGACACTATTCTATCAATCTCCCACTTGTACTAAAGCCAACTTTTCATACTTATGATTCCCATCTTAGACAGATGTTTTCGGATGCCTTTGAGGCAATGGCTTAGACAGCGGGTCCGTCGTATTATCCCTTGAGGTGACACGTTCCATTTTTATGTCTGCTCTACCAATGATATAACATATCAAATGGTATCGTCTTAGTACGTGCTTGGATTCTGATGAGATCTCGACTCCTTCGCTTGCGAGATAGCTCCATTATTATCACAGAAGATAGTAATGGCTCGACAATGCTAGGTATCACATCCAATTCCTGGATAAAGTTTTTCATCCAAACACTTTCCTTTGCTGCTTCACACGCGGCAATGTATTCTGTTTCGGTGGTTGAATCTGTGGTAGTGTCTTGCTAGGAGCTCTTCCAGCTTACCGCACCACTATTGAAACAGAACACGTATCCAGATGTCGACTTGAAGTCGTCTACATCACATTGGAAACTAGAATCAGTATAGCCTTCCAATTTCAATTCTCCTCCACCGTAATCCAAGAACAATTCCTTAGTCCTTCTCAGGTACTTCAGAATTGCCTTTACGGCTATCCAGTGCTGCTCACCTGGATCAGACTGGTAGCAACTTGTAACGCTTAAAGCGTATGCTACGTCTGGTCTCGTACATAACATACCATACATTATGCTTCCTATAGCGGATGCATATGGTACTTGAGACATTGCTTCTCTCTTAAGGCGTCTTTGGGGCCATAGACTTAGAGAGTTCAATTTCATGTCTCATTGGAAGTAATCCTCTCTTGGATTCTTCCATATTAAACCTTTTTCAAGATTTTATCTATGTACTGGGATTGGGAGAGGCCCAGCAGTCCTTTTGATCTATCTCGGTAGATCCTTATACCTAGTACAAATGATGCTTCTCCCAAATCCTTCATTGAGAATTGTGTAGATAACCATGCTTTAGTTTCGGACAACACTTTCACATTCCAATGAGAAGAATGTCATCAACGTAAAGCACCAAAAATTCAACTGTACTCCCACTGATCTTCTTGTACACGCAAGGTTCGAACACGTTTTTGATTAATCCAAAAGTTTGGATTGTTTCATCGAAACGAATGTTCCAACTTCGGGAAGCTTGCTTCAGCCCATAAATGGACCTCTGGAGTTTGCACACCTTGTGCTCATCTCCTTTGGATGCATATCCTTTTGGTTGCTCCATGTAGATCTCCTTTTCAATGTCCCCATTGAGAAAGGCAGTCTTCACATCCATCTGCCATGTCTCGTAGTTATACCACGCAGTTATGGCCAGCAAGATTCGAATGGATTTAGGCATTGCGACAGGCGAGAAGGTCTCCTCAAAGTCGATGCCTGGCCTTTGACTGTATCCTTTTGCCACTAGTCGCGCCTTGTAGGTTATTACCTCTCCGTTCACTCCAAGCTTTCGCTTATAGATCCACTTGCAACCCATGGGAGTCACTCCCACTGGTGGATCTACCAAGGCCCAGACCTTGCTCGAGTGCATGGAGTCCAATTCGAATTCCATGGCTTCACGCCACTTTCCCGAGTCTATGCCTAGCATAGCCTCTTTGTAAGTCCTTGGGTCGGTTAGAGACTGTCTAGTCTCACGCAGCAGACCGTAGTACCTCTCGGGTTCTCTACGTTTGTCTTTCTGACCTACGAAGTATCGGTGTACTCTCTGATGTACTTTCATGCTCTTGTTCTCCCACTGCCTGTGGTGATGGGTCAGCTTGATCGACCTCTTCGGTCTTTTCAGCTTCAGTGACCTCATCTAGTTCTACGTTGTGTTCCTTCTTGTCCACCAAGAAATCCTTCTCCAAGAAGTGTGCGTTCCTCTAGACAAACGTAGTTTGTCTTGTAGGATCGTAGAACTCGTATCCTATTGATTTTTCTGGATACCCCACGAATTTGCATAAGATGGACTTTACGTCCAGCTTATCTCCCACTAGCTTATTCACATAAGCGGGAGACCCCATATGCGCATGAATGCATATGAAGGTACAATACCAAAACTCATATCACATGATATGTTTTGGAACTGGCTTCAGAGATACTTAGCTCAGTATCTTCGATTTTCTCAATCAAGTTTTATTTGTTTGAATAAGGAATTTCATGTAAGATGTCTTAATGGACATTTACATGTCAAGAATGCTTGACAACATACAACGTTTCGAAGCAGGTCTTACATTTCGAGAATCTAATTCTCTATCAAATAATCAATGGCATACTGCCTATGCATGTTTGATTTTGAATCGATCCAAATCTCTTACATGCTTTCATTGATTAGGCTCTCTTCTTTTATTCCAAAAGTAATTTGGAATTGTACATCACAACGTACTTTTACCCATGAGGGTACTAGAGACGCCTTATCTCCCACTAATGCTTTAGTGTTTCTACACACTTTTAAATGGATTAAATCCATTGCAATTGTTTATGCCTCTTGGTTGCCTAGCAACCAACTACTCAATCTAATTTCCATTAAGCAAGATTCGAAAGTCGGTTACTATGTGTAGCATCCCAGTCAAGCTCGACCCAGTCGAGCTTAGTCTTTGAATCTTTTAATTTGGAAATATGTTTTAGTATTCGTGTATTGCCTTTCGGTTTCTACAACGACTCAAGTGTGTGAAATCTTGATTATTTATATTTTATTGACTATGCATATTATATTTAGTCGTTATATGAGTATCCATACTCATTTGCTTATGTACACCTTTTGCGTATAAATCTTATAGCGCAATCAGTTCCAACCATTTATGGAACTATCACATCCCTTAAGACAAAGGATGGTATAAGCAAATTCTAATGATCTAAATAATTCATGGATTTAGATGCATTGAATGCATCAATGAGTGTTTCATCAGGCATCCAACACCCTTATGCATTACTTTATCCATAAGGTTAAGTTCAATAAAATTTAATCATCCTTTATGGGATGAATAGGTTCAATTCCCTCTTTCCCTTGATCTTAATCCATGGAAGAACAATTTTGATTGACTTTTCAACTTATCTTCCTTACAGAAAAACCTCCAAGGTTATTTCCCTTCAGAGAGGATACATTCCTCTTCTTCCATCTCTCGAGCCTTTTGAGGCCTTTTAACAAGATGTTACTTCCCATTTATGGGAGACTTCATTTATGCCTTCAAGAAAATTTGGGCTTGAGAACCATCCTCAACCCTCTGGTGAAACTTATCACCTTTCTTATTTGAAGAGTAACTTCGAAAAAGGCAGCTTGGTGAAACCTATCATCATTCCAGTCGAAGTGTAACTTCGAAAGGAAAACCAATGAAATCTTTGTAAGGAGATCAGTCCTTGCTTGGACTCGAGAATAATTTCTTAAGTTTTGAAGTCATTCAAAATTCATTTGAGTTCAGTCAATTTAGTTGATTCAAGTATGATGGTAAATATTCAAGGATACATCATTTATGAAAAACTATCATAAACTAGACGATAAATACGCGACAGATTAATATCAATGCATAATTTACAAACATGGTTTTCATTTGTAAATTACTCCCACTATTTTTGTCGAATACTTATGCCCCCACATAAGGTTCGGGAAATAAAAATTTCCTAATGGGCTCAAGGCCCAAATGCAATCGCTCAGTACCCACGACTCGTTGGCCATACCAATTGATCCACTTGGTGGGCGATCACGTCGCCGGTTAACCATCCCAGTTAACCCTTGAGTTCATTTAGCCTCGGTTTTCGTTATGGACCCACGACTCGTGAGACATCCATACTTACTCGCGTTAAATCATGTCCAATACTCGTGAAGAGAAATAGTTCAATCCTAGACGCCCCACGACTCGTGAGATAGCGCCTAGAACCTTGCTATCCCCTCCCTTGGCACTAAACTGTGCATCGAGGCAATAGACATATCATCTTCCTATAGCTCGACCCACGACTCGTGAGACATCGAGATATACTCGTACAATATGCCTAAGACCTAGTAATTGGATAGGCTCGGACCATAGACACCATTCATATGCGCCCGTTATTCGATTTAATATTCTAATTGATTTTTAAGTTCAATTGGAGGTTTTAAGTTTTCTTGTGCGAGGTCTCATCAGATTATGCTTTATCTTGTTTACGTTTTTCAATCCTAAGCATGCATCTCATACATCAAAGAATAATTACGAAAAAGTAAACATTCATCACCTAGCATGATATGATTGATCGATTGCCCATCCTATGCGATCCATCACGAGCCATGTGATGGATCATTTGGTCAGTCTAGGGTGGAAATTAAATGTCCTAACTATTACAATTTACAAACCCATACATCATGGGCCTTCTTGTAATATCCACCTTAATTGGGCCTCCATGTAATGAATTGGGCCTCCATGTCCTCCAAGGTTATGGGCCTCCATGTGGATCTCCAAGTCTTCATGAGGTCTTCTCGGCTCCAAGCCTAATCTAAGCCTAGCTTACAAATTAAATGCTCTATTCTATTACATTCGTTTGCGCAAGCAAGGGCACCAATCAGGCCCATTTAATTACAACCCATAAAATACATAAACCAAAACTACACAGGGCTTAAGGGCAAAATCGACCAATCCACATATTCACTCAAGAACATGCATAAATTCACATAAGGGCATAAATGTAAATTTACCGGCTCCTTTAATTTTAATTCACAAAAATTATCCAAGTTAATTTAATTTTGAATTAACAATTAATCTCTAAGATTAATTAACTCTTACTTGAGTTTTAAGTAATCTACAATTCTTATCTTGATAAAGT
The DNA here is from genome assembly GCA_003313485.2 of Penstemon barbatus. Classification (NCBI taxonomy): domain Eukaryota; kingdom Viridiplantae; phylum Streptophyta; class Magnoliopsida; order Lamiales; family Plantaginaceae; genus Penstemon; species Penstemon barbatus. The sequence continues at coordinate 28,427,110 of CM064881.1, forward strand.
TGGTTAATTAAGATAGTTACAAATCTTCCAAGATTACTATCTTATCCAAAACTCTAAGTTTCCCAATTTTTTACAAATCTCCAAGATTCTCAAGATAATCCTATTTTGACTAGATTAGTTAACTAAGGTAGTGTCCAAATCCACCAAGATTTCTACCTTATCCAAAACTCCAAGTTTTCTAATTTAATAAGATCTCTAAGATCTTTAATCTTGGTAACTTACTAGAAGAGATTAATTTTAATTAAATCTCTTCTTACAATTGAAACTCTAAGTTTCCTTGTTTAATAAGATCTCTAAGATCTTTAATCTTGGTAATTAACTAGAAGACATTAATTATAATTAAATGTCTTATCACAAATGAAACTCTAAGTTTCCTTGTTAATTAGATCTCTAAGATCAATCCAAGATTCACCAAGATTCCATAACAACCAAATCTCCAAGATTTTCAGACTTATCAAAATAGGCAGAATTAGAGTCCAACCAAAAATCAACCAATACGTGACCAATCGAGGACTGCCACGTGGCCAACACACGTGGCCACAAAGTCCGCGCGTGGGCTGTCCATGGTAGCCGCGGCCGCGCACGACAGCGTGCGGCTGTGCGTGACAGCACGCGGCAGATAGCCCGTAGGCTACTGCCGTGTGCCGCACGCGCAGCCAGCGTGCTGCAAGCACGCTGCCATGGGCAGCAGCCCACGGTGGCCGCCCATGCCTATGCCACTGCGGTTGGATTCCAAAATTTTTTGTTTCGATTACTATTTGATTTAATTAAAACAGATCCAATTAATTAAATCCAAATCCAAAAATTAAAAATTAACGTGATAAAATTTCGAATCAAAATTTTTACATTAACTCTAAGTTAACAGATCTACGTCCTAAAACATATACAGTCATAGAACTAGCCACATAAATCAAACATATGATTTATAAAACACAGAATTTGCAAATTCATATATATACAAAGCCTAGAGTTGGCTCTGATACCACTGTTGGGATTCGGTAAGATAAACAGCCCTAGGCACAGCGGAATTTAATAATTTTTAGGACCTCTTACGGAATCTTGCCAGGATACTACTCTAGGTGTATATATATGAACATAAATAAAACGGTAGTATAAGCAGTTGCAGTTATACCTATCTCCTTGCAAATCCTTAGCCAGCAAAACGGACTCTGAATTCCTCCTCAGCCAAATCGATCCAAGCTCTGCATCAGCGCCCCACGTGTTGCGCCTCTACGGGTTGATACACCACAATTACACGAAAATAATAAATCTTGATCAGCTAGAACACAAGATATATTATGATCTAGGATATAGGAACGATTTGGAACAAGAATCGAAAACGAAAAATTCTTCCAAAGGAAGAACAGGGTTCGGTCGACTCATGCTTGGAAGAGGGAGAGAAAATTTTGCTCTTGCTCAATTTTTGCTTATGGAGTTGTGTGAAAAATAACTATAAGATAGCTACTTATAGTTATCTCCCTAACCTAGTCCTATTAGGACTAGGGCTCTTCTCTCCTACATGGGCCATGGCCCTCTTTAATTTAGAAGACCAAGTCTTCTAATTAATTCATGGCCCAGTTAATTAATTTGACCAGGCTTTATTTAATCTCCCAATTAAATAGCCCAATTAATTAACTTAATCTCCCATTTAATTAAATCAGACTCTAAGTCCATTTAATTAAAATCCCTTTTAATTAATTAAATTCAACTTAATTAATTAATCCACAAATTAAATTCCAATTTAATTTATGATCCTGATCCAATTCCAATTGGATCCCATTTTGTTCCAATTGGGTCGACCCAGTCGACCCACCCATAATAATCGACCCAGTCGATTATTTACCCAGTCGACCCAGTCGACTCGGTCGTTCTTATTTCCTCGCTTTCGCTTCATGTGTATTGTGTATGCCCCCGTAGGTTCACCACATAATTGGCCGTGGGTTATAATTAAATATTATTTAATTATTCGAGTAAGACTTACTCTAAATCAATCGAACACTCTGTCGATTGATCATTCCAAAATTAGCACCCCTGCCAATTTGGGAATTCTCCCACACTCCACGGTCGATGTCCAGCCACAAGCCATCCCAGCAAGCCACCCACTTATGTGTATCGACTATCCCAGTCACGCTCGTGGACCCCAGCGTTCTCCAGTTCATCGGAGTATACACAATAGTGAGAGTCTAACCGAATCCAACGATGTCCTATCTCGATTGGATTCTACGACTCTTGAATATGTTCTAGATCACAGCCTTAGAGATCAGTCCACGGGTTGTCCCATAGCCCTGTGATCTAAGGACTTCTATCCTTATGCGTAGATAATTATTACATAAGATAAAGATGACCATATAATAATAAAATGCATTTATTAATTCAATTGAATGGTCCTTTCAATTAAATTCAGCCAAATAGTTGGCTTGCAGGACATTATTCTATCAAAGTTTTCAAAAAAATTATAAATAATGAGTTGTGTATAACTCAACACCAGATTTTAATAAAGTCTTAATTGCATGGTTTATATAGTTAAATTATGTTTCTTTTATTTTTCTTTTTGATGCAAAATATTTCTCAACATTTATTATTGTCTGGATTATTGTACTTCATTAGAGACTTTGGTGGAAGAGGTCCTCGTCTAACATGTTCGATGCGCTTCGAGATTGATTAAACGAGTGATAGAGAGTTATGTTGTAATTTGAATTTCATGGAGTAAAACGATAACGTAAGTAAAACATAAAAATAAATGAAAAATGGATACTTTATAATATAATACATGAATTACTACTTTCTTATATAGTGCTCACTTAATTCAATCCAGAAATCAGCCAAAACTTGAGTTTGACATAAACTAAATAACCATAAGAAGATGGACATTTTCACGTTATACCATTAGAAAATTTCAAAGATCTACTATTTACGACAACATGATAATAAAAAGCATAGAAGAGTAGTCAATCATAAAATATGTGTCGATATATTACCATTCTAAGAAAGTGAGTGCTTCCAAATCCAATTAAATTGAGTTAGCACTCGAATTATCCCAATCATCCAAAATTCAACCAAAATATGCATATAAATTTTAAAAAGTACTTTAGAAGATATGAGTAAGTCAAATAGCTTATTTTCTCTCTAGTAGGGTTTCTTGTACTTGGTTGAAGAAAACTGATTGTCCAAGAACTCTACCCTAGTGTGTGTTTTGAAGAAAAAAATTCTTGATTGAAGTATTTTTTGAAAATTTTTGGCAATTTGCATCCTAAAAGTATAGATTTTGACACTTTGCACTCTGAAATATAAAATATTGGCAGTTTGCAACAAAAAAATATAATTTATAACATTTTCAACCCCGACAATATGATAATCTAAATTATGTAAATAACATGACATATAATAATATGTTAGATATGTAAACGTGTATTTTAGATATAAAGTAAATAATTCAGAGGATACTTGAAGTCAAAATTAAGACAATGTCTTATTTTATTCCAAATTTTATCGAGGAAAAATGTTAAAATAAGTTATTATAAAGTAAAATATATTTAGAATAACAAGTTTATGATTGGTGTGCATAGAAATGAACATTTTATCTCTATATTGCTGACATTCATGAGTTTTTTTTTTTTTTTGAAGAAAAATACATTAGAATGCAAAATGTCATTCAAATTATATTTTTAGGGTGCAGAGTGTCAAAAAAATTAAATCGGGGTAAAAACTGCTAATTATTTTATAATTTTAGGTTGCAAAATGCCAACATTCTATACATTATGGGTGCAAAATCTATATTACCAAGATGCTAACTGAAGAAAAAAAATTGAAAATAACTGTTCTACCCTTCTAACAATGAATTTTCTTACTAAACACACATTAGGGTGCAAAGAGCCAAATAAATTATATTTTCAGGGTGCGAAGTGCAAAAATCCTATAATTCCAGGATGCAAAATGCCAAAAACCCAATATAAATTGATGATTTCGATGATAATGTAAAATTTCCGACTACTACGACTGAAATATGACGATGACGTAATTAATGACATATATTATCAAGGTACCACAATATATTACTACTTTTGAAACGCAACCACTTTAAATGGTCAAAAATGAAATTTTGCCAACCAGATGTGGATTATAGAGTTTGCCTAGTTTTAATTTGACAAAGTGTTGAATTATAATTGATCGAAATTTTATTTAAGTTATTTTTTTACGCTCAAATACATATTGATACCTCGAGGGATACAAACTCATTTAAAGCAAAGAAGCACACATCATAAAACTTTATCAAAACACGTTAGAGTGACTCATAACTTACTAAATTTCGACAATGTTTAATTATTGCGAATATTGGATTGAAAAAATAGGATATAATTACAAAAGTCGTTTTGAGATTCTGCAAATAAATAATTAATTGCAATTATATTTGCAAAATATATTCATTCCCATAACAAGATTCTTAATTCAATAGTGCATAGCTTGTAGATTATAGAATTTATAAAATCTCGTAGAGAATTATAAATATCTTGACAAGAAGATTCAAATTACATCTATATTGCTACCATAATATTTTTTTTTTTGTCTTTTTTTTTATTATATTATAATTAATTTTAATTAAGATTAAGATGAAAATAGGTTTTCAATATGTAGCCCTAATGAAACCGTCACTGGAATTGAGATCTTATTCAAAGAGAAAGATATCAAATATCTGGAGTTTCTTTTTGTATATTATATGGATGATCCAATTTTCCCCGAGAATTGAGGCAATTAAATTTTACTAAAATAGTTTCATTAGCTCCCGAGGTATTATACATGAGTATTTAAACTGGTCAAATATAGGTTCACTTTACATAATTAAAAAGTATACAATTGCTAAAAAATAGAAAGACATGGGTCGGCCGTCTCTAATTCCCTATCCACCTTGTGCTCGGGATAATAGCTGCAAATATCAGGGTAAACACAATCAATCAATCTTTCTACATATATATGAATTTCAATAACTATGTAAATTTTATTGTGTCCTTCTTGTTTCTTAAATTTGTTAAGAAATACATATTTTTTTTACATGTACATAAACACGACCCTTGTGGATATATATATTTTACTAGTTTAACGTAGATTATTTTACCTATTTTTTATAGGATTTTTTTTTCTTTCTAAGGGTTGATGGCAATTTACGGACCCCTGTGATTATCGTAATATTCAATTTACCCTCCTGTTATTTTAAAAAGAGCAATTTACACCTTGTGATTTAATTTAAAAAAGAGCAATTACCTCCTTTAGTTGGAGAGTGTATTTCATTCGCTCAAATATTTGTGGGTGTGAAATGTATTGTGTAAAATGACCAACTTGCCCTTTTGGAGGATAAAATGGTCCACATAAAATACACATGGTGGTAAAATGCCACATTTATAATAACACATGGAGGTAAATTGCCACATTTATAATAACATGGGGAGGTAAATTGCAACATATTTTTCAATTCATTTTTTTGTCAATTGATCAATTTTTTCTGAAGTCTTTAAATTTCTAGGAAGACAGTGCGAATCATTTTTAAAATCATAGGGGGCTGCGTAAATTGCTCTTTTAAATTAAACATTATGATAATCACAGAGAATAAATTGCCATTAATCTATTTTTTTTTTAATTCTCCGAACTAAGATTTTTGCTTTCAAAGTAAGATTTGTAATTAAGTTATATATATTCGAATATTTTTATTCGATTGCAGGATTCAAAACCCTGTGGCCTGAATTAGTAGGGGTTGAGGCTTCAAAATGCAAGGCTACAATAGAGGGAGATAATCCATATGTTACTGTCATTTATGTACGTCCGGATGGATTCATAGATCATTACTTTTGTTGCAATCGTGTGTATCTCTACCTTGATGATCATAGAATTTGTAACTATCCCCCAAGAGTTGGATAAGCAAATATTGAGTAATTGTAATCAATTGCCTAAGTTTTCATAATAAATAATAATGGGTTGTTTGTAACCTAGTTAAATATTTTAATATCATATATATCGTTTTTTAGGAGCAAAAATATTTTTCAACATTTAACATGCATTGAGTTGAATTAATGACTGAATAACACTAATTGAACGGACATATTCACAATCCTTAAAAGAGTGATCTATCATAAAATATGTGTGAACATGTTTTCTTGTAATCGAATGAGTGTTTGTCAAATTGAGTTGAACTCGAATTTTCTAAGCATATAGTATTGACACAAAAAATATATATGCATTCTGACACCAAAGTGCATATACAATTTTACACATAATATATATGATTTGACGCTAATGTCTTTGACCATATTTTTCAATGGAAATTTTAAGGATATTTTAAAAATATAATCTAACAATTTTTTTCCAACTATTATCGAATTTTAGGCATTAACCTCTATTCCATGGCACTGAAAAGTCTTTATAATTGCAAAAAAATAGTTATCTTACACTCAATTGGTATATTAAAAAAATAATTTTTAATTACACTTATTATATATTTTAAACTCGAAAATAGAAATTGTATATGAATCTACTTGTATAAAAAAATATTAAAATTAATTATTAAAAATATTAATTAAATTTATTTTAATCAAAACTGTAATGGTATTCTTATAAATAAGTGGTTAAGTATTAATAAAATTGAAAACCAAAAAAACTAACTAAACTGAAACATTAAACTTAAAAAAAAAATAAAAAAAATAGCACAATATTTTCTTTCCAAACATTCATTCTGTATATTTGTCTATGAAAATCATGCATTTATCATTTAGTTTTGGTATGTTATATATAAATATATATGTTTGCTATAAATTAATACTTTGACTAAAACTTCACTTGAGAATGTTAATTATGAATTTGCATTGCCAAGACAACAATGTTGGGAATTTAAATAAGTTATTTCAAATCTACTTATCTTTTACTAATTACGAATTGTTAAGTATTATAACTACTGTTTAATTTATCATTTTAATCAAATGAGACACATATTTTTGGCATTAAAAAATGGGTTTCTTTACTAGATCTTCCTATGAAATTTTAATCGAATTTGATTTGACTTTGACCCGATTTGAAAGGATTTTTGTTCGATTAGAGAATCGATGGATCTGATTCGATTACAAAGATTAGTAATCCAGAATATGTGGAGCAGATATAGATGTAGGTCGATCCGTTTCATTAAATATTTTTATCCGATGACAAATAAAAATAAGAAGTATATATATACATAATATTTTATTAAAATAAGTAAAATTGATAATATTTTATAGATCAGTTTAAGAAGATAAAAGTCAATAATAATTCATTCACAATTTTATTTTAGCATATTTCTATCTAAAAACATGACCACAAGTTAAAGTTTAAGCATGTGAGCTAAATTAAAGAAAATTGTAGATTTAAAAAATCAGATTTAGGAAAAAAAATATTGGTGTAAATTTTATAGGTTGCAATTTTATTGAAACTGAAAAAGCTATATCCGGCTGAATCCGACCAATACCAATTGAACCCCAAAAAAATTAGATCCGAGCAAGATCAGAATCCAAGTTAAATTTTATCCGACAAAATTGGAGCCGAATTTAAGTCGAGGTAACTTGATCCTATCCGAATACAACCCATTGATAACCCTACTTATGAGCTCTAGCTCACTATATCTTCGGTTAAGGCTTGATCCAACTTAGCCCAGGCCATTATAAATATTTATCTAGAAAAATGAAAAGCACAAAATTATAGAAGATTAACTTAACTGTTTGTTGTTTTCAAAAGTCGAAAAGATAACATAATCCAAATAAGCTAAAAGCAACAAAAGTTGCTACAAGGCATATTTTCTCAAACGTATTAAACTGGAATTCATAAATTTTTTCATTCCCAAAAATAACGAGATCGTTGTATAAGTTAGAACCAACTTCACACCAGGTATATGTTCAACACATTATATATAAGACTATGGTGGAGGAGAACATATTCACCCAACCTTTTGGGGCAAACGACAACTTGTTCCCTCACTAGAGTGAAGGAGTTTCGTGGTTGGCGTCACATTACTTTAAAATTGGTTGTATCTTGGTTGATGATAGGAGATTAGGAAAAACACGATAGGTAACATAATGCATTTGCATTATTGTTTGTTCAATTCCTTAATTTTTAATCAATTTTATCTTTGCATATAGTTGACCTTCTTATTGTAATTTATTTTTTTGGATTTGTGCTTTCATGGTTGGACTCTTCCATTTCAACCTGGTTACGAGGGTTTTAGTTAATCATTGATGTATTGGATTCATAAAAATTAATTTATGAACCTTTTCTTTTTTATGCATATATAGTAGTAATAGAGAAAAAAACGGAACTTGATTTTATACTTCATGTTTTCATATGATTTTCATGTACTAGCCAAAAACTTAATTTATTCGGCTTTGATATATTTTACAATTTTCATTTTCACAGAACCGATGCATTTTGATCACAACATCTAACATGGCGGCGAAACTTTAGAGACATTCAGTTGTTCGGTCAAAAAGAAGAAGGAATCAAGACGATGCATGGATTTATCAAAATAATAATCAGGACACTGTATGTGATTATATGTTTGTGGATGATGTAGTTATTTTATTTGTTTTGATTTATTGGCATGCAATTGTAAACTCATTTTACTTGTTCTATGTACATTTCTTTGACATCTATTAACAACAAAAGTTGTTATAAGGCATATTTTCTCATAAGTATTAAAATTGAAATTCAAAATTTTTCCATTTCCAAGAACAACGAGACCGTTGTATAAGTTAAAACCAATTTCACATCATGTATATGTTCAACACATTCTATAAAAGACTTTGGCGGAGGAGAACATATTCATCCTGCCTCTTGGGGTAAGCGACAACTTGTTACCTTATCGGAGTGGAAGAGTTTCATGGCTGGTGTCCCATTACTCTAAAACTGGATGTATCTTGGCTGATGATATGTATGAGATTTGGAAAAACACGAATGGTAACATAATGCACTTGCTTGATTACGAGGTTTTAGTTGTTGTATGTCCTTATTGTAATTTTTTTTTTTTATTTTAGCTTTCATGGTTAGGACTCTTCCATTCCAACATGGTTACGAGGTTTTAGTTGTTGTACGTCCAATGTCTATAAAAGTTTTGATAGATGAGCTAAAAACTTTACATCTCTCTGACATGTCGAGAATATATGTCATTCTCTTACATTTTACTTAATTATTGATGTAATTGTCATATGATGCGTAACAATTAATTTATGAACCTCTTCTTTTCAATGCAAATATAGTAATAACAAAGAAGAAACGAAGCTTGATTTTGTACTTCAGGTTTTCACAGAACTTTCATGTACTAACCAAAAACTTTATCTATTTGTACTTTTATATATTTTACAATTTTCTTTTTCACAGAACCAATTCATTTTGATCACGACATATAATAATGGTTGGCCCTATAGGTAGGCAATTTGGTCCCTTGCCTAAGGCCCGACTATAGAGGGCCTAATAATAATTATTTTATTAATGTATATGTGTCTCTGTTTTTCCAATTTGATAAATTATAAATTCTTTTTTACATAAATAATATATTAGAAATTAAGGATTTATATAGAGTCATAATAATACAACAAACTTGGATAATTTTCAAATTAGGTATTGGTCTATTGGTATAACCATATTTTCAAACAAAAGGTAAAATAAAAATCAACTTGATCTAGTGGCTACAAATGATTCTCTAAAGACTATCCTATAAACCTATGTAGAATATTTTACTCCATGCTCTGGAAGCATGCATAAGCTAAAAGAATGTCCTAGATATTTTCATGCATAATTTACTGGGCCATACTTAATTGATCAAGTATTGCTTAGGCAAATATTAATATTAATAAGTCATGTATTGGTTCAGATGTGTTGGACACATGATCGGAGCGCAACATTAAACTAGATTTATCCTATCAGATTAACTTTTCGATTAACATTACACATTCTATTGAAATCCTCCTTGTGCTTGTTATGTAAACTCTGTCGAGCTAATTTATCTAAAAATGATTATTTCATATTATTGGTGTCAAATCATAAAGATTAAATAAAGTATTTATGTTTTATTGAATCTAAGTATTTTGGGATTTTTTTATGATATCATAGTTTTGCAATAATACATTAAATTTAGCGGATAATGTAGCTTAGATTCAACGAGTTTAAGTCAAGCTGCATTTTTAATACTATTTTTTTACAAAGATGACTCAAAACTACATACAGGTCTTGGTTTTTGGTAGCAGACTGAACTGCTTGGTAATCGAACCAAATAGTTTGGTTTGGCATAAGGTACAAATTTTAAAATTACCGCACCAGTCTATATAGTGAAAATTGGTGCAGTTGCACATCCCTAAGATAGTAGCGAGAGCAGGAATATTCTACTTTTACATTTTTATCTATTTATACCCTCTACAAGTAAAAGTAATATTTGTTAACGTAGCTTAGTTTTATAATTATACTCACGATACTTGTAATATTTGCTTTTGTTAAGAGAAAGTTTGAAAATGAAATGTTATAAAATGATATCACGATTGAATCTAAAATAGTTCAGTTAATTTGTTATTTTATTCATCAATTGCTAATATGTTAGTAAATACTTAAAAATTATCTTACAATTTTAAAAGTAAGAACATTAATTCTAAAATATTACATTATTTTTTTTTTATAAAAGTGTGCCCCAATTTTAAATTTCGCTAGGGCCCCTTTTAATATGCCGTGACGGCCCTGCATATAAAGTGGCGTGGAATAATTGGGGAAACTTTAGAAGCATTCAGTTATCCAGACAAAAAAACGAAAACAAGACGATACATGAATATATCAAAATAATAATTAAAAGACGCTTATGTGAGTATATACACTACAAAAAAAAGCATTTTAAGTGACGAATTGTTTCGTCGCATAAAGTTCAAATTTCGTCACAATAACTTCACAGGGCGATTTTTTTCGTCGCACAAATTGTCGCATCAGGCTTGTCGCGTAAGGGTTTTCGCGGCAATATTGCATTTCGTCACAATAGATTGCGACGATTTTCAGATTGTCGCAACAAAGTTTACCTTTCGTGACGAAACCAGTGTCACATAAACAACTTAATTTCGTCGTAACAAATCATTTCGTCACAATACAAATTTAGTTATTTTGACTTTTTGTGACGCCGTATTTCGTCACGAAATGCTTGTTTTTACTGTGACGTCTTTTTTGTCCCAAAAAATCTTAAAAAAAAGTGTAAAATTTCATATGACGAAATATTTTGTCCCAACATATGATCGAAAATTCATTTAATAACAATCCTACGATATGAATGTAACAAATAAACCAAATAAATAATATAATCAATTTCTTTAAGCTAAAAATTACTTTTCAAACTACTAAAATTTAATATATATGATGATAATAGAAATACCATCCATACAAAATACGTAAATTGGAAAATCAGATCCAAGTTTACATCTCCAATTTAGCTAGCTAACTACTAAAATATTGTTTTTGCCTAGCTAAGCATCAAAAATATTGTCATATTAAAATTATTACCAAACTTAAAAAACACATGTAAGCTGCCTTTTCTATAATTAGTCTTCAAAAAACATCTAACCAAAACTTCATTCTCCAACTACGTCCAAACATTGTCCATCATCTTCTTTCATTGCAAATAATAGATGTATTCTGCATGAATACCATAAAATGAAATGGTAAATACAATCTTAAAGATATATAATATGGTGAATGCTAATTTGAAGAAGTAAAAAAGAATACCAGAAAAACGAAATACTTCATATATCTAGTTGAACATGTTTTTCTCCCATATCATGAGAGAACAAAATATGAAACCATACTAAGTCATTCCCAAGTTTTTAATTCACAGATTCCCATGTGTGACACTATGACATGCTACTTCTTATCCTATATTATCACCAAAATTTATAGAAATCATGTATCTCTAATCTAGACAGGCTCAAGCACCAAAATTCACAATACCTACATAACCAAGTCGAAGAGGGATCACTTTTCCAAGCAAAAAGTTACTGGCATCTGTACCCCTGTCCATAATATCCAACTAAATCAGCAGAGAAAATAGTTAGAAAAAGGGCAAATGTAACTATAAGCACATAACACAACCACCGCCATAAAAAAATTCACCTTTGTTATTACACCAATTGTTCTATAACCTGCAATTACAAAGTTTTGCGCATCAGCTCTGGATTCCAAAAGTCAACTTTTGTTATAGTGCTGGAAATTGAGGTTACATGGTAACAGAAAAATCAGATGAAGAAAGATACTGCAAGCAGAACGCACCATCAGGATCAGCAATTCCAGCCATCTGAAGAGCATCTGAGTTTGCCAGATCAGAATTAGCTGGTGTCACAGCCAATATCAGGCAACTTTGAAGTTTAATGTATGACATTATCATTGTTCTAATGCGTGCTTCAATATCAGATGGCTGATCACCAACGGGAACTTTTGTTAAGCCTGGAAGATCCACCAAAGTAATGTCAAGAACATTAGGTGAGAAAATCTTTAAACGGATCTGTTTGTCAGAAACGCCTTTGTTTCCTCCAGCTTCTCTCTCTGTTTCAGCCTAAACAAAAGTTCGAAAAAAGAAGTTTTATATAACAAACAAATTAACATAAGTCTAGAGAAAGAGATAAAAACATTAGCAATAGAGAACTACACAAAGCAACCTCAAATGAAGGTGACGTAATTATATTCTATCGAGTATGACTGTGAAATGAATTGGTTAAATCTCTTGTAATTAACTATGGTAGATTCATTCTCTCCTCTTCAATTTCCAATGCAGAAAGGAATTTTGCTTACTTCATTTGACAGATCTAGTTAGCTACCTATTCCTATTTTTACACTTAATCATGCGATTTAAAAGGCAAGTTTATTAGTATTATAATGCAATACTCAGGCAAGAAAAGGGTGAATCTTTTATTTAAATATTTAGACGTACCACTTCTAAGAATCCTCACTATCCCACTAATACCCAAAATCTACGAAAAAAGTAACTCCAGCCTATTAAAGGATGAAGTATAATGAGATGCAATATAGAGAGAATGCTCCACAGATATCACATATAGAAACATATCAATCATCTTGTGATCAGAATTAGCATGGTTTAATAGTAACGCTTCAATGGAGCACCATCTTCTTGAGATAACTAAAAATACATCACAATACAGTTTAGTTTACTGAACACCAAGAACGCGTTGCAACTCAAATTAAAGTAAGCTTAATGCATCAAATTGGTGTTCCTACTCCCATTTTAACTTCATAAAGCTTAAAGTGACCAAGGCTTTATGAAAAAATCAACATGTTATATCTATCATTTTCATCGGCAAAAGAAGAAAAAGACGACGGATGTCATACACAAATACATAGGTTTAAAAACCAAGGCCCAAAGTGACAATTTTTTTCAGGTAGATTACAGCTCATTAATAACAGAACAAGTGCAAAATACTCAATAGAAAAGAATATTCGATATTTTTAAAAAATTAATGCTGTTATCGACTACCATTATGAAACGAAACGTCTGAAATTGATTATTTAGTACAAATGTCCAGTGGGACAGCTACCTAAACCTAGTAAGCACACAAAAAAAAAATGAAACCCCGTCTTTGAGCATTGTATTTTATTCAAGACCCACGATAAGAAATCCTAAATCATCATAATACTTTTAGGCAAGTATACGAAATAAATTATAGTATATCTCAAGCATAGAAGATCTTTTACATGAAAAAAACATGTTTTGACAATAAGATGAACAATAATTAATCTTGTAAACATATATGCTGCCGAAAACATATACAATCACAATACTGTATTTACGGTGCAACCACTTAGTATCTGAGAGAACAACATAAAATATAGAGCACCAATACCACTGTTAACAAGTAAACTGCAAAACAATTTTTTTTTTTTGTACAATTCCAAAGCACATATATATTTGTAAAAGTAACCCATAACCTATCAACTAAAATCAAGGAAAGAACCAATAAATCAATCACAAAAATAATAATAAGAGGAAATATTTACCCACAGGGACTGTTTTTGGGCAGGGGCAGACCGGGTCGTGTTACGTGCAATTCTTGCTGAGTTAAATAAATGCAAAATACCCCCTGCTAGCTTAATTAAATAAATGAAAGAGTTTGGGTTCGAACTCAACCACAACCAAAGAAAGGGAAAAACGCTGAAAGTGATAAAACGTTTTTATAATTAAACTGAAGGAACAAATACGATGTCGTTTAAAGACACGCGGGTAATTAGTTGGCAGCTGACTCGACATCGACGCACACGTGGCCAAAAAGGGCAGGCCCACTCCCTAACGTCTATTTCAGGTGGGAATCACGCAAAACACAACAACACCTTGAATACGTGAGTTCCTTTTCCTCTCTGCTCTCTGTTCTCTGCAATTCTTATCCGTGCACACCATTGATCAGCTGCCTTCATTCTCATTTCAGGTATATGGGAATCTGGAGTTGATTTTGGCTGTTCGATTGAGATTTCAATCCTACTGTCAATTATTGTTGATTTTGCTGTTGATTGTTAATTAGTGATTGGGATTGAATATTGTTGTGGTTGGTTGTGTAGCTCAGTTCATTCATTAGTTGTAATTGATTGATTTTTGGAGTTGAGTTGATTAATTGAAGCGGTTAAATTCCTTTTTATTATCTGTTTGAGTTGTGATTTTAGTATTTGGATTATTTGTGTGTTTCAGTGGTATCTAGAGCCAGCGTTCCTTGCGCATTGGTGTAGATATACATGGCTGGGAACACTAGGTCACAAGATATACAAAAAGAGTTAGATCAGTTGAAAGCTAACTCAATGGGGTTGGAATTAAAAGTTGATCAGTGTATGGAGGAAATGAGGAGGAACTTTGCTGAGCTGTTGAGTGAGAGGAATAGTGTGAATCGTGGGGAAACAGCTCCTCATGAATCTCCTAGAGGTGCTTCTGTTCATACTGGAAATTTTCATCAAATTTCAACAAGGCAGAACATGAGGTTGGATTTTCCAAAATTCTATGGGGATAATGTGAAGGATTGGGTGTATAGGAGTGAGCAGTACTTTGAAATGGATGAAACTCCAGATGCATCCAAGGTCAAGTTAGCTGGAATGAATATGGAGGGTAAGGCTTTACACTGGCATCAGTCTTATGTGAAACTTAGGAGGAGTAACATCCACTGGGAAGAATATGTGCACGCTTTGCAGCACAGGTTTGGAACTACTATGTTTGAGGACCCTATAGGGGAGTTAAAAAAACTGAGACAAACATCAACAGTGCAACATTATCTTGATACTTTTGATGAGCTATTGCATAAGGTAGACATCTCCGAAGAGTATGCAATCAGCATGTTCCTAACTGGATTAAGGGAGGATATTGAACTACCCTTGAGAATGCTGACTCCCAGAACACTACAAAGAGCCTACAGTTTGGCTAGGATGCAAGAACAGACAAATTCAGCTTTACACAAGAAACCAGTGACAGTTATGAATAGGAGTCCACCTCTGTTACCAACCCCAAACACTAAAGCTCCCTACAACAATTACCAAAACCAGAATTCACTCCAGAATTCTTACAAGCCCAGTCCAAGAGCTTCCAAGGTTCTCAACACTGCAGAAATGGATGACAGAAGGTCAAAAGGGCTGTGTTTTTGGTGTGATGAGAAGTATGTATATGGACATCAATGTGGTAAGAAAAGGCAAGTCTGGTTGATGGACTTAGAAGCTACTGATACAAACAATGATGAAGGGGAAGAGGAATCTAAGAAGGAAGAAGATGAAGAAATTACTGACTCTCCTATGATGTCAATGCATGCAATGACTGGAATGACTCATTTCAACACTATGAGAGTAACTGGAGCTCAGGAAGGAAAAGTTATACACATTCTCATTGATTCAGGTAGTACTCATAACTTTCTTGATTTATATA
Organism: Penstemon barbatus; assembly: GCA_003313485.2. Classification (NCBI taxonomy): domain Eukaryota; kingdom Viridiplantae; phylum Streptophyta; class Magnoliopsida; order Lamiales; family Plantaginaceae; genus Penstemon; species Penstemon barbatus. Next base: position 28,443,038 of record CM064881.1, read on the forward strand.
CAGCTAGAAAGTTGGGGTGTAAATTGGAGAAAACTACACCTCTTGCTATTACTGTTGCTGGAGGAGATCAAATATATAGTGAGCATTGTTGTAAAGGGTTCAAGTGGTCAATGCATGGCACCATTTTTTGTATTGATGTAATGGTTTTACCTTTAGGAGGTTGTGGGTTAGTGTTGGGTGTGGAATGGTTGGTGTCATTGGGTACCATTGAATGGAACTTCAAGGAGTTATTTATGAAGTTTACTGTGGAAGGGAGGAAGGTGTGTCTTAGAGGAAAACAAAATGATATCAAAATAGTGAAAAACAACAAAATGAAGAAACTTCTTGCTAAGCCTGCTGAGTTGTCAATGATGAGCCTTAGTTGGCTACAACAACCAAACAGTACTCCCTATACTCTCAGCTTGACTACTAAAGATACTCAAGGAAACTTACAGGGTTTACAGGAGCTTTTGAAAGAATACAATGACCTTTTTCTTATTCCTACTGAATTACCTCCTCACAGGATGCATGATCACTCTATTACACTAAAGGAAGGTTCACAACCAGTGAACGTGAGGCCCTATAGGTATCCAACTATTCAAAAGGATGAAATAGAAAAAATGGTGGAAGAAATGTTGAACTCAGGGGTAATTAGACATATTAACAGTCCTTACTCCTCACCTATTGTTATGGTCAAAAAGAAGGATGGCTCTTGGAGGTTATGCGTTGACTACAGAGAATTAAACAAGGCAACCATCAAAGACAAGTTTCCCATACCTGTCATTGATGAGCTGTTAGATGAATTACATGGTGCAAGGTATTTCTCTAAGCTGGACTTGAGGTCAGGGTATCACCAGATTAGGATGCAAGAAGAAGACATTTGTAAAACTGCTTTCAGGACCCATCATGGTCATTTTGAATTCCTTGTTATGCCTTTTGGTTTGACTAATGCTCCATCTACATTCCAAAGTTTAATGAACAAGGTATTCCAAGCACAACTCAGGAAATTTGTTCTAGTCTTTTTTGATGATATTTTAATATACAGCTCTAATTGGGACCAACATTTGCACCACCTTGATATGGTTTTCAATGTGTTAAGAACCAATCAATTGTTTGTAAAAGAGAGCAAATGCAGCTTTGGACAGAATCATGTAGAGTATTTAGGCTATATCATTTCCCATGAAGGAGTATCTGCAGATGAAAAGAAGATTCAAGCCATGCTAGAATGGCCCCTTCCCAAAAATATCAAAGCTTTGAGGGGTTTTTTGGGACTGACTGGCTACTACAGACGGTTTGTGAAGGGCTATGGGTCAATTGCTAGACCTCTAACTAATCTTTTAAAGAAAGACAAATTCAGTTGGACTGAGGAAGCAACTAAGGCTTTCAAGGAACTGCAGCAGTGTATGATAACTACTCCTGTTTTGGCACTTCCAGACTTCAATTGTGACTTTGAGATTGAGTCAGATGCTTCAGGCATAGGACTGGGAGCTGTGTTAATGCAGAAGCACAAGCCCATTGCCTACTTTAGTAAAGCCCTTAATGACAAGCATGCTGCTTTGCCAGTATATGAAAGGGAGTTATTAGCACTTGTTTCAGCGGTGGAGAAGTGGAGACCTTACTTGATAGGTAGACACTTCCTTATTTACACAGATCACCAGAGTTTAAAATTTCTACTTGAACAAAGAATTTCAACACCTGCCCAGCAAAAGTGGTTGGTAAAATTGTTGGGGTATGATTTCACAATTATATACAAAAAGGGAGTTGATAATAAAGCTGCTGATGCCTTGAGCAGGCAAGGATTTGAAGAAACTGTTGGCTTACATAGTATGATTGTAATTTCATCTTCTATCATTGAAAGAATCAAGAAGAGTTGGCTTACTGATCCCAAACTTCAGAAGCTGATCACAACCCTGGAGCAAGACCCTCAAGCCAAACCTCAACACTCTTGGATCAATGGCATTCTGAAAAGAAAAGGAAAATTAATGGTGGGGCAAGATCAGGTGTTAATTAGTGACTTAATTGCTCTTTACCATGCTAGTAAGGAAGGTGGCCACTCAGGCATGTCCAACACATTGCACAGACTTAAAAGACATTTTTTCTGGAAGGGTATGAGTTCTTCTGTATTTTCTTTTGTTCAGGAGTGCTTGGTATGCCAAGCTTGTAAGTCTTCAAATTCCTTACCTCTGGGACTACTACAACCACTGCCTATTCCAGAACGAATTTGGACGGACATATCTATGGACTTTGTAGAGGGTCTACCAAAGGTGCAAGGGAAAGAAGTCATCTTTGTAGTAGTTGACAGGCTCAATAAGTACTCACATTTCATTGCTTTACACCACCCTTATTCTGCTGTTACTGTGGCTCAAGCATTTACAGATTATGTTTTCAAATTACATGGGATGCCTAGAACCATAGTTAGTGATAGAGATCCTGTTTTTCTGAGCAATTTTTGGAAGGAGTTCTTTAAAATTCAGGGAACTCACTTGTTACACTCCACAGCCTACCATCCACAAACTGATGGTCAGACTGAGATTGTTAACAAGTGTTTGGAGTCATATCTTAGGTGTTTGGTGGGGGATAGACCAAAATCTTGGATCAATTTGCTTCCTTTAGCTGAGTGGTGGTACAACACCACTTATCACTCCACTACTCATTATTCTCCCTATGAGGTTGTCTATGGCCAGCCCCCTCCCCCTCACTTATTATACAATCCTCTAACTTCTGTAGTGGAGGCAGTTGACAGAAGTTTAAGTGCAAGAGAAAGTACAATTAGGCTCCTCAAACATCATTTAACTAGAGCTCAATCTAGGATGAAATCCATGGCTGACAAAGGCAGGAAGGACATGGAGTTTTTGGTGGGAGATTGGGTCTATGTGAAGCTACAACCTTACAGACAGATAACTGTGAGAGGCACTCCCTACACTAAGTTGAGTCCCAAATATTTTGGTCCTTTTCAGATTGCTGCAAGAGTGGGTCAGGTTGCTTACAGTTTGATCTTACCTCCATCTGCTAAGATCCACAACACTTTTCATATATCTCAACTAAAGAAGAAAATTGGGACAGCCATTGCTAATCCTACTCTACCTGAAGCCCAGACTGTGCATGGGAATATCCTTTTAGAACCTGAACGAATTTTGGACAGGAGGCTTTTTCAGAAGCATGGCAGGGCCATTACTCAAGTCTTGGTTAAGTGGTTCAACACCCCTGAAGAAGATGCTACTTGGGAGGACTTCCTGGTGCTGCAACGGAAGTTTCCCTCTTTTATTCCTTGAGGACAAGGATATTCTGCAGGGGGGGGGTATTGTTACGTGCAATTCTTGCTGAGTTAAATAAATGCAAAATACCCCCTGCTAGCTTAATTAAATAAATGAAAGAGTTTGGGTTCGAACTCAACCACAACCAAAGAAAGGGAAAAACGCTGAAAGTGATAAAACGTTTTTATAATTAAACTGAAGGAACAGATACGATGTCGTTTAAAGACACGCGGGTAATTAGTTGGCAGCTGACTCGACATCGACGCACACGTGGCCAAAAAGGGCAGGACCACTCCCTAACGTCTATTTCAGGTGGGAATCACGCAAAACACAACAACACCTTGAATACGTGAGTTCCTTTTCCTCTCTGCTCTCTGTTCTCTGCAATTCTTATCCGTGCACACCATTGATCAGCTGCCTTCATTCTCATTTCAGGTATATGGGAATCTGGAGTTGATTTTGGCTGTTCGATTGAGATTTCAATCCTACTGTCAATTATTGTTGATTTTGCTGTTGATTGTTAATTAGTGATTGGGATTGAATATTGTTGTGGTTGGTTGTGTAGCTCAGTTCATTCATTAGTTGTAATTGATTGATTTTTGGAGTTGAGTTGATTAATTGAAGCGGTTAAATTCCTTTTTATTATCTGTTTGAGTTGTGATTTTAGTATTTGGATTATTTGTGTGTTTCAGGTCGCGCGAGATCGGGCAGGAGCAGGGGTGAGCTGGGCCGCGCGAGTTCGGGCAGGAGCAGGGGTGGGCTGGGTTTGCTAGGCTGGGCCGCACGAGTTCGGCCAGATGCAGGGGTGGGCTGGGTTTGGCTGGGCTGGGCCGCGCGAGTTCGGCCAGATGCAGGGGTGGGTCACGCGGGTTCCGCAACTGGGGCAGGCGCGCGACTCGCTCAGTTCGGGCGCGGCAGTGCCGGAGTCGGACGGGCTTGGGTTAGGTCGCGGTGGGATGGGTGTGAAGTATGGCTGCGGGATTCGGCGGTGGTTGTGCGACGCGGTGGTGGGTGGGAGAGTGAGGAAGAGTGGGGGAGAGAAAAGAAGATTGGCAAAATTGAGAAGGAAAGAATGAAATTAGGGCTTTATGCACAAAATTGAGAGAGGGAAAGAATGAAATTAGGGCTTTTGAAATTTACCATTAGTATGTAACTTTTTTTTTTTGGGAATTCAAAATTTATTTGTAAATTATTATTCAGTTTATTTAAATTTAAATTGTTATATTTTCTTACTTTTTAATTCAAAATTATTTGAAATTAAAATTTGTAACGTTAATTGACCAAAATCAAAATTATTGACCATATGGTTATGTACATTGATATTATTCGAAATTAGATGTCTCGATTCTCAAATCGTAACGTTAATTGACCAAAATCAAAATTATTGACCATAAGGTTATGTACATTGAGGTTATTCGAAATCAGACTGATCGATTCTCGACTTAATAAATGTTAATTGACCAAAAATGAAATTATTGACCATAAGGTTATGTACGTTGAGGTTATTCGAATTGATCGATTCTCGATTTTTAACGTTAATTCACCAAAAATCAGATTGATCGATTCTCGATTTTTAAAATTAATTCACCAAAAATGAAATTATTGACCATAGGGTTATGTACATTGAGGTTATTCGAAATCAGATTGATCGATTCTTGGTTTTTTTAACATTAATTGACCAATATCGAAATTATTGACCATAGGGTTAAGTATATTGAGGTTATTCGAAATCAGATTGATCGATTCTCGATTTTTAACGTTAATTCACCAAAAATGACCACTAATCCCTCCGTAAATCAAAGTTTAGGGGAAATTATTTCGAAATTTCGTCAATTGAAGATCCAAACGAGAGACTAACTTGTACAGGACCACTAACCCCTCTGTAAATCAAAGTTTAGGGGAAATTATTTTGAAATTTCGTCAATCGAAGATCTAAACGGGAGACTAACTTGTACAGGACCACTAACCCTTCCGTAAGTCAAAGTTTAGGGGAAATTATTTTGAAATTTCGTCAATCGAAGATCCAAACGGGAGACTAACTGGTACAAGACCACTAACCCCTCCGTAAATCAAAGTTTAGGGGAAATTATTTCGAAATTTCGTCAATCGAAGATCCAAACGGGAGACTAACTTGTACATGACCACTAACCCCTCCGTAAATTATTTTAACGCTAATTTGTAATTTTAATTTAAAAAAAAAATTAGTTAAATTATTAATTATTATGTATATTAACTTTGAAGGAGAAATAATTGTAAAATATCGATTAAATTAGAAATAAAAGAAGTTAAAACCTTAATAAAGTGGGTTAAACCGTTCTTTCGAATAAGGTAAATCAATTTAACTGGAAAGTTATTATTTTATTTTTTCTTTTATTTTAAAGTAGGGAACCATTATTTTAGAAAATAATTTCTGAATTGAAGGAAAGAGGGTATTTTTTAGAGGGAATAAAACGATTTCATGTGACAAAACTAAGTTTGTCACGTAAGATGCAGGTTGTGTGACGAAAACCAACAATGTCGCAAGAAATTTCGGTTTACGTGACGAAATATAAATGTGTCGCATGAAGCCTTTTGTTTACGCGACGATATTAGTTTTGTCACATAAAATACAAACTTGAGCGGCGAAATTGAGTTTTGTCGCTTCAGAGCTTCGCTCATGTGACGAATATTAGTTTTGTCGTATAAAATATAAATTTATGCGACGAAAAGCGAAGTCGTCACATGAGCTGCTATTTTATGTGACGAAGACGCGATCGTCACCACAGAAATATATCTTGGGACGAAAATAAGATTCGTCACAAAAAAATTGTCACATAAAATGCTTTTTTTTGTAGTGATATTTGTGGATGATGTAATTGTTTTATTTGTTTTGATTTGTTGGCATGCAACTATAAAGTCATTTCTTTGTAATTATAAACTCATCTTGTTAATAGAAAATGAAAAGTTGCTACAAGACATATCTTCTCATATGTATGAAAATCGGAGTTCATGATTTTTTCATTTCCAAGAACAACGAGATCGTTGTATAAGTTAGAACCAAACTCAAATCAGATATATGTTCAACACATTCTATATAAAACTATGGCGGAGGATAAAATATTCACCCAACATCTTGGGGCAAGCAAGAACTTGTTCCTTCACCAGAATGAAGGAGTTTTGTTGTTGGCGTCCCATTACTTTAAAATTGGTTGTATTTTTTATGATGATATGAGATTGAGAAAAACACGACAAGTTTCCATTATTGTTTGTTCAATTCCCTTATTTTTAATTAATTTTGAATTCGCTTATGGTTGACCTTCTTTTTGTAATTTTTTTTTAAGATTTGTGCTTTGATGGCTGGATTCTTCCATTCCAACTTGGTTACGAGGGTTTTAATTCCAGTTTGGATGGATTAGCTAAAAATTGTACATTTATCTGACATGTCGATAATGTATGCCATTCTTTGAAATTTTACTTGATCATTGATGTACTTGATTCATAACAGTTAATTTATGAACCTCTTCTTTTTTTATGCATATATATTAATAACATAGAAGAACCGGAGCTTGATTTTGTACTTCATGTTTTCATATGACTTTCATGTACTAGCAAAAATCTTAATCTATTCGGACTTTGATATATTTTACAATTTTCATTTTCACATCACCGATGCATTTTGATCAAGACATCTAACATGGCTGGCAAAACTTTAAAAACATTCAGTTGTCCGGTCAAAAAATAAGAAGAAATCAAGACGACGCATGGATTTATGAAAAACATTGTATATGATTATATGCTTGTGGATGATGTAATTATTTTATTTGTTTTGATTTATTGGGATGCAGTTATAAACACATTTTACTTGTTATATATACATTTCTTTGACATTTATCAACAACAAAAGTTGCAAATTTGGTACCATATGATAGGTTTTCATTGTAACTTTGGTATCAAACCCAAATTTGTTATTGGTCTCAAGTGGTCAGATGAGGTCTAGAGGGTGGAGGGGTGAATAGGCCTCTGAAAATTTTAATCAAATTTTAACTTTAAGACTTTTGCTTAACTGTAAGCAGACTAAGCTGTTACAGAATAGTAAGCTTACAAGGCTGATCGCGAACAAATCTTTGAACAGCTTTGTTGACCACTAGTCTGATAGTTACTTAGCTGATTTTAGTCAAAATCAGTTTTAATACCAGAAAACTTGCAGCGGATGTTTTAAGTGTTTTTCACAAGTATACTTAGTAGCTTGAAAGATTTTATCCCGAATTTTGTAAAACTCCTTTAAATCTTTTTCAAACAGTTTTTATCAAGTGTTTTTATGCAAACTGAAAATATGAAAGTAAAATGCAAGGTAAAAACACAAGGATTTTTATAGTGGTTATATGGATGTTAATATCCTTTAGTCCACTCTTCCAAGTCACACAGATTTTGGGTTATACTAAGAGCACACAGTAATTATTACACTCCACTTACTCCAAAACAACAAATGAATCTGGCCGTAAGCTCGCAATAAGAAATCACTATGAAGACCTATTCTACAGAGTTTTATCACTTCACAAAGATGGATAAACACTCCTCACAACACTCTAACAGTTTTCACTCAGAAAAATGTGTATATCTTTGATCTTCAACTTCTGCTTGAGTCAACAAATGACAAAGCTGATGAGTGAGCTGTTCTTGAACTTTTGAGACTTAGAAAATATTTTGCTTCGAAATCAATCTCTCAGTTGTTGTGTATCTGCTTCTCTTCGTCTCTTCAGCTATTTATAATCACATATTCAAAATGTGTCCGTTGAAGAAAGACACAGTTTGAATTTCTTGGTTTCTAGTCCATAATTTCCACGAACGGCTCTCTACACGGTGACAGTACTGCAAACAGTACTTTCTGTCAGGCCGCATTTAATGCACCTAGCTAATACGAGGTATTTCTTCAATCATTTGCCATTAATAGCCTCGGACTTCAACATTTATTACTCCAGGGGCATTTATTACCGTTGAGACGACTTCTTGATCCTTTCCACTTGGCTGATGAGAGTACAAGTCTGATGGCGAGCAGATCTGATCTCAAACTTGAACAAATCTGATTTGAGTCGGCCGATTCACACCAGTCTGATTTATTCTCTTCAGCAGATCAGTAGTCTTCTGGACCTTGAATATTTGACCCTTCTGATTTGTCTTCATACTTGGTCAAAATTCTTCTAAGGGTTTTAAACTAAGTTTTCCATACTTAGCTGATCTTGATGAGTTTTGTAAATCATCAAAACCTCCCTTAACTATCCTAAATTTAGTACACTCTATCTTCATCTTCATCCAACATTTCTCCCAAAGTTAATCATAATTTAATCCCTATGAAATACATAATGTTCAATTTACCCCCTCATTGTTTAAAAAAGAGCATTTTACCCCTTGAAAATTTATAAAAGTTTCTCATCGCCTCCCTGATATTTTTATAGGCGGCACTTTATCCAATTTTATTATGATAATGTGACATTTTACCCCATGACTTTTATTAATGATTGAAAGTTTTTACAAAGTACAGGTCTTTCAGATGAGATAACTGAAAGGAAAAATAAAGAAAACTGATTACGATGATTGATCTATTTTAATCATCAGCTTCTTCACTTCCTTCTTCAACTTCCACATAATACTCATATGAAGATTCTTCATCATCATCTTCTTCTTCATCGGCAACATCATCTATAACCAGATTAGATTTGGCAGCTTCCATCTTCTGTTTGATTTCTTGTTCTCTTTTTAGCTCTTTTTCTACCTCCTCCATTTTTCTCTTTATCCTCTCTTCGTCCCTGTACTTGGTGAATGGCTCTGATTGTTCTTCAGGAGTATCCTTGGATGTAGCCATTTCTTCATCAGTCTTGGCTTGTTCCTTGGGTTCTTCTTCAGAATCTTTAGTATCAGTTTCCTTGCCACCAACATTTCCATCACTTTCAGCAGAAGCCCTTTCATCTTCCTTAGCAGCATCAGTCTCCTTATTTTCAGCAGCATCATTTTCCTCAGCCTTTTCTTCAAGTGCTTCGTTCTCAGCAGCAACTTGAATAGCTGTCTCTTCCCTTTTATTTTCCCCCTTTTTGCCATCATCAGGGTTAATAGGAGGGTTGAGGGCAACAGGTTGGATCTTGATAGCAGCACATAAGGATTTGATGTTCTGGTTGATTAAGTCATGGCTTGCATTGAGATGATTGAGAGTGGTAGTGATTTGATCAGCTTGATCATTGATGCAGTCAATGTAAAGTTGTAAGGTGGAGATTTCTTCATCAACTCTGGTCGCAGCTTTGTGAACTTCTTCTACCAACAGATGATTCTTTGTTGTCTCCTCCTCAGCTACTTTGATGAATGTATGTGTGAGATAAGCAATGTTGTCTTCATTTCTCTTTAAGGCAGCATGAAGATGATTCATGTCAGCTTTGACATCTTCAATATTTTTGTTCATATCCAAGACACTATGTGTCATCCTTAGAGTATTATCTTCAGGCATGGGGAAGTTGTCAATGGCATCCTTCACCATATTTGCAGTGTCTTTCTGCATTTGCTCCAACTGCAGTATGTACTCTTCCATCCTTTCTTCCATTTCTTTTAAGGAATTTTCCAGCATCATTTGGAAGGCTTCCATCAGTGATGAGTGCATATCAGCTGATGAAGCAAAGGGAGTTGCAGTCTGATCATTTTCGACTTCCTGGTGGACAGGTGCATCTTGCAGAGCAGTCTTCTCCTTAGCTTTCCACTCAATTGCTAAGGGTTCCTTATCAGCTTGCTGATCATTGACTTCTTCAAAAATTTGTTCTGCTATTGTTCCATCTTTATTTACAACAGTCGTCTAACGAATAATCTTGAAAGTGGGCAGACGGCTGGTTGCAGGTGTCACTTTGGGCAACGCTTGATATTCTCGCACTTCTTTACCAAATGTAATCTGCTGGACACTTGGCAAAGTAGGCAGATCACTTGGAGATCCATGTCCGTATCTTGACTTGGCAGCCTAATTCTCCAAGGCAGTCTTGATAGCTATTTGCACAGCCCTTTTTATGGGATCATCCTGCTTCCTTCTCTTGGCTGGCAAAGAGTTAGAGATTATCTTTGCTTCTTCAGTTTCAAAATCTTGTGTATATTTGTGCATGACATCTCTAACGTAGTCTGGATCCAGTGCTTTGATGATCGAAGTAGTCTTCAGCCAATTAAGGACCCACTTCTCCTCATTAGCAAACTCTTCCCAGCTTTGGATCCCCTCAACAGATTTGTTCACCCTGTACTCTCTCCATTTCATGTATCTTTTCTTTTCGTAAGTAAACAGGGATTTAAGCATCAGTTTCTTGTCAAAGTACACCAGTGCTGATTCAAACCTGTTGAAAACAGAAGGGTCAGCATTTACAATGTCAAATGCTCTACTTACCTCAAACTTTTTTTTTTGTTTGAACCATGCCAGCAGGCATTTTCTTCTTGGCATTTAAAGATTCACCAATCTTTATGCCACCAGCTATGTTTGGGCCATGGGTATCCTTCTTACTCAGCTCAATAACAAGAGCTAACTCAGCATCCTCAGCAGCCTTGCGTTCTGCCTCAGACATTTTTCTTCTCTGCTCTTCTTTTTCGATTTCTTTCTTGCTGAGCTCTATGACCCTTTGTTCTTCTTGGTCATCCCTCTTCCTCTGCTCTGCCTCTTCCCTCTTCCTTTTGTCAGCAGCTGACACTTTCTTCCTTTTGATAATAAGCTTTCTATTCCCTTTCTTCTTGTCAGCTAAATGTGCTTCTTGAGTAATGGCAGGTGCAGGGCTAGCAGATGCAAGTGGTGCAACTGCTATGAGATTGATGATCTGCACTTTAGGATCATCATGAGGTTGAGCAATCTCAGCTGTTGGTTCTATTGAAGTAATATGTGGGGCAGTTTGATCATCAGCTTGCTTTTCCTTAGTAGATTCTTCTTCAGTTCCAGCAGGCCTCTCTGCTGATGGAGGACTTTCTCTGACTAAGTCAGACAGTTCAGTAGGAGATTCAATGAAAGTCATCCTCTTCCTGACTGTTTTCCTTGGCCTTCCTTCTGGAACAGGACGGGAGGCTCCTGTGTCTCTCAGTTGGCTTCTCGTCCTACGAGCAACAGTTTCATCAGGATGTCAGCTGAAACTGTCCTCGAAGGTGATGCAGGAGACATATTCCTTATCACTACAGTTGTCTGATTGATAATGTTATCAGCAACTTCCTTTGCATCAGGCTCATTTACTCTGGCTTGAACAGCTGGCTCAGCTGTTTGAGCAGATGCCTTCTTCATTTTCTTAGGAGCCACTTCCTTGGGCTCACCAGCCTTTCTTCTTTTTCTGTGCTTTAGTCTGAGCAGCAGACTGATCTGTTTTAGTGTTTTTCTTCTGCTTCTTGGCAGGAACCTTTTTCTTAGGTCCATCATCCTCTTCTTCTTCTTCCTCTTCAGTTTTTCTTTTCTTTCCTCCCTTCACGGTCTGATAACTAGCCATTGCTTTGGCACTGTGGATTTCCTTCCCATGGGTCATCCCACAACCCAGATTGGAAAACAGGTAACTCAAGGTTATCCTGTGATTTGACTGCTTCTTCTGGTGGAAATTGGCCAAGATGTACCAGATCACCACTGACCAGTTCACTTCAATACCATAATACACAACCACCATTATGCCGTACCTTTTCATGGTGATACTGTCCAAATAGAATGGGCAGTTTTCGATCAGCTTGGACACCATATCAGCCATGCGCTGAAACTCATCCTTCAGCTGTTTCTTTTTCAAGTTCCCAGACATTATCTCTCCGTCCTTGGCACAGATTGCCCAGAACTCATGAACTTTGTCCTCCGCCATGGTGGTAACATCATTTCTTCCTTGATCAGAAAGTCCAAACTGCTCGTGCAACAGAGCAGGAGTGATGACGACTGCTACTCCGCCAACAGTAGCCTTGATTTCTTTTTTCTCAAAATCAACAGCTTTCTTAGTATTATAATATTCCATCACCTGGTCCTTCCAGACCATCTCAGCATGTGATTACATGAAATTAACCAGTGTCACCGCTTTGAACTTTTCTAAGATCTCCTTCATGACGGGCGTGCCAGATTGATGATAGGCATCATAGACAAGGTACATGCCTTCAGCCTTAGCTTCTTGTTGGGGAGTGATGGTTGATTCTGTGAAGTGCTAGTGAAAAACAGAGAATTTGCAGAAATTGAAAGCAGATTATTCTCACAAATGCGTTTGAATGTATCTGGGTGCGTAAAGAGTCACAAGTCTGATCAGATCTGGATTTATAGAGTTAGGGTATTTCGATTTCCGTGATACGCTCTAACCGTTAGATCCGTTTCTCTCAGTTCTGATCGTGGGGCGACATTTACGCGATTTGAATTTCAAAGCGCATAAGTGATGGGCGGGAATATAAACCGCCTCGGTTTTACTTGTAAAAGCGTGTTTTATATAAAATGTTTTTAAACAGAAAGCTTTTACATAGCTGATCAGACGAGTAAATTTAAATACTTATATCAGACGAGTAAATTTAAATACTTATTGATGGGACTACTGTCCTGATGACAAATTGTTATCAGTGAAAGCCAATAACTGATAACCTTCCTCGGATGTTTGTCAATCCAGCTAGGTGAATAATCTTTTAATCTTCAAGACTTTACTCTTCTGATGAAAACATAACTTCAACTAACTTTCATCAACAAATTTCATCTCTTAATCAGAAGTACCGCTAGTCTTACACGTTCCCCCTGACTTTAAGAATCCATAAGTTAACTAGTCTGTTGAGAGTTAACCTTTGAAGATAATAAGATGAGTAAGCTGATGAACTTCAGTCTTCTGTTGAGTTCCCCCTCAGCTTATGCATCCAAATCTAGTAAACCTAGTTCAGCTCTTAAAGTTGAAAACCTTGTCTCACTTAGAGGTTTTGTGAAGATGTCAGCGATCTGATTTTCAGTATAAACATATTCTATCATGACATTTCCTTTCTCCACATGATCTCTAATGAAGTGATGTTTGATCTCTATATGTTTTGTCCTTGAATGACTTGTAGTATTTTGAGTAAGAGAGATTGCACTTGTATTGTCACAGTAGATAGGTATTTCACTGATTTTAATGTTATAATCTTCTAGTTGATGCTTCAACCATAATATCTGTGCACAGCAAGCTCCAGCAGCTATGTATTCAGCTTCAGCTGTAGATATGGATACTGAAGTCTGTTTCTTACTCATCCAAGAGATCAGGCGAATACTTAAAAATTGACAGGCACCTGTTGTGCTTTTCCTATCAATTTTGCAGCCAGCAAGGTCAGAATCTGAATAGCCAATAAGTTCAAATCCAAATTGTCTAGGGTACCACAATCCCATTTCTTCATTGCCTTTAAGATATTTAAGTATTCTTTTTGCAGCTAAGAGATGAGATTCCTTAGGATTTGATTAATATCTCGCACAAACCCCAACAGAGTACATAATATCAGGTCTGCTAGCTATTAAGTATAACAGTGACCCAATAATTCCTCTGTACTTGGTTATGTCCACTGATTTGCCATCTTCATCTTTATCCAAACGAATACTAGTAGACATTGGAACATTAGCAGTAGAGCTAGTTTCCATACCAAATTTCTTGAACAGATCCTTTGTGTATTTTGCTTGGTTGATGAATATTCCATCAGACAACTGTCTTACTTGCAATCCAAGAAAATAGTTAAGTTCTCCCATCATGCTCATTTCAAACTTGTTCTGCATCAGCTTTGAGAACTTATCACACATCTGTTGATTTGTTAAACCAAAAATAATGTCATCCACAAATATTTGCACAAGCAATATATGATTTTCCCATTCAATAGTGAACAAGGTCTTATCTACCTTACCTTTGCGAAATCCTTTAATTAAAAGAAAATCAGATAGGGTATCATACCATGCTCTTGGAGTCTGTTTCAGTCCATATAGTGCTTTCTTCAGACGATACACCTTGTCTCCTTCATTATAAGCTTAAAATCCAGGTGGTTGTTCAACATACACTTCTTCTTGCAATTCTCCATTGAGAAAAGCTGATTTCACGTCCATTTGATAGACTGTGAAATTCTTGTGAGCAGCATAGGCAAGAAAGAGTCTGGTTGCCTCTAGTCTTGCTACTGGTGCAAAAGTTTCATCAAAGTCAATACCTTCTTCTTGGCAATAACCCTTGGCAACTAATCTTGCTTTATTTCTGGTGACAACACAATCTTCATTCATTTTATTCCCGAATACCCATTTAGTGCCAATTACCCTTTGATGACTTGGTTTAGGAACTAAGTACCAGACTTTATTCCTTTCAAATTGGTCAGCTCTTCTTGCATAGCTTCAATCCAGTTTGGATCATTAAGAGCTTCTTCAATCTGTTTAGGCTCTATTCGAGATAGGAAGCTGACGAATATTGCATCACTTGCAGCAGCTCTCCTTGTCTTTACTCTATCCAAAGGATCTCCAATCACCAGCTCTGGTGGGTGATTTTTGAGCAATCTAAGATCAGGTTGCAGATCAGAATGATGTCCTCTGTTTTGATCTTGCAACACTACTGTTGGAGTTCCAGTAGTAGTCTGTTGAACAGCAGTTGTCCGTTGAACAGTCTCTGGTCTGTCAGCTATTTGCAACTCCTCTGTTAGACAATCAGCATTGTGATTTTGAACAGCACTTGAGTTAGCAGTTGAGTTGAGATCAGGTAGTATGATGGGTATATACTATTCATTTCTTTCAACACTCAATTTCTGAAAATCAGTAGACAGATTTTGATCAGTACTTTGACTCTTTTCAGAAGATTGATTAGGTTCATCAAATACTACACGAATGGATTCTTCTACAAGTAAAGTTATTTTGTTAAAGACTCTATAAGCTTTACTAACAGTAGAATATCCTACAAATACTGCTTCATCAGCCTTTTCTGCAAAAGCAGTAAAGTGATTTTTCCCAATATTTAAAATAAAGCATTTACAAATAAAAATTCTAAAGTAATGAATGTTTGGCTTCCTGTTGTTCCAAACTTCATACGGAGTCTTGTTTTGGTGTTTGTTGATCATGCATCTGTTTTAGGTGAAGCATGCTGTATTTGTTGCTTCTGCCCAAAATCTTTGAGGCAGCTTTGCTTCAGCTATCATAGTTCTGGTAGCTTCTTTCAGATTTCTGTTTCTCCTTTCAGCAACTCCGTTCTATTGAGGGGTTCTGGCAGCAGAGTACTCATGGCTGATTTCTCTGGTATTATAATACTCTTCAACAGTAGAGTTTGTAAATTCAATCCCTCTATCTGATCTGATCTTCAATATCTTCATACTCTTTTTATTCTGGATCAGTTCCATTACATTTGTAAGATGCTCCTTGGTTTCACTTTTCTTCTTCATGAAAATCACCCAAGTGTATCTTGAATAGTCATCCACAACAGCTAGGCAATATTTCTTTCCACCATTGCTGATTGGATCAATAGGTCCAAATAAGTCCATATGTAGCAGCTCCAATATTCTTCCAGAAGATTGGTGCTTCTTGCTTTTGAATGATGACTTGATTTGTTTACCCTTCTGACATGCGTCACAGAGCTTATCTTTGCTCATGATTGTTTTTGGAATTCCTTCTACCAGATCTTTCTTGATGTGTCTGTTTATGGTCTTGAAATTCACATTATTCATCCTTTTGTGCCACAGCCAACTGACTTCACTTGGTGTTGATGCCACCAAACAAACACTTGAACTCTGGTCAACAAAACTCCAGTCCACTGTTTAGATATTCCCTTGTCATCTTCTAGATAAAATTACCTTCTTTGTACCGATCTGTTCAATGTAGCACTTATCTGTTGAGAAGATGACTGAATATCCTTTGTCACAAAATTGACTTATGCTCAGCAAATTGTATTTGAGGCCTTTAACATAAGAGACGTCAGATATCTCAATGTTGCCTTTGATCAGCTTTCCATTTGCTACAATCTTGCCTTCCTTGGTGTCTCCAAAAGTCACATTTGTACCATCCACAGCAACATCATCAGTCAGCTCATGTATGTTTCCACACATGTGTCTTGAACAGCCGCTGTCCAAGTACCAAATATTCTCTACTTTACTCCTACTCCTAATCCTAACCTACAAAATAAAATAAAAATTGTTTTAGGTACCCTTATTGAGAGGGTCTTGAAGGATTAGTTTCACCCTTGACAACCCAAGATGTTGAAGTCTTAAGCTTCTAATTTTTGGCAGGAGCATGAACAGTTTCATCTTCATCACGTTTATCAGATTTTCTATGTTGTTGATAATCATCATGATAAGGATAATGTTCATAAGCAGAATAAGATGCATGATAAGCATGATATGCATGCATTGGATGAGCAGGATATAGTGCATAGTAAGTTGAAAATTGAGGTGCATGACACCGAGGAGGATATGCAGCAGGTTGCACATAATAGACTCATTTCCATACCAAGCATTTTAATTTTTCATGTTTTTATGCTTCTTTGGTTTACTAGATGCTTGCTCATTAACAGACGACTTAGTTTTATAACTAGTCTGATTGGTTTTGTCCTTATCAGAAGACTTCCTAGGACTCTTCTGTTTAGACTTACCAGTCTGTTTTCCTACACTAGGCTCTTTGCTCTTTTTAGCCTTAAGAGTTTTCGTCTTCTTTAACACTTTCTCAGGTGAAGCAGGTTTAGTAGTCTGAACATTCAAGATGACCTTACTATTGTCAGCTGATACAAATTTTTCAGTATGGTTCAATTCTAACTTATCCTGATCTAAAGGTGTCTTCTGTTTACTAGACATGTGAGTTGATGCAACAGATGACTTTTCATGATACTCAATTATCTTTTCAAGTTCAATGATTTTTCCTTTATGAACTTCACATTCAGCTTTCAGAGATTCATTCTCTTGCTCAAGCAGTTTGTATTCATCTGATTCTTTTGGCTTTTCAGCTTTGAGTTTCAGTGAACTGTTTTGCTCTCTTAGCAATAGCATCTATTCCTTAAACTTTGTAAATACTTCAGCAATACCAGTATTGTTAAGCATCATTTGTTCAAATGAATTAAATAATTCATTATCAAGAGGAGTTACCTCATCATCCTCAGAGTTATCAGATTTCTGGGCCATCAGGCAGAGAAGTGCAGGACTCTTCATCAGAAGTGTCTGAATCCGAATCTGATGAGTAGATAGCAGCTAGCTTCTCAGCTTCTGCTAACAACACCTTGCCTTTCCGATGCTTTCTTTTCTTTCTGATTCTCTTTTCCTCTTCTGTGTACTTCTCAGCTTTAGGATATGGGCAGTCTCTGATGAAATGACCAAATTTCTTGCAATTATAACACATTATTTTGGATTTATAAGAATCCTTATCTTGAGAAGAAGAAGTAGGGTTAGAAGTAGAAGCATTGTTATATTTGTTCTTCATTTTTCTTTTGTAGAACTTTTTGAAGTTGTTTATCAGCAATGCAACGTCTCCAGCAGTGTACACCTTTTTGTTGAGTATTGTGGCTTCATCAGATGAGTCCACATCTTTGCTTTTGTAGGCTGGTCTTCTAGGATTTTCAGCAGCAACCAGTGCAGCGGTGGGACTTGAAGTTGAGGTTTCTTCAACACCCATTCTTGGCAGTTTATACTCGTATGCCTTGAGTATTGAGAACAGCTCGGTGAGTGAGATCTTTCCCAAATCTCTTGACTCTTCCATGAATGTTACCTTCATGTTGAACTTCGGAAGTAGAGCCTTCAACACTCTAACAGTTATCTCCTTGTCTGTGAATGTTTTTCCAAGTTTTAGAACTTCATTCAGTGTCCTTGTAAACCTTGTATCCATCTGATCAATGGTTTCCGCAGACTTCATCTTGAAGTTGTCCAACTTTTCCAGAGCAACACTCAGCTGAGGCTCTTTGATAGCGTCGTTTCCTTCGCTCATATCACGGACCTTATCCCACATTTCTTTGGCAGTCTTGCAGTGCTTGACTTTGTCAAATCTATCATTGTCAAGGGCCTTGGTCATGATAAAACGGCCAACTTTGTCCAGATTAAACAGCTTTATTTCTTCGGCTGTCATTTCGTGTAAATCTTTTTCCACCACTATATCGACTTCATCTACCTTGATAGTCTTGGTGAATTTAAATGGACCTTTGATGATACATATGTACATGTTATCATTGTAGGCAGCTAAAAAGATCTCCATTCTGATCTTCCAGTCTTCGAAGCTCATTCCAGCTATGTGGGGAACACGGCTGATACAATCAATTTTTCAAAAATATGCTCTTTTGAAAAAGTTTGAAAACCTTTGAAAAACACTAGGATCAAGCTCGTTGATCAGGCAGATGATTCTATTGAACCACCCGCTCTGATACCACTTGTTGGTCCCAAGTGGTCAGATGAGGTCTAGAGGGGAGGGGGGTGATAGACCTCTGAAAATTTTAATCAAATTTTAACTTTAAAACTTTTGCTTAACTATAAGCAGACTAAGCTGTTACAGAATAGTAAGCTTACAAGGCTGATCGCGAACAAGTCTTTGAACAACTTTGTTGACCACTAGTCTGATAGTTACTTAAATCAGTTTTAATACCAGAAAACTTGCAGCGGATGTTTTAAGTGTTTTTCACAAGTATACTTAGTAGCTTGAAAGATTTTATCCCCAGTTTTGTAAAACTCCTTTAAATCTTTTTCAAACAGTTTTTATCAAGTGCTTTTATGCAAACTGAAAATATGCAAGTAAAATGCAAGGTAAAAACACAAGGATTTTTAGAGTGGTTATACGGATGTAAATATCCTTTAGTCCACTCTTCCAAGTCACACAGATCTTGGGTTATACTAAGAACACACAGTAATTAGTACACTCCACTTACGCCAAAACAACAAATGAATCTGGTCGTAAGCTCGCAATAGGAAATCACTAAGAAGACCTATTCTATAGAGTTTTATCACTTCACAAAGATGGATAAACACTCCTCACAACACTAACAGTTTTCACTCAGAAAAATGTGTATATCTTTGATCTTCAATTTCTGCTTGAGTCAACAAATGACAAAGCTGATGAGTGAGCTGTTGTTGAGCTTTTGAGACTTAGAAAATATTTTGCTTCGAAATCAATCTCTCAGTTGTTGTGTATCTGCTTCTCTTCGTCTCTTCAGCTATTTATAGTCACAGATTCAAAATTTGCCCGTTGAAGAAAGACACAGTTTGAATTTCTTGGTTTCTGGTCCTTAATTTCCGCGAACGACTCTCTGCACGGTGACAGTACTGCAAACAGTACTTTCTGTCAGGCAGCATTTAATGCACCTAACTAATACGAGGTATTTCTTCAATCATTTTCCATTAATAGCCTCGGACTTCAGCATTTATTACTCCAGGGGCATTTATTACCGTTGGGACGACTTCTTGATCCTTTCCACTTGGCTGATGAGAGTACAAGTCTAATGGCGAGCAGATCTGATCTCAAACTTGAACAAATCTGATTTGAGTCGGCCGATTCACACCAGTCTGATTTCTTCTCTTCAGCAGATCAGTAGTCTTCTGGACCTTGAATATTTGACCCTTCTGATTTGTCTTCATACTTGGTCAAAATTCTTCTAAGGGTTTTAAACTAAGTTTTCCATACTTAGCTGATCTTGATGAGTTTTGTAAATCATCAAAACCTCCCGTAACTATCCTAAATTTAGTACACTCTATCTTCATCTTCATCCAACATTTCTCCCAAAGTTAATCATAATTTAATCCCTATGAAATACATAATGTTCAATTTACCCCCTTATTGTTTAAAAAAAAGCATTTTACCCCTTGAAATTTTATAAAAGTTTCTCATCGCCTCCCTGATAATTTTATAGGCGGCACTTTATCCAATTTTATTATAATAATGTGACATTTTACCCATTGTGTTATGATAAATGTGGCAATTTATACCCCTATGTTACAAAATAGTTTGCATGCCTACTCTTAATTTCGGCAAGTAAGTTACAATCTCCGACTGAAGGAGGTAAATTGCTTTATTAAAAAATTTACAGGGGTAAATTGAATATTATGCATTTTGTAGGGGGTAAATTGCATTTAATTTTGTAGAAAAATTGAATTTGGTGCAATAAAAACTTAATCTATAGTATCAAATTTGCATTTTCATATCTAATAATACCAAAAGTGCAAATTATCTATCCTATGATACAAGAAAAACAATTTTCACATTAGTGTCTTTCGCTCTAAGCATTGAAGTTTGGATTGACACCTTGCTCCGACCCTGATCAAATAAGGCATTACTCTGAGTAAATAAGAATAGAGAAAAAAAAATATACATAATAAGCGTAATGGCTCAAAATAATAGAACATAAATAAATTACTCCAATTGATGTAATCATATCAAAAGTTGAAAGTAAAGTTTAATTTCGGAACAATATTCTCTTTTTTCTTTCTAATTTAGTTGTTGACTACCATTTGACAGAAGAAAAGTGTCACACTAATCACACTAATCTTCCTAAATTTTCATAAAATTTAACTATTGCAATAAATTCATAGTAGAATAGGATGTTAGAATTACAAAATCAATTAGAGATTTGATGAATATATTTGACAAAGTGGTCGCACTCTAAGCCGAGAATGCAATTAATGATTTATTGCCTTATGTAGTAAATTACAACGTGTTAAGTGAATACAACTATTTTACAAAATCACGGGAAGAATTTTACATATTTTGGCAAATTACACCTATCTTTGCTTTAATGATTATAGCAAGTTAATAAAATAAGAAGAAGATTATACATATTTTGGAAAGTAGATTAATTCCACCTTCTATCTTACTAGCGTTATGTTTTTTTATGGAGAAAAAAGGAAAGGGAAATTTCACTATGCCCCTTAAGCCTTAAATGTTATTTCATTTAATCTCCTAATCTTTGCGAGTTTTCACTTAACTCCCTCGATTATTAAGTATATCTCAGGAAGCCCCTTTAAGATATAAAAACCTAGAGTCTAACAGAATATTCCATCGAGCTTTAATGATGTGGCGTTGAAATTTTTCCATTTTGTCACTCAATATTTAAACAATTTTCCACTTTGTCATCGAACTTTCGAACGTTTTCACACTTTGACATCCAACCTTTGAACAAATTCTGCCGACGAACATCCAAATATAGTAATCTGGGACATTTTTATAGCTGACAGGTAAAGTGAAAACTTACAAAATTTAGGGGGTAAAGTAGAAAAAGTTCAAAAATAGGGAGGCAAAGTGGAATTTTCGCCCCTAAAAAAGGTATATAACATGTCACATGTATGGTCATTTACATTGAAAAGAAAAAATAAAATTATTATATTTAACAGTATAGAAAGACATGTCTCGGCCGTCACTAATTCCCTATCCACCTTGTGTTCAAGTTTGCAACTATCATGGTGAACTCTCTCTCTCTACAGTCACTTATTTGCATTTTGTATCTATATTTTTAATTATGTATGTAAATGAATTCTATTATCGAGGTCCTTTACCTAAAATCCAGCAAAGTCGAGTCACTAACATGGCTGATGTGTGTAACAAAAAATTAAGAGGGAGTTCTTTCATTCAGTCCAAAAAAAATTTTTCCCGAAAGATTTAAACCCTTTCGAGATCGGTTGGACACATTAATATGGGTACGTCTCTTAACAATGATTCGAACTTGAGTCCACTACTTTGGAGAATGGCAAAGCAAATATGATAGGAGAAACGAAAACGCCCCAAATTAAAAGTTATCATATGTTCTTTTTTCATTTTGATTTGAAATTCTTTAATCGGGCTGTCTTTAATGTTGGGAAAGAGAAAAAAAAGATTTTGTCATAGAAATTAATAAGATAAACTTGCTAAAATCAATCGATCTTAGAGAAAAATGCAAGATACTCCCTTGTGTTATGTTAAACCTGCGGGAAATTACCTTGTGAAATTTTTGTTGCACCAGACTTTCTTGTACTTTCAAGAACCCTGGAAGAAACACCTAATTTAAAAATAATTCAAGTTGGTCCCTATTTTCTTGAAATATGTCGATCCAAAATAACCTATTTTTTACAAACTGGGTATTTTTTTCAGGATTTTTGAAATTACAAGGAAGTTTGGCGCAATAAAAATTTTACTCGGTAGTTTTTTTACAAATTTTGCATAATACAAGGGAGTGTTTTCCATTTACCCTTCAATCTTATGGATTATTTATGCACAAACTTGATACACAAATTTTTTTTTTTTTTTTGGGTAAAATGCAAAAGAATATTTATTTTGGGGAGCTAAATATTACAATGAATAATATGATTGATTGTTTGCTCATCATGTGACTTTTTTCCATCGAAAATTTTATGGAAGGGTTAAGTGTAACGAATTTAACAATTTCATGAGTATTCTTATTTTATATCAAGACTATGTGGTTAAGTGTAAAAATTAAGAACTTTTGAGGGGTTAAGTGTCATTTGTCCTTCTTTCTATTCCCTTTTTTATAGTTCGTTTTTAATATGAAATTAAGATATATATATATATATATATATATATATATATATATATATATATATATATATATATATATATATATATAAATTGCAGGGTTCAAAACTGTGTGGCCTGACCTAGTTGGGCTTGATGGCCCACAATGCAAGGCTACAATAGAGCGAGACAATCCATATGTTACTGTCGTAATTGTAAGCCAGCATTCGTTCGTAGACCGTAGCTCCTGCTGCAACCGTGTGTATCTTTTCCTTGACGATAATAGTAAACTTTGTTTGTTCCCCCCAAGAATTGGGTAGACAGGGCCCAAATTAAATAATTATCATAAGTTACCTAAGTTTTCAAAAAAATTATAAATAATGAGTTGTGTATAACTCAACACCACATTTTAATAAATTCTTAATTGCATGGATTACATTGTTAAATTATGTTTCTTTTATTTTTCTTTTTGATGCAAAATATTTCTCAATATTTATTAGAGTATGGATTATTATGCTTCATTGAAATCTTTGTTGGAAGAGGTTCTCGTATAATATGTTCGACGCGTCTCGCTTGGGATTAAACCGAAAAAAAAATAACATAAATAAAACTTAACAAATAATAAAAATGGATATTTTATCATATGATACATGAATTACTACTTTCTTATATAGTGCTTACTCAATTCAATTCAGAAATCAGCCACAATCTGAGTTGACATAAACTAAATAACCATAAGAAGTTGGACATTTTCACGGTATACCATTAGAAAATTTCAAAGATCTACTATTTACGACAACATGATAATAAAAAACATAGAAGAGTAGTCAATCATGCATAAAATATGTGCCGATATATTACCATTCTAAGAAAGTGAGTGCTTCCAAATCCAATTAAATTGAGTTAGCACTCGAATTATCCCAATCATCCAACATTCAACCAAAATATGCATATAAATTTTCAAAAGTACTCATTAGAAGATATGAGTAAGTCAAATAGCTTATTTTCTCTCTAGTAGGGTTTCTTGTACTTGGTTGAAGAAAACTGATTGTCCAAGAACTCTACCCTAGTGTGTTTTGAAGAAAAAAAATTCTTGATTGAAGTATTTTTTGAAAATTTTTGGCAATTTGCATCCTAAAAGTATAGATTTTGACACTTTGCACTCTGAAATATAAAATATTGGCAGTTTGCAACAAAAAAATATAATTTCTAACATTTTCAACCCCGACAATAAGATTGTTGGATAAGGATGAAGATGAAGGCACTGAAGACAAAATTAGAAGGGAGGTTTTGATGCATTCCAAAACTTCAAAATCTGCTAAGTATGGAGTAACTTAGCTGATGATCCCTTTAGAAGGAATTTTGACCAAGTATAGAAGACATCAGAAGAGTCAAAATTTCAAGGTCCAAGACTTCTGATCTGCTGAAGGAAAGTTATCAGACTGATGAAGATCAGCCGACTCAAATCAGATTTGTTCAAGTTTGAGATCAGCTTAGTTCGCCATCAGACTTGCACTTTCGTCAGCCAAGTGGAAAGGATCATAAAGTCTTCCCAACGGTAATAAATGCCCCTGGAAGTAATAAATGCTGAAGTACGAGGATATTAAAGATAAATGATTGAAGAAATGCTTCGCATCAGCTGGGTGCATTTAATGCTGCCTGCAGAATAGTACTGTTGACAGTACGGACAGACTGCAAAAGAGCCGTTCGCGGAAATTAAGGACCAGTACTCGAGGAATTTGAATCTTGTCTCTCTTCAACGGACATTTTTCAAACCTCAAGTATAAATAGCTGAAAGAGACGAAGAGAAGATATACAACACAATCTCTGAGAGAATTTTCGAAGCAGAACTCTTTAAGTCTCAAGAACAGCTCACTCATCAGCTTAGTCATTTGTTGACGAAAAGCGAAGTTGAAGAACAAAGCTAAATACATCTTCTGAGTGAATTTGTAAAACAGAGTGTTGTGAGAAGTAGATATCCATCTTAGTGAGTGATATTACTTCAGAGAGTAGGATTTCTTTGTGATTTCTTACTGCGCACTTACGGCCTATTCATTTGTTGATTGGCGTAAGCAGAGTGTACTGGTTACTTTGTGTTTCTAGTATAACCCAAGATCTTTGTGACTTGGACGAGTGGATTAAAGGATATTTACATCCATATAACCACTATAAAAATTACTTGTGTTTTTATTTGCATTTTTACTTGCATATTTCAAGATTGCATAAAACACTTCACTTAACTATTTGAAAAGGATTTAAAAGGAGTTTATAAAACTGGGGAACCATTTTACAAACTACTAAGGATACTTGTGAAAAACACTTTGAAAAATCCGCTGCAAGTACTCTAAGTATTAAAACTGATTTTAACAAAATCAGCTAAGTAATTATCAGACAAGTGGTCATCAAACCTATTCAAAGATTTGTTCGCGAACAGACTTGTAACTTATTACTCTGATCAGCTTAGTCTGCTCACTGTTAGAGAAAAGTTTTAAAGTTAAAATTGGAAGAAAATTTTAATGAGGTTTATTCACCCCCCCCCCCCCTCTAAACCTCATCTGACCACTTGGGAAAGACTTTTTGAAAAATGGACTGTATCAGCCATGTTCCCCACATTGCTGGTATGTCATTCAAAGACTGGAAAATCAGAATGGAGATTTTCCTAGCTGCTTATAATGATAACATGTACACATGTATCATCAAGGGTCCATTCAAATTCACCAAGACTATCATAGTTGATGAAGCTGAACTAGTGGTGGAAAAAGATTTGACAGAGATGACAGCCGAAGAAATAAAGCTGTTCAATCTGGACGAAGTTGGGCGTTTCATCATGACTAAAGCCCTGGACAATGATCGGTTTGATAAAGTCAAACATTGCAAAACTGCAAAGGAAATGTGGGACAAGGTCAGAGATATGAGCGAAGGAAACGACGCCATCAAAGAGCATCAGCTAAGTATTGCTCTTGAAAAGTTGGACAACTTCAAAATGAAGTCTGGAGAGACCATTGATCAGATGGATACCAGGTTCACCAGAACTTTGAATGAAGTTCTAAAGCTGGGAAAGACCTTCACTGACAAGGAGATCACCGTCAGAGTACTGAAGGCCCTGCCTCCTAAGTTCAACATGAAGGTGACAGCCATGGAAGATTCAAGAGATCTGGGGAAGATTTCTCTTACAGAGCTGTTCTCCGTACTCAAGGCGTATGAGTATAAACTGCCAAGAATGGGTGTTGAAGAAACCTCAACTTCAAGTCCCACAGCTGTACTAGTTGCTGCTGAAAATCCAAGAAGGCCAGCTCACAAAAGCAAAGATGTGGACTCATCTGATGAAGCCACACTACTCAACAAAAAGGAGTACACTACTGGAGACGTTGCATTGCTGATGAACAACTTCAAAAAGTTCTACAGACGAAAAATGAAGAACAAATATAACAATGCTTCTACTTCTAACCCTACTTCTTCTTCTCAGGATAAGGATTCTTATAAATCCAAAATGATGTGCTATAATTGCAGGAAACTGGGTCATTTCATCAGAGACTACCCATATCTTAAAGCTGAGAAGTACACGGAAGAAGAAAAGAGAATCAGAAAAGAAAGAAAGCATTAGAAAGGAAAAGCGATGGTAGCAGAAGCGGAAAAGCCAGCTGCTGTCTACTTATCTGATTCAGATTCAGACACTTCTGATGAAGAGTCTTCTGATGAAGAGAGTCCTGCTCTTCTCTGCCTGATGGCTAAGGAATCTGATAACTCTGAGGATGATGAGGTAACCCCTCTTGAAAATGAACTATTTAGTTCATTTGAACAAATGATGCTTAACAATACTACTATTGCTGAAGCATTTAAAAAGCTTAAGGAAGAGATGATATTGCTAAAAGAGCAAAATAATTCACTAAAACTCTCAGCTGAAAAGCCAAGAGAATCAGATGAATACAAACTGCTTGAGCAAGAGAATGAATCTCTGAAAGCTGAATGTGAAGTTTTAAAGGGTAAAATCAGTGAGCTTGAGAAAGTCATTGAGTCTCATGAGAAGTCATCTGTTGCATCCACTCACATGTCTAGTAAAAAGAAGACACCTTTAGATCAGGACAAGTTAGAACTGAATCATACTGAAAAATTGATATCAGCTGACAATAGTAAGGTCATATTGTATGTTCAGACCACTAAACCTGCTTCACCTGAGAAAGTATTAAAGGAGACAAAATCTCCTAAGGCTAAAAAGAGCAAAGAGCCTAGTGTAGGAAAACAGACTAGTAAGCCTAAACAGAAGAGTCCTAGGAAGTCCTCTGACAAGGCTAAAACTAATCAGACTAGTGATAAAACTAAGTCGTCTGTTAATGAGCAAGCAACCAGTAAGCCAAAGAAGCATAAGAATAAGAAAAATCAAAATGTTTGGTATGGAAATGAGTCTTATTATGTGCAACCTGCTGCATATCATCATATGTATCATGCACCTCAATTTCCAACTTACTATGCACCATATCCTGCTCATCCAATGCATGCATATCCTCATTATCATGCATCTTACTCTGCATTTGAACATTATTCTTGTCATGCTGATCATCAACAATATGACAAATCTGATGAATGTGGTAAAGGCAAAGCTGTTCATACTCCTGTTGAAACTCAGAAACATAAGAAGCCTAAGACTTCATCATCTTGGGTTGTCAAAGGTGGAACTAATCCTTCAGGACCCTCTCAATAAGGGTACCTAAAACAATTTCATTTTGTTTTGTAGATTAGGATTAGGAGTAGGAGTAAAGTAGAGAAAATTTGGTACTTGGACAGTGGCTGTTCAAGACACATGTGTGGAAACATACATGAGCTGACTGATGCAGCTGTTGTGGATGGTCCAAAAGTAACTTTTGGAGATAGTAAAGAAGGCAAGATTGTAGCAAAAGGAAGCTTAATCAAGGGAAACATAGAGATATCTGACGTCTCATATGTTAAAAGCCTCAAATATAATCTGCTGAGCACAAGTCAATTTTGTGACAAAGGATATTCAGTCATCTTCTCAACAGATAAGTGCTATGTTGAACAGATTGGTACAAAGAATGTAATTTTATCTGGAAGACGACAAGGAAATATCTACATAGTCGACTGGAATTCTGATGACAAGAATTCGAGCATTTGTTTGGTGGCATCAACACCAAGTGAAGTTAGTTGGCTGTGGCACAAAAGGATGAATCATTTAAACTTCAAGACCATCAACAGATTGATAAATAATTATTTGGTAGAAGGGATTCCAAAAACAGTCATGAGCAAAGATAAGCTTTGTGACGCCTGTCAGAAGGGTAAACAAATCAAGTCATCGTTCAAAAGCAAGAAGCATCAATCTTCTGGAAGAATATTGGAGCTGCTACACATGGACTTATTTGGACCCATTGATCCTGTCAGCAATGGTGGAAAGAAATACTGCCTAGCTGTTGTGGATGACTATTCAAGATATACTTGGGTGATATTCATGAAGAAGAAAAGTGAAACCAAGGAACATCTTACTAATCTGATGGAGCTGATCCAGAATGAGAAAAGCATAAAGATATTAAAGATCAGATCAGATAGAGGGACAGAGTTCACAAACTCTACTGTTGAAGAGTATTGTAATATCAAAGGAATACATCATGAGTATTCAGCTGCTAGAACCCCTCAACAGAATGGTGTTGCTGAAAGGAGAAACAGAACACTGAAGGAAGCTGTCAGAACCATGATAGCTGAAGTTAAACTGCCTCAAAGATTTTGGGCAGAAGCAACAAA
The DNA here is from genome assembly GCA_003313485.2 of Penstemon barbatus. NCBI lineage: Eukaryota > Viridiplantae > Streptophyta > Magnoliopsida > Lamiales > Plantaginaceae > Penstemon > Penstemon barbatus. The sequence goes on from CM064881.1 coordinate 28,471,364, forward strand.
CACAGCATGTTTTACCCAAAACAGATGCATGTTCAACAAGCACCAAAACAAGACTCCATATGAAGTTTGGAACAACAGGAAGCCAAACATTCATTACTTTAAGATATTTGGTTGTAAATGCTATGTTTTAAATAATGGTAAAAATTACCTTACTGCATTTGCCGAAAAGGCTGATGAAGCTGTCTTTGTAGGATACTCTACTGTTAGTCAAGCTTACAGAGTCTTTAATAAAATAACATTACTAATAGAAGAATCCATTCATGTAGTATTTGATGAACCAAGTCAATCTTCTGAAAAGAATCAAAGTGTTAATCAAGATCTGTCTACTGATTTACAGAAGTTGAATGTTGGAAGGAATGAAGAATATGTTCCCATCATACTACCTGATCTCAACCCAGCTGATAACTCAAGTGCTGTTCAAAATCACAGTGCTGATTGTCTAACAGACGAGTTGCAAACAGCTGATAGACCAGAGACTGTTCAACAGACAACAAATGTTCAACAGACTACTACTGGATCTCCAACAGTAGTGTTGCAAGATCAAAACAAAGGACAACATTATGATTTGCAACCTGATCTTAGATGGCTCAAGAATCACCCACCAGAATTGGTGATTGGTGATCCTTTGGATAAAGTGAAGACAAGGAAAGCTGCTGCAAGTGATGCAATGTTTGTCAGCTTCCTATCTCAAATTGAGCCCAAACAGATTGAAGAAGCTCTTAGTGATTCCAACTGGATTGAAGCTATGCAAGAAGAGCTAAATCAATTTGAAAGAAATGAAGTCTGGTACTTAGTTCCTAGACCAAGTCATCAAAGAGTCATTGGTACTAAATGGGTATTCAGAAATAAGATGAATGAAGATGGTGAAGTCACCAGAAATAAAGCAAGATTAATGGCCAAGGGTTACTGCCAAGAAGAAGGCATTGAGTTTGATGAAACGTTTGCACCAGTAGCAAGATTAGAGGCAATCAGACTCTTTCTTGCCTATGCTGCTCACAAGAATTTCACAGTCTATCAAATGGATGTGAAATCAGCTTTCTCAATGGAGAATTGCAAGAAGAAGTTTACGTTGAACAACCACCTGGATTTGAAGTTTATCAAGAAGGAGACAATGTGTATCGTCTGAAGAAAGCCCTATATGGACTAAAACAGGCTCCAAGAGCATGGTATGATACTTTATCTGACTTTCTTTTAATTAAAGGATTTCGCAAAGGTAAAGTTGACAAGACCCTGTTCACTATTGAATGGGAAGAACATATTTTGCTTGTGCAAATTTATGTGGACGATATTATTTTTTGTTCAACTAACCAACAAATGTGTGATAAGTTCTCAAAGCTGATGCAGAACAAGTTTGAAATGAGCATGATGGGAGAACTTAATTATTTTCTTGGATTGCAAGTAAGACAGTTGCCTGATGGAATTTTCATCAGCCAAGCAAAATACACAAAGGATCTGTTCAAGAAATTTGGTATGGAGACTAGCTCTACTGCTACTATTCCAATGTCTACAAGTCTTCGCTTGGATAAAGATGAAGATGGCAAATCAGTAGACATAACCAAATACAGAGGCATAATTGGGTCACTGTTGTATCTAACAGCTAGCAGACTGATATTATGTACTCAGTTGGGGTCTGTGCAAGATTCCAATCAAATCCCAAGGAATCTCACCTCTTAGCTGCCAAGAGAATACTGAAATATATTAAGGGCACTCAAGATTTGGGATTGTGGTACCCTAGAGAGTCTGGATTTGAGCTTATTGGATATTCAGATTCTGACCTTGCTGGCTGCAAGATTGATAGAAAAAGCACAACAGGTGCCTGTCAATTCTTAGGTAGTCGTCTGATCTCATGGATGAGTAAGAAACAGACTTCAGTATCCATATCTACTGCTGAAGCTGAATACATAGCTGCTGGAGCTTGCTGTGCACAAATCTTATGGTTGAAGCATCAACTAGAAGACTACAATATCAAGATCAGTGGAATACCAATCTACTGTGACAATACAAGTGCAATCAGCCTTACTCAGAATACTACAAGTCATTCAAGGACTAAGCATATTGAGATCAAGCATCACTTTATTAGAGATCATGTGGAGAAAGGAAATGTCATAATAGAATATGTGTTTACTGAAAATCAAATTGCTGACATCTTCACAAAACCTTTAAGTGAGACAAGGTTTTCAACTTTAAGAGCTGAACTAGGTTTGTTAAAATTGGATGCATAAGCTGAGGGGGAACTTATCAGAAGACTAAAGTTCAACAACTTACTCATCTTATTTATCTTCAAGGATTAGCTCTCAACAGACTAGTTAACTTATGAATTCTTAAAGTCAGGGGGAAATTGTAAGACTAGCGGTACTTCTGATTAAAAGATGAAATATGTTAATGTCAGTTAGTTGAAGTTATGTTTTCAACAGAAGATTAAAATCTTGAAGAATGAAGATTTATTATCTAGCTGGATTGACAAACAGCGGAGGAAGGTTATCAGCTATTGGCTTTCACTGATAACAACTGTGTCATCAGGACATTAGTCCATCAGATAAGTATTTATTTTACTCATCTGATCGCTTGTGTAAAAGTTTACTGTTTAAAACGTTTTATTTCAAAACACGCTTTTACAAGTAACAGAAGGGCGGTACATATTCCCGCTCCTCATTTAATGTAATTTGAATTTGAAAGGTCATTACTGACGCCGCACGATCAGCACTGACAAGAAACGGATCTAACGGTTGGCTGGTATCACGGAAACCAAAATACCCTAACTCTATAAATCCAGATCTGATCAGTCGTGTAGTTCTTTACGCACCCTAAATATTCAAAGCATACTTGAGAGAAAAATACTTGCAATTTTCTGCAAAATTCCTTCTATTTCTCTAATTTTCAACATATTACAATGGCCGCTGAAGGCATGTTCTTAGTTTATGAGTCGTACTACCAATCTGGTACGGATTTGATGAAGGAACTGTTGGAAAAGTTCAAATCTGCTCTGTTGGTGAACTTCATGGAGTACAACGAAGGCATAATCTGGACTGACCAGGTTATGGAGTACTACAGAACTGCAACTGCTGACTACAACTCCATGGAAATCAAGGCTACAGTCGGAGACAAATCTGTGGTCATTACGCCCACTATTCTTCACGAAACGTTTGGTCTTCCTAACAGAGGATGACACGACGTCATTGTGCTGACTGAGGAAAAGCACCAACAATTCTGGGCGATCTGCACCAAGGAAGGAGAGATGATGTTTGTCAACATCAAAAAGAGACAACTGAAGGATGAATATCAGCGGATGGCTGATATGATCTCGAAGCTGATAGAGAACTGTTCTTTTTCTCTGGATGCTATTACCATGAAAAGGTTCAGCATCATGGCTGCTATCTACTATGGGCTGGAAGTCAACTGGTCCATCATAGTTTGGTACATCTTCGCTGATTTCCTTGAAGTGAAGAAAGGAAAAGGCCCTTACACCAACCAAAGAATCACACTCAGTTATCTGCTGTCAAAACTGGGTTGTGTTATGACAAATGGGAAGGAAATTCATAAGTCAAAGGCAATGGTGAAGTATCTGCCTGTTATGAAGAGAAAGGTTGGTGAGCCTGAGGAAGATGAAGATGAGGAACAAAAGGAAGTTCCTACCAAGAGACAGAGGAGACTAGTCAAAACAGCTGAATTAGCTGTTGAGACTAAGAAAAAGAAGGTTGCTGATCAACCAAAGGAGAAGGCTTCTAAGAAAGTGAAGATTGTGGCTGACGTTGTTGTTGATCAAATTATAAGTCAGACCACTGCTGATGTAAGGGGAATGTCTCCTGCATCACCTTCCAGGACTCCATCTGTTGAAATGCCTGCTGAGAATGTCTCTCACAGGACAAGGAGCCAACAAAGGGATACTGCTGCTTCAAGACCCATTCAGGGTTTGTCAAAGAAGTCAACAAGGAAGCAGATGACATTTATAGAAAAGGACACTGAGTTGATAAACTTAGTGAGACAAAGTCCTGAGTCTGCTGAAAGACCCGTTGAAGCTGTTGGAACTTCTGTTGCTGACAAAGCTGATGCGCAACAGTTGATTCAAACTGCACCAACAGTTGAGGCTTCCCAACCTCATTATGATCCAAACGTTATGATCATCAATCATATTGCTGCTGCACCCATCTCATCTACTGGTCCAGCCCCTGCTCCAGCTGATAAAGGAAAAAAAAAAAGATTGTTCTTAAAAGAAAGAAAGTTTCCAAGGCTGACAAAAAGAAAAGGGAAGAAGCTGAACAGAGGAAACAAGATGAGTTGGAGGAGAAGAAGGCACTTGAACTAAGCAAAGTTCAAAAAGCAAAGGATGAGGCACGAAGAAAGATGTCTGAGGCAGAAAGAAAAGCTGCTGAAGATGCAGAATTGGCCTTGGTCATTGAGCTCAGCAAAACTGATGCTCATGGACCTGTTCATGGAGAGGGCATCAAGATTGGTGAAGGCAAGGATGAAAAGAAAAAGCCTAAGATGCCTACTGCTGAGGCCAAGCCCAAAGAGAAATTTGAAGTCAGAAGAGCCTTCAACATAGTGTATGCTGACAAGGAACTCTTCAAGAAATTTGAGAAGTCCTTAGCTTACTATGATCAGAAGCTGATGTTAAAGACTTTGTTCAATCAAGAAAAGCCAAGATACATCAGATGGAGAGACAACAGGCTGAACAAGTCTATAACAGAACTTCAAAACTCAAATGAGTTAGCTGATGAAGAACAATGGGTTCTTAATTGGTTAAGAACAGACTACATTCAAAAGGCCCTGGATCCCAGTTATGTCAGAGATGTCATGCATCAGTATGCAAAGGAATTTGCACTGGAGGAGGCCAAGAAAATTGATAACTCCCTGCCAGCCAAGAGAAGAAAAACTGATAATGCTGAAGAGAGAGCAGTTAACATTGATGTTATGACCGCCCTGAAGAGATGGGCATAAAGGTCAAGATATCAGCAGGGACACTCAAGTGAGTTGCCTCAGCTGCCAAGTATTCAGCAAATTGTTTTTGGCAAGGAAGTAAAGGAGTACAGTGAAGTGCCTAAGGGAAATAATGCCTTTGTAAACCCTTGGATCATTGTTAGGCAGATAAGACAAACAACCTGCTTCAATGATGATGGCACCATCACTAATCTGTTCTATGATGACGTCACTGATGAACACAAGGAAGTTGACAAGACCTTAGCCATTGAGTGGAATGCTAAAGCTTCTGAAGATCATCAGGAGACTAAAATGGAAGACGTTCCTGTCCACCAGGAGACTGAAGAAAAGGTAGCTACTGCTTCTGCTTCATCAGGTGATGAACACTCATCACTGATGGAAGCTTTCCAGATGCTGATGGAGAATTTAGTGAAGGAACTGGAAGAGAAGCATAACCAGCAGCTGATGAAGTTGAAAGAGGAGCTGAAGAATGAAATCAAAGCAGAGTTGGCAGAGTCCAACAAACTTCAGCTGGATACTATGCAACAATCAACAGAGAAAATCTTCAAGAAAGAAGTTGATAGTTTTCCTATTCCTCAAGACAACTCTTTGCAGTTAGTGCACAGCTTAAATGACATGAACAGGAATGTAGAAGATGTGAAGGCTGATGTAAATCACCTTCATGCTGCCTTACAAAGAGCTGAGCACAAGATAGCTGACTTAACTGCAACCTTCATCAAAGTCAGTGAAGAAGAGAAGTCTATCAATGCTGGCTTGTTGCAGGAACTTCAGAAAGCTGGAGATGTCATTCACGAAGAGCTTTCAACCATGCAACTCAACATTGACTGCTTCAATGATCAGACTGACAACATCAGTACAACTCTTCATCACCTAACAGCAAGTCATGATGTAGTGAATCAGAATCTGAAGACTTTAGGTGCTGCACTGAAAGTTCCAACTGTTGCACTCAACCCTGCTGCTAAACCTGAAGAAGTCATCAAGTCTGATGATGACAAAAAGGGGGAAGATAAAGGGGAAAAAACAACCAAGGAAACTTCTGCTGCTGTTGGAGCCAAGAAGACTGATGAAGCTACTGCAATGACCAAGACTGCTGAAGAACTTGGAAAGGTACAAGGTGAAGAAAAGTCTGAAGAAGAGACTAAGGATAAAGCCAAGACTGATGAAGAAATGGCTGAAACCAAAGACTCTACTGCTGATCAAACAGAAACTTTAACCAAGTACAAGAACACTGAATCAGCCAGGATAGCAATGGAGCTTTTGAAGGAGCAGCAACTTAAAGAAAAGATGGAAGCTGCCAAAGCAAACATTCTCCTGGATGAGGAAGCTGATGAAGATGAAGAAGAAGACGATGAAGAGTCTTCTTATGAATATGAAGAAGTGTTTGAAGGATCTGATGAAGAAGCTGATAGTTAGGACTTGTAAAATCTTGTAATCAATTTACTTTATCTATTCTTCAGACATCTCATCTGATGAACTTGCATTGTAATACTTTTCAATATCAATAAAAAGACAAGTTCAATCCAACATATATTTTCTATCTCAGAAAATTTTGAGGATCACAATCTTTAGCTTAAGTTTTTAACAGATACTTGGCTGAAGTTTTGTCATCATCAAAAAGGGGGAAATTGTTGGATAAGGATGAAGATGAAGGCACTGAAGACAAAATTAGAAGGGAGGTTTTGATGCATTCCAAAACTTCAAAATCTGCTAAGTATGGAGTAACTTAGCTGATGATCCCTTTAGAAGGAATTTTGACCAAGTATAGAAGACATCAGAAGAGTCAAAATTTCAAGGTCCAAGACTTCTGATCTGCTGAAGGAAAGTTATCAGACTGATGAAGATCAGCCGACTCAAATCAGATTTGTTCAAGTTTGAGATCAGCTTAGTTCGCCATCAGACTTGCACTTTCGTCAGCCAAGTGGAAAGGATCATAAAGTCTTCCCAACGGTAATAAATGCCACTGGAAGTAATAAATGCTGAAGTACGAGGATATTAAAGACAAATGATTGAAGAAATGCTTCGCATCAGCTGGGTGCATTTAATGCTGCCTGCAGAATAGTACTGTTGACAGTACGGACAGACTGCAAAAGAGCCGTTCGCGGAAATTAAGGACCAGTACTCGAGGAATTTGAATCTTGTCTCTCTTCAACGGACATTTTTCAAACCTCAAGTATAAATAGCTGAAAGAGACGAAGAGAAGATATACAACACAATCTCTGAGAGAATTTTCGAAGCAGAACTCTTTAAGTCTCAAGAACAGCTCACTCATCAGCTTAGTCATTTGTTGACGAAAAGCGAAGTTGAAGAACAAAGCTAAATACATCTTCTGAGTGAATTTGTAAAACAGAGTGTTGTGAGAAGTAGATATCCATCTTAGTGAGTGATATTACTTCAGAGAGTAGGATTTCTTTGTGATTTCTTACTGCGCACTTACGGCCTGTTCATTTGTTGATTGGCGTAAGCAGAGTGTACTGGTTACTTTGTGTTTCTAGTATAACCCAAGATCTTTGTGACTTGGACGAGTGGATTAAAGGATATTTACATCCATATAACCACTATAAAAATTACTTGTGTTTTTATTTGCATTTTTACTTGCATATTTCAAGATTGCATAAAGCACTTCACTTAACTGTTTGAAAAGGATTTAAAAGGAGTTTATAAAACTAGGGAACCATTTTTCAAACTACTAAGGATACTTGTGAAAAACACTTTGAAAAATCCGCTGCAAGTACTCTAAGTATTAAAACCGATTTTAACAAAATCAGCTAAGTAATTATCAGACGAGTGGTCATCAAACATGTTCAAAGATTTGTTCGCGAACAGACTTGTAACTTATTACTCTGATCAGCTTAGTCTGCTCACTGTTAGAGAAAAGTTTTAAAGTTAAAATTGGAAGAAAATTTTAATGAGGTTTATTCACCCCCCCCCCCCCCTCTCTCTCTCTAAACCTCATCTGACCATTTGGGACCAACAATGATAATCTAAATTATGTAAATAACATGCCATATAATAATATGTTAGATATGTAAACGTGTATTTTAGATATAAAGTAAATAATCCAGAGGATACTTGAAGTCAAATTAAGACAATGTCTTTTTTTATTCCAAATTTTACTTAGGGAAAATGTTAAAATAAGTTATTATAAAGTAAAATATATTTAGAATAACAAGTTTATGATTGATGTGCATAGAAATGAACATTTTATCTCTACATTGCTGACACTCATGAGTTTTTATTTTTGAAGAAAAATACATTAGAATGCAAAATGTCATTCAAATTATATTTTTAGGTTGCATAGTGTCAAAAAAAGTAAATCGGGGTAAAAACTGCTAATTATTTTATAATTTTAGGTTGCAAAATTCCAACATTCTATACTTTATGGGTGCAAAATCTATATTACCAAGATTCTAAGTGAAGAAAAAAATTTGAAAATAATTGTTCTACGCTTCTAACAATGAATTTTCTTACTAAAACACACTAAGGTGCAAAGAGCCAAATAAATTATATTTCCAGGGTGCAAAGTGTCAAAATCCTATAATTACAGGATGCAAAATGCCAAAAACCCAATATAAATTGATGATTTTGTTGATAATGTAAAATTTCCGGCTACAACGACTGAAATTGATGACGATGACGTAATTAATGACATATATTATCAAGGTACCATAATATATAACTACTTTTGAAACGCAACCACTTTAAATGGTTAAAAATAAAATTTTGCCAACCAGATGTAAATTATAGAGTTTGCCTAGTTTTAATTTGACAAAGTGTTGAATTATAATTGATCAAAATTTTATTTAAGTTATTTTTTACGCTCAAATACATATTGATACCTCGAGGGATACAAACTCTTTTAAAGCAAAGAAGCACACATCATAAAACTTTATCAAAACACGTTAGAGTGACTCATAACTTACTAAATTTCGACAATGTTTAATGATTGCGAATATTGGATTGAAAAAATAGGATATAATTACAAAAGTCGTTTTGAGATTCTGCAAATAGATAATTAACTGCAATTTTATTTGCAAAATCTATTCATTCCCATAACAAGATTCTTACTTCAATAGTGCATAGCTTGTAGATTATAACAATTTTTAAAATCTCGTAGAGAATTATAAATATCTTGACAAGAAGATTCAAATTACATCTATATTGCTACCATAATATTTTTTTCTACATGTGTATTTAAACTGGTCAAATATAGGTTCATTTTACTTAATTAAAAAGTATACAATTGCTAAAAAATAGAAAGACATGGGTCGGCCGTCTCTAATTCCCTATCCACCTTGTGCTCGGGATAATAGCTGCAAATATCAGGGTAAACACAATCAATCAATCTTTCTACATATATATGAATTTCAATAACTATGTAAATTTTATTGTGTCCTTATTGTTTCTTAAATTTGTTAAGAAATACATATTATTTTTACATGTACATAAACACGACCCCTGTGGATATATATAATTAGTTTAACATAGATTATTTTACCAACTTTTGATAGGGTTTTTTTTCTTTCTAAGGGATAATGGCAATTTACGGACCCCTGTGATTATCATAATATTCAATTTACCCTCCTGGAATTTCAAAAAGAGAAATTTACACCTTGTGATTTAAAAAGGAGTAATTACCTCCTTGAGTTGGAGATTGTATTTCATTCGCTCAAATATGAATGTGGGTGTGAAATGTATTGTATAAAAAGACCAAATTGCCCTTTTGGAGGATAAAATGGTCCACATAAAATACACATGGTGGTAAAATGCCACATTTATAATAATACATGGAGGTAAATTGCCACATTTATAATAACATGGGGAGGTAAATTGCAACATTTTTGTCAGTTGATCAATTTTTTCTGAATTCTTTAAATTTCTAGGGAGGCAGTGCGAATTTTTAAAATCATAGGGGGCTGGGTAAATTGCTCTTTTAAATTGAACATTATGATAATCACATAAAGTAAATTGCCATTAATCTTTTTTTTTTTTTTAATTCTCCAAACTAAAATTTATGTATTCAAAGTAAGATTTGTAATTAAGTTATACATAATCGAATATTTTTATTTGATTGCAGGATTCAAAACCCTATGGCCTGAATTAGTAGGGGTTGAGGCTTCAAAATGCAAGGCTACAATAGAGGGAGATAATCCATATGTTACTGTCATTTATGTACGTCCGGATGGGTTCATAGATCATTACTTTTGTTGCAATCGTGTGTATCTCTACCTTGATGATCATAGAATTTGTAACTATCCCCCAAGAGTTGGATAAGCAAATATTGAATAATTGTAATCAATTGCCTAAGTTTTTAGAAAAAATAATAATGGGTTGTTTGTAACCTAATTAATGTTTTAGGAGCAAAAATATTTTTCAACATTTAACATGCATTGAATTGGATTATCGTGTTTTGGTTGTATGTAATTGGTTAATGACTGAATAACGCTAATTCACAATTCTTAAAAGAATAATTTATCATAAAATATGTGCGAACATGTTTTCTTGTAATCCAATTTTGAACTCGAATTTTCTAATCATATAGTATTGACACAAGAAATATATGCATGTTGACAACAAAATATGCATACAATTTTACACATAATATATATGATTTGACGCTAATACCTTTGACCATATTTTTCAATGGAAATTATAAGGATATTTAAAAATATTACTTAACAATTTTTTTTTTCAACTATTATCTAATATTACGCATTAACCTCTATTCCATGGCATTGTAAAGTCTCTATAATTGCAAAGATAGTTATCTTACACTAATTGGTATATTTTAAAAAAATGGTGAATTTTTAATTACACCTATTATATAATTTAAACTCGAAAATAGAAATAGTATATGAATCTACTTGAATCAGAAAATATTTAAATTAAATATTTAAATTTAGTTAAATCAAAACTGTTATGGAATTCTTATAAATAAGAGGTTAGAAAATTAATAAAAATAAATACTTTTGAAAAGAAGAATTTAACTAAACGGAAACATTGAACTGAAAACCCAAAAATAGCACAATATTTTCTTTCCAAACATTCATTTTGTATATTTGTCTATGAAAATCATGCATTCATCACTTAGTGTTGGTATTACTTGTTATATTTAATTATATATTTGCTATAAATTACACCCTCCGTTTTTTTTATTTGTCGCTTTGGCAAAAAAATTATGTTGACTTTTATTTGTCGTTTTAGGATTTCAATGTATGATTATTCTTATTTTACCAATTATTACACTTCTTACTAATACTTGTCATTAATGCCAATTACTGCTAAGATTATTTAATTAAAAGGGTATTTTGAAATTTTTACTTCAAAAAAGTTAGTATTTATGACATTTCTTAATTCGCGTGCAATCCTACAAAGGAAATGAGTATTTATGACATTTCTTAATCCGTGCTCCAATCCTCCAAAGCAACAAGGAAAAAAAAGGGGGGAGGGAGTAATACTATGGCTAAAATTTCACTTGAGAATGTTAATTATGAATTTGCATTGTCAAGAAAACCGTAAATTTAACAAATCGGTTTTAGGAAAATAACAGAGTTTAAGGCAAATAAATAGTTTCGGAATTACATCTTATTTTCGTTTCGCCTGATTCAAAAATGAAAACTTTTCGATGTTTTCGATGGAAAAGATAAAAATTTTGATCCATGCCATTAAGTTAGAATAATTGATTAGTAATCGTCTAAATTACAGAGTAGCTTTGAAGTTGGCAAGCAAATACGTATGAACGGGTTTGGAGCATATTACAGAGTTCGAGAGTTAAAAAAATCAAGGTGGGTGAGGGGGCACTCGTTAATTAAGGCCATCTCCAGCCGTGGGCTGGGGGCCGCGTGAGTGCCGATCTGGGGTGGAGAAGTGGTCTCCAGTGGTGGGGCGTGGCGGGGAGCGGGCCAGCACGGGCTGGGCGGCGGTCGCGGGCTGGAATGGAGGAAGGACCTGGTGCCGCGTGAGTGTTTTGGGAAGAAAGGGGGAGAGTGCTATGCACTCTCCTTCTTTAAGTCAGGTGGCGCCACTTGGCGCCACCTGACTGGTTCCTCCTTTTGTTTTTCCTTTTTTTTTAATCTTTTAGCTATTTTTGTTTGTTTGTTAACGGTTAGTTTAATTGCTTGTATTAATTGTTTGTTTTAATTGTTTATTTTAATTGTTTGTTTAATGTTATATAAAATAGTTTTAATTGTTTCTTTTTAATTTTTTTAGTTTTTAATTGAGAAATGTAAATGATTCGTTAGTATATTAAATGAAAATATAATTGCATACTTACACAATTTTTTAGTTTTTAATTGAGAAATGTAAATGATTCGTTAGTATATTAAATGAAAATATAATCGCATACTTACACATTTTTTTAGTTTTTAATTGAGAAATATAAATGATTCGTTAGTATATTAAATGAAAATATAATTGCATATGAAAATATAATTACACACTTGCAAAATGATTTAATAAGAATAAAATTTGGAGGATCATCGCATGAAGAAACCGACTGGTTCCAGAGGGCAAATCAATAAATGTTGTAATCTTCTTTATTTTTTTTTCATGTGTGTTTGTTGTAACCTTTATCTTGTTTTTATGTGTGCCTTTTATTTAATGTTATAATTCGTGTTTTGAATTAATTATAATTATAATTTATATTTTAATGTTTAAATATTTTAATTATAATATTTTTAAATTAATTATATTATTAAAATTATAATTATTATTATTATTATAAAATAATAATAATTATTATTAATATCAATATTAACTATTATAAAAAGGGTGAGAGTGGGGAAGAATTTTTTTTGAAAGAAATTGAGTGCTGGAGACCACCACTGGAGATGATCACCCAAAGTCTGGGCTGGCTCGGGGGCTGGCTCGGGAGCTGACTCGGGAATGGCCTCGGAAAACCATTGGAGATGGCCTAAGTGACTCATGCTATTCCTTTGTGTTTTATGGGTTGTTTCAAACTACCACACTACTTAACTAAAGAAGTTGAGTCAATGATGGCTAGCTTTTGATGGGACAAAAATGAGACTAGGAAAATGCATTTAATGAATTGGAATTCATTGTGTGCGAGCAAAAGAGATGGCGGTTTGGGGGTTCCGAGACCTGGATTCATTCAATTCAACATTTTTAGCCTACCCCGTCTGGCATATTTTACTTATTTGAACAATCCTCTCAATAGGATGATAAAGGCTAAATACTTCCCTAACTATAAAATCCATGTTTTGGGATGAAAAATCATTTTTTCAATCCCCTTGGGAAATAATTAAAACTAAAAATTAATTAGAAATTAGTTTAAATAAAAACCGATCAATGAAAACCCGGACCCGACTCCATGTTCTATTTGGACTCGATCTCCGCTTTCCCCAATTTTTCTCACAAAACAGTGAATCAACACTTAATTTTTCAATCCTCCTCCTCGCCGTCACAAAAGGAAGAAACCTTCAATTTTGGTATTAAATGTGTCTTTTTCGTTTGGTACCAAATGTGTAAAGTAGGTAAAAATCTGGTATCAAAAATAAAATTTTATCCCTCGTACGTGATGGGCTCTGTTAAAAAATTGACGACTAAATGAAATTTGTCAAGAGGGCCTAAATCATAGTATCAAATTTTATCCACTTTTATTGTCATAATGTGACATTTTACCCCTTATGATATGATAAATGTGGCAATTTATACCCTATGTTACAAAATACTAATAGTTTGAAATTTACAAGGGTAAATTGATCTTTTTTTCCAAATTATAGTGGGTAAATTGAACAATATGCGTTTCATAGGGGAGGTAATTTGCCATTAATTTTGTAGAAAAAATTGGATTTGATACCAAAATTGCAATAAAAACCTATCCTATAGTACCAAATTTGTATTTTCATATTTAATGGTACCAAAAGTACAAATTAATCTATCATATCGTTAAAAAAAAAAAAAGCAATTTTCCCATAAAAGTGTTTTTTCCTCTAAAATAAATTGAGCATTGAAGTTTGGATTGACACCTTGCTCCGACCCTGATCCAAATAAGGCATTACTCAGTATGAGTAAAATAAGAATTGGGAAAAAAATAATAGAACATAAATTAATTACTCCAATTGATGTAATCATATCAAAAGTTGAAAGTAAAAATTAATTTCGGAACAATATTCTCTTTTTTCTTTCTAAGTTAACTACCATTTGACAGAAGACAATGTCACATCCTATTCCTAAATTTTCATTAAATTTAACTATTGCAATAAATTCATAGTAGAATAGGATGTTTAGAATTACAAAATCAATTTGAGATTTGATAAATATATTTGATAAAGTGGTCCCACTCTAAGCCGGGAATGCAATTAATAATTTATTGCCTTACATAGTAAATTACAACGTGCTAGGTGATTACAACAATTTTACAAAATCACGGGAAGAATTTTACATTTTTGGCAAATTACACCTGTCTTTGCTTTAATGATTATAGCAATTTAATAAAATAAGGAAAAGATTCTACATATTTTGGAAAGTAGATTAACTCCACCTTCTATCTCACTAGCGTTATGGTTTTTTTAGGGAAAAAAAAAATTCACTTTGCCCCTTAACCTTTAAATATTTTCTCATTTATCTTCTAATCATTACGAGTTTTAACTTAACTCCCTCAACTATTAAGTATATCTCAGGAAACCCCTTAAAGATATAAAAACCTAAACTCTAACAGAATATTTCGACGAGCTTAAATGATGTGACGCTGAAATTTTTTTCATTTTGTCACCCAATATTTGAACACTTTTTACTTTGCCACCTAACTTTCGAACATTTTCGTACTTTGACACCCAACCTTTGAACAAATTCTGCCAACGAACATCCAAATATAATAATCTTGGACATTTTTTTATAGTTGAGGGGTTAAGTGAAAACTCATAAAATTTAGGGGGTAAAGTAAAAAGAGTTCAAAAATAGGGAAGCAAAGTGAAATCTTCCCCCCTAAAAAAAAAAAGTATATAACATGTCACATGTATGCTCATTTACATTGAAAAACATAAAATTATTGAGGTCATTTACGTAAAATCCAACAAAGTCAAGTCACTAACATGGGTGATGTGTGTAACAAAAAATTAAGAGGGCGTTCTTTCATTCAGCCCATTTTTTTTAAGGGTTTAATCCCTTTTGAGGCGGGTTGGGCATAATTAATGTGGATACATCTTCCAACAAGGATTAGAAATCTGAATCCGCTACTTTGTTAGGAAAGATAAATTGATTCAGCCCAATTGATTTCTAACAATTTAGATTGATTCTTTCTAGGACAAATGACACTTAATCCCTTAGAAGTTCTTAATTTTCACACTTAACCAATTAGATCTGATATAAAACGAGAGTACCCATGAAATTGCTAAAATCGTTACACTTAAACCCCCCATGGAGTTCCCGGTGGAAAATCCACCAAAAATAGTCACATGTGCAACACCCTTATTTTTAAAAGGTTAAAATTGACAATTCGGATTTTTCCGCTTAAAACATATTTTAGGTCAACTGTTTTTTTATTTGCATCCTTCTCAACACTATTACAAAGAAATAGGGTTTAGTGCTATTCAATTCAATTTTGTAAAACAAAACTCCTCAAAATATACATATTGGAGAATGGCAAAACAAATCTGATAGGAGAAACGAAATAGCCCCAAATGTTGATTTGAAATTCTTTAATCGTGTTGTCTTTAATGTTGGGAAAGGAAAAAAAAAAGATTTTGTCGTAGTAATTAATATGATAAACTTGCTAAAATCAATTGATCTTAGAGGAAAATGCAAGATACTCTCATGTGTTATGTTAAACCTATAGAAAACTATTCTTTGAAATTTTTATTGCACTAGACTTTCTTGTACTTTCAAGAACCCTGCAAAAAACACCCAATTTGTAAAAATAGGTTGTTTTGGATCGACATTTTTAAGAAATCGTTTTAATAATTCAAGTTGATCCCTATTTTCTTGAAATATGTCGATCCAAAATAACCTATTTTTTTACAAATTGGGTATTTTTTCAGGATTTTTGAAAATACAAGGAAGTTTGGCGCAGTAAAAATTTTACACGGTAGTTTTTTTTTTTTTTATTTTTATTTATTTTTTTAATAAATTTAGCATAATACAGGAGAGTATTTTCCATTTACCCCTCAATCTTATGGATTATTTATGCACAAACTTGATACACAATTTTTATTTTTTTGGGGTTAAATGCAAAAGAATATTTTTTTAGGGGGCTAAGTATTACAATGAATAATATGATTGATTGATCGAAAATTTTATGGAAGGGTTAAGTGTAACGAATTTAACAATTTCATGAGTATTCTTATTTTATATCAAGACTACGTGGTTAAGTGTAAAAATAAAGAACTTTTGAGGGGTTAAGTGTCATTTGTCCTTCTTTCTATTCCTTTTTTATAGTTCGTTTTTAATATGAAATTAAGATATATATATATATATATATATATATATATATATAAATTGCAGGGTTCAAAACTGTGTGGCCTGAGCTAGTTGGGCTTGATGGCCCACAATGCAAGGCTACAATAGAGCGAGACAATCCATAAGTTACTGTCGTAATTGTAAGCCAACATTCGTTCATAGACCGTAGCTCCTGCTGCAACCGTGTGTATCTTTTCCTTGACGATAATAGTAAACTTTGTTTGTTTCCCCCAAGAATTGGGTAGACAAGCCCCAAATTAAATAATTATCATAAGTTACCTAGTTTTCAAAAAAATTATAAATAATGAGTTGTGTATAACTCAACACCAGATTTTAATAAAGTCTTAATTGCATTGTTTATATTGTTAAATTATGTTTCTTTTATTTTTCTTTTTGATGCAAAATATTTCTCAATATTTATTAGCGTATGGATTATTGTGCTTCATTGAAATCTTTGTTGAAAGAGATTCTCTTATAATATGTTGGACGCGTCTCGCTTGGGATTAAATCGGAAAAAACAAATAACATAAATAAAACTTAACAATAAATAAAAATGGATATTTTATCATATGATACATGAATTACTACTTTCTTATATAGTGCTTACTCAATTCAATTCAGAAATCAGCCAAAATCTGAGTTGACATAAACTAAATAACCATAAGAAGATGACATTTTCACGTTATACCATTAGAAAATTCCAAAGATCTATTTACGACAACACGATAATAAAAAACATAGAAGAGTAGTCAATCATAAATATGTGTCGATATATTACCTTTCTAATAAAGGAATGTTTCCAAATCCAATTAAATTGAGTTAGTACTCGAATTATCCCAATCATCCAAAATTCAACCAAAATATGCATATGAATTTTCAAAAGTACTCATTAGAAGATATAAGTAAGTCAAATAACTTATTTTCTCTCTAGTAGGGTTTCTTGTACTTGGTTGAAGAAAACTGATTGTCCAAGAACTCTATCCTAGTGTGTGTTTTGAAGAAAAAAAATTCTTGATTGAAGTATTTTTCGAAAATTTTTGGCAATTTGCATCCTAAAAGTATAGATTTTGACACTTACTCTGAAATATAAAATATTGGCAGTTTGCAACAAAAAAATATAATTTCTAACATTCTCAACCCCGACGTAATATGATAATCTAAATTATGTAAATAACATGCCATATAATAATATGTTCGATATGTAAACGTATATTTTAGATATAAAGTAAATAATCCAGATGATACTTGAAGTCAAAATTAAGACAATGTCTTTTTTTATTCCAAATTTTACTTAGGGAAAATGTTAAAATAAGTTATTATAAAGTAAAATATATTTAGAATAACTAGTTTATGGTTGATGTGCATAGAAATGAACATTTTATCTCTACATTGCTGACACTCATGAGTTTTTTTTTTGAAGAAAAATACATTAGAATGCAAAATGTCATTCAAATTATATTTTTGGGGTGCAGAGTGTCAAAAAAATTAAATCGGGGTAAAAACTGCTAATTATTTTATAAATTTAGGTTGCAAAATGCCAACATTCTATACTTTATGGGTGCAAAATCTATATTACCAAGATGCTAAGTGAAGAAAAAAATTTGAAAATAATTGTTCTACGCTTCTAAAAATGAATTTTCTTACTAAAACACACACTAAGGTGCAAAGAGCCAAATAAATTATATTTTCAGGTTGCAAAGTGTTAAAATCCTGTAATTACAGGATGCAAAATGCCAAAAACCCAATATAAATTGATGATTTTGTTGATAATGTAAAATTTCCGGCTACAACGACTGAAATTGATGACGATGACGTAATTAATGACATATATTATCAAGGTACCACAATATATAACTACTTTTGAAACGCAACCACTTTAAATGGTTAAAAATAAAATTTTGCCAACCAGATGTAAATTACAGAGTTTGCCTAGTTTTAATTTGACAAAGTGTTGAATTATAATTGATCAAAATTTTATTTAAGTTATTTTTTACGCTCAAATACATATTGATACTTCGAGGGATACAAACTCTTTTAAAGCAAAGAAGCACGCATCATAAAACTTTATCAAAACACGTTAGAGTGACTCATAACTTACTAAATTTCGACAATCATTGCGAATATTGGATTGAAAAAATAGGATATAATTACAAAACTCGTTTTGAGATTCTGCAAATGGATAATTAATTGCAATTATATTAGCAAAGTCTATTCATTCCCATAACAAGATTCTTAATTCAATAGTGCATAGCTTGTAGATTATAAGAATTTATATAATCTCGTAGAGAATTATAAATATCTTGACAAGAAGATTCAAATTACATCTATATTGCTACCATAATATTTTTTTTTTGTCTTTTTTTTATTATATTATAATTAATTTTAATTAAGATTAAGATGAAAATAGGTTTTCAATCTGTAGCCCTAATGAAACCGTCACTGGAATTGAGATCTTATTCAAAGAGAAAAATATCAAATATCTGGAGTTTCTTTTTGTATATTATATGGATGATCCGATCTCCCCCGAGAATTGAGACAATTAAATTTTACTAAAATAGTTTCATTAGCTCCCGAGGTATTATACATGAGTATTTAAACTGGTCAAATATAGGTTCACTTTACATAATTAAAAAGTATACAATTGCTAAAAAATAGAAAGACATGGGTCGGCCGTCTCTAATTCCCTATCCACCTTGTGCTCGGGATAATAGCTGCAAATATCAGGGTAAACACAATCAATCAATCTTTCTACATATATATGAATTTCAATAACTATGTAAATTTTATTGTGTCCTTATTGTTTCTTGAATTTGTTAAGAAATACATATACATAAACACGACCCTTGTGGATATATTTAATTAGTTTAACATAGATTATTTTACCCACTTTTGATAGGGTTTTTTTTTTTTTTCCTAAGTGCTGATGGCAATTTACGGACCCCTGTGATTATCATAATATTCCATTTACCCTCCTGTAATTTGAAAAAGAGCAATTTACATCTTGTGAGATTTAAAAAGGAGCAATTACCTCCTTGAGTTGGAGAGTGTATTTCATTCGCTAAAATATGAATGTGGGTGTGAATTGTATTGTGTAAAAAGACCAAATTGCCCTTTTAGAGGGTAAAATGGTCCACATAAAATACACATGGTGGTAAAATGCCACATTTATAATAACACATGGAGATAAATTGCCACATTTATAATAACACGGGGAGGTAAATTGCAACATGCTTTTCAATTCATTTTTTGTCAATTGATCAATTATTTCTGAAGTCTTTAAATTTCTAGGGAGGCAGTGCGAATCATTTTTAAAATCATAGGGGGCTGGGTAAATTGCTCTTTTAAATTGAACATTATGATAATCACAGGGAGTAAATTGCCATTAATCTTTTTTTTTTTTTTTAATTCTCCGAACTAAGATTTATGTTTTAAACGTAAGATTTGTAATTAAGTAATATATAATCGAATATTTTTTTTATTTTATTTTTAATTGTAGGATTCAAAACCCTATGGCCTGAATTAGTAGGGGTTGAGGCTTCAAAATGCAAGGCTACAATAGAGGGAGATAATCCATATGTTACTGTCATTTATGTACGTCCGGATGGGTTCATAGATCATTACTTTTGTTGCAATCGAGTGTATCTCTACCTTGATGATCATAGAATTTGTAACTATCCCCCAAGAGTTGGATAAGCAAACATTGAATAATTGTAATCAATTGCCTAAGTTTTCAGAAAAAATAATAATGGGTTGTTTGTAATCTAGTTAATGTTTTAATTCCATATTGTTTTTTAGGTCCAAAAATATTTTTCAATATTTAACATGCATTGAATTGAATTATCGTGTTTTGTTTGTTTGTGATTGGTTAATGACAATGACACTAATGGAATGAACTCATTCACAATTCGTAAAAGAATGATCTATCATAAAATATGTGCGAACATGTTTTCTTGTAATCAAATTTTGAACTCGAATTTTCTAATCATATAGTATTGACACAAAAAATATACGCATGTTGACAGCAAAATATGCATACAATTTTCCACATAATGATAATATATATGATTTGATGTTAATAACTGACCATATTTTTCAATGGAACTTATAAGGATATTTTAAAAATATTATATATCTAACAAGTTTTTTTCCAACTATTATCTAATATTACGCATTAACCTCTGTTCCATGGCATTGTATAGTCTCTATAATTGCAAAGATAGTTATCTTACACTCAATTGGGATATTAAAAAAAATGGTGAATTTTTAATTACACCTATTATATATTTTAAACTCGAAAATACAAATATTATATGAATCTACTTGTATAAAAAAAAAATATTAAAAATAATTATTAAATGTATTTTTTTTTAAAATCATAACTGTATTGATCTTCTTATAAACAAGTGGTTAAATATTAAATATTAATAAAATTGATACTTTTGAAAAACAAAAAAGGGTAAACACCACTTTTGGTCCCTCTTATCATTATCTTTACAGAGTGGTCCCTCTTATGTTTTTTTTCCACTTTAATCCCTACTATGAATTATTTGTTTCACTTTAGTCCTTTTCAAGTGGTCCAAGGCGATTCCGATAACATGTTATATGCTCATGAGGGCAATTTTGTCATTTCAAGTAAACTAACAGGGATATTTTCGTCTTTCTAATTATTTAAAAAAAACTAAATTTATAATCTCTTCCAAAACTAGGCTTTAATTCCAATCCAATTTAATCGTACATTTCGTTCCAAACTAAAGTTTTTTTCTAAATTTTTTTTCAAACACCAAAATTGCTCATCAATTAAACAATATCTCAAATAGTCTCAATAGTGAACGGACGAAAATGCCCTAAAAAATATTCATATTCATGTCACGTATTATCGGAACCACCTGATAAGGACTAAAGTGAAACACATAATTCATAGTAGGGACTGAAGTGGGAAAAAAATATAAGAGGGACCACTCTGTAAAAAGTTAATGATAAGAGGGACCAAAAGTGGTATTTACCCAACAAAAAAATAACTAAACTGAAACATTAAACTAAAAAAAAAAATAGAACATTATTTTCTTTCCAAACATTCGTTCTGTATATATATATATATATATATATATTGCTATAAATTAATACTTTGACTAAAATTTCACTTGAGAATGTTATTTATGAATTTGCATTGCAAATTAAGACAACAATGTTGGAATTTTAATAAGTTACTTTCAATTCTACTTATCTTTTACTATTACAAAGTGTTATACATCGGGGATGGTATAGATATAATTTTAAATTATCAGAAAAAATTATAAATACTGTTTAAATTATCATTTTAATCTAATGAGACACATATTTTTGCTTTAAAAGAATGAACCTCCTTACTAGATCATTTTATGAGATTTTAACCGAATTTGATTTGACTCTGACTCGACTTGAAAGGATTTCTGTCTGTGGATCTGATTCAATTACAAAAATTCGTAATCCAGAATATATGGAGCAAATATGGATGTAGGTCGATCCGTTTCGTTAAAGAACCATATCCGATGACAAATAAAAAGAAAAACTATATATATATATATATATATATATATATATATATATATATATATATATATATATATATATATATATATATATATATATATATATATAAATAAGTAAAATTGATAATATTTTACCGATCAGTTTAAGAAGATAAAAGTCAATAATAATTCATTCACAATTTTATTTGTGCATATTTCTTTCTAAAAACATGACCACTAGTCAAAGTTTAAGCATGTGTTCTAAATGAAAGAAAATCGTAAATTTAACAAATCAGTTTTAGGAAAAAAAAAATTGGTTTAAATTTTAAAAGTTGCAATTTTATTGGACCCGAAAAAGCTATATCCGGCTGAATCCGACCAATACCTATTGAACCCAAAAAAATTAGATATGAGCAAGATCCAGATCCAAGTTGAATTTTATTGACAAAATTGGAGCCGAATCTAAGTCTAGCTAATTTGATCCAATTAGAATCTAAGTCGGGGTAGACGGATCTCTCATGGCCTATCTGGAAGGGTTTGACTCGATTTCGCGAGTCTTTGTTTCAAAAAAATAATTTAGTAGTTTCTGTAAAACCATTGAAACCTCATTTGATTAGATTTAGGAAATTGAGTTTTGTGATTTTGATAAATCTAAATGCATTATGGTCTTGCTTATACTTATTTTAAGGCTGTTGATATACACAGAGCAATATTTGTATTGCCAGAGCAATTGTTATGGTAATCTCTATTTTATCCTTACCAAATTGATGTTTGTTTCTTAAATCTGAGAATTTTTTTAAAATGGTAAGAAACATATTCTTGTTTAATTATGTAAAATGTCAAGTTTTCTTTCTCCTCAATATGTACATAGGAGAATAAATTTGTCTATGTTATAAATCTATTGTATAATGGATGCCATGTGAAGAGTTTTGTAACATACACATTGAAGAATTAATAGTTATTATTAAAATCTTGTAACTCTTGACCTTTGAAGTTTTTCTTTAGTCCTATAAATAGATGATTATAAATTGTATTGTATGCAACAAGAATGAATAAGAATCAAAGTATTTCTCTCCCTAATTCACTCTCTACTTTCTAGTTCTTGTTTTTAGTTCTTGAATGTTCTTTTAGATTAATTTCATAACACGTTATCAGCACGATCTAAGTTTTTGATTCATCTAAAGTGTTCTTGTTGCACTTGATCTAAATTCTGCTTGAGGCCGGAATAAAACAAAGTTGCAATTTTGGTTCCCGGTAAGGCTATAAGTTGTGTGGGTTCATGGATGCAGTAATATATATTTTAATTTCTTAAGTATGCTTTAACGAACATATTAATAGAAAAGAAAGTGAGGACAAAACAATTTCATATCTCTTGCGATGATCAAAAGACTATGATTGTTAAATTGAAATGTTATTCACCATGTCATTTAAATTTGCCCCCAGTTTTAAATGCTTTAATATTTCTGCCATATATTGCACATCCTTTAACAGTTTTCAATTTTACTTAGGTTTTAAATTTTGATGATGTCATTGAGAGATATTAAAAATCAAGGACTAGCAGTATAACTCATGTAAAGTAAAATATCCAATGTTTTATTTCCTCCATACACCTCTGCATGTCACGCAATGTTACAAACATTATAAAACTAAAAGGCTTGTATTTACGTAAAGGCCTGAATTTACATTCTTTTAGTGATCAAGAATTCCATGATTAGTAATCTTAATTTTTTTTTTAAAAAAATGAGTGCATTTGAATCTTTAAATAATTATGTTCTTTCTTTATTTCCAATACGGTTCTCCGTTAAGATTGGAACTTGTTGAGTATCATATATGAAAAATAATACCCATTTCTTTGATTATGCATGAAAGCTTTATTTGATTCAAATTATGTTGTCAAAATAAATTATTGGTCTCTGCTCTATTTAAAATACCCATTGTCCACTAGATTGGTAAGTAATTGGGCCAAAAGAAATCATGTGTCTTTCTTTTCAGAAATGATTAAAACTTCGTTCTTAATTTGGAATAGGATTTATATTCAATGCCTACGACCAATAGATAATATTCTTTACATTTACGTTGATTTAGTAAATCATTCATGTGGCATAATTATATATATATATACATATATATATATATATATATATATATATATATATATATATATATATATATATATATATATATATATATACCTGATTTTGTTATTAGTTTTAGTTGGCTTCTAATATGATGTGCAATTATCTAAACACATTTTAATATGAAAGGAATTTACTGCTGGCTTTCAAATTGTTGAATGTTGACCGATATTCAGAATTCATGTAAATGGGATTTACAATTTTAATTGATTGACAATTGAAACAAAGGTTGAAAGCCTGAAAATGATGAAATTCAATACCCAAAATTCTATTTTGATTTGGTGTAATAAGTCTTTCAATTTTCAAAATAATTTGAAATTGAATCTTAAAAAAAAAAAAAAAAAAAAAAAAATTCATTGGCATGAATTGACCTTAATTTGTCCATAAGAAAAATGTGGGACAAACTTATTTAAATCTTATTAGATTTGAAATTATAAGATTAAATTGTCCAATTCCTTTGGTGGAAACTAGATTAATGATAATAACTTGTTAGAGAGAACTTTATATCTTTCTCGCATCTAATTGCTCTTGAAGCGGCAATACCATGAAAATGGGTTTCAAAATACTCTGGAAAGCTCTCATGCATTTTGGTAGCTGAGTAAAATAACAAGTTGATGAAAAATTATGGAAATTCAACCCAGTGGTTAAGACTTCAAATATGGAAACTTTATAGGAAAGAGATGTGTTTTTGCAACTGAAACACGTATTAAAGTAAACCAGAAGTTTATTGATCAAAATACATCCATTATTTGGCATGACCGGTTGACCATCCAGGATACAAAAAAAAAAAAAAAAATTGAGAGTTCACATGGATGTTTATTAAAGAGCTGGAAGATTCTTCAATTCAAATAATGTGTTGCTTGTTCTCAATTTCAATTGATTACTATATCATTTCCCAATTATAAATGGATTATAATCTCCAGCATTTTTTGAAACACATTTAAGGTAATATATGTGGGCCTACCCATTCATTATGTGGACCATTTAGATATTTTATAATTTTAATAGATATATCTATTACAAAATGGTCACACGTGTGTTTGTTGTCAACCTGCAACCTGAAGTTTGCGAGATTATTTGCGCAAAGAATTAAAATCATATCACAATTCTAAATTATTCAATACTTACAGTGTACCTTGATTATGCAGGTGATTTAACATATGAGGCTTTCAATAACTAATAAATAATAATTGAAAGACATGTTGTCAATATCTGTTGGATGAAGATGAAGATCAACAATCAAGTAATTTAAAGTTTAAAGGGAGGTTTTGATGATTTCCAAAACATCATAACCAGCTAAGTTAGGAAAGCTTAGTGAAAACCCTTAGAAGAATTTTGATTGAAGTTAAAGTTATATCAGTCAAAGTCAAAGTTCAAGATGGTCCAAGAAGACTACTGATCTGCTGTTGAAGAAAGAAATAAATTGGTGAAGACCAGCCGACTCAAATCAGATTAGTTCAAGTTTGGGATCAGTTTTTATCATCATCAGATTAGTGTACTCATCAGCCAAGTGGAAAAGATCAGAAAGTCTCTCCAACGGTAATAAATGCACTTGGAGTAATAAATGCTAAAGACCGAGGGTATTAATGACAAATGATTGAAGAAGAACCTCGTATCAGCTTGGTGCATTAAATGCGACTGACAGAAAGTACTGTTGACAGTACTGTCGCAGAGCAGAGAACCGTTCGCAGAAATTTGAATTCTGTCTCTCTTCAACGGACATTTTTCAAACCCAGGGTATAAATAGTTCATGAGACTGAAGAAGAAGAAAACAACACAAACTCTGAGAAAAATTACGAAGCAAAATCTCTAAGTCTCAAGAACAGTTCACTCATCATCTTAGTCATTTGTTGACAAAAGCTGAAGTTGAAGATCAAATATAAACATTTTTCTGAGTGAAAAACTGTAAGGAGTGTTGTGCGAAGTGTAGATCCATCTGTGTGAGTGATCTAGCTTCAGTGGATAGGTCTTCTTAGTGATTTCCTATTGTGAGCTTATGGCCAGATTCATTTGTTGTTTTGGCGTAAGTGTTGTATACAGTAAACTTTGTGATTATAGTATAACCCAAGATGTAAGTGACTTGGAAAAGTGAACTAAAAGATTTTTATCCATATAACCACTATAAAAATTCTTTGAGTTTTATCTTTCATTTTTACTTGCATATTTTCTAAAAGTTGCATAAAACATTCAAAGAAAACTGTTGGAGGATTTTAAAAGGATTTTATTCAAATTAGGGACAAAATCTTTCCAAATAGATTAAGTACACTTGTGAAAAACACTTTCAAATATCCGCTGCAAGTGCTCTGTTTTGAAGTTTGCTGAAATCAGCTAAGTAGTGAAAAGAGAAGTGGTTAAATGTGCTGTTCAAAGATTTGTTCAACGATCAGCTTAGTCAGCTTACTGACCTATAACATCTTAGTCTGCTGATAGACGACTGAAAAGATTTAAAGTCTAAAGAATTTCAGAGGTCTATTCACCCCCCCTCTAGACCTCATCTGACCACTTGGGACCAACAAGTGGTATCAGAGCAGGTTGTTCATTAGAATCAGCTGCCTGATCAACGAGCTTGATCCGAGTGTTTTTCAAAGATTTTCAAACTTTTTCAAAAGAGCATATTTTTGAAAAATCAAAACTTTTTGAAAATGGATTGTATCAGCCATGTTCCCCACATAGCTGGTATGAGCTTCAAAGACTGGAAGATCAGAATGGAGATCTTCTTAGCTGCCTACAATGATAACATGTACACATCTATCATAAAAGGTCCATTTAAATTCACCAAGACCATAAAGGTTGACGAAGTAGACATAGTGGTGGAGAAAGATTTACATGAGATGACAGCTGAAGAAATTAAGCTGTACAATCTGGACAAAGTTGGCCGTTTCATCATGACCAAAGCCCTAGACAATGACAGATTTGATAAAGTCAAGCATTGCAAGACTGCCAAAGAGATGTGGGATAAGGTTAATGACATGAGCAAAGGAAACGACGCCATTAAAGAGCATCAGCTGAGTGTTGCTCTGGAAAAGCTGGACAACTTCAAGATGAAGTCTGCGGAAACCATTGACCAGATGGATACAAGGTTTACAAGTACATTAAATGAAGTTCTCAAGCTTGGAAAAACCTTCACGGATAAGGAGATAACCGTCATAGTGTTGAAGGCTCTACCTCCAAAGTTCAACATGAAGGTGACAGCAATGGAAGAGTCAAGAGATTTGGGCAAGATCTCACTCACCGAGCTGTTCTCAGTACTCAATGCTTATGAGTATAAACTGCCAAGAATGGATGTTGAAGAAACCTCAACTTTAAGTCCCACAGCTGCCCTGGTTGCTGCTGAAAATCCAAGAAGACCAGCACACAAAAGCAAAGAAGTGGACTCATCTGATGAAGCCACAATACTCAACAAAAAGTAGTACACAGCTGGAGACGTTGCATTGCTGATGAACAACTTCAAGAAGTTCTACAAAAGAAAAATGAAGAACAAATACAACAATACTTCCACTTCTAACCCTACCTCTCATTCTCAAGATAAGGATTCTTACAAATCAAAACTAATCTGCTATAATTGCAGGAAATTGGGTCATTTCATCAGAGATTGCACATATCCTAAAGCTGAGAAGTATACAGAAGAGGAAAAGAGAATCAGAAAGGAAACAAAGCATCAGAAAGGCAAGGTGCTGTTAGCAGAAGCGGAGAAGCTGGCTGCTATCTACTCATCTGATTCAGATTCAGACACTTCTGATGAATAGTCTACTGAAGAAGAGAGTCCTGCTCTTATCTGCCTGATGGCCAAGGAATCTGACAACTCTGAGGATGATAAGGTAACTCCTCTTGAAAATGAATTGTTTAATTCATTTAAGCAAATGATGCTTAACAATATTGGTATTGCTGAAGCATTTATTAAGCTTAAGGAAGAGACGATATTGCTAAGAGAGCAAAACAGTTCACTGAAACTCAAGGCTGAAAAGTCAAAAGAATCAGCTGAATATAAACTGCTTGAGCAAGAGAATAAATCTTTGAAAGCTGAATGTGAAGTATATAAGGGTAAAATCATGGAACTTGAAAAGATAATTGAGTCTCATGAGAAATCGTATGTTGCATCCACTCATATGTCTAGTAAACAGAAGATACCTTTAGAACAGGATAAGTTAGAACTGAAGCATACTGAAAGATTTGTATCAGCTGACAACAATAAGGTCATCTTATATGTTCAGACTACTAAACCTGCTTCACCTGAGAAAGAATTAAAAGAGAATAAAACATCTAAGGCTAAAAAGTGCAAATAGCCTGGTATAGGAAAACAGACTGGTAAGACTAAACAGAAAAGTCCTAGCCAATCAGACTAGTGGTAAAACTAAGTCGTCTATTAATGAGCAAGCATCTAGAAAACCAAAGAAGTATAAGAACAAGAAAAATCAAAATGCTTGGTATGGAAATGAGTCATATTATGTGCAACCTGCTGCATATCCTCATATGTATCATGCACCTCAATTCCCAACTTATTATGCACCATATCCTGCTCATCCAATGCATGCATATCCTGCTTATCATGCATCTTATTCTGCTTATGAACATTATCCTTATCATGCTGATTATCAACATAAAAAATCTGATAGATGTGATGAAGATAAACATGTTCATGCTCCTGTCAAAACTCAGAAGCCTAAGAAGCCTAAGACTTCAACATCTTGGGTTGTCAAGGGTGGAACTAATCCTCCAGGACCCTCTCAATAAGGGTACCTAAAACAATCTTTATTTTGTTTTGTAGGTTAGGATTAGGAGTAGGAGTAAAGTAGAAAAAATCTGGTACTTGGACAGTAGCTGTTCAAGACACATGTGTGGAAGCTTACACGAGCTGACTGATGCTGTTGCTGTGGATGGTCCTAAAGTTACTTTTGGAGACAGCAATGAAGGGAGATTGTAGCAAATGGAAGATTAATCAAAGACAACATTGAGATATTGACGTCACTTATGTTAAAAGCCTCAAATACAATTTGCTGAGCATAAGTCAATTTTGTGAGAACAGATTTTCAGTCATCTTCTCATCGAATAAGTGCTATGTTGAACAGATCGGTACAAAGAAGGTAATTTTATCTGGAAGACGACAAGGAAATGTCTACACAGTGGACTGGAATTCTGTTGACAAGAGTTCTAATGTTTGTTTGGTGGCATCAACACCAAGTGAAGTCAGTTGGCTGTGGCACAAAATAATGAATCATGTGAATTTCAAGACCATAAACAGACTCATCGAGAATGATCTGGTAGAAGGAATTCCAAAGACAGTCATGAGCAAAGAAAAGCTTTGTGACGCCTGTCAGAAGGGTAAACAAATCAAGTCATCTTTCAAGAGCAAGAAGCACAAATCATCTTGAAAGATTATGGGGCTGCTACATCTGGACTTATTTGGACCAATTGATCCAATCAGCAATGGTGGAAAGAAGTATTGCCTAGCTGTTGTGGATTATTATTCAAGATACACTTGGGTGATTTTCATGAAGAAGAAAAGTGAAACCAAGGAGCATCTTACAAATCTGATGGAGCTGATCCAGAATGAAAAGAGCATGAAGATATTTGATTTAACCATTTTTCGTCGGTTATATCAATATTATCGGATTAGATTTGAGGGCAGATTAAGTTACTCAGGATGGTGCAATACAAGAAAAAGTAAAGTAAGAACAATGATAATAACGTAGAATTAATGGAGAGCAAAAGCTTATCTTATTAGAGTAAAGATATTACAATGCTCTGTACAAAGTATGTAGGCGTAAGCCCTATTCTTGTGTCCCCCCTTATTATAATGAAGGGTCTAACTTATATAGTAAACATAATCCTAGCCCTAGTAGTATCCTACAAGCATTAGGGAACTTATATGGCCCAATAAGCATTCAAATTCTTCTACTAGATCGATAGGACATGAATCACGGGTCGATTTTCTATCTTCCGAAGAGCTTTGACCTGTTCAAGGGATTGGGTCGACCTGGACAAGCTCGAAGCGTCTGATCCAATCTTACGTTTAAAATAGCCCCCATCAATACTCCCCCACTTCTCGAGCGTAAGTGAAGCTGAAGCTCGGAGAAGTAGATTTTGCCTCATGGCAGATGAAGGGCTTTTATTATTTCGTGCTTCGGATATGCCTCATTAAAAACCTAGCTCGGAAAAACCCTGTGGGATAAAAACCGAGCAAGGGAAAAAGAGTGCACATCTTAGTAACCTCAAAATGATTAATTGTTACGAATAAAGAACATCGGTAATGATGAAGCTCGGAGAAGTAGATATCAATCGGAGTAATACTCCCCCACTTCTCGAGTGCAAGTGTAGCTGAAGCTCGTAAAAGTAAACCGAGCGGAGGTGCTAATCGTCCTTGAAATTGGGATGCGCCGGATATACCTCATTAAAAACCTAGCTCAGAAAAACCCTGTGGGATAAAAACCGAGCAGGGGAAAAAGAGTATATATCCATGAGGGACGCTTAATAAAATCAGATGCTTTTGAACTGGAAAGACACTTCTTCAAAGTTGAGGGGCCCAATATGCCCTTTTATATTAAATCCTTATCGAGCAAATAATTATATCAACAGATATTACCCATACTATTATACATTTTCTAGCCCTGAGTTTATACCAAATGAATGGTTTTACTCAAATTTCTATTAAGTCTTTTTCGAGCATAGAGTCATATCAACGGATTTCACTCTTGCTTTTAGACATTTCCGAGCGAAGGGTTATAAAAAGAGATTTTACTCAAACGACTTTATTTCTCAAACCTTTTCCGAGCCAAGAGTCGTAACAACAGCTTTCAGTCTTGGTCGAGACAATTGGGTAATAAATTCAGTTAAAAGGTTTTCTGATCGACAATTTATGCTCATAAAATCGGAATTTTTACCAGCTTAAGGGTTTTATCCCATTAGAAATTGTAGATTATAGATCCTAGATCGAGCTTTATCGATCAGCATTTGCGTCGCATGAAGCATTGATGTGTACTTCGGCTTGAATCAATCGATAATGATGAGGATTGATCAAAATTGAGATGCTCCAAATCGAGATTGAAGTGCTCCAGATCGATATTGATCAGGTCGAAGAATCCGACCAGGCTTTGAATGGCTTTCTGATGTATATTGAACATGCCTCGTTAAAAACCTTGCTTGGAAAAACCCATTGGGATAAAAACCGACCAAGGGAAAAAGAGTACATATCCTTCGTGATATTAGGGTTTGTCAATGCATAGGTATTGTGTCATATGGATCTCTGAGTATAGCATAATTTCTTCAATGGTTGAATTTGCAATTCTCCATAACCATAATCAGCAAGAGATCGGAGCAGTTAAAAATCCCATACAGTAATTTTTCGATCCTTTTAAACCATGGTCTGAGCTTTTAATTTTGTATTTGGATGGTAAACCAATAATTGGTTTTAACCTTTTGTACATCGTAGATCGTAGATCGAAGATCGAAGATTGTAGATCGAGCCTTACCGATTGATGGTATATGCTCAACATGTACTTGGGGAGTTTTACCAAATTAATGGTTTTACTCAATATTTTTCGATCAAGAGTTTAATGATTTACTCATTATTTTCGATTTAAGAGTTTATACCAAATTAATGGTTTTACTCATTTTTCTTTTAAGAGTTTATACCAAATTAATGGTTTTACTCTTTATTTTCGATTTAAGAGTTTATACCAAATTAAATGGTTTTACTCTTTATTTTTGATTTAAGAGTTTATACCAAATTAATGGTTTTACTCTTTATTTTTGATTTAAAAGTTTATACCAAATTAATGATTTTACTCTTTATTTTTAATTTAAGAGTTTATACCAAATTAATGGTTTTACTCTTTATTTTTGTATAAGAGTTTATACCAAATTAATGGTTTCTCTTTATTTTTTATTTAAGAGTTTATACCAAATGAATGGTTTTACTCATTATTTTTTATTTAAGAGTTTATACCAAATTGATGGTTTTACTCTTTTATTTTTTATTTAAGTGTTTATACCAAATTAATGGTTTTACTCTTTATTTTTTATTTAAGAGTTTATACCAAACTAATGGTTTTACTCTTTTTTTCATTTTTTTTTATATATAAGAGTTTATACCAAATCAATAGTTTTACTCTTTAATTTCTTTAATTTTGGAGATCGCTGAGTGTTTTATCGTTTAGGTCGATTTTACATTTTTATTCGATGTAATAAGTAGGTTGTTCACCAATAATTGACTTTAAACTTGTTAGTCCAATCGTATTTCGGAGATCGATGAGTGTTTATCGATCGGGTCGATTTTTACTCAATTTTAGACTTAGGTTGTTTACCAATTATTGGCTTTAACCCGTAAGCCTACTTTTTCGGAGATCGGTGAGTGTTTACCGAGCGGGTCGGTTTTTACTCAGTTTTAGACTTAGGTTGTTTACCAATTATTGGTTTTAACATGTAAGTCGTTTTCTGGAGATAGAAGAGCGTTTATCGAATAAGTCGATTTTACTCAATTCTTTGACTTAGGTTGTTTACCAATTATTGGTTTTAACCAGTAAGTCGTTTTCTGGAGATAGAAGAGCGTTTATCGAATAAGTCGATTTTACTCAATTCTTTGACTTAGGTTGTTTACCAATTATTGGTTTTAACCAGTAAGTCGTTTTCCGGAGATAGAAGAGCGTTTTATCGAATAAGTCGATTTTACTCAATTCTTTGACTTAGGTTGTTTACCAATTATTGGTTTTAACCAGTAAGTCGTTTTTCGGAGATAGAAGAGCGTTTATCGAATAAGTCGATTTTACTCAATTCTTTGACTTAGGTTGTTTACCAATTATTGGTTTTAACCAGTAAGTCGTTTTCTGGAGATAGAAGAGCGTTTATCGAATAAGTGGATTTTACTCAATTCTTTGACTTAGGTTGTTTACCAATTATTGATTTTAACCAGTAAGTCATTTTCCGGAGATAGAAGAGCGTTTATCGAATAAGTCGATTTTACTCAATTCTTTGACTTAGGTTGTTTACCAATTATTGGTTTTAACCAGTAAGGCCTTGCGTTGTTTGGAGAACGAGGAGCGTCTATCGAGCGGATCGATTTTACTCAACTCTGTGACATATGTTGTTTACCAAATATTGGCTTTAACCTATTTAATCGTCGTTATGGAGATCGATGAGTGTTTATCGAGCGAATCGATTTTACTCAACTCTTTAGTACTTAGGTTTTTTTACCAATTATTGGCTTAAACATATTTAATCGTTGTTATGGAGATCGATGAGTGTTTATCGAGCGAATCGATTTTACTCAACTCTTTAGTAATCAGGTTTTTTTACCAATTATTGGTTTTAACCTATTTAATCGTCGTTATGGAGATCGAGGAGTGTTTATCGAGCGAATCGATTTTACTCAACTCTTTATTACTTAGGGTTTTTGCCAATTTCTTGGTTTAAACCTTTTTAGTCGTTGTCGTTATGGAGATTGAGGAGCGTTTATCGAGCGGATCGATTATACTCAACTCTTTAGGACTTATGTTTTTTTAACCTTTTTAGTCGTCGTCGTTTATGGAGATCGAGGAGCGTTTATCGAGCGGATCGATTCTACTCAACTCTTTAGGACTTAGGTTTTTTTTACCAATTATTGGCTTTAACCTATTTAATCGTCTTTATGGAGATCGATGAGTGTTTATCGAGTGAATCGATTTTACTCAACTCTTTATTTTCTATCCTCAGGACGAACAAAAGTTCTTGCCTGATTTCGATCACAGAGTTATATCAACAGATTTTACTCTTATACTATTTTTCCGAGCATAGAGTTATACTAAAAAGTTTTACTCTTTAGCTCTCGATCCTCTAGTGTCTTGTAAAATTACAACCATTCAAGTAGCAGCTCAATTCAAGTAATTGTAACAACTGGAAAATAGTATATTAATCAACCAAGCAGCTGAACTTGTGTGATTACGTAGAAGACTACTTATATCTCACAAATACTCCAAGCTTGTAATCAACTGTGAGGCCCCGATCGCTGGATTCCAACAAATTCGAGATGAAAACAGAAATTAAGCTTGCTTACGATTAATTAGACGTAGCCAATACCGACCAGGGGCTCCTACTGAATTCAGAAAGAAACGAGCAGAACGTCGCACAGAAATTTACATAAATCAAAGGCCCGAATCTCGGAATAGGTTAATAAGTAGCTGGTTAATGAAATTTAATAAAAAAGGAATATAAACAATCCAAGTTCGTGCCCATAAAAGCCACCAATAGCGAAATTCCAATAGGCCGAAGAAATTCTTGAAGGCCCGAAATCTGGAAACGGCAAATTAATGGAAGAAAAGTGAAATTGAATCTTCACCAGTTGATTTTAAGCAGCTTCAAATTGGGAGACAATTCCAATTTCAATAATGGACGCAGAAATTACATGATTGCAAATTGGGGATGACTAATTTCAAATGTCACGATGAAGCAAAAACTGTCGGAATTCAATAATACTACGGATTGGAGCTCCCAGATGTTAATTTTCTATAGAAATTGATTCTAGAATGTCCAATTCATTCGAGATCAGCTCGTGCACGATGGGTAGAAGGTTCTCCTAGTAGTTCGTGTATTTTTCCTTGGATTGACCATATTCGATCGAGTAATTAACCTTGCCCCACGGTGGGCGCCAACTGATTTAACCAGTTTTTGTCGGTTATATCAATATTATCGGATTAGATTTGAGGGCAGATTAAGTTACTCAGGATGGTGCAATACAAGAAAAAGTAAAGTAAGAACAATGATAATAACGTAGAATTAATGGAGAGCAAAAGCTTATCTTATTAGAGTAAAGATATTACAATGCTCTGTGCAAAGTATGTAGGCGTAAGCCCTATTCTTATGTCCCCCCTTATTATAATGAAGGGTCTAACTTATATAGTAAACATAATCCTAGCCCTAGTAGCATCCTACAAGCATTAGGGAACTTATATGGCCCAATAAGCATTCAAATTCTTCTACTAGATCGATAGGACATGAATCACGGGTCGGGTCGATTTTCTATCTTCCGAAGAGCTTTGACTTGTTCAAGGGATTGGGTCGACCTGGACAAGCTCGAAGCGTCTGATCCAATCTTACGTTTAAAATAGCCCCCATCAATATTAAAGATCAGATCAGATAGAGGGACTGGATTTACAAACTCAACTGTTAAAGAGTATTGTAACATCAGAGGAATCAGCCATGAGTACTCTGCTGCCAGGACCCCTCCACAGAATGGAGTTGGTGAAAGTAGAAACAGAACTCTAAAAAAGGCTACCAGTACAATGATAGTTGAAGCAAAGCTGCCCCAAAGATTCTGGACAGAAGCCACAAATACAGCATGCTTTACCCAAAACAGATGCATGATCAACAAACACCAAAACAATACTCCATATGAAGTTTGGAACAACAGGAAACTAAACATTCATTACTTTAGTATTTTTGGTTTTAAATGCTTTGTTCTAAATAATGGGAAAAATCACCTTACTGCTTTTGCAGAAAAGGCTGATGAAGCTGTCTTTGTAGGATACTCTACTGTCATTAAAGCTTATAGAGTCTTTAACAAAAGAACTTTACTTGTAGAAGAGTCCATTCATGTAGTATTTGATGAACCAAATCAATTTTCTGAAGAGAATCAAAATACTGATCAAAATCTGTCTACTGATTTTCAGAAATTGAGTGTGAAAAGAAATGAAGAGTATATAACCATCATACTACCTGATCTCAACTCAGCTGCTAACTCAAGTGTTGTTCAAAATCACACTGCTGATTGTCTAACAGACGAGTTGCAAACAGCTGACAGACCAGAGACTGTTCAACAGATAACTACTGTTCAACAGACTACTACTGAAATTCTAACAGTAGTGTTGCAAGATCGAAACAGAGGACAACATTCAGACTTGCAACCTGATCTCAGATGGCTCAAGAATCACCCACCAGAACTAGTGATTGGTGATCCTTTAGATAGAGTAAAAACAAGGAGAGCTGCTGCAAATGATGCTATGTTTGTTAGCTTCCTATCTCAAATAGAGCCTAAACAGTTCGAAGAAGCTCTTAATGATTCAAACTTGATTGAAGCTATGCAAGAAGAGTTAAATCAATTTGAAAGGAATGAAGTCTGGTACTTAGTTCCTGGACCAAGTCATTAAAGGCTAATTGGCACTAAGTGAGTATTCAGGAATAAAATGAATGAAGATGGTATTGTCACCAGAAACAAAGCAAGATTAGTGGCCAAGGGTTACTGCCAAGAAGAAGGCATTGACTTTGACGAAACCTTTGCACCAGTAGCAAGATTAGAGGCAATCAGACTATTTCTCGCCTATGCTGCTCATAAGAATTTCACTGTCTATCAAATGGATGTGAAATCAGCTTTTCTCAATGGAGAATTGCAAGAAGAAGTTTATGTTGAACAACCACCTGGATTCGCAGTATACAAAGAAGAAGACAAGGTGTATCGTCTGAAGAAAGCCCTCTATGGACTGAAACAGGCTCCAAGAGCATGGTATGATACCCTATCTGATTTTCTTTTAATTAAAGGATTTCGTAAATGTAAGGTAGATAAGACCTTGTTCACTGTTGAATGGGAGGATCATATATTGCTTGTGCAAATATATGTGGACGATATTATTTTCGGTTCAACAAATCAACAGATGTGTGATAAGTTCTCCAAGCTGATGCAGAACAAGTTTGAAATGAGCATGATGGGTGAACTAAATTATTTTCTTGGTTTGCAAGTTAGACAATTGTCTGATGGAATATTCATTAACCAAGCAAAATACACAAAATATCTCTTCAAGAAATTTGGTATGGAAACTAGCTCTGCTGTTAGTGTTCCAATGTCTACTGGACTTCGTTTGGATAAAGATGAAGATGGCAAAGCAGTGGACATAACCAAATACAGTGGAATTATTGGGTCACTGTTATACTTAATAGCTAGCAGGCCTGATATCATGTACTCTGTTGGGGTTTGTGCGAGATATCAATCAAATCCTAAGGAATCTCATCTCCTAGCTGCCAAGATGATACTTAAATACCTTAAAGGCACTCAAGATTTGGGATTATGGTACCCTAGAGAATCTGGTTTTGAACTTATTGGTTATTCAGATTCTGACCTTGCTGGCTGCAAGATTGATAGGAAAAGTACAACTGGCGCCTGTCAATTCTTAGGTAGTCGTCTGATCTCATGGATGAGAAAGAAACAGACTTCAGTATCCATATCAACTGTTGAAGCTGAGTACATAGCTGCTGGAGCTTGCTGTGCACAAATACTATGGTTGAAGCATCAACTGGGAGATTACAACATTAAAATCAATGGAATCCCTATCTACTGTGATAATACAAGTGCAATCTCTCTTACTCAGAACACTACAAGCAATTCAAGAACTAAGCATATTGAGATCAAACTTCACTTCATAAGAGATCATGTGGAAAAAGGAAATGTTATAATAGAGTATGTTCATACTGACAATCAGATCGCTGATATCTTCACTAAACCGTTAAGTAATGCAAGGTTTTCAACTTTGAGAGCTGAACTAGGTCTACTAAATTTAGATGAATAAGCTGATGGGGAACTCAGTAGAAGACTGGAGTTTATCAGCTTACTTAGCTTATTATCTTCAAGGTTAACTCTCAACAGACTAGTTAACTTATGGATTCTTAAAGTCAGGGGGAACGTGTAAGACTAGCGGTATTTCTGATTAAAAGATGAAACTTGTTGATGAAAGTTAGTTGAAGTTATGTTTTCATCAGAGAAGTTCTTAATTCTTGAAGATTGAAGATTAATTATTTAGCTGGATTGACAAACAGCCGAGGAAGATTACTAGTTATTGGCTTTCACTAGTAATATTTGTCATCAGGACACTAGTCCGATCAGATAAGTATTAAGTTTACTCGTCTAATTACATATATAAAAGCTCTGTTGTTTAAAAACGCTATATCTGAAAACACGCTTTTATTAGTCGACTGAGGCGGTTCGCATTCCCGCCAGTCATTAAATGCGCTTTGAAATTTGAATTGCCTAATTGTCGCCCCACGATCATAACTGACATCAAACGGATCTAACGGTTAGCATGTAACACGGAAACCGACGCACCTCAACTCTTTAACATCATATCTGATCAGCTTACTGATCTTTTACGCACCCAAATATTTTCTAAGGCATTTGAAAAATTCTTGCTCTCGTTCTTTCTGCAAAAACTATTTTTTTGTTCTACTAATCTTTCAAAATCATCATGACTCCTCAACAAGAAGCCAAAGCCGAGGGTATGTATCTAGTTTATGATACATATCACAAAACAGGAACAAAATTGATGAAGTCAATCCTAGAAAAATTCAAGGAAGCAACACTTGTGAATTTTATGGAAGCCCATGACGAAATGGTCTACAAAGACCAAGTTCTGGAGTTCTACGGAGCCAAGGATGTTGTTGATTTCAATACTCTGGAAATTTAAGCAACCGTTGGAGGAAAAGCAATATGTATCACTCCGGTGTTGTTGAGTGAGAAGTACGGACTGTCGAACACTGGAAGAACAGACTTGTCTACAATGGGAGAAGGCAAGGAACAAGAATGTTGGAGCATCTGTGCTCAAGAAAATGAAATCATGTCAGGTAACATTAAGAAAAAAACAACTGAAAGATGAATATCGGCGCATGGCTGATATGGTAGCAAAACTTGTGGAAAATTGCACCTTTTCTTTATATAGTGTTACTATGAAAAAAAAAATTATTTGACGATGGCTATCCACTATGGATATAAAGTAAAGTGGGATGTTGTGGTTTGGTATATTTTGGCTAACTTCCATAAGAAGGCTCAGACTAATTATCGGATTTTTCTAAGTCATCTGTTCAAGGAATTGGGTTGTGATCTGACGAATGGGAAAGCAGTTCACAATGCCAAGGCAATGCTCTCATATCAGTCTGTGAAGGGAGGAAATCCCAAGAGGAAAACAGCTAATGAGGAGACTGAAGAGCCCAAGGAAACAGCCCCAAGGAAGAAAAAGAAGACATCTGTTCAAACAGCCCAACCAGATGTTCAAGCCAGAACAGATGCTGAAAAGAATTCTACTGCAGATGCTATCATAAAAAAGACAACTGATGATATTCTGGAGATATCTGCTGGTTCACCTTCAAGAACAGTGTCGGAAGAGAGACCTGATGAGTCAGTTAAGAGATAATGCTGCTTCTAAGCCTGTTAAGGAGAAAGTTGTACCAAAGAAATCTGCTAAGAGGAGGGTGGTCTTTGAACCATCTCCTACTAAGACTTCTGACTTAGTCAGGGAAGGCCCTCAATCAGCTGAGAGGCCAGTTGAAGCTGATAAATCTGCTGATGCTGATGCTGCTAAGAAGTCGTCTGATGATGCTACACCAGCTCCCTAACAGCAAGCTTCAACAGCTGAGGCATATGAGCCTCAACCTGATCTAGAAGTGAGGATCATTGAACCAACAACAGCCATTCCTATCTCTATTGCTGCTCCTGAGCCTACTGTTGTTGATAAACCAAAGAAGATGAAACTTGTGAAGAAAAGAATTTCTGCAGCTGAAAAGAAAAGAAGGGAGGATGCCCTTGAAGAGAAAAATGCTAAGGATGGAACTTGCTGAAGCTATCAGGCTTAGCAAGATTCAAGCAGAAAAAGAAGAGAGGAGAAGGCAATTTGTCCTGCTGCAAATTCTTTTATTTTATTGCATTTTGACCCTTAAGTTTTCAAAAGTGAAACTTTAGCCACAAAATTTTAAAAACAGCGAAGAAATCTTAAAAATAAATAAACTTAACCATATTAGTCAAGAATTCAATTACACTTTCACTCCAAAAGTTTTTAAAAGTTTAATCTCCAATATTCTTATTTTAAGGATCATTTTAGCTTTACAAAAAAGCACAACTTCATAATAAATAAAATTTCGTAAACTTTCTCAAATAAATAACCTCAAAAATATTTTAACTAAAAGTAAAACTTCAGGAATTTTTAAAACATGAAATTTTTGGGGTATTACAGAAATTCTGGTTCAGTTCGGTTCGGATTTCACCGAAAGAACAGCCCTGAGAACGAGATCATAGTATAAGTTAGAACTAACATCACATCAGGTATATGCTCAACACTATATATATAAGACTATGGAGGAGGAGAACAAAATCACCCTACCGTTTGGGGCAGCGACAACTTGTTCCCTCACCAGAGTGAAGGAATTTTGTGGTTGGCGTACCATTACTTTAAAATTGGTTGTATCTTGGCTGATGATATCAGATCAAGAAAAACATGATAGGTAACATAATGCATTTGCATTTATTGTATGTTCAATTCCTTAACTTTTAATTAATTTTGACTTTGCTTATGATTGACCATCTTATTGTAATTTTTTTACGGGGGTTTTAGTTGTTGTATGTCCAATGTCTGTGAAAGTTTGGATGGATGAGCTAAAAAATGTACAATTATCTGACATGTCGAGAATGTATGCCATTCTCTGGAATTTTACTTAATCATTGATGTACTTGATTCATATTAATTAATTTATGAACCTATTTTTTTTATGCATATATAGTAATAATAAAGAAGAAACGGAGCTTGATTTTGTACTTCATGTTTTCATATAACTTTCATGTACTAGACAAAAACTTTATCCATTCGGACTTTAATGTATTTTACAATTTTTATTTTCACAGAACCAATGCATTTTGATCGCGACACCTAACATGGTGCGAATTAATTGGTGAAACTTTAGAGACATTCAGTTGTCCATAAAAAAAAAAAAGGAATCAAGACTATGCATGAATTTAACAAAATAATAATCAAGACACTACATGTGATTATATGTTTGTGGATGATGTAGTTGTTTTACTTGTTTTGATGTATTGGCATGCAATTACAAACTCATTTTACTTGTATGTGCATTTCTTTGACCTCTATTTACAACAAAAGTTCCTACAAGGCATATTTTCTCAGCCGTATTAAAACTGAAACTCATAATTTTTCCATTCACAAAAACAACTAGATCGTTGTACACGTTAGAACCAACTTCACATCAGGTATATGTCCAACATATTCTATATAACTATGACAGAGGATACATATTCACCCTAACTTTTGGGACATCGACAACTTGTTCTCACATCAGAGTGAAGGAGTTTCGTGGTTGGCGTACCATTACTTTAAAATTTGTTGTATCTTGGCTAATGATATGAGATTAGGAAAAACGACATGTAACTTAATGCATTTGCATTATTGTTTAATCAATTACTTAATTTGTAATATTTTTTACTTTGCTTATGATTGACCTTCTTATTGTAATTTTTTTTATATTTGTGCTTTCATGACTGGGTTCTTCCACTCCAACTTGCTTACGAGGTTTTTAGTTGTTGTATGTTCAATTCTGTAAAAGTTTGGATGGATGTGCTAAAAATTGTACATTTATCTGACATATCGAGAATATATGTGATTCTCTGAAATTTTACTTAATAATTGATGTATTTGATTCATAACAATTAATTGATGAACCTTTTTTTTTAATGCATATAGAGTAATAATAAAGAAGAAACGGAGCTTGATTTTGTACTTCATGTTTTACAAAAACTTTATCCATTCGGACTTTGATGTATTTTACCATTTTTATTTTCACAGAACCAATGCATTTTGATCGCGACACCTAACATGGTGCGAAGTAATTGGTGAAACTTTAGAAACATTTAGTTGTCCGGTAAAAAAAGAAGGAATCAAGACGATTCATGGATTTAACAAAATAATAATCAAGACACTAAATGTGATTATATGTTCGTGGATGACATAATTGTTTTACTTGTTTTGATGTATTGGCATGCAATTACAAACTCATTTTACTTGTTGTATGTGCATTTCTTTGACCTCTATTAAAAACAAAAGTTGCTACAAGGCATATTTTCTTAGACGTATTAAAATCTGTTTGGACTTTGATATATTTTATAATTTTTATTTTCACAGAATCGATGCATTTTGATCACGTCATCTAACATGGCGCGAATCAATTATCGAAACATTAGAGACATTCAGTTGTCCGGCCAAAAGGAAGAAGGAATCAAGATGATGCATGAATTTATCACAATAATAATCAAGACACTGTACGTGATTATATGTTTGTGGATTATGTAATTGTTTGAATGGCATGCAATAACAAACTTATTTTACTTGTTGTATGTACATTTCTTTGACCTCAATTAACAACAAAAGTTGCTACAAGGCATATTTTCTCAGACGTATTAAAACTGAAACTCAGAATTTTTCCATTCACAAAAACAACGAGATCGTTGTATAAGTTAGAACCAACTTCACATCAGATATATGTTCAACACATTCAATATAATACTATGAGAGAGGAGAACATATTCACCCTACATTTTGGGACAGCGACAACTTGTTCCCTCATCAGAGTGAAGGAGTTTCGTGGTTGGCGTACCATTACTTTAAAATTGGTTGTATCTTGGCTGATGATATGAGATTAAGAAAAACGACATGTAACTTAATGCATTTGCATTATTGTTTGTTCAATTAATTAATTTGTAATATTTTTTTACTTTGCTTATGATTGACTTTCTTATTGTAATATTTTTTTTATATTTGTGCTTTCATAACTAGATTCTTCCACTCCAACTTGCTTACGAGGTTTTTAGTTGTTGAATGTCCAATTGTGTAAAAGTTTGGATGGATGTGCTAAAAATTGTACATTATCTGACATATCGTGAATATATGTAATTCTCTGAAATTTTACTTAATAACTGATATATTTGATTTATAACAATTAATTTATGAAACTTTTTTTTTTTTTACAGATATATAAAAATATCAAAAAAGAAACAGAGCTTGATTTTGTACTTCATGTTTTCATATGAGTGATATGACTTTCATGTAATAGCCAAAAACTTAATTTGTTTTGACTTTGATATCTTTTACAATTTTCATTTCAAGCATTTTTATCACGACATCTAACATGGCGCGAAGTAATTATTGAAATTTTGTATAGATAGGATTAGATAAAAAAATTGGACGTAATTGGACCAAATGATTTTGAATTATAAAATATATTTATTTAACTTAATAGATAAATTTTGGCCCAACTTTTAGTTTTGAAAATTTTGATAATTGAATGATATATCCTATTACCTGTGCTTTCTTTTAGACTCCCAGACAAAATGAACTTTATTGATGAAAATATGTTAAAAAAAAAAAAATTAAGAAACTGCATAATGCATATGCAACACCAAACAACTAATCTTAAAAACAACAAAATACAACCAAAACATGGAACAAGCAACCAAAAGAGATAAATCGCATCATGTTTTTTTTTCCCCTCACTCGGGTGAACTTTAACTGCGTTTTCATTTTCATGGTTGAGGAAAATAAAAAGAACAAATCATTACCACAAATAATTATCTGGGTCACTTTCCCCTAAAGACAATCAATCATTTATG
The DNA here is from genome assembly GCA_003313485.2 of Penstemon barbatus. Classification (NCBI taxonomy): domain Eukaryota; kingdom Viridiplantae; phylum Streptophyta; class Magnoliopsida; order Lamiales; family Plantaginaceae; genus Penstemon; species Penstemon barbatus. The sequence continues at coordinate 28,514,749 of CM064881.1, forward strand.
TATAGAGTTTATGACTCGTTGAGCAAATCTCGCTAGCACAGAGTTCGTCTTCCTGGTAATGTTTCAGCATTTCTCCATTTCCATTACATAACCATTATAGTAGTAGTAATCTAATATTCATATTCTCATCTCATCTCCTTCAGCAAACTCTGCTTCGTAATCCTTCTGAAGAGCTAGCAGCCATAGCCTCAGAAAACTCTCATTCTTCCATACCTTCACCAACATACCAATGCACAAATGCCCTTTTAATTTATGAACAAACCTGAAATTCATAATTTTTCCATTCCCAAGAACAACGAGATCATTGTATAAGTTAGAACCAACAAGATCGGTTTTTTTCCGGTTAACCTAACCGAACCTATAACCGAATTTATTGGCTTAGAGTTAAAATTTGGTCAGCCCATTCATATCATTCTAGGTCTAGTCTAATTTGTTTTTTATCCTAGTCAAAACAAAAATCTCCTTCTTGCCATTTCATTCTTTGACCGTTTCATGCCTCCAGCCACCATTCAGCTCCTCTCATCGCCTCCTCAGTCCTCACGGTCGCAACGACTGTCTATTTCTCCTATTGATTCACAAAATCACGCATATTCAGCCTTCTTCGACTCTCCCTTCGTTTGTTCATCTTTTCTCAAGTTGGTAAGTTTCAATTAAGCTTAAACTAATTGTCTAGCTTTCATTATATTTCTTCAATAGTAAGAAAATTAAAGGCAAACAAGCTACTATGGCGGAGGAGAACAAATTCAACCTACCTCTTGGGGTAAGCGACAACATGTTCCCTCATCAGAGTGAAGGATTTTCGTAGATGGTATCCCATTACTCTAAACTGGATGTATCTTGGCTGGTGATATGAGATTGGGAAAGACACGATAGGTAACATAATGCTATTGCTTGCATTATTGTTTGTTCAATTCCTTAATTTTTTTATTAATTTTGACTTTGCTTATGGTTGACCTCTTTATTGTAATTTATTTATTCAAATTTGTGCTTTAATTTCTAGACTCTTTCATTTGAACTTGGTTACGAGGGTTTTAGTTGTTGTACGTCCAGCATCTGTAAAAGTTTGGATGGATAAGCTAGAAAATGTACATCTCTCAGACATGTCGAGAATATATGCCATTCTCTTAAATTTTACTTGATCATTGATGTGCTTGTCATGTATTGCGTAACAATTAAGTTATGAACACATTCTTTTTTATGTATATATAGTAATAAAAAAGAAGAAACGGAGTTTGATATATTTTTAAAATTTTTATTTTCGCAGAACCGATACATTTTTATCACGGCATCTAAGATGGCGCAAAGTAATTGGCGAAACTTTATAAGAATTCAATTGTCTGGTCAAAAAAGAAAAAAGAAAAAGGAATCAAGATGATGTAATTGTATTATTTGTTTTGATTCATTGGTATGCAATTATAAACTTATTTTACTAGTTCTATGCTAGGTAACTAATTCGTCGAGCGCGCACACGAGCGTAGAGCGAGAGAGAGAGTGTGGAGCGCCGTATTTTAGAAAAATTGATTTTAAGAGCTTCTTCAGAGCGTACATTTTTAATAATTTATATATTACAATTTTGGACACTTCATTAATTTTATTAAATGTAACATGTGTTTAATGAAATATTTTAGACATTTGTTTAAAGGTTTTGTAGTCTATATTCTATTTTCTTTTTAAATGTTTAGAATATATATTCATTATTTTGTACTGTCAGCTTGAACCTTCCAAAATATTTATATTCCCGCATTATCTTCCCTTTTAGTTTTATTTTCTTACTGAAAGTAATAAAATAAAACTGATAATTGTTAACTACTAATTTTTATTTTCTATAATTACTGACTACTATTTTTCAATGCAAAAGTAATATGCATATTTAAAATATTGACTATTTCAACACTAGGTTAAAGCTTCACTTTTTAAAAAAGTAAAAGAAGGCCGAAAATATTTCAACATAAATCTTTACTCTTTACAATATAATCCATGATGATGGCCAATCGTGGGACCCACTGACCACTCATGATGAAAGGCGAAATTTCAACTTTGCAGGTCTGCTACTGACATGCACTATATCTTTTTCACCATTTTTTATGTATTTGGGCGGCTAGGAGTAATTATATAGCTGAAATGACAAATAATAATACACAAACGCGGATTTAGTTTACTCAGTTCACCAATTTTAGTTCATCAGTTCGCGAATTTAATAGAGAATCTCACTTTTATGCTCAGAGCGTGAATTCGGTGCGCGCGTGAAGGTGAAGTAGGCGAATTTAGTTACCTAGGTTTTATGTACATTTCTTTGACATTGCTACAAGGCATATTTTCTCAGGCGTATTAAAACTGAAATTCATAATTTTTCCATTCCCAAGAACTACGAATAGGGATGTTCACGGTTCGGTTAACTGGCCGAACCAAAACGAACCGCAATATTTCGGTGAAAACCAAACCAAACTAAAGTTATTCGGTTTGGTTTTCGATTTTGATATTTGTGGTAATTCGGTTTTCGGTTCGATTCATTTTTTTTGGCCGGTTAACCGAACCGAACTGAAAACCGAATTGTGGGCTTCAAATATTTAAATATTTAACATCTTTTGTATAGTTTATGGATTTTTAAATACTTTAATTTTCTGCCTATGAATATCAATTTTAGTTGTTTAATTTATATCATCTGAGGATTATTAAATATTAGTTTATGGAGTTGTACCGCAAAATTCTTTAATTTTATATATATGGATATGGATTTAATTGTTTAATTATGTCATTTGAGTTAAATGTTGACTACTAAATTATTTACTTCTATGTAATTTTTAATAATGTTTAATGTTATAGTTACCTATTAATTTGATATTTTTAGGCTAGATGATACAAGATTTGATTATATAATTTTTGATAAATTATACATATAAATTTCAGTTAAAACATGAAACCAAACCGAACCGAACCGGAAATTTTCAATTAAAATTCGAAAATCAAATTAGGATGTTTGGTTCGATTTTTGGTTTTAAAAATCAAGAACCGAAATTTTGGATAACCGAAATTCTTGTTCGGTTCGGTTCGGTTTTCATCGAGCCCTAACAACGAGATCGTTGTATAAATTAGAACTAACATCACATCAGGTATATTTTCAACACATTCTATATAGGACTATACAACAAACTTGGATAATTTTCGCCACATTCTCAAACAAATGGTGAAAATCAACTTGATCTAGTGGCTAAAAATGATTCACTAGAGACTTTCCTATTAACCTATGTAGAATATTTTACTACATACTCTAGAACCATTTATAAGCTAAAAGAATGTCCTAGATATCTTCATGCATAATTTATTAGGCCATACACCAACAGGTGATTGGTCTAGTGGAAGGGACTAGTCACTACAAAGTAGCGGACTCAGGTTCGAATCCCTATTGGGAGAGGTACCCACATTAATGTGTGACGGCCCGAGCCCCCGGGTCGGGTCCGACGTGGATCCACCCCCGAGTCTGGGTCCGTGTTCGGTGATCACAACCAAAATTTGACCAGATTTTTTTTTTTTAATAACAACAACACAGTAATTCGAATCATAATACATAAATAACAACATAAAAACCCCGTACACTGCGATATGCAGGAGCGGGCTCAAAATACAACATAAGCGCGACCGCGCATTAACCACAGGGATCCAAACACTACTTAGTCTTTACATACTTAATCATAATTAATACATCTTAATACATAACATAACAAGATTCAAAAGATAACATGACGACCCACGAAGACCAACATACTGGATCTCGGAGACGAACACCAACTCTAGACATCAGACCCTGGAATACCTGTATCTGAAAAGAAGTAAACGGGAATGCGTAAGTTGGTCGTCCAACTTAGTGAGGCTGTAGTGCACATGTGTGCGTGTAGTATATGAATATAGCATAATATATTTGTGCATTTTTAAATACAGTAATTAAACAAATATAATATCAATTTAACAGTTAAACAAATAACCGAAGGTTGCTGATGCCGTCCTCCTCTTACCCTCCAATTCATATTCGTGAAAACCACCACCGAACACTCCAGTAAGGTGCGACCTTACATTTCAGTGCGCATTGACGTCAAATGCCAGGAGTTTGACATTCACTCACCAAGTGCAACCTCCACACTTGGCTCGTGAAGCGGGTCTACGGTGGATCGAGGTAATCCTCCGGCCCTTACCTTCCGGGTTATCCACGATTCAGCACACCAAAATAGGACCCACACAATATAACAGTAAACAGTACAGTAACAGTAATAGTTCAGTAACATGGATCAGTAATCAATACAAATACAACAATTGCAACAGTTTAGTTCACTGTATCAAAGACATATAAGTAGTCACGCATTAGCATATTGATGCAATATGGATAGCTAATCCTAGTAGAATTATTCGCATTACTTACTTCACATGCTTGTTCATTTATGAACTAAGTTACAGTTCTGACTCGACCTACTAGCATATTCAGACATACACACAAGTAACACACATCACTCACCTTTGCTGCTTAAATTTTCTGAAGAGAGTGCGACAAGTGTGACGATTCCGGTTCCTCCTGTACATATTTATGTAACGATCTTAGATTACAATTATAGCACAAGGATTCAATCAATGACTAAGCCATGCTTTAGTCAACATACATTTGAATCATAGTTGATCGATATTGAAACTACGATCGAAAGATGGACCTTCAAGTCCGGTCAAGGGTTCTAAAGTTTATTACAAAGTTATAAGTAAAGTTATTTATTTCAAGAATTTTATGTAGTAAGTTCTAATTGAAATATTTATTATTACTATTAATTCGAAATCAAACATTACTCGACAATTTAACCCCTTTATTTTATTTGGTAATTTTATTTTATTTTTGGAACTATTCATCTTTTTCTATATATTTTAAATTAATTTTTTTTTTAAAATTTATTATCCAAAATTATTTTATTTGATTTTTTTTTATTTCCAGAAAATAATTATTCAAATTATTTACTAATTTTCTAAATAAAAATAATGTTCAAGATTAATTAAAATTATATTAATAATTTTGTTTTAGAAATTTTTTTTTTCAGATTATTTATTTTCCAAGAATATTATTTAAAATTATTTTATATTTCTTAATTAATAATTAATGTATCCTTGAAATTATTTTCATTTCAAAAATTTCATTTAATCATGATTTTATTCGAAAAATAATTTATTATTAATTAATCTTTTTTTTTTAATTGAGGGCTGGCCACGGTCAGCCCACCTAACCAACATTTTTTTTTTATTAAGGGCTGCCAGCCCACTTAAAAGGAGAACAACAGGCCCATTTTCTCAATGGGCCTGTTGGTCTGTTGCATTTGCAACAGGCCCAAAATGGGTCTGTAGCAGTGGTAGAGTCTCCGGCCACTGCTCTAGCAGTGGCCGGTTGCTTGTCGATGGTGGGGTGGCTCCGGCCAACTCCACCGGAAAAATGCACAAGAAGACCCCGTATTTTCGGATTTGCACAAATAACCCTTAAATAAAATAAACCAAGTTTATACATCAAAAATTTTTTAAACTTATGTATAAAAATTGAAATCTTGCATGAAAATCTATAAATCTAAAATCTAAGAACATAAATATATATGTTTAACATGCTTTCTAAATAACACTCTTTAACTTTATTTATCCATAAAAATATTTTATAAAAATACTTTCTCACACAAACTTCAACATATGAAATTAAAACAAGAAAACCACCAAATTATCAAATCTTTTAACAATCTTTTAACTAATATATAAATCTGAAAATTTGAGCATAACATTCATCTAAAGTTGGATTTCAAAACTTCAAGTAAGGTTTTAACTTTTGCTCCATATAATCAAGTAAAAGAGGTGCTTAAAGAGATTTTTACCCAAAGTAAAAAGGATGAGTGTTTCTTCTATCTTCACTCTCTATCCTCTATCTCCGGCAAAGGTGTGGTGGCGGCGGCGGCAGTGGCGGCGGCAGCAGCTCCGGTGGTGGCTCCTTCTTCTTCTTACTCAAGATTCACTCAATAATTTCATGTTTTCTTTTTCTTTTTCACTCAACTCTTCTACAAGTTTTTTTTTTTTATTTATTTTTATTTTTTATGTTGTTGTTGTGGTAAGGTGAAGAAGAGTGAATAAATGGGTGGGTGTATATATACATACAACCCAAAAATGAAAATGCATATACATCAATCAATAGACATGGGAAAGAGAAAGTTTATCATAACTTTCTTCTTCCCAATGTTTTGGTTTCTTATGGGATTTTCTTCACTCAAACAAGACATGGCAGATTTGGAGTGTCAAGGGAGAAGCACTCATTACCTTCATTACACTGTTGCTGCAGGATTTGAAAAGATTGGGGCAAATTTGCACTTTGCCCCCTGAGCTTTGGTAAAGTGCATTTTTGCCCCAAAAACATAAAATTTTGCACACTTAGGTCCAAAATAAATTGCAAATAGACCCCATCATTTTAAAAAGGTATATAAATCTTTTTCTAAATTGCTTCTAAGCCCATAATGACATAAGAAACAATTGTTATACACAATAGCATAAATAAAACACTTTAATTTAAAACATAGTAGCATACAAAATTAGACAATAGTCTAATTAAAATACATTAATTAATCCTAAAACTTGTGGGTTTTACATAATGTGCCCAACCCGCCTCGAAAGGGATTAAACCCTTGGGAAACCAATACAAAAAATTTATTGGGCCATACTTAATTGATCAAGTATTGTTGAGGCAAATATTAATATTAATACGTCATGTAATGGTTCAGATGTGTTGGACACATGATCGGAGCGCGGCATTACACTAGATTTATCATGTCCAATTAACTTTTCGATTAGCAATACACATTCTATTGAAATCCTCCTTGTGTTTATTATGTAAACTCTGTTGAGCTAATTTATGTAAAGTGATTATTTCATATTATTAGTGTCAAATCATAAAGATTATATGCTAATTGATAGTAAAGCCTTTCTGTTTTATTGAATCTTAGTATTTTTTTGTGATATTTAGTTTTGCAATAATTCATTAAATTTAGCAGTTAATGTAACTTAACTTAGATTCAATGAGTTTGAGTCAAGCTACAATTTTTAATTCTAATTTTTTAAAATGACGACTCAAAACTACATACACGTCTCAGTTTTTGGTAGCGGACTGAACTGTTTGGTAATCGAACTGACTAGTTTGGTTTGGCATAGGTACAAATTTCAAAATTACAGCACCAATCTATATACTGAAAATTGGTGTGGTTGCACACCGCTAAGATAGTAGCGAGAGCAGGGATATTCTACTTTCACATTTTTATTGATTTATTGTCTCGACAAGTAAAATGAATGTTTGTTAACGTACCTTAGTTTTATAATTGTACTCACGATACTTGTAGTATTTGCAATTGTTAAGAGAAATATTTAAAATGAAATGTTATAAAATGATATCACGATTGAATCTAAAATAGGTCAGTTAATTTGTTATTTTATCCATCAATTACTAATATGTTAGTAAATACTTAAAAAATATCTTACAATTTTAAAAGTAATAACATTAATTCTAAAACATACATTAATTTTTTTTGTAAAAGAGGGCTCCAATTTTAAATTTTGCTATGGCTCCTTAATAGGCCGGGCCGGCCCTACATATAACTTGGCTCGGAATTATAGGCGAAACTTTAGAAACATTCAGTTGTCCGGACAAAAAGAATGAAACAAGATGATGCATGAATTTATCAAAATAATAATCAAGACACTGTATGTGATAATCTGTTCGCGGATGATCTAATTGTTTTATTTGTTTGATTTATTTGCATGCAATTATAAACTCATTTCTTTGAAATTCAAAACTTATCTTGTTAATAGAAATTGACAAGTTGCTACAAGACATATCTTCTCAGACGTATGAAAATCGAAGTTCATAAATTTTTCATTCCCACAACGAGATCGTTGTATAAGTTAGAATCAAACTCACATCAGGTATATGTTCAACACATTTTATATAAAACTATGGCAGGTGAGAAAATACTCACCCAACATCTTGGGGCATAAGAAAACTTGTTCCCTCACCAGAATGAAGGATTTTCGTGGTTGGTGTCCTATTACATTAAAATTGGTTGTATCTTGGCTATGATATGAGATTCAGAAAAACACGACAGGTATTCCTTGATTTTTAATTAATTTTAAATTACTTATGGTTGACCTTGTCATTGTAATTTATTTTTTCAGATTTGTGTTTTCATGGTTGGACTATTCCATTCCAACATGGTTAAGAGAGTTTTAGTCGTTGTATGTCCAATGTCTTTAAAAGTTTGGAAGGATGAGCTGAAAACTATACATTTATCTGACATGTCGAGAATGTATGCCATATGTGTTAAGAAGAAATGTAGCTTGATTTTGTACTTCATGTTTTCATATGACATTAATGTATTAGCTAAAAACTTTATCTATTCGGATTTTGATATATTTTACAATTTTCATTTTCACAGAACCGATGCATTTTAATCACAAAATCTAACATGGCGCAAAGTAATTGGTTAAACTTTAGAGACACTCAATTGTCTGGTAAAAAAAAAAAGAAGGAATCAAGATGATGCATTGATTTATCATTCTCATATATTTTCAACACATTCTATGTAAGACTATACAACAAACTTGGATAATTTTCAACTGAGTTTATGACCTATTTGTATAACCACATTCTCAAACAAACGGTAAAAATCAACTTGATCTAGTGGCTAAAATGATGCTCTAGAGACTTTCATATAAACCTATGTAGAATATTTTACTCGATACTTTGGAACCATGTATAAGCTAAAAGAATGTCCTAGATATCTTCATGCATAATTTATTGGCGAAACTTTATAAGAATTCAATTGTTTGGTAAAAAAGAAAAAGGAACCAAGACAAATCATGGATTTCTCTAAACAATAATCAAGACATTATATGTGATTATATGTTTGTGGATGATGTAACTGTATAATTTGTTTTGATTCATTGGTAAGCAATTATAAAATCATTTTACTTGTTATATGTACATTTTTTTGACATCGCTACAAGGCATATTTTCTCAGACGTATTAAAACTTAAATTCATAATTTTTTCCATTCCCAAGAACAAAGAATGGATGTTCAGGAATTTTCGTGGCTACCCTCTGAGGTAGCCACCATCTGCCATGATAGGGGGATTTTAGGGACACTTTTTATGCAAAAGTGTCACTAAAAGTGACCTAACATGACAGATGGTGGCTAACCAGAGGGTAGCCAGGAATATTCCGGATGTTCACGGTTCAGTTAATCGGCCGAACCAAAACGAACCGAAATATTTCAGTAAAAACCGAACTGAACCAAAGTTATTCGGTTTGGTTTTTGGTTTTGATATTTGTGGTAATTCGGTTGTCGGTTCGATTCGTTTTTTTTGGCCGATTAACCGAATCGAACCGAACCGAAAATTGAATTGTAGGCTTCAAATATTTAAATATTTAACATTTTTTGTATAGTTTATGGATTTAAAATACTTTAACTTTATGCCTATGAATATCAATTTTAGTTGTTTAATTTATATCATCTGAGGATTATTAAATATTAGCTTTTGGAGTTGTACAACAAAATTCTTTGATTTTATATCTATGGATATTGATTTTAATTGTTTAATTTATGTCATTTGAGTTAAATGTTAACTAATAAATTATTTACATCAATGTAATCTTTAATGATGTATATGTTATAGTTACCTATTAATTTGATGTTTTTATTCTAGATGATACAATATTTGATTATATAATTTTTAATAAATTATACATATAAATTTCGGTTAAAACACGAAACCAAACTGAACCGAACCGGAAATTTTCGGTTAAAATCGAATTAGGATGTTCGGTTCAATTTTTGGTTTTAAAAATCAAGAACCGAAATTTTGGATAAATGGAATTCTGGTTCGGTTTGGTTCGGTTTTCATCGAGCCCTAACAAAGAGATTGTTGTATAAATTAGAACTAACATCACATCAAGTATTTTTTCAACACATTCTATATAAGACTATGGCGGATGAGAACATATCCACCCTACCTTTTGGAGCAGCGACAAAATGTGTCTTTTTCGAATGTTTGGTACCAAATGTATAAAGTAGGTAAAAGTTTGGTATCAAAAATAAAATTTTACCCCTCGCATGTAATGAACTCTGTTAAAAAATTGACGACTAAATGAAATGTGTCAAGAGTGCCTAATTCATAGTATCTAATATATCCATTTTTATTATGATAATGTGACATTTTACCCCTTGTGATATGATAAATGTGGTAATTTATACCCCTATGTTACAAAATAGTTAGAATGTCTACTCTCAATTTCAGCAAGTGAGTTACAATCTCCGACTGAAGGGGGTAAATTGCCTCATTAAAAAATTTACAGAGGCAATTTGATTTTTTTTCAAAATTATTGAACATTATGTGTATCATAGGGGAGGTAAATTGCCATTGATTTTGTAATGCCCCATAAATTAATTAACAAGTTTCCAAAAGGTTCAGGGGTCAAAATGACATTTTTAAAAAGTCCATGGGTCAACATGGCATTTCATAAAAGCATAGGGACCAAAAATGCAATTTTAGAAATAAAAATTATTTTGAAGGTAGCAGGGGACGTGCCCTGCTGCTGTGTAATGTACGACCAGGTGGAGGAAAACATTTCCTCCACCTATGTCTCCTTATATTCATTCCATTCTTAGGTAATGGAAAGCAATTTGAAAAGTCAAAACCCAATTTTTTCCCTTCACTCTCAATTTCACGCACATATTTACACAGCAGAAAAAAAAAGGGGAGGGGGGGAGAGAGAGGAAAGAAAGAGAGGGCCGAGAGTGATGGAAGGACAAATGAAAAGAAAGAAGAAAGAAAGAGAGAAAGAAGAAGAAAATATGATTCATTTTCAAAACTCCTTTGAATGTTAGGTAAACATCTCATCTCTTTATGACTCTATAGTTAGAGATTGTAATTTTTGTTCCAATTCTAGGAATTGAATATTGATTTTAGTTAGTCATTTTTGGAAGAAATTGTTTAGTCTCCATGTTTAATTGAGTTAACTAAAGGAATTCTTGGGCATTTGTTGAATTGTTATTTGATAGGAATATTGAATTCCTTCGTGCTTAGTTTTGATTCGTAATAAAGTATTGGATTAAAGTAGAGTAAACTTCTTGTTCTCTTGGTAAAATTGGTTTGTTTGATTATTAATGAGTTTATGGGTTTGAATGAATCTATGGTTTTAGTTGGAACTTTGAGTATAACCTTTGGTGGTTTTGACTTCCATTCTACTTTTAAGGTTTTATTTTTGATAAATAAGTGTTAGAAAATGAAGCTCAAATAACCAATGTAGGTTTATTAGAAAGAATCTTGATGGTTAAGAAAAGTTGGATTAAAGTTTATGTCTTGGAATATTTGATAAACAAGTTTAGCTTATTTAATTAAAGTTTAGCTTGAATATTGCATAATTTCAGTGTTAAGATGTCACTTAAATGACCATATTTTACAGTATATATTTTAGTGTGGATTTGAGATATAAGTTATGTTGGTGTAAATTAGAGAAGGTTTTGAAGATGACAAAAAGGCCATAAGTGTTTTGAAGATCAAAAGGTTAAGTCATCAACTAAGAACAGCTTAGTGAAACCTATCTCAAGGTCTGGAAGCTATGTGACCGAATCAGCCGAGTGGGAGATCAGATCATTAAATATCAGATTGGTGATCATCAGACGAGTCAAGATAGATGTGTTCATTCTTGAATCAGCCGAGTAGCCATCAGCTTAGTACTCCCATCAGCCAAGTGAAGACGATCAGCAAGCTATCCAACGGTAACCTGCTGAGAGTATTAAATGCGACTGACAGAAAGTACAGCAGACTGTACTGTAGCAGTTGCAGGGAGCCGTTCCAGAAAATGGGGACCAGAACTCGAGGACTGCAGATTTATGTCTCATCTTCAACGGGCAGAAATTCAAATTCGAGAGTATAAATAGAAGACCAACTGAAGATCTAAATGAGACTTGCATAATTCAAGATCACATCTTAAGAGCGAGATCCATCAGTTGAGTCGTCTGATCACAAGCCCAGTCATCTGTTGACGAAGCTTTTCGTTGAAGAACAGAGAACATGCGTTGTCTGTCTGAGTGACTTTCAACTGAGAAAAGAAAGGAGTGTATATCCATCTGTGTGAAGTGATATAGCTTCTTAGTGTAGGTTTTTTTTGTGAGCTCCTATACTGAAAATAGTGTGAGAAGTTGTGATCCATCTTTGTGAGTGATCAAACTTCAGAGAGTAGAATTTCTTAGTGATTTTCTATTGTGAGCTTATAGCCTTTTCATTAGTTGTCTAGGTATAAGTGGAGAAATATTGTAATCTGTGTGATTATAGTATAACCCAGAATCTAAGTGATCTGGAAGAGTGGACTAAAGGATTTCTATCCATATAACCACTATAAAAATTCTTTGTGTTATCTTGCATTTAAGTTTTATTGCATATTTTAAAGATTGCATATTTAAACACTTTGAATTATAAAAGATTTTATAAGGAGTTTCAAAACTGGGGATAAAATCTTTTAAGAACTTAGTCTACTTGTGAAAAACACTTTAAAACAATCCGCTGCAAGTATACTCTTTGAAAAACTGTTCTGCTGAAAAACAGCTAAGTATTTGTAAGAAGAGTGGTCAGTCTGCTGTTCAAGATTTGTTCACGATCAGCTCAGTCTGCTTATTGTTCTTCATCAGCTTAGTCTGCTGACAGAAGACTGAAAAGTTTTTAAGTTCAAAATTTTCAGAGGTCTATTCACCCCCCCCCCCCTCCCTCTAGACCTCATCTGACCACTTGGGACCAACAAGTTAGTAATATGATAATCAATATATAAACTAATGAAGATCTAACTGATTTTCTATAAAAGTATCACAAGAGGTTGTATATTAGAGATACAATTATGAGTTTTTAAACTATGAATTTATTAGTATGTTTGTTGCGACTAGGTGATGGTAATTGAGGCAAGATAAACCCTTTGGTGCATTTCAAGTTTGGAGAAAACAATTGCCAATGACCCAGGTGAGAGTTGTACCATACTTTTGTTTTGTGAATGTTATGGTTTATTTAATCGAGGTTAATATATGGATAGATAATATTCGTTATATACTTTGATTATGATATTATGGAATTGTTGTAGTAGTAAGCCTGCGGGGCTCACATTTGATATTTATTTGAGTGTCCGTGATATTTCGAAATTGCTAGATTAATTATCTCTAATGTTAGCAATAGTATAATTTATGTGAAATATGTAATGATCGTATTGCTTGTTTTTATATGATTACTGTAGGGACAGGCTGTGTAGTACTACATCTCCCTGTTCATAGTGAGTGATAGTGGTAGGTTCGGAAAAATCTGGAACAAGTGGAGACTTGTCATGTTGACTCCGAAATCGATCATTATCTTGGTCTCGTATATCTCGGTATTCGTGACCTAAATTGGCAGCAATGCATTTAGTGAGGGATGGTAAGATTGACCCCTTACTTTTAGTGATAAAGTGGGATTAAATATCCTTATAGTGAATGAATGGTTATTTTTAATGTTTTCTTGATTTCTTGAACGTGTGGTTATTTACATAATTTATCAATGTGAGAGACGTTTTATTGAATATTTAAATTTTCATTTATTGTGTTTTTATTTTTTATTAACAATCTTTTAGCAATGTGCATAAAATTCACTTATGCACGTGCACCAGCCTCACTAAGTTGATTTATTCAACTTACTCTTTCAAATTATTACTTTTCAGAGTTACAGGAGAGCGAAGATGTCAAGAAGGGGTTCGTATCTTGAATGGTCTCGTGCTCTGATATCTTTTGAACCAGTGTTCTAGTTAGATATCAGTTTGTTGTGCGGATAGTCTTTAGACTAGATGTAGCATTGAAGTGGATTTTTGTCCATTCCAATTTGACTTGTAGTCATTAAAATTTTAAGTTTAAGTTTCTTTTGATTAAATTTTATTATATTTAGTATTTTTCAGGGTCCCAGCGACTTGAGGCGGGCCATTACGGGTCAATCTTGGGTTGGGCTGTTACAGATGGTATCAGAGCTTCAGCTCATGAGTCAGGACAAGGTCCTCGGCCTAGAGCACCCTTTAGATAAGTTGTATTGAGTATTTCTTCACTAAAAGTATTAAAAACTCTAGTTTTGGCCTTTCGGAAAGAGTTTTAAGGATGTTTATTCAACTAGAGTTCGATTTAAATAGTTACCTTAGGTTTAGTTTGCCTCCTAAGGATATGTTTTATTTTCTTGTTTCGTTGTGTTATTATCATCATAGACTCCTCTTAAAACTCATGCTTGGAACCATTTCAAAGTTCATTCTATTGATAATATGTGAAATTCGTACATGGGGATTTTGTAAATTGAGTAATCCACTTCATATTGCAAGAAAAATGCCAAGCATATGCCTATTATTTCTTTGAAGTCCATAATTAATTGATCTATGCTCATCTCCAACTTTGAACTTTTAATCTCATTGGAGCCATCCTTGTTGAATCCCTTTTCATTCAAATGACTATGACTTCATTTCCTAATATAATCATCGTATTTGGCTATTGTTGTATCTCTTTATTCTAATACAATTATAACCAGTGTTATTTAATAGTGCTTCTAACATTTCCCTTATTTAAAAGGTATCAATCTTGCGTATGATTTTGGATAATACACTAGCCAATTCTAGTCCCAATGGAATCTGGTCTATTATACACTTTATGGAGTCTTCTTGAAATCATTGTATCCGTGTTGCTAAATTTCTCATGACCTTTATTGAACTTCTACCAAACCACTACGTCCTTTAAAGTACATCTCTATGTATCATGTTGGATTACATTCCAAATTCTTGCCTTTGAAATGGTTCTACTTGATTATCAATTGATATTCTTATTCATGCTGCTTCGTGAACCAAACTTCATTGAGTTAATAGCCTAAATTATCAAGCCTATTGAACATCTAGGTTACGTGAGCTAATAGCTAAGTTATTATTATTAATATTATTGTATTTTCGCATTAAGTTCGTGTTAGAACTTGTATGCACAAGACATATGTATCAATGAAAATTCTTCCAAAGATGAAAGGATTGACAAAAGCGAAAGTCTTCGGAATTAGAGTGGCGCAACGGGGGTATGGAAAGAGTTTGATCAACAAAAGGAATCATTTTAAGAATTTGAGGAAGCCATCAACATTACACATGGCTTTTGGTCCATCTTCAACTCTAAAGAATAATCTTCGAGAAGAAAACCCCGACGTACTATAACATGAAGATTTTTTGGTGGCGCTATATGATCAACTTTGTGAACTAGTTAGATTGGCATCGCATTCGCTCTTGGAACAAGAAGTACTATATTTTAAAGTCTAACAATGTCTTATTTATCATTACATTGTGGTGTACTTCGAGATTGAGGAAAAGCTTCAAGAATCGAAAGTATTTAGCGATGTTTAATTGTTATAGATCTACGAAAGAAGACCTCAAGACCACCGTCACCATTCTGACAAACTTGAAGAGATTAAGAAAGGGAGTGAAGCTGATCCGACGAAGAACTGAAACATGGTCTTCTGGAAATTCGTGAGTATCTAAATCGATATAAGTTATGTGACAACTTCGTCCTTTCTTCTCACACCTTGAGAGGCTTGAATGGTCTATAATTCGATTCATGTGTATAATTCTTTGAGTCAATCATTTCATGTTTATTCAATTAATCTCATTCCGAAATCTTTCTTGAACCTCATTTCAAATTGTATTGTTTAGAACTTGTACTCTTTGTCCATTAGACTAATTCTTTGTAATACCTTCATGGATCAAACCATTTATACTCTGAGTTGATTATCAATTGGCAAGAACTATCTATTGTCCATCATTAATCCTCTTGGATCTTAATTATTCTGTAAATCGCCTGTTTGGGCCACATGTAATATCCACTCTAAGCAAGTTAATGGAATTCATCTTGATTTATGGAATAACTATATGCTTGATTCAAAATCAATTCATCCGACTTTATTTTTGAGAAATCATTTAATTATTCTGAAAGGATCGAGTTCTTTTCTCGATTTTCTCTTAGACTTGAGACTTGTATCTTGTTCATTTTGAATTAGCCTCACAAATCGAATAGTTTCACTATCCTTGGACCTTATTCTTCTTAAGCTTTATTCAAATTGGTATTTTGTACCATCAGTTACATGCAAAACTTGATTCACCCTTTCTATCTTTGTTATATTCCTTACACGTCGGATGAAAGTCTTGAAATTTGCACTGTTTAATTTGATTGCCAAATGACAAAATTCATTGAAATTTTGTTATTATTTTTAAGACTAGTGATTCATTTTCATGTTATTCTTATTGATAAACCTCATTCGACATCATTATCGTTATCCTTGTCGAATCTTTTTTTTTTTCTTTCTAGAATTCAAATTTGATCTTATCCTTGTTATCTTATTGAAAACTCTAGTATGATTACTTTCTCGTTATCTTGGCAAGACTTTTGATTCAAATAGCTTTATTATCTTTAGCGATATTCCTAATTTGAGTACTACCTTTATAATTTGATAAAGAGTTAAAATCGTAGTATACAAGCTGGTGTTGCCTTCAAACGTAGAATATTAAGGTTCCACCATACAATTGATAAAAGAAGAAGTGCTCTGCAAATCAATTCTAAGTGTTTGAGCCTAAGTTCTTATTGCTTTAGACGAATTTAACGTATGACAAGAATTTCGTATGCATACCCATCTAGAATATTCAAGAGTTGCAAAAGATCCTATCGTGAAGATTTTACCAAAAGCCAAACGTTCGAATAGGCAACATCAGAACAATGGAAGGATGTGAAAATATAATCCCAAACTACTCCGACGATTCAGGGTTGAATTTGGGGACCAAATTCTTTTAAGGGGTAGGGTATGTAATGCCCCATGGATTAATTAACAAGTTTCAAAAGGTTCAGGGGTCAAAATGACATTTTAAAAAAATTCAGAGGTCAATATGGCATTTCATAAAATCATAGGGACCAAAAATGCAATTTTAGAAATAAAATTATTATTGAAGGCAGCAGGGGACGTGCCCTGCTCTAGGTAACTAAATTCGCCTACTTCAAGTTCACTCGCGCACCGAATTCGCGAACTGAGTAAACTAAATTCGCATTTGTGTATTATTATTTGTCATTTCAGCTATATAATTACTCCTAGCCGCCCAAATACATAAAAAATGGTGAAAAAGATACAGTGCATGTCAGTAGCAGACCTGCAAAGTTGAAATTTCGCCTTTCATCATTAGTGGTCAGTGGGTCCCACGATTGGCCATCATCATGGATTATATTGTAAAGAGTAAAGATTCATGTTGAAATATTTTCGGCCTTCTTTTACTTTTTTAAAAAGTGAAGTTTTAACCTAGTGTTGAAATAGTCAATATTTTAAATATGCCTATTACATTTGCATTGAAAATAGTAGTCAATAATTATAGAAAATAAAAATTAGTAGTTAAGAGTTATCAGTTTTACTTTATTACTTTCAGTAAGAAAATAAAACTAAAAGGGAAGATATTGCGGGAATATAAATATTTTGGAATGTTCAAGCTGACAGTACAAAATAACGAATATACATTCTAAACATTTAAAAAGAAATTAGAATATAGACTCCAAAACCTTTAAACAAATGTCTAAAATATTTCATTAAACACATGTTACATTTAATAAAATTAGTGAAGTGTCCAAAATTGTAATATATAAATAAATATAAATTATTAAAAATTTTGCGCTCTGAAGATGCTCTCAAAATCAATTTTTCTAAAATACGGGGCTCCACGCTCTCGCTTTCGCTCTACGCTCATGCGCTCGCTCGACGAATTAGTTACCTAGGCCCTGCTGCTGTGTAATGTACCGCCAGGTGGAGGAAAACATTTTCTCCATCCATGTCTCCTTATATTCATTCCATTCTTAGGTTAATGGAAAGCAATTTTAAAAGTCAAAACCCATTTTTTTCCCTTCTCTCTCAATTTCACACACATATTTACACAGCAGAAGAAACAAAAAAAGGGGGGAAAGAGGAAAGAAAGAGAGGGTCGAGAGTGATGAAATGAAAAGAAAGAAGAAGAAAAGAGGAGAAGAAAATATGATTCATTTTCAAAACTCCTTTGAATAGGTAAAATTCTCATCTCTTTATGACTCTATAGTTAGGGATTGAAATTCTTGCTCCAATTCTAGGAATTGAATATTGATTTTTGTTAGTCATTTTTGGAAGAAATTGTTTAGTCTCCATGTTTAATTGAGTTAACTAAAGGAATTCTTGGGCATTTGTTGAATTGTTATATGATAGGAATATTGAATTCCTTCGTGCTTAGTTTTGATTCTTAATAAAGTATTGGATTAAAGTAGAGCCTACTTCTTGTTCTCTTGGTAAAATTGGTTTGTTTGATTGTTATTGAGTTTATGGGTTTGAATGAATCTATGGTTTTAGTTGGAACATTGAGTATCACCTTTGGTGGTTTTGACTTCCATTCTACTTTTAAGGTTTTATTTTTGATAAATAAGTGTTAGAAAATGAAGCTCAAATAACCAATGTAGGTTTATTAGAAAGAATCTTGATGGTTAAGAAAAGTTGGATTAAAGTTTATGCCTTGGAATATTTGATAAAAAAGTTTAGCTTATATAATTAAAGTTTAGCTTGAATATTGCATAATTTCGGTGTTAAGATATCACTTAAATGACCATATTTTATTGTATAATTTTTAGTGTAGATTTGAGATATAAGTTAGTAATATGATAATCAAGATATAAACTAATGAAGATCGTAATATGATAATCAAGATATAAACTAATGAAGATCCACTTGATTTTATATAAAAGTATGACAAGAGAGTTGTATATTAGAGATACAATTATGAGTTTTTAAACTATGAATTTATGAGTATGTTTGTTGCGACTAGGTGATGGTAATTGAGGCAAGCTAAACCCTTTGGTGCATTTCAAGTTTGGAGACAACAATTGCCAATGACCCAGGTGAGAGATGTACCATACTTTTGTTATGTGAATGTTATGGTTTATTTAATCGAGGTTAATATATGGGTAGATAATATTCGTTATATACTTTGATTATGATATTATGGAATTGTTGTAGTAGTAAGCCTGCGGGGCTCACATTTGATATTTATTTGAGTGTCCGTGATATTTCGAAATTGCTAGATTAATTATCTCTAATGTTAGAAATAGTATAATTTATGTGAAATATGTAATGATCGTATTGCTTGTTTTTATATGATTACTTTAGGGACATGGTGTGTAGTACTACATTTCCCTGTTCATAGTGAGTGATAGTGGTAGGTTCGGATAAATCTGGAACAAGTGGAGACTTGTCAGGTTGACTCCGAAATCGATCATTAATATGGTCTCATACTCGGTATACGTGACCTAAATTGGCAGCAATGCATTTAGTGAGGGATGGTAAGATTGGCCCCTTATCCTTAGTGATAAAGTGGGATTAAATATCCTTATAGTGAATGCGTGGTTATTTTTAATGTTTTCCTATTTTATTGAACGTGTGGTTATTTATATAACTTATGAATGTGAAAAACGTGCTATGGAATGCATTTCATGAGTGATGGTAAGATTGACCCCTTACCCTTAGTGATAAAGTGGGATTAAATATCCTTATAGTGGATGAGTGGTTATTTTTAATGTTTTCTTGCTTTCTTGAACGTGTGGTTATTTACATAATTTATCAATGTGAGAGACGTTGTATTGAATGTTTAAATTGTCATTTATTGTGTTTTTATTTTTTTATAAAAAATCTTTTAACAAAGTGCATAAAATTCACTTATGCACATGCACCAGCCTCACTAAGTCGATTTATTCAACTTACTCTTTCAACTTATTACTTTTCAGAGTTACAGGAGAGCGAAGATGTCAAGAAGGGGTTTGTATCTTGAATGGTCTCGTGCTCTGATATCTTTTGAACCAGTGTTCTAGTTAGATATCAGTTTATTGTGCGGATAGTCCTTAGACTAGATGTAGCATTGAAGTGAATTTTTGTCCATTCCAATTTGATTTGTAGTCATTCAAATTTGAGTTTAAGTTTCTCTTGATTAAATTGTAGTATGTTTAGTATTTTCTAGGGTCGTAGCCACTTGAGGAGGGCTATTACGGGTCAATCTCGGGTTGGGCTGTTACAAATTTTGTAGAAAAATTGGATTTGATACCAAAATTGCAATGAAAACCTATCATATAGTATCAAATTTGCATTTTCGTATCTAATGATACAAAAAGTACAAGTTAACCTTTGTATGATCATAATAAAAAATAAAAAAATAAAAATAAAAATAAAAAAGCAATTTTCCCATAAAAGTGTTTTTCCCTCTAAAATAAATTGAGCATTGAAGTTTGGATTGCACCTTTCTCCGACCCTGATCCAAGTAAGGCATTACTCAGTCTGAGTAAATAAGAATAGGGAAAAGAATATACATGATAAGCGTAATGGCTCAAAATAATAGAACATAAATAAATTACTCCAATTGATGTAATCATATCAAAAGTTGAAAGTAAAATTTAATTTCGGAACAATATTCTCTTTTTTCTTTCTAACTTAGTTGTTGACTACCATTTGACAGAAGACAAGTGTCACACTAAGGCCATCTTCAATGGAGCAGGGCTAGCCGGGGCTCCTGAGCCCCGGGCTAGTCCCGAGCCCTGCCTGGTCGTCTCCAATGGTCAGGCTCCGTGGAGGAATTAATTTCATTTTTTTCCTTTGCCCACTCTCACCTATTAATATTATAGTTTTAAATTTTTTTAATATTAATATTAATAATAGCAATTATTATTAGTACTCGTAATTTAATTATTAATTATATTAAAATATTAATAATAACAATTATTAGTACTTCTAATTAAATTATTAAAATATTATAATTAAAGAGAGTAAATAATTAAGTAATATTTATTTTAGATTAAGTATTAATCTAAATTATTTGTATAAATATTAATTTTATTTTTAACTAATTTTATATTTTTTTAAAAATATAGCCACCACCAATATTGTAGTTAAATGAATTGTTGTGTAACACAATTACAAATCTAATTAAAGCTACTTTTAGTTACATATTTGCTAAATAGACTTTCAAGATAAGATTTTTGTAGTATTATGAACACTAAGACTAGATTATACAAAAAAATCATTACAACTATATAGATATCATTATTTATTCAAAATAAATAAATAATTAATAAAGGGCAAATTTGTTAATAAAGTGAGACAAAAAAGTCAAAACCAAACAACACTTTCAACCAAACAGTCCGCTCTCCTCTTTTCCTCTTCTTCTTCTTCTCTCTCTCTACAATTTTTTTTAAAAAAAAAAAAAAAGAAATCAGAACCAGGGCGCGTGCCAACACGCGCCCCTAAATCCCACCCGTCTTCCTCACGCGGGCATTGGCTGGGCGCAGGGCTCCGCCGAGCCCTGCGCCGAGCCCGTTCCAGCTCGATGGCTGCCCCGCCCCGCGCCCCTGCGCCATTGGAGACGACTCCGTCGCTGCAGTTCAGCCCCGCCCCCAGCCCGGCCATCTCCAATGGAGATGGCCTAATCACACTAATCATCCCAAATTTTCATAAAATTTAACTATTGCAATAAATTCATAGTAGAATAGGATGTTAGAATTTTGATAAATATATTTGACAAAGTGGTCCCACTCTAAGCCAGGAATGCAATTAATGATTTATTGTAGGCTAGCGATATTGTCAGAGCACATATTGTTGCTGTCAGAGCAACTTTTTTAATTTCCTAATCTACCCCCTTCTAGTCAAGATCATAAAACTTGGAATTCGCAATCCCCATGACACACCATATTATTTTATTGACAATTCAATTTTCTCTCTCATATTAATACCTTGTTTTCTCTCTCTTATTAATATATTATTATTGTTTTCCTTTTTTCTTTTATTATTTAACTTCTTTTTCCTTGTCATATTATATTTCAAGCATAGAATTAATTATATAGTTTTATATAATAGTATAATACGCATGGTATGTAATTCACAACAATATATAAAGAAATTAATTTGTGATGAAATGAACTATTGCATACTTTCACTTTTTGTCTTTATAATTGAATTTTCTGTATCTTCTTATTACCAAATGTTTATGACTTAAAGCAAATTTGGTAAATCCAAAATGAGCGTAGTCGACTTCACACAATTAAAAATGAAATATAGATGGATAATATATTTAGATAACTTTCAAACTCGTCACAAGCTCGATTCGGTAAGTCAAAAATAAAAATAAAAATATGTAAATGTAAAATTAAACGAGTTTAATTCATGTTCGATTCGATTAAAACTCTTTCAAATCTAAATCTATTATTCTTATCAAATCTAGCATGAATAATATAGTCATATAATTAACTTTCAAACTGGTCACAAGCTCGATTCAGTTAGTAAAAAAAAATGTAAATGTGAAGTTCAACGAGTTTAATACATGTTCGATTCAATTAAAACTCGTTTGAATCCAAAATATTTTCAAAATTCAAAAATATTAATTAATCTTTAATGCACAAAAATAGTTTGTACAATCCAAAGAAATTATCACAACCACATATATAAGTGTCATTCTAATCATGCATGAACATGGGAAGGGAAAAATGCATCGCTGGGCCAAAACTAATATTACGGAAATTATTTATATATTACAAATGAAGTTAAAAAAATTACATTTAAGGATGATGATGAAGGGCTTCTTTCATATGCGCAGTTTATTATATTACGGCAAAATTAAAATCAAATGAAGTTAAAAGAATTACCTTTAAGCATGATGATGAATGACTTCTTTCATATGCCGTTTATTATATTTTGAAGAACAAGTAAAATTATTAATGTGATTTATCTAAAAAGTCATTAAAATGATTTATTTATTTCTTGTTAAAATATACTACTATTAAAAAAGAAAAGAAAAGTTAATAATGTATTAATAAGAGAGAATATTGAATTACCAATTAAATGAGTATTTTGGGAATTGAGAAATATGGATTTAATGACCATTGACTTGAAAGGGCAGAATAGAAAATTAAAAAAAGTTGCTCTGGTAGCAACAATATGTGCTCTGGCAATATCGCTAGCAACGTGTTAAGTGATTACAACTATTTTACAAAATCACGGGAAGAATTTTACATATTTTGGCAAATAACACCTGTCTTTGCTTTAATGATTAGCAATTTAATAAAATAAGGAAAAGATTATACATATTTTGGAAAGTAGATTAATTCCACCTTCTACCTTACTAGCGTGATGTTTTTTTATGGAGAAAAAAGGAAAGGGAAAATTTCACTTTGCCCCTTAACCTTTAAATATTTTTTCATTTAATCTCCTAATCTTTGCGAGTTTTCACTTAACTCCCTCGATTATTAAATATATCTCAGGAAGCCCCTTTAAGATATAAAAACCTAGAGTCTAACAGAATATTTTTTTCCATTTTGTCACTCAATATTTGAACAGTTTTCCACTTTATCACCTAACTTTCGAACGTTTTCGCACTTTGACATCCAACCTTCAATATTAGAACTTCATTCAGTGTCCTTGTAAACCTTGTATCCATCTGATCAATGGTTTCCGCAGACTTCATCTTGAAGTTGTCCAACTTTTCCAGAGCAACACTCAGCTGAGGCTCTTTGATAGCGTCGTTTCCTTCGCTCATATCACGGACCTTATCCCACATTTCTTTGGCAGTCTTGCAGTGCTTGACTTTGTCAAATCTATCATTGTCAAGAGCCTTGGTCATGATAAAACGGCCAACTTTGTCCAGATTAAACAGCTTTATTTCTTCGGCTGTCATTTCGTGTAAATCTTTTTCCACCACTATATCGACTTCATCTACCTTGATAGTCTTGGTGAATTTAAATGGACCTTTGATGATACATATGTACATGTTATCATTGTAGGCAGCTAAGAAGATCTCCATTCTGATCTTCCAGTCTTCGAAGCTCATTCCAGCTATGTGGGGAACACGGCTGATACAATCCATTTTTCAAAAATATGCTCTTTTGAAAAAGTTTGAAAACCTTTGAAAAACACTAGGATCAAGCTCGTTGATCAGGCAGATGATTCTATTGAACCACCCGCTCTGATACCACTTGTTGGTCCCAAGTGGTCAGATGAGGTCTAGAGGGGAGGGGGGTGATAGACCTCTGAAAATTTTAATCAAATTTTAACTTTAAAACTTTTGCTTAACTATAAGCAGACTAAGCTGTTACAGAATAGTAAGCTTACAAGGCTGATCGCGAACAAGTCTTTGAACAACTTTGTTGACCACTAGTCTGATAGTTACTTAAATCAGTTTTAATACCAGAAAACTTGCAGCGGATGTTTTAAGTGTTTTTCACAAGTATACTTAGTAGCTTGAAAGAATTTATCCCCAGTTTTGTAAAACTCCTTTAAATCTTTTTCAAACAGTTTTTATCAAGTGCTTTTATGCAAACTGAAAATATGCAAGTAAAATGCAAGGTAAAAACACAAGGATTTTTAGAGTGGTTATACGGATGTAAATATCCTTTAGTCCACTCTTCCAAGTCACACAGATCTTGGGTTATACTAAGAACACACAGTAATTAGTACACTCCACTTACGCCAAAACAACAAATGAATCTGGTCGTAAGCTCGCAATAGGAAATCACTAAGAAGACCTATTCTATAGAGTTTTATCACTTCACAAAGATGGATAAACACTCCTCACAACACTAACAGTTTTCACTCAGAAAAATGTGTATATCTTTGATCTTCAATTTCTGCTTGAGTCAACAAATGACAAAGCTGATGAGTGAGCTGTTGTTGAGCTTTTGAGACTTAGAAAATATTTTGCTTCGAAATCAATCTCTTAGTTGTTGTGTATCTGCTTCTCTTCGTCTCTTCAGCTATTTATAGTCACAGATTCAAAATCTGCCCGTTGAAGAAAGACACATTTTGAATTTCTTGGTTTCTGGTCCTTAATTTCCGCGAACGACTCTCTGCACGGTGACAGTACTGCAAACAGTACTTTCTGTCAGGCAGCATTTAATGCACCTAACTAATACGAGGTATTTCTTCAATCATTTTCCATTAATAGCCTCGGACTTCAGCATTTATTACTCCAGGGGCATTTATTACCGTTGGGACGACTTCTTGATCCTTTCCACTTGGCTGATGAGAGTACAAGTCTAATGGCGAGCAGATCTGATCTCAAACTTGAACAAATCTGATTTGAGTCGGCCGATTCACACCAGTCTGATTTCTTCTCTTCAGCAGATCAGTAGTCTTCTGGACCTTGAATATTTGACCCTTCTGATTTGTCTTCATACTTGGTCAAAATTCTTCTAAGGGTTTTAAACTAAGTTTTCCATACTTAGCTGATCTTGATGAGTTTTGTAAATCATCAAAACCTCTCTTAACTATCCTAAATTTAGTACACTCTATCTTCATCTTCATCCAACATTTCTCTCAAAGTTAATCATAATTTAATCCCTATGAAATACATAATGTTCAATTTACCCCCTCATTGTTTAAAAAAAAGCATTTTACCCCTTGAAATTTTATAAAAGTTTCTCATCGCCTCCCTGATAATTTTATAGGCGGCACTTTATCCAATTTTATTATGATAATGTGACATTTTACCCATTGTGTTATGATAAATGTGGCAATTTATACCCCTATGTTACAAAATAGTTTGCATGCCTGCTCTTAATTTCGGCAAGTAAGTTACAATCTCCGACTGAAGGAGGTAAATTGCTTTATTAAAAAATTTACAGGGGTAAATTGAATATTATGCATTTTGTAGGGGGGAAATTGCATTTAATTTTGTAGAAAAATTGAATTTGGTGCAATAAAAACTTATTCTATAGTATCAAATTTGCATTTTCATATCTAATAATACCAAAAGTGCAAATTATCTATCCTATGATACAAGAAAAACAATTTTCACATTAGTGTCTTTCGCTCTAAGCATTGAAGTTTGGATTGACACCTTGCTCCGACCCTGATCAAATAAGGCATTACTCTGAGTAAATAAGAATAGAGAAAAAAAAATATACATAATAAGCGTAATGGCTCAAAATAATAGAACATAAATAAATTACTCCAATTGATGTAATCATATCAAAAGTTGAAAGTAAAGTTTAATTTCGGAACAATATTCTCTTTTTTCTTTCTAATTTAGTTGTTGACTACCATTTGACAGAAGAAAAGTGTCACACTAATCACACTAATCTTCCTAAATTTTCATAAAATTTAACTATTGCAATAAATTCATAGTAGAATAGGATGTTAGAATTACAAAATCAATTAGAGATTTGATGAATATATTTGACAAAGTGGTCGCACTCTAAGCCGAGAATGCAATTAATGATTTATTGCCTTATGTAGTAAATTACAACGTGTTAAGTGAATACAACTATTTTACAAAATCACGGGAAGAATTTTACATATTTTGGCAAATTACACCTATCTTTGCTTTAATGATTATAGCAAGTTAATAAAATAAGAAGAAGATTATACATATTTTGGAAAGTAGATTAATTCCACCTTCTATCTTACTAGCGTTATGTTTTTTTATGGAGAAAAAAGGAAATGGAAATTTCACTATGCCCCTTAAGCCTTAAATGTTTTTTCATTTAATCTCCTAATCTTTGCGAGTTTTCACTTAACTCCCTCGATTATTAAGTATATCTCAGGAAGCCCCTTTAAGATATAAAAACCTAGAGTCTAACAGAATATTCCATCAAGCTTTAATGATGCGGCGTTGAAATTTTTCCATTTTGTCACTCAATATTTAAACAGTTTTCCACTTTGTCATCTAACTTTCGAACGTTTTCACACTTTGACATCCAACCTTTGAACAAATTCTGCCGACGAACATCCAAATATAGTAATCTAGCTGGGACATTTTTATAGCTGACAGGTAAAGTGAAAACTTACAAAATTTAGGGGGTAAAGTAGAAAAAGTTCAAAAATAGGGAGGCAAAGTGGAATTTTCGCCCCTAAAAAAGGTATATAACATGTCACATGTATGGTCATTTACATTGAAAAAATAAAATTATTATATTTAACAGTATAGAAAGACATGTCTCGGCCGTCACTAATTCCCTATCCACCTTGTGTTCAAGTTTGCAACTATCATGGTGAACTCTCTCTCTCTTCTACAGTCACTTATTTGCATTTTTATATATAAATTCGTAATTTGTATCTATATTTTTAATTATGTATGTAAATGAAATCTATTATTGAGGTCATTTACCTAAAATCCAACAAAGTCGAGTCACTAACATTGCTGATGTGTGTAACAACAAATTAAGAGGGCATTCTTTCATTCAGTCCAATTTTTTTTTTTGATTTTCAAAGGGTTTAGTCTCTTTTGAGATCGGATAGACACATTAATGTGGGTACATCTCTTAACAATGATTCGAACCTGAGTCCACTACTTTACAGAATGGCAAAACAAATCTGATAGGAGAAACGAAATTGCCCCAAATTAAATGTTAGCATATATTCTTTTTCATTTTGATTTGAAATTCTTTAATCGGGTTGTCTTTTATGTTGGGAAAGAAAAAAAAAAGGATTTTGTCGTAGAAATTAATAAGATAAACTTGCTAAAATCAATCGATCTTAGAGGAAAATGCAAGATACTCCCTTGTCTTATGTTAAACCTGCGGGAAATTACGTACCCTGTGAAATTTTTGTTGCACCAGACTTTTTTGTACTTTCAAGAACCCTGCAAAAAATATCCAATTTGTAAAAATAGGTTGTTTTGGATCGACGTTTTTAAGAAATCGTTTTAAAAATAATTCAAGTTGGTCCCTATTTTCTTGAAATATGTCGATCCAAAATAACCTACTTTTTATAAATTGGGTATTTTTTGCAGGATTTTTTAAAGTACAAGGAAGTTTGGTTCAATAAAAATTTTACACGGTAGTTTTTTTACAGATTTAACATAATACATGAGAGTATTTTCCATTTACCCCTCAATCTTATAACTTGATACGCAATTTTTATTTTTTTGGGGTTAAATGACAATTTAGTGTGTCTATTTGCAGGGTTCAAAACTGTGGCCTGAGCTAGTTGGGCTTGATGGCCCACAATGCAAGGCTACAATAGAGCGAGACAATTCATATATTACTGTCGTAATTGTAAGCCAGCATTCATTCATAGACAGTAGCTCCTGCTGCAACCGTGTGTATCTTTTCCTTGACGATAATAGTAAACTTTGTTTGTTCCCCCAAGAATTGGGTAGACAGGGCCCAAATTAAATAATTATCATAAGTTACCTAAGTTTTCAAAAAAATTATAAATAATGAGTTGTCTATAACTCAACACTACAGTCATAAAATGACTAGCTATTTTAATAAAGTCTTAATTGCCTTGTTTTTGTTTCTTTTATTTTTCTTTTTGATGCAAAATATTTCTCAACATTTATTAGTGTTTGGATTATTGTGCTTCATTAGAAACTTTGGTGGAAGAGGTCCTCGTATAACATGTTCCACCCATCTCACTTGGGATTAAACCAGAAAAATAAAACTTAACAATAAGTAAAAATGGATATTTTATCATATGATACATGAATTATTACTTTCTTATATAGTGCTTAATCAATTCAGAATTCAGCCATAACCTGAGTTCGTTCGATGAAATGTTAGTGTTAGACATAAACTGAATAATCCTATGATGATGGACATTTCCATTTTCCACATTATACCATTAGAAAATTTTCAAAGAACTAAATTATTTACTATTTACGACAACAGGATAATATAAATAATAGAAGAGTGGTCAATCATAAAATATGTTTCGATATGTTACCTTTCTAATAAAGTGAGTGCTTCCAAATCCAATTAAATTGAGTTTGCACTCGAATTATTCACATCATCCAAAAATTAACCAAAATATACATATGAATTTTCAAAAGTACTCATTAGAAGATATCAATACGTCATATAGCTTATTTTCTCTCTAGTAGGTGTTTCTTGTATTTGGTTGAAGAAAGCTGATTGTCCAAGAACCACTGTTTTGAAAACCGGACCGGACCGGTCGGTTGAACCGGTTCAACCGCTAACCGGTCCTCAATCCTGTCCGGTTTACCCCTAAAAACCAGTTCTTAAATTAACCAGTGTGAGCCGGTAAAATCAGTCCCAAAACCAGTAAAACCAGTGAACCAGTGGTTCACTTAAATTTTTTTTTTTTTAAATTTAGAGTTTTTTTTTTTTGTTATTATTATTTATTTGAACTCTTGTTTAACATTTAATAGGATTACATTTATATATTTTAATTGAAATAACATTCATTATTTTAATGTTTTAACAATCAACGAGGAACAAAACAATGCAATATTACACTTTTTTTTCACATAAAAAAGTACATAGCCATTTTCTCATCATTGTGAATAATATTATTTTTTGTATGAAATTATGCAAATCTCAATTACCATATAAACATCAACTTACAACAATAGAACCCAAATGAATAATCCAATACTTTGAAAATGAGATGAATTTTTAATTTTGTTGTCTTGTTTTGAATGTATGTATTTTTTAGGGATACTTGAGATTTATATTTTTGACATTGATCTTAATGTTTAAGACATTTTGATTATTTGCATGAAACAAAAAAAAATTATATTGACAAAGAATGATTTTTTTTAATTATAATTGTATTTTAGATAATCTAAATATATATATATATATAGAGAGAATTTCACTTTTGATACCATAACTCAACCTACTTTAGGGATTTGATACCACAATTTTTTCTCCCGACACATTTGATACCATAACTCAAATCAACTCGACACATTTGATACTTCCGTCAAATTGGAAACAGAATTGTCACGTGATTGTCACGTGGCCGTTAAAACTTTGCACATTTGATACCATAACTTATGTTGACTGATAATTTTACCCCATAACATTTCAGGTTACCAAAAAAGCCCCACATCTCCAAATTTAGTGACGATTTTAGTCCACATTGTTGCAAAATTTCCAAATTGACTCGAATAAGACCACGTGCTGACCAATTTAGAACTTTACACATTTGATACCATTACTTATGTTGACTGATAATTTTACCCCATAACATTTCAGGTTACCAAAAAAGCCCCACATCTCCAAATTTAGTGACGATTTTAGTCCACATTGTTGCCAAATTTTCAAATTGACTCGAATTAGACCACATGCTGACCAATTTAGAAAATTTTACTTATTTTATTTAAATAACTAATTTAATTTATAAACAATATTAATAAATTAAATAATACATTAACATACCAAATTAAGAAAATATATTCTTTTTAAATATTAAATTTATATAATAGAATTAATATATTTAATATTTATTAAAATAATAAATTATATAATTTAAAACTATTCAATATTTATTAAAATATTAAATAATAAATAATTTTAATTTTAAAAAAAAAATCCCCACCCCACCCACCACCTCCCCAGCCTTCCCCCCTGCCCCCCGATTACCAGGCCGCCGGCGGCCTGGGTCTTCTGTCCCAGGCCACCGCCGGCCTGGGTTCTTCGATCCCAGGCAACTTCCGGCCTGGGATCTTCGGTCCCAGGCCGGCGGTGGCCTGGGACAGAAGACCCAGGCCGGCGGCGGCCTGGGAATCTGGGGGTAGGGGGAGGGGTGGGTTGGGTTGGGTGGGGTGGGGTGGGGTGGGGATTTTTTTATTAAATTATAATTATTTATTATTTAATTTTTTAATAAATATTAAATAATTTTTAATTATATAATTAATTATTTTAATAAATATTAAATAGATTAATTCTATTATATAAATTTTATTTTTAAAAAGAATATATTTTCTTAATTTTGGTGATAGTTATGTTAATGTATTATTTAATTTATTAATATTGTTTATAAATTAAATTAGTTATTTAAATAAAATAAATAAAATTTTCTAAATTGGTCAGCACGTGGTCTTATTCGAGTCAATTTGAAAATTCGGCAACAATGTGGACTAAAATCGTCACTAAATTTGGAGATGTGGGGCTTTTTTGGTAACCTGAAATGTTATGGGGTAAAATTATCAGTCAACATAAGTAATGGTATCAAAT
Organism: Penstemon barbatus; assembly: GCA_003313485.2. Taxonomy (NCBI): domain Eukaryota; kingdom Viridiplantae; phylum Streptophyta; class Magnoliopsida; order Lamiales; family Plantaginaceae; genus Penstemon; species Penstemon barbatus. The sequence goes on from CM064881.1 coordinate 28,545,813, forward strand.
GTGTAAAGTTCTAAATTGGTCAGCACGTGGTCTTATTCGAGTCAATTTGGAAATTTTGCAACAATGTGGACTAAAATCGTCACTAAATTTAGAGATGTGGGGCTTTTTTGGTAACCTGAAATGTTATGGGGTAAAATTATCAGTCAACATAAGTTATGGTATCAAATGTGCAAAGTTTTAACGGCCACGTGACAATCACGTGACAATTCCGTTTCCAATTTGACGGAAGTATCAAATGTGTCAAGTTGATTGAGTTATGGTATCAAATGTGTCGGCAGAAAAAGTTGTGGTATCAAATCCCTAAAGTAGGTTGAGTTATGGTATCAAAAGTGAAATTCTCTCTCTCTCTCTCTCTCTCTCTATATATATATATATATATATATATAAATATTACATAATAATAAAGTCACACCGGTTATACCGATCGAACCAGTGGTCGACCCGATCTAACCGATCGAACCAGTAACCAGTAGAGTTTCCGGTTCAATGACCGGTCCGGTTTTAAAAACACTGCCAAGAACTCTACCCTGTCTTTTTTTACCTATTATATTATTATGGATATTTTTGTTTCTGATTTTAGATCTAAGGCGAGTTTGACAGATGTTGAACAAGGGTTTTATGTTACGATTCTTCGATGAGGCTTCTACTTGATCAAATCCCTAATCAAATCGTCTACCCCACATGAACCCTATGATCGAACCAAGTACCTTCATTAAACTAAAATCCTCGATTGCACCCGAAATTCAAACGAATCCACCAGTGTCGACTATAGCTAATATCCCAAAATCTAAATTTCAGAATAACTCCATCAGCTTGTTCATTGTCCCCATTAAGTTAGAAGAATCGATTATTAATCGTTCAAATTAGATAGTAGCTTTGAAGCGAAACGTGGTAAGCAAAAATGGGTTCGAGAGTTCAATTTCTTTCAAGGTGGGTAAGAAGAAACTCATTAATTCAGTGGCTCAGACTATATCATTCGTATATGATTGGTTGTTTCAAACTACCTCACACTACCTGACTAAAGATGTCGAGTCGATGATCGCTAGCTTTTGATGGGACGAAAATGAGACTAGAAAAATCCATTTATTGAACTGAAATTCATTGTGTGCGAGCAAAAGAGAGGGCGGTTTGGGCTTTCGGGACCTAGATTCATTCACTTCGACATTTTTGCCGTATTAATACTTCTCCGAACAATCCCTAACTGAGATTTTTTGTATGCCTAATGAGGCGCGGACCCATTCTTAACATTTTTTAGGATGATGAGGCCAAAATCATTATTTCGATCCCCTTGGGAAATAAATAAAACTAAAAATTAGTATAAATAAAACCCGACCCGTTGAAAACCTAGACCCGACTCCATGTTCTATTTGGACCCTTCCCCAAGTTTTCTCACAAAACAGAGATTCAAGTATTCAACCCTTAATCTTCAATAATCCTCAGATCCTAAACTACCTGAAATATGTTTAAACAAATCCTCCTCCTCTTCCTCCTCCTCGCCGTCACAAATGGAAGAAAACTTCACGAGATCAATTTCCGTTGGTCTAACCTCTACCCAGAATCCTTTATCTGGGACTCAAATTCCGATCACTTCATAGCCGGATCTCTCCACAACCACAACCTCATCTCCGTCTCCGACGCCGGAGTCACCTCCTCACTCATCTCCTCCGCCGCCTCCGCCCTTCCCCCAAACTCCTCCTTCCTCGGCCTCGGCCTCGAACCCCGCCACCGCTCCCGTCTCTTCGCCGTCGTCCACCGCCGTGACCCCCCCTACAACGCCCTCGCCTCCTACGATCTCCGCACCTTCCGCCAACTCTTCCTCACCCCACTCGACGATCTACTCCCCTCGCCAATCGTCGCAAACGACGTCGCAGTGGATTACCACGGAAATGCCTACGTCACCGACTCCGCCAATGACGTCATATTCAAAGTCGACCAAAACGGCGTCGCCTCGATCCTTTCCGAATCGAAGATGTTCAAATCCTACCCTGTGGACCCCACTGTCTTTTATCACAAGTGCGGCCTGAACGGCGTCGTTTACAACTCCAAGGGTTATTTATTAGTGACTCAGTCAAACACGGGGAAGCTGTTTAAAGTTGACGTGGATGACGGAACGGCGAGGAGGGTTTTATTGAATAAGGACTTAACGGCGGCTGACGGGATCGCCGTTAGAAGCGACGGCGTCGTTTTGGTGGTTTCGAGGTACAAGCTGTATTTTATCAAGAGTGATGACAGCTGGAGCGAGGGGGTGGTGTTTGACGAAACTGCCCTTATGGAGGAGAAGCAGGCTAGTGCTGTGACTGTTGGAGCGGAGGATAGGGTGTACGTGTTATATGGTCATGTGGATGAGGGTATAATGGGAAATGTTGAAAGAGAGGAATTTAGTATTGTGGAAGTGGAATCGGGAAAAGAAAGTGAAGGAGAAAATGTTTGGATTCTTGTGTTGATTGGTTTGGGTTTGGCTTATTTCTTGATTTGGAGATTTCAAATGAAACAGCTTGTGAATAATATGAACAAGAAAACTAGCTAATTTTTTTCTTTTTTAAGATAATTTTTTTGTTTCCACTTGTTTGTTATGTTTAATAGGGTTTTTTCTTCTTGTATTTTTCATTTTAACAGTTACTGAAATTTATATGCTTTTTAGTTAGAATTATGCAAATCTGTGTTGGATTTCTTTATGTAGTTCATATTAAACTACAAATGCGCATACATAACAATATCAATGTACTAGTTACTAAACTACAAATGCGTATACATAACAATATCAATGTACTAGTTACTAAACTACAAATGCGCATACATAACAATATCAATGTACTAGTTGTGAATACTAATAATCTTATAATTGCTATAGAATTGGGCTTATCGTCTTATAATATCTCTTTATACCATCAACAGGTGATTGGTCTATACCATCAACAGGTGATTGGTCTAGTAGAAGAGATTAGTCACTACAAATTAACGGAATCAAATTTGAATCCTTATTGGAAGAGGTTCCCAATATATGTGCCCGCCGACGCGCCTCGAAATGGATTAAACCCTTGGGGGAAAAAAAAATCTCTTATAGCTTGCGGTTGTAAGGAATGTGAGGGAAAATTATAGAAAAATGAAAAAGAAAGGAAAGGAAAAGAAAAGAAACGGAAAAAAAAGTTATTTTCCTCTACATGTTTGGTTGTCAGGAAAACTATTTTTTTTGCAGATGTTTGGTTGTCAAGAAAGTTTAGAAAATGAAGTAATATTTTTTATTAATATCTCCATTTAATTATAAATACTTTCAAAATTGTAAAATATATTAAAAGTGATTGCAAATTATATCTCTAGAAATATAAAGTACACCTATATACACACGTTTATATAAGATTTATATGCACACACACACACATAAATATATATACACATTAATTTTTATCTATATATATGATTAAAATCTTTAACTCTTTCTATGGTAGGGATTTATGTAAAAATTAGTTGATACTGTCTTTGACTATTTGTACTTTCCTAGTTTCAAGATAAGAATTACATTTTCTTTGGATTGTTTGCATCTGAAATGGGTGTTTTTGCGATATTTTGTGGATTATAATTGCTATTATGACTTGAGAGAGTATTTTTTTGCTAATAATAAATTAGCACAAAGGGTGTTCTTGAAAAAAAAAATCAAAAGTAGGAGGTTTTGATAGTTAGACAAAGTACAAGGGGTGTCTTGCAATTTACACTAAAACTTTCCCAAGATTTTCCGAGAATTTCCCCATCAAATTGGTGGGGAAATTTTTTCTTCAAAATTTTGCTGCAGGAAAGTTGAAGGAAAATAGTAACTTCATTTCCTGCTATCCAAACAACAAGTGAGAGAAAAAAAAATGATTTTCTTTTACTTTCGTTCACTTTCCCGACATCCAAACAACCCAACATTACATTAGTTATTACAATATTGAAGTTTGGGAAACCACTACAACATGTTTATCGGGGTAAATTTTTAAAAATATGCGTGTAACTTTGGGTTATTTTCAATAATAGTCTTGTAATGTAACTATATTGTACAAATTTAATCTTTTAACTTTCTCTCAGTTCTAATTTTAGTTTTACGCATTGGAAATTTCGTACTTTAACTTTGAACATGTTACAATTTTTATTCTGCATTACAAATTTTGTCCTCTAGCTTTCAATAAGTTTTATTTTTCGTCCTACAATTACGAATTTTTAATATGGTAATAGTAGAGATTTGTATTTTTGGGATGTATTTGAAACTTATAAAAAGTTAGAGGACAAAATTTTGTTATGACTATGACTAAAGAAATTTGATGAAAGAGAGGACAAAAGAGAGAATTGCATTTGTGGTACCAAACAATATAGTGATTCCAACTTGTGGTACCACAGAAAATGAGGTTGATCAATTTGGTACCACAATTTTAAACATTGCATCAGATTTGGTACTTCCGTTAAATTGGACCCAAAATCACCATCAATTGAACACGTGCTCCTCACGTGGGCCGTTAAGTCGCGAATGGAGGGAAATTTTTGCACGTGAAATGAACGCCCCTGCCCAGATTTCGTTTTTTATAAGGGACGGGCAGTCCCTTCTTCCACTTCACCTTCTTCACTCCATTTGAGCACAAAATTAGGGCTCAAAATTTCTGCAAAAACCAAAGCTTTCATCTATTTTTGTCCTAAGAATGGCAACTTCCAGTGCAAGTTCTAGTGCTAGGCGTGTTCCCAACCCAGCCCTCATTGTGTGTTTCTGCCAAGAGCCCACACTTGTGAGGACATCTTGGTCCAAAGACAACCCCGGAAGAAGATTCCGTTCTTGCCCGAATTATGACAGGGGGTATGGATGTGGTTTTTTTAAATGGGAAGATCCACCCATGTGTGCACGGGCTGTGGCCATTATTCCCGGTTTACTCCGCAAGAAGAACAAGTTGGAAGCTGAAATTGTGGAGGTGAAGGTGAAGAAGAATTTGTATGGGGCTTTGCTTGGTCTTACATGGATGCTTATAATATGGGAGTTCTTATTTTTCTGAACATTGTTTTGGAGGTGATGAAGATGAAAATGGAGGTTGTTGGTGGCTGTTTTTACATTCTTTTGAAAAGGGTGTATTTCGGATTTAGTTTTTTTTTTTTTTTGGTTGCTTGATGAAGATGGAATGGTGTAGTTTGGTGTAATGTTGGTGTAATTTCACTTTTATGTCAATTTGCAAGGATTATGAAATGCATTGAAGTTTATGTAATGTTGGTGTAACTTTTATGTCAATTTTTAACATGAACAAAAAATGCATTGAAGTTTATGAAATATATCAAAATGAACATCCTTCAAGTTCAACACAAAGAACATCCAAATGATTCAATGTTAACAAAATGTACCAAATTGAATCAAGTCTAACAAAATGTACCAAAATGAACATCATTCATTCAATATAACAAGAAAATGATTCAATGTTAACAAAATGTACCAAATTGAATCAAGTCTAACCAAATGTGCCAAAATCTACCAAAAGCTGATAATGTTGACATCATAGGTATTAGATCTACTACCAGATTAACTTCTACTACTAGATCAAATACCTATTACCAAAACAGCAGCAAAAATACATTGACATGTTCCAGAATACTGGGATTCAAGTTTCACCCAATTACACAAAACAACAAAATGTAAGAAAACAACAAATCACTTCTGCTTAGCACCACCACCTTTGTTGGATTTGATAGCACCTGGTAAGTTTGACAATGTCACAAATTTCTTCCCATCCTTCACTATAATTGGAAAAGGTGCAGAGTTGGTTCCTTCAAAAAAAAGTTGGTGCATGGCCTCTTATGTTAGTTGCAGGTGTGGGGCTGGCAGTGGGACGCATTCCATGTGGATATAATGGTGGGAGCACAAAATTTTGCCTCGGAGGTGCAAATGCAATCTTTTTCTTTCCTTTATCCTGCTCACCAATACAAAATGCACTTAATCACATAGAAAATAGAAAATCCTCAAATAATACAATAGAAATTACAAAATGCACATAATCACATCCTTTACTGTTACATAACACAATCCTCAAAAAACTCAAATAATACGCAATTACAATTCAAGATGCACTTAATGCCAATAATGCACAATCCTCAAACAAATAATACACAATACACAATAAAAAGTAATTTAAAACCATGACAATTGAATATAGGTAACAATTTAAAACCTATCAATGAACTTACAATAGTTGGAGGCAGAACTGCAGAAGATGGCATTGGAGGTGCAAATTCAACCTTCTTCTTTCCCTTAGGTAGTGGATTTTTTCCTTTGATGGGCACATCAGCAACAGCATTAGAAGCATCATTTTCATTCCTTTTCCTCTTTCTCACCTATATCAAATCCAATAAAATATCAATACTAATGAAATCACTAATTTAACTAACAAGAAACAAAATCAATAAAAATAACTTACAGAGATGTCTTCTACATCAGTTGCATACACCTCACAATCATACATTGGCATGTCACTTGGTAAAGAATCTTGAGTCAACTCAACAGCTTCATTGTCAATGACTCCATTAGCAGCACCAACACCAGCATCAACAGCACCAACTCCAGCATCAGCAGCAGCAGCAGAAACTCCATCATCACCACCATTAGTAGCAGCAGCTGCTTCAGCAGCAGCTGCTTCAGCAGCTAAATCTTGTTTTTTTGTCTTACAACCTCTCAAGTTGTGTCCTTTCTTCCCACAATATGAACAAGTCATTTGAAACTTTTGCTTCTTCAGTTTTATACTTGATTTCTTCCCTTTTCCTCTTTTGTCTTTGGTTTTTTCCTTCTCATAAGGCCCTGATCTTCTTGCCTTTTTTGGTCTACCTCTTCTCTTTCCAAGGTTAGGAGGAAGAGGGGGTATATGGCCAGTCTTCTCCCATAACTCAGGCCCATCAAGGGGTAACATTGCAGGGGTATACACTCTGTTATAAGTCTCCACATAGTAACACTCATTGACATAATCCTCTGGATCATGTACCATGAAGGATATGGCACTCATGGCATGTACACATGGAATCCCACTGATATCCCATCTCCTACATAAATAAGTATGATCATGTAGGTCAACAGTGTAACCACTCCCTTCACTGCTATGAACCTCAAAGTACCTATCACTTGACTTCATGGGAATACAGTTGGAGGCATCTTGCATCCTCTTTTCCAAGATTTTTCTGATCCTTGGGCATATCCTTTTGTCAGCCCATCTCTTTAATGCCCTGTCCCTACACTCTTGAAGTCTCACCATTATGTATTGTCTAATCCACTCCAACATGGTCAAAATAGGCCTCTCTCTAGCCTCTAACAGCACACTATTTAAAGATTCACACATATTGTTTAGCAGGGTATCACACTTGGAGAAAGAACTGAAGTGAGATCTACTCCAATGGTGAGCAGGCTTATCACTTAACCATTCCTCCAGATTTGGATTGATTTGTAGAAATTCATCCAATTTTTTCTGAAACTCAGGCATTGTGGCAGCTCTGGCAACTGCCTACAAGGCATCTTCATACTCATCACCTCTGAAATTTGCCTCTTTCATGTTTCCTATCATGTGCCTTACACAGAATCTGTTGTCACTTCCAGGAAACACCTTACCTAATGCTGGAATAAGGCCTTTCTGCTTGTCACTCATGAAAGTGTAACAATCCTCCCTTTCAATCCTTAAATCTTCTTTAAGCAGTTCCAAGAACCACTCCCATGCACTCTTAGTCTCACTCCAAACTACTGCATAAATTATGGGAAACAAACAATTGTTTGGATCAATTGAAACATCTGTGATCAATACCCCATCATAAGGACCCTTCAAGTGTGTCCCATCAATGCCAATAAAACCCAGCAAGAAACCCATCCATTAATGTCTTGAATCCTACATAGAACCTATCAAACTTTCTCCTACCACTGCTATCACCTTCCTCTAACTGTTTCAATATAACAGTTGACCCTGGGTTTTTCTCCCTCAACTCATTTGCATAATCAAACAACTTGTCATACTGCTCTTCATAGCTTCCCTCTATTATAGCCAATGCCTTCTTTTTAGTCCTGTAGGCTTGATTCTTAGAAATATGGCATTTTAACTCTTTGATGCAATCAAGCCTAAAACCCTTAACTGCTCTGCCTGGATCAGTCCTAAATGTTTCTTCATACTTCTTAGCAAGCCACCTTGATGTAACATTCTTGCAATGAGTGTCCATCCCACATTTGTGTTTTGGTTGATATTCTCTGATTTGATAAGTATTTTCATTCTTTATCTTCAAACAGTGTATGTGCCAATCACATCCTTCTGCAGCACACTTAGCATATATTCTTCTCTTATCAATTATAGTGATTTTCAATGTCCTCATTGTATTCACTGCATGGGAATTGATAGCTTCCTTGAAATGCTTCTTTGTGCTGAAGATTTGTTTCAACACAAACTTTGGATTAAATCTACTCTCATACTTAAACTTAGGGTAACACTCCTGACCCTCATCTTCTGAAATATATCTCCATTTTTCCTCATCTTCACTTGATAAAACAGAAAGATCATACTGATCATCTTCAACCTCAGTGTTTTCTTCACTATCTTCTACCATATTTTGTTGTCTGTTTTCTTCTTGGACTTCTTCCCTCATTTCTTCACTGTTTTCTCTAGTTCTTTCAAACCCTTCTGAGATATCTTTGTCAATGTTATGCTCATAAAGAACATCATCATTTTCTCCATCACTTTGTTCCTGATTATAATCCACATCTTCTGAGTCATCACCACTGTCAACATAATTTTCAATCAAGGTAACTTCACTCAGTTCTTGTTGTTGCTCAGTTTCTTGCCCTTCTTGCTCACTTTCTTCTTGGCCCTGTTGCTCAGTTTCTTGCCCTTCTTGCTCACTTTCTTCTTGGCCCTGTTGCTCAGTTTGAACTTGTTCAATAGGAGCATCAACCAAGGTCTCTGTCCCATTTAAAAGCTCTCTTTCACCCTCTCCCCAACAACCTTGCCTGACCCAGTAGAACCTCAAATACCAATTCCTTCTCTTGACTACACTTAGCAACAGTTCCAGGAAGTATGTTTATATGATCTACATATATTTTAGCCACTTTCACAAGATCACACGCCACAAACAAGTCAGTTTCACACTTAATCACTCTGAAATTCTTGGTTCCATCAATGTAGCAATATTTTTTCACCCCAAATAATCCCAACTCCTCACACATCCTGTCAACTAATCTCAGTGTCATACACCTCTTTTCAACATAATTTATAGTCCGTATCAGACCTCCTTCATACTGTGCAACTGGAAAATGGATAAACCTCCCTTGAAAGTGTATCTTCATGAGAATTCTTTCACTGTAAAATTATAAACATACATTTACATAATCAGTTAATTAGAAATGGACAAAAAGAATTACAAAAAAACCATTGTCCCCTTAGTACCAAAAATTGCACTGTAGAACCCTAAATATGGACCCCCCCAAATAAAGTAATAAAATATGTCCCCCTTGAACATAAATAAAGTATTATATCCAGTCTAAGTTGGGCATGAACATAAATAAAGTATTATATCCAACACATTTAATAATGCATTGCTAATTTAGAAACCCTACACCACATTTGCAACCCACACCCGATTCTGGGACCACACACATTAAAGTAACTACACCCACCCACTTTAATGATTAAAAATTGCTATATAAATCAGTGAACATTCAATTACTTACCATGTAAAGCAGATGGCTTGTTTTTTGGCTACGGGTCCAATTTCTTCATCTCGTTCAGTGAAGAAGCGTAATGGTGGGTGGGTTTCTAATGAGGGATTCTGAGAGTGAAGTTCTGAGAGTGAAGTTAATTAGCCTTATTTGAGAGATTGAGTGATTGATTTTGAAGAGGGAAGGGGAACTTAGGTTTTTTTGTTTGGGAATTGATAGATCGATTTTGAAGAGTGAAGGGGAAAATTCTGCCCGTTTTCATCAGAGAAGAAATCTGGGCAGGGGCGTGCATTTCACGTGCAAAAATTTCCCTCCATTCGCGACTTAACGGCCCACGTGAGGAGCATGTGTTCAATTGACGGTGATTTTGGGACCAATTTAACGGAAGTACCAAATCTGATGCAATGTTTTAAATTGTGGTACCAAATTGATCAACCTCATTTTCTGTGGTACCACAAGTTGGAATCACTATATTGTTTGGTACCACAAATGCAATTCTCTCGAGGACAAAATATGTGATTAGTATAGTTACATGACTATTTTCGAAAGGGTTCCAATGTTAGAGAACCATATTTTAAATTTTGCCAATTCTTCTGATCAAGTGATATTATGGTGATTGATACCGGTGAACTTCATTAGAAAGACTTAATCAAAATAATAACGAATATAAATATAATAACATGTGAAATATTAAAAACATAATGGAAACTTTTTTTTTTTTGCAAAAAAATACAATTTGATGTAAAAATTGAGATCAAGAACAAACTTGGTATGAGATTGATACTAACAGTTAACATATTTGAAAGAGGAGGGTAATTTGATCAAGAAAAATATAAATTTGATTAATCAACATTGGAGGAATAAGTGTTAGATGTAATACTTTAGGGGGTAATTAATACACCCCATATTTTAGGGGGAAACTGTATTTAACCCTAAAATCTATCCCATTGACACCCCTATTTAATCTATTGTCTCCTTAATTTGTATTTTTGATCAATCATGATGTGATAGGCAAAATGATTTAAGAACTACAATGACCAGGGGAAAAAAATTGGTATATCATTATTCAATGCATATTGCAAAAATATAGATATTGATAATGATATTTGAAATGTAATAAATAGGGCTAAAACGAGCTCATGTGTACCGAACAGAAAAGATAAATTGCGACAAAAAGACAATTCATTTTATTTCAATTTCGGCGAGCGAGGTATCATCTTCGATTAATGAAGGTAAATTGCTCCTTTAAATTTTTTTACATGGGGTAAAGTATTTTTTTCAAATAACAAGGGAATAAATTAAATATATTGAATATCATATAGGGATATATTGAAATTAGTTCCCAATTAATACTCGAAATTTAATAGACATCAGATTTAGTTGAGTATATATTCCTTCACGAGAAAAATATGGTATAACATATGTAATCATTATATCATATCAAAGGTTGTAAATTTCCAGAATGTGATAAAGTGAGTGTTTCTTGTCTACAACTCTAGATAAATAAACATAAGAGATAAATCTTGAGGGATTTACATGACCTTTTTCTTGAATTTCTCAAACAATATGAATATGTAAAAATAGATAAACAAAAGAGATAACTTACTAAAATTGAATAGTGACAGAATTGTCTACTGCATGCAACAATATCTTGGGGTCACCATCAATGTTTTCAAAATTGGACCGAACAATGAATCGATGAGCCAACTGGTTTTACTGGTTGAACCGATCAGACCGTTAATCGAACTGAATAACGTCATAATGATATAATAAATATATTTAATTTTAAAGTATATACAATATGCATATAATTTAAATATTATCCTACAAGTGATTAAAAATATACAAAACTTAGAATATATTTTAACTAAACCATATAATATTTATCTAACTTATATCATAATGGTAATATGATATAAATTAGTAAGCTCATATAAATATTATATGATTATATTTATTTAATTAAAATATAAAAATATAAGTTAAAAATACAACAAACTAAGAGATTAATAAATTTTAAAATATGATTATGCATACAAGTTTAATATTTAAAATTAAATTTGCATAATATATCTATTTGACTTCAAACTTTGACACTCTTTATCCTAAAAATATATAGTTGAAAATAAATATCTTATAGAAAAACTTTTAATAAGAAATTATGTCATAAAAATAAATTTAATTTTAATTTTCACTGATAATGTGTAAAATATTTTACTTTGAGTTAGTTGTCATAATCTAATTTATAAATAAATTTGGTTAGAAGTTTTCTATAACTTATAAATTTACCAAAAGTTCAACAAAAATAATGTAACTCAAATGGTAAGAATGTTATCTTTTGTTTAAGAGGTTAGCTGTTCAAATCCCTCATTCTACAAAAAATTTCAATTTATTTTAATATTAAAAAAAGGAAAAAAAAAATATCAGAACCGGATTGAAAACGGTCCAAACCGGTTCGCCTAATGAGAATTAATTATATAATAATACCAAAAAAAAAAATAGCTAAGAGAACAGTAGTTATATAATTAAATAGGAAAAAAGACTAGAAGACTAATGAGAATTAATTAAAAGAATCACATGCAAGCTATGGGAATAAACCCTAGCCCTACGGCATCTAAAATCCAATCTTCTCCGAGCTTTATTTAATTTGCTAAATTGCTGTTGAAAATTTTCACGCCTCTGCCCATAACTATGGCTCTCTGGGGTTAGATCTATTACTCCTCTCTATGTATAGTTTGAAGATTGTTCTTTAGTCTGAAAATTCTTTTCATATATTTAGTTTGTTTGTGTTTTAGGTATTGAGTTGAAACCCGGAAACCCAATCACTCTTTATTTTGTAGATAATACTCTTCTAAGGCCAAAGCTTTTAGTTACCCAGGTACTGACTTTTGTTTTTTCATTTGAATGTGGATATTGTTTTATTTTCAGATTTAGTTAGTTTTCCACTGTTGAGCATGTTAGGGTTTTGTTAAATTTAATGTAATGGTGAAAAATAATACATTTGAAATTCTGCTGATTTGTCCTATTTTCTTAGGCAACACTCGGAATGGGTGAATCTACCGACAAGAGTGTGGTAAAATGTACTTTGGGTGATAGAAGTCCATTTGTTTTCGCTACTTTGGTGCCTAACCAAAAGGAGACGGCCTATTTAGAACTGGAAATTGGGAAGGGACATGTGGGTTTTGCCGTAATTGGCCCAAGAAGTGTCTACCTTAGCGGTTATCATTTCATTCCATCGAAGTGTCTAGATTGCCACAGTGGTCCGTATCCTTTTTGCGTTCTCTTTACTGCAGCGATTTTTTTATTTTTTTGATGAGTTAGAGACCAATCTATTTATTACTATAACTCAAAATGTAATTAAGGCATTATGGTATAAAAACTCTTATTTCGCGTACTTAATCATCAGCTTCCTTAACTTTGATTTAGTGATCAATTCTATTACTATCCTCATGATGATGCAAACGAAGATTATTATTATGATGATGATCATGATGATGATGATGATGATTATGATGATGATGATGATGATCATGATGATGAAGATGATGATGATGATGATGGTGACTTTGATGATGGATTGATCAATTTTCCTGGGATGAAATGTATGTTTTGCACTCCTTTATCTCCATGTATGTCTTATATACAAAGTGGTATGCTATTTCTGAAGGTTCTAAATCTAGAGGTTCTGTTCATTGCTATTATCTAAATGCTTTTTCCTTCCATATAATGTTGATCTTTTAAACTGTTGATTATATGGTTGATTATTAGCCATCTAGAATAAAGCTTGCAAGCATTTTGAGGTTTTTGAATGTGTATTTTTATCTAATCAATTAATGGATGAAGAATACTCCAACAAGCTATATATCGAGGGTTGGGACATCACATAAAAATTGCTAGCTAAATTGATTAAAAGGGCTGATTGATATTAAAAGTTGATTATATGTCCTCCTGTTATAATGAATTTTTCCTTGAAAGTTATTGATTTGTTCAAACTACTTTGCAGATGGTATCACCGAGGAGAACTGGGATGATTGGATGTCGATGAAACGTTCCAAAGCCGGTGGGCAATTTCTCTTTCGACTTTGACTTCTTTTACTGGATTGTGCTATTTGATGCTATTTTATCTATGTTCTTGATGTGCATTTTCGTTTCTTTTATAATCAACTAAATACTACTCACTCCGTCCTTATTTTTTGCTCCCTTGGGTTTTTAGGTTAAGGTATTTTGACATTTATGTCCTTAAAAGTTGTGGAGAGTTAGTCTTGTCAAATCATTACTTTAAGTAAGAGGGTATTTTCAAAGGAAAGAGAGTGTTGTCTTGGGACATCTCAAAAAGGAAATATGATAAAAAAAAATTAAAGAAAATAGAATTTAAAATTAAAGGACGGAGGGAGTACAAATCTACATCTTGTCGATATATATATTTAATGGATTGTGTTGTATTCTTGTATTCATATCTACAGGAAAGAAAGCGGTTGCGGATTTACCCAGTTCATTTGATGAAAAGGTCACATTGAAAGAAAATATTGAGGAAATGTTATACTAGCTAGTGCAGTGAGATTATCTTATTAGATTTTGCTAATGCTTTTATTTGGATTAGCATACCTTTTTCCTTTATAATTTACCCATTTGCATAAACTAAACATATTTATTATTATTATTATTCAACGCATATTGCAAAAATAAATATATATTGATAAAAATGATATTGAAAGGCAATGGATAGGGCTGAAAACGAACTCGCACGTATCGAACAAGTAAGAGATCAAGCTCGGCTCGAGCCAAAACAATGATGTTTATGAGTACTCTACTCGGCACGGTGGATTAATTCCCGGGTGTACCTAGCACCCCAAATGGACAAAACAAAAGCAATTTTTCTAAAATTAATTATAACTGTTATTTGGGAAGCCAAATTTATTTAATCCATGTTTTAACTTGGTAGTTAATTCGGAATTTTTATATTGAGTGAATTCCATTTTTGGTCCCTCATATGGTTTGACATTATCACTTTCATTTCTTTTAAATTTTTTGTAGCAGATGCATTTCTCTTATCAATATAGTGTATCACATTAGTCCCTCTTATCAATTTAGTATAATACATTCATCCGTCTTAAGTTTTTCATAGCAGATTCGTCCCTTTTATCAATGTAGTGTAACACATTGATCCCTTTTAAATCTGAAATACATCCTAAAATAAAGTAAAATTTCATTATTGACCATATAAATTAAAGTGGCTGCTTTTCAAAATTGGCCTTTTTATTGTGATACCTTGACAATATATGTCATTTATTGTGTCGTCGTTATCAACTTTAGTCCATATCATCAAATTTTTTTAATTATCATCGGAAATCATCTATTTATGTCCAATTTGACTGGAAATTTTAATTTTAACAAAATTTATCATTCATCGAGTCTTAATCACTTGATAGGTTTATAACTTTAATTTTTATTTTAGAAGACAATGAAATTTGTATAAAATTTGAGGCAAATATGATGTGAATTTGATCTATTTATTTGTTTATAAATAAAAATAAATATCTTCGATTTATAGGGGAAACGAACTTTAACCGTTTTTCATTAAAAATTGAAGCTATAGACCTACCCACATGAATTGGACTTGCAAATTTTGGAATAAGAATATGAAATTCTTAAATTTTAATTGGCACTCTAAAAGTTAAATTTTTCGGTTAGATTGAACATAAATTGGTGCTTTTTGGTCAAATAAGACATAAATTGATGATTTTCGGTGTTAACTAAAAAAAATCGGTAATAAGGACTGAAATTAAAGATGATGACACAATAAGTGATGTATTTTGTCGATGTAACACAATAAAATGGTCAATTTTGAAATGGTACCACTTTAGAGGGCCAACAGTAAAATTTTACCTTCTAAAATGGATGTATTTTAAATTTAAGAGGGACCAATATGTTACACTATAATGATAAAAGGGACGAATTTGCTACGAAAAAGTTAAGAGGGACGAATGTGTTACATTACAATGATAAAAAAGACTAATGTGATACACTATATTGATAAGAGGGACGCGTCAACTACAAAGAATTTAAAAGGGATGAAAAGTGATAAAGTCAAGTCATAAGAGCATCTCCAGCAGTTCTTTTTTTTTTTTTTGCTCTTCCAAGAGCTAAAATTGAATTTATACACAACCAAGCTCAAAAATCTTGCTCCAGCAATAGCATCTAAAAATAGAGGACTATGTATATTGAAAGATTGGACTTGTATATATAAAGGCTCATGTATAAATATACAAGGCTTCCACATCAGCAAATTAAATAAGAAACATTAAAACATTAAATATAATAATTCTATATTTTATTAAATAAGGAACATATACAAGACTCACTACAACAATTTATGGTTTTTCCGGCACTTTATTCCCAGCGCTTTTATTAAATCGTTATATAAAGCCATTTATTTCAAAAAGAGTTTTTTTATTAATTTATTATATTTAAATAAGAAACATTAAAACATGTATTTATTATTTATATTTTACGTGAAAATGTAATAAAATATTATTTATAATGTTATTTATAATTTAATATTGAAAAAAGAATAAAATATAATAATTCTGAAATTTTAGATGATGACTGTTGGAGTGAGTAGGTAAAACTGAGTGGCTAAAACACTGTTCACCATGTATAATTTGATATAGATGACCACTTATAGAAGACATTACAAAAGATGCTCTAAGAGGGACAAAAAATGCGATTCACTCTTTTCATATTTTCAAGAACATTACACGTCCAGCTGAAGCTAACAAAATATGGAGGGTATTTCAGTTTTTATTAACTCTATTAATATTTATTTATTATATTCTAAATCATGATTTTTTTTTTACTGCAAATGATTATAAAAGGCTTAGCATCAGCATCGGCATCAGCATCCCCTAATTAGACAAATCAAAAGCAAATTTTCTTGTAATTGTTATTTGAGAACCCAACTTTATTTAAAGAGGGAATTGCACTTTTTATACTAAACATTTACCTACTTTATACATTTCATACCACACCTTTCATAATTGCACATTTCATACCAAAATCAATCAACATTTTTCAATTTACATACCACCGTTAAATTTTGGACGGAATTGGACACGTGTCTGTTAACTCTAAAAAAAAAAAGGAAATAAAAAGTGTCACTTTTTATACTAAACATTTACCTACTTTATACA
Organism: Penstemon barbatus; assembly: GCA_003313485.2. Classification (NCBI taxonomy): domain Eukaryota; kingdom Viridiplantae; phylum Streptophyta; class Magnoliopsida; order Lamiales; family Plantaginaceae; genus Penstemon; species Penstemon barbatus. The sequence continues at coordinate 28,562,679 of CM064881.1, forward strand.
TTGCATACCACACCTTTCAGAATGACACATTTCATACCAAAATCAATCAACCTTTTTCAATTTTTATACCGACGTTAAATCACAAAAAAAAACCTCGCGGGCACTGTACTACTACATATGCTATTCTTGTTCATCACTTTTTTACAATTAACCCCTTGTCTCCTAAAAATGTTCCAATTTTACCCTTGGGTGTTATTAATACTAATAAATATGTAAAAAATTGAAATTTACGGGCAATTATAAATTATATCAATTAATGAATATGATGTTTTTGAATTGAAACAGTAGTACCACATAGGGTCTTCTCAATTTGAGGAAACCGTAATAAATCATACGATCGATAACATTCCTGCTTCTTTTTCGAAAGGGTACAAAATATAATAAAATACGGTCTTCTCTACCTATGAAAATCATACACAATCATAATTTTGTAATTTTTCTGTCAAATTTGTAAGTATAATTCAATTACAAAAAAAACCCCTCGTATTTTTCACTTTCTTATCATTAATCCCTTGCCCCTAAAAAACCCCTGTATTATTGCAAATACCCCCTGTATAATTGCAAATACCCCTGTACAATTGCAGATACCCCCTGAGGTTTTTTTTTTTTTTTTTTGTCACAATCAATACGTGGGGTGTATTTTTGTAAGTAGGTCTTTTCAAATATACGATTTATTATGGTTTTCCCAAACTGAGTAGACCATATTCGAGATTTTATGCTCAAAATCAATGGTCAAAATTGTAACATTTTAGGGGGCAAGGAATTAATTATAAGAAAGTGACAAACACGAGGATTTTTTTTTTTTTTTTTGTAAATGAATTATACTTCAAAATTTGGCAGAAAAATTACAAAATTATGATTGTGTATGATTTTCATAGATAAAGAAGACCGTATTTTATTATATTTTGTACACTTTCGAAAAAGAAGCAGGAATGTTATCGATCATATGATTTATTACGGTTTCCTCAAATTGAGAAGACCCTATGTGGTACTATTGTTTCAATTCAAAATCATCATATTCATTAATTGTTATAATTTATAATTGCCCATAAATTTCAATTTTTTACATATTTATTAATACTAATAACACCCAAGGGTAAAATTGGAACATTTTATGGGACAAGGGGTTAATTGTAAAAAAGTGATGAACAAGAATAGCATATGTGGTAGTACAATGCCCGCGAGGTTTTTTTTTTGTGATTTCAGGTCGGTATGAAAATTGAAAAAGGTTGATTGATTTTGGTATGAAATGTGTCATTCTGAAAGGTGTGGTATGCAATGTATAAAGTAGGTAAATGTTTAGTATGAAAAGTGACATTTTTTTTTTCCTTTTTTTTTTTTTTTTAGAGTTAACGGACACGTGCGGTGCAAGTGTCCAATTCCGTCCAAGATTTAATAGTGGTATGTAAATTGAAAAATGTTGATTGATTTTGGTATGAAATGTGCAATTATGAAAGGTGTGGTATGAAATGTATAGGTAAATGTTTAGTATAAAAAAAGCAATTCCCTCATTAAATAAAGCTGGGTTCTCAAATAACAATTACAAGAAAATTTGCTTTTGATTTGTCTAATTAGGGGATTTAATATTATGTAATTGTAATTAAATAAAGGTGTGGTATGTAATTGTTATTTGAGAACCCAGCTTTATTTAACGAGGGAATTGCTCTTTTTATACTAAACATTTACCTACTTTATACATTTCATACCACACCTTTCATAATTGCACATTTCATACCAAAATCAATCAACCTTTTTCAATTTACATACCACCGTTAAATTTTGGACGGAATTGGACACGTGCGGCACGTGTCTGTTAACTCTAAAAAAAAAAGGAAAAAAAGTGTCACTTTTCATACTAAACCTTTACCTACTTTATACATTGCATACCACACCTTTCAGAATGACACATTTCATACCAAAATCAATCAACCTTTTTCAATTTTCATACCGACGTTAAATCACAAAAAAAAAACCTCGCGGGCACTGTACTACTACATATGCTATTCTTGTTCATCACTTTTTTACAATTAATCCCTTGCCTCCTAAAATGTTCCAATTTTACCATTGGGTGTTATTAGTACTAATAAATATGTAAAAAATTGAAATTTACGGGCAATTATAAATTATATCAATTAATGAATATGATGATTTTGAATTGAAACAGTAGTACCACACAGGGTCTTCTCAATTTGAGGAAACCGTAATAAATCATACGATCGATAACATTCCTGTTTCTTTTTCGAAAGGGTACAAAATATAATAAAATACGGTCTTCTCTACCTATGAAAATCATACACAATCATAATTTTGTAATTTTTCTGTCAAATTTTTAAGTATAATTCAATTACAAAAAAAAAACCCTCGTATTTTTCACTTTCTTATAATTACAAAAAAAAAAACCCTCGTAAGATATATAAGAAAATACACATGATCAAATAGTTAGATAAATAAATAAAGCTTCTCATAAGAATGATATATATAGCAACAGTTCAAGTAAAAGATTGGATGGGAAACAAGGCAACAAATATCAAAAGGATGGAACAAGTATTCAGATAATAATAGCAATGAATTATGATTAGATACTCTAAGGGCTAAGATCCATCTAGAGCAAAAACAGATGAGTACCTTCAATAATCTCAATGTAATTTCTCCATGAGGTGAAGTATTCGGTGAAGCATTCGGTGAAGTATTCAGTTTCATCTTTGTATTCTGGCTCACTATTAAATCAAAGTAAAGGAAGTGTATGTATGTATGATTCAACAACATTTAAACTAAATAAACAAGATTTTTTCCTTTTTTAATTGGATCAAAGAGAAACTTTGGGATTGCTGAATGAAATACAAAAAAAGAATCCATTTTAAAATAGAAAGCAACAGAGCCATCATAGATTTTGTTAAGTTGGAATTGAAAAGATGCTATAAAAATAAGTGCTAGAATTAAAAAACAATGGACACGCAAAAAAGGATACTCAAAACAAGCTCGGCAAAAATGACACTTAAGGTGGAGAGTTCTTGAGCCAATAACAGAAAAAACTACATCTTCTTCCTCCTCGAATTGCGCTCTTAACAGGCACGACTCCATTGTGTTAGGCAGCAAAGAACAGAGGAGTACTGGACTTCTATTACCCACTTGACACTGTAACAACACACTCTTGTTGGTGCTAGTTTCGTCATCACCCTTTCCGAGTACAGCCTAACCAGAAAAGATTCATTGATTGACCGAAAAAGACAACATAATCATCATTCAAATAAGTAAAAGGCCAAACAAGATTCAGTTACAAAACCTTAAAAAGAATGAACCTTCGTCCTTCAGTAATATCAGGAGAAATAATGAATGGGGTTCCAGGTTTTACATCAATACCTAAAACACAAATGAAATATATATATATATATATATATATATATATATATATATATATGTGTGTGTAAAATTGAATAAAGCTAAATACTGTTAAGGAATAAAGCCATTTTGTTGGCATTTCTTCCTAATTAAAAAAACCTTCTACATCAAGGAATCGAAGTCAAAATTGACGACTATCTTGAAGTGTGTAGAAGAGTTTAGGAGGTTGAATTACTTAGCAAAGAAGTAATCTTCAATACTAAGTAATTAGAGGTCAAAAATGTTGGCTAAGAAGATAAGGAAGAAGTAAAATCGAACTTGACTTCCTCCAGTCAACATTTACGGCTAAAAGGATAAGGAAGAAGTAAAATCGAACTTGGCTTCCTTCAGTCAACATTTACGGCTAAGAAGATAAGGAAGAAGCCAAAACGAACTTGGCTACTTAAACCTCCTTAAGACACCTATATATATGTTACATTAGTTGTAACCTTTAGTAGAGTGGTGAAAATGTAATCGAATCCCATTTTGAGAGAAAAATAGGGATTGTTCCCACTTGAGAGAATAGCATTGAGAGAGTGAGAAAAATATAGAGAGAATAAAAGTGAGGTTTCTCCTAATATTTTGTGTCTCTCCTTTGTTAGTCAAAGTGTTGTAATCCTTTTGCGATAATGAAATCCTTCTACGGTTTGCTCGACTTCAATTGTTTTATCTCATTTCCTCAAGTTTTCTCATTTCTACTTTAGTTGTATTGAGGTGTCGGTACCACAACTTCCTAACAGTGGTATCAGAGCCAGGTTTCTAGCCGATTCTTGGTACTATCGTAAGATTCAGTTAGTGGTAAAAGAAGACATCCTCAAAGATGACGACAAAGTACGAAATAGAGAAGTTCAATGGGAATAATTTCTCATTATGGAAAATGAGAATGAAAGCAGTGTTAAGAAAAGATAATTGCTTAGTGGCAATTGGGGATAAACTCGAGGGGATCACTGACGACAAGTTGAACGAAATGGATGGCAATGCTATTGGTGATTTGCACTTAGCATTAGCTGTCGAAGTGTTGTCAAGTGTGGCCGAGAAGAAGACGGCAAAAGAGATTTGGGATACACTAATAAAGTGTATGAGGACAAACAATGGAGGAGAATATAGCGGCAATGAATTTGATGACTTCTATCAATAAGAAGGAATCAAGAGACAGTTCACAGTGGCATACACTCCACAACAAAATGGAGTAGCAGAGCGGATGAACATAACCTTGTTAGAACATACAAGAGCTATGTTGAGAACTGCAGGGATGTCCAAATTATTTTGGGCAGAAGCAGTCAAGACCGCATGTTATGTGATTAATCGGTCACCATCAACCGCAATTGATCTGAAAACGCCAATGGAGATGTGGACTGGTAAATCAGCTGATTATTCTCATTTACATACATTTGGAAGTCCTGTGTACGTTATGTACAACGCCCAAGAAAGATCGAAGTTGGATCCAAAATCCAGGAGATGTATTTTCTTGGGGGATGCTGATGGAGTTAAGGGGTATCGCCTGTGGGATCCCACTGCCCACAAGGTGTTAATCAGCAGAGATGTGAAAATTGCACTTCTTCATGGAGATCTTGAAGAAGAAATATATATGCTCCAACCAGAAGGTTTTGAACAAAAAGAAAAGGAGAACTTGGTTTGCAGGTTGAACAAATCTCAATACAGTTTTAAACAGGCGCCGAGGTGTTGGTATAAGAGATTTGATTCCTTCATCATGAGCCTTGGATACAACAAACATAGTTCAGATCCTTGTGCTTACTACAAGAGATTTGGTGATGGTAATTTCATTATTGTGTTGTTGTATGTTGACGACATGTTGGTAGCAGGCCCCAACAAAGATCGTATTAAAGAATTAAATGTTCAACTGGCTAGGGAATTTGAAATGAAGGACTTGGGACCAGCAAACAAGATTCTAGGGATGCAAATTTACCGAGACAGAAATAATAGGAAGATTTGGCTCTCTCAGTAAAATTATCTGAAGAAAATCTTGCGGCGCTTCAACATGCAAGATTGTAAGCCAATCTCTACCCCTCTTCCTATTAATTTCAAGTTATCCTCAAGTATGAGTCCTAGCAACGAAGCGGAGAGGATGGAAATGTCTCGAGCATCAGCAGTGGGTAGCTTAATGTTCGCTATGGTTTGTACTAGACCAGACATTGCACAAGCAGTGGGAGCAGTTTGTCGGTACATGGCGAATCCTGGTAAAGAGCATTGGAGTGCTATGAAGAGGATCTTGAGAGATATCAAGGGTACCTCGAATCCTGCATTATGTTATGGAGGATCAGACTTTACTGTCAGAGGCTATGTTGATTCAGATTTTGCAGGTGATCTTGATAAAAGTAAGTCCACCACGGGTTATGTGTTTACTCTTGCTGGAGGAGTTGTAAGCTGGGTTTCGAAACTGCAGTCTATCGTGGCTACTTCTACGACGGAAGCAGAATACGTAGCAGCTACACAAGCTAGCAAAGAGGCAATATGGTTGCAAATGTTACTGGAAGAGCTCGGACACAAACAAGAGAATATTGCTCTGTTTGTGATAGTCAGAGCACTTTGCACTTGGCAAAGAATCCAACATTCACTCAAAGACAAACACATACGGGTTCAGTACCATTTTGTACGAGAGAAGGTGGAAGAAAGAAGTGTGGATTTTCAGAAAATCCATACGGAAGACAACCTAGCAGATGTTCAGACAAAGCCGTTAAATAGAGACAAGTTCATTTGGTGTCGATCTTCTATTGGCCTAGCAGAAACGTAAGCAGCATGGAAATAGCAAAGTAGAAAGGATGAAGAGTTACAACAAAATGACTTTAAGTGGGAGATTGTTAAGGAATAAAGCCATTTTGTTGGCATTTCTTCCTAATTAAAAAAACCTTCTACATCAAAGAATCGAAGTCAAAATTGATGACTATCTTGAAGTGTGTAGAAGAGTTTAGAAGGTGGAATTACTTAGCAAAGAAGTAATCTTCAATGCTAAGTAATTAGAGGTCAAAAATGTTGGCTAAGAAGATAAGGAAGAAGTAAAATCGAACTTGACTTCCTCCAGTCAACATTTACGGCTAAAAGGATAAGGAAGAAGTAAAATCGAACTTGGCTTCCTTCAGTCAACATTTACGGCTAAGAAGATAAGGAAGAAGCCAAAACGAACTTGGCTACTTAAACCTCCTTAAGACACCTATATATATGTTACATTAGTTGTAACCTTTAGTAGAGTGGTGAAAATGTAATCGAATCCCATTTTGAGAGAAAAATAGGGATTGTTCCCACTTGAGAGAATAGCATTGAGAGAGTGAGAAAAATATAGAGAGAATAAAAGTGAGGTTTCTCCTAATATTTTGTGTCTCTCTTTTGTTAGTCAAAGTGTTGTAATCCTTTTGCGATAATGAAATCCTTCTACGGTTTGCTCGACTCCAATTGTTTTATCTCATTTCCTCAAGTTTTCTCATTTCTACTTTAGTTGTATTGAGGTGTCGGTACCACAACTTCCTAACAAATACAAATCTAGAATTTTCAGCCTAAAGAACAATCTTGAAACTATACGTAGAGGTACGTGTGAGGGATCTTACCCCAGATCTCTGCATTCTTAACCTTTTTGATAGCTTCAGCCATAGCTACGGACAAGAGAATTAAGGCGTGAGAATTTTCAACAGCAAATTAAAGCTAGGGAAGAAGATTGGCTTTTATATGTCGCAAGATCCTTTTGCCCTAGGGCTAGGGTTTCATTTTTATTTTAACTAAATTGGGACCAAATATTTCTTATATTGGGCTTAGGCATGTCAATTTCTTGTAGGTAATAATACATGAATATTGTGGTAGCTAAATCTCCCGAAATCATGGAATAAATTAAAGTATCTAAATTCAACTTTTTATGACCTATAATGTTTCTAATTTAGTGTATTTGTTTTTTTTTTTTTCTTTTTCCCAATTTGAAACACCCAACTTAATCATATGTCACGTCCCCAATTGTATGGTCCATTGAATTTGCGATTTTGTAGTACTTTTGATGTGTCATTTATTTACTTTTGATGGTCCATTGAATATATCATTATATCAATTACTATATTAAAATTTTATTACAAAATATTTTATTGGTATCAAAATATAAAGTTAAACTCGTTACAAAGTCTAGTATTAAACAAAAGAAATATCTACACTAGTGAAAGTTGAATTCATGACCTCCTAGTCATAGAGTCTCAATTTTAGCCAGCAGACTTCTGTCTAATCGACTTTTGATGTGCCATGTAGAATGTTGAAGCTTGGGACATATTAGGACATCTCTAATGACTAGTGAGAAGATGCCCTAGAGGATATATGGGGGGAAGGGGAAAAAAATCATCTCCAATGACTAGGGGGCGGAGAGGGTATACGGACTAGAGGGACCCTGGAGGGACGTCCCTGAGGGGTGGAGGAGGGGGAGGTTCTCCCATCCAAGCCCCCTCCCTCACATGCTATTTTTTTTTTTGTTTTATTTGATTCTTTTTTTATCTTTATTTAAAAATAAAAAAATTCCTAAAATTTGTATATTATTTGGAGATAGTTATTTTTAATTATAAAAATATAACTTTCATTTCATTAAATTAACACTATTATTGTAATATTGATTTGTTTTAATAATTTTCGGGTTGTATTTATCACCCAAAAATTAATTCTTTCTAAAAATTTAAAATAATACGATACAATCATGCAATCATGTTCAACTAAAACATAGACCTTAATTTTGACCTTGTGTCCTACACATGTTCGACTAAGTCCTTTAGTAGTTGACGATTGATGGCTAATAAAAAAGAGGCTGACGAACGAGAGATTATGAAAATGGATCGTTCATACATGGCCCCTAATACAAAAGAATATTAGCATGAGGTGATGACTGAAATTCGCGAAAAACGTCGTCGGACTCGTTTATTTGGAGATTCGTCAGGAGGTTCGATCAATCTAGACGGTGGCGGTTGCAATATCAACAACAATAATAATAGTTGCAACGAATATGGCGGAGATGATGGATTTTCTTATATGAATTAATTTAAATTTGATGTAATTTCTTATTTTCTAAGTTCCCTAATGTACTTTTGATTTTAAATTAATGTTAATTTTAAATTTATTTTTGGTGTAGTAATAATAATAATGGAGAAGGATAAAAATTTATTATTAAATGGGTTGTATAGAATGACTCATTAGAGATGACTAAAAAATTAGGGAGAGGGGGAGAGGGGGAGAGGGAGAGGGTATTCCCTCTCGGAGTCATTAGAGATGGCCTTAGGGGGAATGATTTTCTGGTGGGGTGGTCGGGGTCGGAGTGATTAAGAGAGAGTGAATAACAATTTAACTCCTCTTGTTCTTGTTCAAAGACACTTTAACTCCATGTGATAATTTAAATGCCACTTTAACTATATGTGTTTTGATAAAATAAGTTCACTAACTCCCTCTATTTATTTAATATACTGAAACTATAAAAAGACAATACCACCCTCATGGCCTCATGTATATACTCATTTATATAATTAAACATAATAGCATACCATGCCTATTAAACGTATCACATGAAGATAAAGTATTTATTTTAAACATATCACATAGAGGTAAAATAATCAGTAACATTATCATAAAGAGATAACATATTCAAAGTAGGATTAAATTGATCATTGAAGAGATCAAATTAAAGCCCCAACTGCAATAAAAAGCGCGTCCTATGGAAATACTATGTTTCCTTAGGCCATCTTTAATGGAGCCTCCCGGGGCCGAGAGCAGGGCTCGGGGCGGGGCGGCACGCGTTGCTGGAGAAGAAAGATAACACGCACCCCTCTTTAAAACAGGTGCCGCCACCTGATTGGGCCCTTTTTTTTTAATTTTCTTTTCCTTGATTTATGTTGTTTATTTAAACCTAAATTATTTAAAGCAAATTTAAGAAATGGAATTTTTGGGTCGAAAATAGCAAAACTGGATTTGTCCAAAATAGGCTCTTCGGGACGACATTCGTGTCCACAGGTCGCGGGCACGCACAAGTCTTGAAGGACCAAGTGTAAATCAAATCCAAGATTTGCACCCCCTTGCGCGCAAGGAGGGAGCCTTCTAGTAATAATTTCCTAATCTCTACATATAAACCAAAAATTTTCTTATCACACTTCCAATGTGGGATAAGTTCATTTCTTTCCAATTTTTCCCATTACATATGTGAACTTTGAGATTTATTTTCTCATTCACACGTACTCCGATTTGGATGTATCAAATACCATTTTAACCTACTCACGGAGTAGAATATAATTCAGTCAAGATCCAACTCTTTACTCAAAGTGGGTCCCACTTAAAATACGTCCAAAATGGTCCATTAACTTACTTTTTCCAACACTATGTTTATGAGGAGCTTTAGGATTTAGAAAGGGGAGAATGGATGTTATGATAATTTTAAAGGGTGTATTGGGGTTGTAATGGTAATTTAATTATATTAATAAAATAATCATTAGTATTATTAATATAAACATTAAAAACAAAATTAAAACTAGATAAGTGAGAGTGGGCAAAGGAAAAAAATAGAATTAATTCCTCCACGAAACCCTGTCATTGAAGACGACCAGTCAGGGCTCGGGGCTAAGGCAGGACTGGCCCGAGGCTCAGGAGCCCGGGCTAGCTGTGCTTCATTGGAGATGGCCTTAAGAAGCATTAATGCATGTAATTGCTCCTACATGTTTCCATGACATGAAGCCACCTGAGATTGCAATCAAGAAAATAATATTAAGTTAGAAGAACTGATAAGTAATCGTCTGAATCAGATACTAACTTTGAAGCGAAAATGCATTTTTTTTTTGGTTTCCCAAGGGTTTAATCCCTTTCGAGGCGGGTCGGGCACATTAAGTGGGTACCTCTCCCAACAAGAATTCGAACCTGAGTCCGCTACTTTGTAGTGACTAGTCCCTTCCACTAGACCAATCACCTGTTGGTGAAGCGAAAATGCATGAATATGCATGTGTTTAGAGAAGATTACATGGGCCTGAGAGTTAAAAAATTTCCCAAGGTGGGTAAGGAGGTATTAATTAATTCAGTGACTCGGGCTATTCCTTCGTATTTGATAGGTTGTTTCACACAACTACACTATGGCCTGATTAAAGAAGTTGAGTCCATGATCGCTAACTTTTGATGGGACGAAAGTTAGACTAGGAAAATACATTTATGCTATGTTTGATTCAAGGATTTCAGTGATTAAATCGCAAAGGAAAATATTTTTTCTTGCTTCCAATGACGCAACATTGAGCATTTTTTATTGTTCATTTTATTTTTACTTATCATTTTACTCACTGAAATTCGTAAATCAAACATAGCATAAGGCTATGTTTGATTCAAGGATTTCAGTGATTAAATCGCAAAGGAAAATGTTTTTTCTTGCTTCCGATGACGCAACATTGAGCATATTTTATTGTTCATTTCCATTTTATTTATCATTTTACTCACTGAAATCCATAAATCAAACGTAACATAAATATACTTTCCTAGTCTAACTTTCGTCCCATCAAAAGTTAGCGATCATGGACTCAACTTCTTTAGTCAGGCCATAGTGCAGTTGTCTGAAACAACCTATCAAATACGAAGGAATAGCCCGAGTCACTGAATTAATTAATACCTCCTTACCCACCTTGGGAAATTTTTTAACTCTCAGGCCCATATACCTCCTTACCCACCTTGGGAAACAATCTATCTCTTTGTACCACCAACAGGTGATTGGTCTAGTAGAAGAGATTAGTCACTACAAAGTAGCGAACTCAAATTTGAATCTCTGTTGGAAGAGGTTCCCAATTTATGTGCCCGCTGAAGCGCCTCGAATGAGATTAAACCCTTGGGGAAAAAAAATCTCTTAGTTATCACAATATTGGAGTTTGGGAAACCACTACAACATGTTTCTCGGGGCCAATTTTTAAAAATAAGCGTGTAACTTTGGGTTATTTTCAATAATAGTCTTGTAATGTAACTATATTGCACAAATTTAGTCTTTTAACTTTCTCTCAGTAGGCAAAAATTCAATTTTGGTACCATAGAACTGGGCAAATTTCATTTTTCATACCAAAAGTTCAAAAATAACATCAGTTTCTACTCAGCCGTTTCAAAAAAGGCACTTCCGTTAATTTTCTTAACGTTTCTGCCACGTGTCCGTTAAGTCTTCGTGGGCGGGCTGAGCACGTGGGTCGGATTCTGCCCGTTGGAACATAAAATTCAATTTTGGTACCATAGAACTGGGCAAATTTCATTTTTCATACCAAATTCCGTTATGTCTTTCTTTTTTTGAAATGGTTGTGGTAATATGTTTGAATTGATTTGTTCTACAGTAGACTAGTAGTCATGTTACTTTTTTTTTTTCATTTCATTTTAACAATAAGCTAAAAAAAAAAGTTTAATTTGCACAATTTAAATTTGCAACTTAGATTCCCGGGACTCCCGAACCCGTCCCGAAATCCCGGAATTAAATCGGGTACCCGAAACCCACGGGACCTTGGTTGATCTACCGGGTTTCGGGACTTAAATTTGAAATCCCGAAACCCAAAATTCCGTTCCGAAATACCCGAATTCCCGAAAACCAGTCCCGATCCCACCCCTACGACCGCCGGCTCCGGTGGCTTTTGGTCGGAATTGGTTGAGGGTTTATGTTCCCCTAGTCGTGGAGAACTCGTACATATAAAGATCTTTTCAATCCTTTAAGTAATCTATTCAAATTTTGAGTTCTAATTTTAGAATTGTAGGTCAAAATTTTGGAAATTTCAAATCGTGATTTCTTCTTCGATTCTTAACAAAACTTCGTAATTCTTGTTGCATTAGTTTCCCCTGACCGTGGGCATCATTTTCCATAGGTTTATTATAGCTACCATAGACGGTTGAGCTCCGCCAATGACAAGAGGAACAAAAATCTTCAACCAATTTCGACAAACGACCACCGGAAGCCGGCGATCGTCCATAGGAGGAAGAAGGCAATAATTGCAAAAACAACCTGCTCAATTTTAGACAATTGCATTTCCCCCCTATTTTGAAACGGCTAAGTGAGAATTGGTATGATTTTTGGACTTTTGGTATGAAAATTGAAAATTCCCCAATTCTACGGTACCAAAATTGAACGGGTAGATTAGTACCAAAATTGAACGGGCAGATTAGTGCCCCACGTGCCCCTCACATGCACTTAACGGAGGAGACTAAACGGCCGTGGCAAAACTTAACGGTTGTATGATTTTTGAACTTTTGGTATTAAAAATGAAATTTGCCCAGTTCTATGGTACCAAAATTGAATTTTAGCCTCTGATTTTAGTTCTATGCATTCGAAATTTCGTATTTTAACTTTCAAGATGTTCCAATTTTTATTCTGCATTTACGAATTTTTTCCTCTAGCTTTCAATAAGTTTTATTTTTCGTCCTATAATTACAAATTTTTATTATGATAATAGTACAGATTTGTAGTTGTGGGATGAATTTGAAACTTATAAAAAATTAAAGGTCAAAATTTTGTTATGGATATGACTAAATAAATTTGGTGAAAGTTAGAGGACGAAATATGTGATTAACATAACTATTTTCGAAAGGGTTCCAATGTTAAAGACTTCTTTTTTATTATTAATATTATTTTATTTAGTGGTAACCTGAAGAATAGGTCATATAACCGGGTCATATTTTTTGTCGATTTAGGCGATATTACCGTAATACCCTTGACTTAAAAAAAAATTCTTCAACAACTTCAGCCAACAGGTCGCGATTCTGATTTTTGGAGGTTTTTGTTCGATTGCTGCTTGTTTCTACTTCTATAGGGGCTGGGTAGTATGTTGATGTGTTCAATTTTACGATTCATTGCTTGATTGAGGTCGATTGAAGTTAATTTCATATTTGGGGAAACTTCAATTCCGCGATCCCCTTTCGGTTTTTTCGTTTGGTGCTTCATTTCTTTTTGATTTTCAGTTGTTTGTGGTCGTAGTGAGCTTAATTGAAAAGAAAAAGAATTAAATTAAGCTTTTTCAAAGTCAAAGTGCACCAATTCAGGTATCCAAGGTACTTTTGTTAAGAATATTTTCAAAGATTTAACTACACTTTGAGATTTTTATCAAATCTTTTAGAGAAATTGTTGTATGTTCATTATATGTGATTTTTATCAATTTAACGGCGACACTAAATGTGTCAAGAGTATGTAATTTGTGGTACCAAATATGTTTTTTTCTGCAAAGCATGGTACCAAATGTATTTTCTGGGGTAAAGTTTGGGACCAAAAGTGTTTTGACAGATTTGTCACGTGCAAAACTCGTGAACTTAACGGGCGCGTGACGTTCACGCGCGAAATTTCAGTCCAAAATTTAACGGAATGACTAAATGTGTCAAAATCATGAAAATTATGGTACCAAATGTGTTTTTCTGCATTTTATGGTACCAAAAGTGTTTTTTAAGGTAAAGTTTGGGACCAAAAGTGTTTTTTCCTCATATATGTAATCATTATATCATATCAAAGGTTATTAATTTCCAGAATGTGATCAAGTGAGTGTTTCTTGTCTACAACTCTAGATAAACATAAGAGATAAATCTTGCGGGATTTTCATGACCTTTTTCTTGAATTTCTCAAACAATATGAATATATAAAAAAATAGATAACATAAGAGATAACTTACTAAAATTGAATAGTGATGAATTGTCTACTGCCTGGAACAATATCTTGGGGTCACCATCAATGTTTTCAGAATCGGACCGAACAATAAACCGGTGAGCCAACTGACCACTGATTTTACTGGTCGAACCGATTGAACCGTTGATCGGACCGGATGATATCATAATGATATAATAAATATATATTTAATTTTAAAGTATATACGATATGCATAAAATTTAAACATTATCCTACAATTGATTAAAAATATATAAAACTTAGAATATATTTAAATTAAACCATACTATTTATCGAACTTATAGCATAATGGTAATATGATACAAATTAGTAAGCTCATATAAATATAATATGATTATATTTATTTAATTAATAATATAAAAATGTAAGTTAAAAATACAACAAACTACGAGATTAATAAATTTTAAAATATAATTATGTATACAAGTCTAATATTCAAAATCAAATTTGCATAATATATCTATTTGTCTTTCAAACTTTGACACTCTTTACCCTAAAAATATATAGTTGAAAAGAAATATCTTATAGAAAAACTTTTAATAAGAAATTATGTCATAAAAATAAATTTAATTTTAATTTTCATTGATAATGTGTAATATATTTTTATTTTAGCTAATTATCAAAATCAAATTTATAAATAGATTTGGTTACTTGTTTTCTATAATGTATAAATTTCTATACTAAAAGTTCAATAAAAATAATGTAACTCAAATGGTAATGATATATGTTTTGTTTAAGAGGTTAGGTGTTCAAATCCCTCATTCTACAAAAAATTTCATTTTATTTTTAATATTAAAAAATCAAAATAAAAAAGAAGAAAAAAAAATCAGAACGGGATCGAAACCAATCCAAACTGGTTCGTCGGTTTCGGATCGGTTCAACCTGGTTCAAACTGGTTTTTAACCTTACTGGTTTTAGAGGGTTAACCGGACATGACATGGTTTCGGTTCGCGGTCGAATCAGTCGGATCGGGCGGTCAGGTCCGGTTTTAATAACATTGGTCACCATACCTCATATATCTCTTAAAATACAATTCCGAATGCGAAACACCTTCTATACAAGGACGGATCCAGGAATTCAGTGTAATAGGGGCTGAGATTCTACGATTAATTTTTATAATCAAAATATATAAAAAAAAATCAATCAAACAGTCAAATTTGAAAATTATATTTTGATCACAAAAAATATATATGAGGATATACAAAATATGGAGGTGAAATTTGACAAAAATAACCTCCACAAATTGCTTTAGTTACATAATACCCCGTTATAACCCAAAAAAAAACCAAAAATTTATGCATCTTAATTACAATTTCAAATCACATAAATTACATTCACAATTGATCGCGTCAATTCTTCATTTGAGCTAAATCAATATTATTTGAGGAACGAAATTTTGTATAGTAATGTATTAAAATAAAAAGATAATAAGAATTATTATAAAAAATTGAATTATATTGATAGTTATTAAGAAAGAAAAAAATTAATAGAATAATTGTTAAGAAAGAAAAAGAAATTAAAAGAACAATTGTTAAGAAAGAAAATAAATAAAAAGAATAAATGTTAATTGAGAAAGAAAAAAGACTAAAGAGGAAAATATTGAATTCTATTGGTAGTTAAGAAATAATAAGTTAAGAGAATAGTAGTTAATTAAATAGGAAAAAAGACTAGAAAACTAATGAGAATTAATTAAAAGAATCACATGCAAGTTATGGGAATAAACCCTAGCCCTACGGCAAAAGGATACCGCCATATAAAATCCAATCTTCCCCGATCGAGCTTTATTTATTATTTTGCTAAATTGCTGTTGAAAATTTTCACGCCTCTGCCCATAACTATGGCTCACTGGGGTTAGATCTATTACTCCTCTCTATGTATAGTTTGAAGATTGTTCTTTAGTCTGAAAATTCTTTTTATATATTTAGTTTGTTTGTGTTTTAGGTATTGAGTTGAAACCCGGAAACCCAATCACTCTTTATTTTGTAGATACTACTCTTATAAGGCCAAAGCTTTTAGTAACCCAGGTACTGATGTTTATGTTAACTGACTTTTGTGAGAAAAATGCAATATACTCCCATGTGTTATGCAAAACCTCCAAGAAACTACCCTGGCGCCAATTTTCCTTGTATTTTCAAAAACCCTGCAAAAAACACTTAATTTATAAAAAATAGGTCATTTTGGATCGACATATTTCAAGAAATCATTTTAAAACATATCACGTGAAGTTGTAGGTAACAACTTGAAGTATTTTTTAAATGATTTCTTGAAATATGTCGATCCAAAACGATCTATTTTTTTTCAAATTGGGTGTTTTTTGCAGGGCTTTTGAAAACATAAGTAAGTTTGGCGCAATAAAAATTTCACAGGATAGTTTCTTGTAGGTTTTGCATAACACAGGGGAGTATTTTGCATTTACCCCGACTTTTGTTTAATTGTTTTGCCTATTTTTCATTTGAATGTGGATAATGTTTTATTTTTAAATTTAGTTAGTTTTCCACTGTTGAGCATGTTAATTAGGGTTTTGAATATCTGCTGGCTGATTCGTCCTATTTTCTTAGGCAACACTCGGAATGGGTGAATCTACGGACAAGAGTGTGGTACAATGTAGTTTGGGTGATAGAAGTCCATTTGTTCTCGCTACTTTGGTGCCTAACGAAAAGGAGACGACCCTTTTAGAACTGGAAATTGGGAAAGGATATGTGGTTTTTACTGTTATTGGCCCGAGAAGTGTCTACCTTAGCGGTTATCATTTCATTCCATCGAAGTGTCTAGATTGCCACGGTGGTCCGTATCCTTTTTGCGTTCTCTATACTGCAGTGATTTTTTTATTTTGTTGATAGAGTTAGAGACCAGTCTATTTATTACTATAACTCAAAATGTAATTAAGGCATTATGGTATTAAATCTCTTATTATCATCAGCTTCCTTAACTTTGATTTAGTGATGAATTCTATTACTATCCTCATGATGATGCACTCGAAGATGATTTTGGTGAAGATGATTATTATTATGATGATGATGAAGTAATGATCTATTATCCTTGGACGGAATGTATGTTTTGCACTCCTTTATCTCCATATATGTCTTATATATAAAGTAGTATGCTATTTCTAAAGGTTCTAAATCTAAAAGTTCTGTTCATTGCTATTATCTAAATGCTTCTTCCTTCCATATAATTGTTCATCTTCTAAAAGTCCTAGTATGTTCATATTGGTTGAGATTATTAGCCGTCTAGAATAAGGCTTGCAAGCATTTTGAGGTTTTTGAATGTGTATTTTTATCTAATCAATTAATGGATGAAAAATACTTCAACAAGCTATATATTGAGGGTTGGGGCATTACAACAAAATTTCAAAATTGATTAGAAGGGCTGATTGATATTAAAAGTTGATTATATATATGTCATGTTATAATGAATTTTTCCTTGAAAGTTGATTGATTTGTTCAAACTACTTTGCAGATGCTATCACTGAGGAGAACTGGGATGCATGGATGTCGATGAAACGTTCCAAAGCCGGTGGGCAATTTCTCTTTCGACTTTGACTTTTTTTGCTGGAGTGTGCTATTTGATGCTATTTTATATATGTTCTTGATGTGCATTTTCGTTTCTTTATAATCAACTAAATACTACTCACTCCGTCCTTATTTTTTGCTCCCTTCGCGGAGTTTTAGGTTAAGGTATTTTGACATTTATGTCCTCCAAATCATTACTTTAAGTAAGAAGTAAGAGGGTATTTTTGTCTTGGGACATCTGAAAAAGGAAATATGATAAAAAATTAAAGATAATAGGATAAAAAACTAATGGATGGAGGGAATACAAATTTACATCTTGTCGAGATATATTTAATGGATTGTGTTGTATTCTTGTGTTCATTTCTGCAGAAAAGAAAGCGGTTGCGGATTTACCCAATTCATTTGATGAAAAGGTCACACTGAGAGAAAATATTGAGGAAATGTTATACTAGCTAGTGCAGTGAGAGTATCTTATTATTGGTATTTGTAAGTGTGTTAACCGACATTACCTAAACATATTTATTATTATTATTCAACGCATATTGATAATAATGATATTGAAAGGTAATGGTCCCCAAATTTATTTAATCCACGTTTTAACTTGGTAGTTAATTCGGAATTTTCATATTTTCAAGAACATTACATGGTCCAAGACCATACATATTGATAGATAGAATTGCTATTTATTTGCTCCATAGACAAATTTATTGAAAAAAGCATGATTATACTTAACAATAAAATACTCGGAAAAGTCCACATACGACGAAGATTTTTTGTTGCTGTCGGAAAAAGAAGAAGTCCCACTCCTATTAACATAGGAATTTGAAGTGGAACTAAATGGATGATCCACGCATATTGATAATAATGATATTGGGCAAAAATTCAATTTTCATACCATAGAATAGGTCAAAGTCCATTTTTCATACCAAATTTACAAATTTGATACTTCCGTTAGTTTTTTGGACGGAATTGTCATATTACCGTTAACTTCATATTAATATTAAGAAAATTAATTAATAATAAAATTAAGAGAAAAGAAAAAGAAAAGGAAAAAAAAGCATCCCCTTCCCATCAACCTCCCCCATCGGAAAACCCATGCCCAATCCAGTCCACCACCCTCCCAACCACTGCCACCCCTACCAGCGCCCCAAACCCCCCGGCCGATTCACACCTCTATCTACTCCCTCATCCGCCACCAACTTCTCCCTTAGCCACCACCACCACAACCCACCAAAATTCATGCCCACCATCACCTTCTCCACGCACCCATCCACCACCTTCTCCGCCCACCCCTCCACCACCTGAAATTAAAATCAAATCCTTCAAACCTTTGATTTCATTTCCCACCTTGACCCAACCACTGCCACCCCTACCAGCGCCCCAAACCCCCCGGCCGATTCACACCTCTATCTACTCCCTCATCCGCCACCAATTTCTCCCTTAGCCACAACCACCACAACCCACCAAAATTCATGCCCACCATCACCTTCTCCACGCACCCATCCACCACCTTCTCCGCCCACCCCTCCACCACCTGAAATTAAAATCAAATCCTTCAAACCTTTGATTTCATTTCCCACCTTGATCGTCTCTCTCCATGATCCCAAATTGCAAACTCTAATTTACCATCCATGAACCCTAGCTCAGAATTCTTCAATCCTCCACCAATTCTAATCGTTTTCACCCAGAATCAGAACATGGATGATACGATAATTAGGTTTTAGGTGGTGGAGGGGTGGGCAGAGAAGTGGCGGTGGGGATTAATTTTGGTGGGTTGTGGTGGTGGCGGTCGAGGAGGAGGTGTAGGCAGCCAAGGGAGGAGATGATGGTGCTAATCGGCGGTGCTGTTTGGAAGTTGAAGGCGTTGGTAGGGGTGGCGGTGTTTTTGGGAGGGTGGTTGCCTGGCTGGATTGGGCCGGAGGAAGAAGAAGAAGGGTTATTTTGCAAATTGCCAAAAGACAGGGGGTCAATTCGCAATACATATACTTATAAATACTAATATTTTTTTTCAAAAAAAAAAAATTTAACGGACACGTGGCGATTCCGTTAAAAAAACTAACGGAAGTATGATTTTTGAAACGTCCGTTTATTCTACGGTATGATTTTAGTTCGTTTGGTATGAAAAATGGACTTTGGCCTATTCTATGGTATGAAACTTGAATTTTTGCCAATGATATTGAAAGGTAATGATCCCCAAATTTATTTAATCCACGTTTTAACTTGGTAGTTAATTCGGAATTTTCATATTTTCAAGAACATTACATGGTCCAAGACCATACATATTGATAGGTAGAATTGCTATTTATTTGCTCCATAGACAAATTTATTGAAAAAAGATACTTAACAATAAAATACTCGGAAAAGTCCACATACGACGAAGATTTTTTGTTGCTGTCGGAAAAAGAAGAAGTCCCACTGAGTCAATAAAAAATCAAAATATGCACTAATGGAAAACATCAATGTAAATAGCATTTTTTGAATTTTGATTTATTTTTACTTAATTACTTCGGCGTTTATGCTAAAGACTTCAAATAAGTGATTGTCTGATACTGAAGCTAACAAAATATGGAGGGTATTTCAGTTATTATTAACTCTATTAATATTTATTTATTACGTTACTAAATCATGAATTTTTATTTTTTACTGCAAATGATTATAAAAGGCTTAGCATCAGCATCGGCATCAGCATCCCCTAATTACGAGAAATTATGTAGTACAACCGCTGCACCACGTCATCAAGTACACGTGGTGCAGCCCACCAATACACATGGGGCATGTGGATTATTAATCCACATCACCCCATGTTCTGGCAGTGTGAACACAACTTTCTGAACCCCTATTTTTTTGGAACATGGCCAGAACATGGGGTGATGTGGATTAATAATCCACATGTCCCATGTGTATTGGTGGGCTGCACCACGTGTACTTGATGACGTGGTGCAGCGGTTGTACTACATAATTTCTCCCTAATTAGACAAATCAAAAGCAAATTTTCTTGTAATTGTTATTTAGGAACCCAGCTTTATTTAATCCATGTTTTAACTTGGTAGTTAATTCGGGATTTTAATAAACTCTATTAATGATATTTATTTATTATACTACTAAATCATGATTTATTTTTTTTTGTTTTTTTACTGCAACTGATTAAAAAAGGCATAGAACCCGAACTAGGCAAATCAAAAGCATTTTTTAATTCTAAGATTTCAATTGGTTCTTCTTTCCTTTTGTAATTACAATTTATATAGAAAATTATAATTTTTAATTGCATCTTTTCCCTCCCCAAAACTAAATTGTCCAAATTAAGCTTTTAGTCCCAATTAAAATCGAAATTCATATTAAACAATACAATTTGTTAGTTAAAATATTCACTGTAAAGAGATACAATGGAAAAGTATTGCAATTAAACACAATATATATATATATATATATATATATATATATATTGTTCAAGAATGCTAAAACCAACTTATCGTAACAATATTTGGAAAGAAACGAAACTTTATAAATCATAAAAATTCTTATTTTCAAGGCTCCTTTCGAATTCATAAAAATTCGAATGGATGATTTTTCTCAATTAAAAGAATCCAATAACCCCCACAATTATGTACATCTCATCCGTGCCAAACAACATTGACAATTACTTTCAAAACAAGGCATATTCGACTGCAAGTTTGTACAATGGATCCGGATCAAAACAAGAAACATAGTAACAAAGCAATACAAAATTTCTAACTGATATTACTACTATCATAATTATAACTACTTTTAAATACGTTTTGGAAACGAGGGAGGTGCTGCTGCTACTGCTTCCTACTACAGCCTCATGGTTTATTATTATCTGCAGAGAGGAACACAAGAAAGAATGCACTAAATTTAGTAAATGTGTCCAAGAAAGTGTTTTGTTAAATCTTCAATATAAGAAAATACACAGGGTAAAATGCAAGATACTCCCCCGTGTTATGCAAAATTTACAAGAAACTATCCTGTGAAATTTTTATTGCGCCAAACTTTCTTGTGTTTTCAAAAACCCTGCAAAAAACACTCAATTTGTAAAAAATAGGTCATTTTGAATCGTCATATTTCAAGAAACCATTTTTAAAACATATCACGTGAAGTTGTAGGGAACAACTTGAAGTATTTTAAAATAATTTCTTGAAATATATCGATCCAAAACGACCTATTTTTGTACAAATATTGTTTTTTTTTTGCAGGGTTTTTGAAAACATAACAAAATTTGGCGCAATAAAAATTTCACAGAGTAGTTTCTTGTAGGTTTTGCATAACACAAGGGAGTATCTTGCATTTACCCCAAATACACATGATCAAATAGTTAGATAAATAAATAAAGCTTCTCATAAAAATGATAATCAATCACATATATAGCAACAGTTAATTAAAAGATTGAATGGGAAACAAGGCAACAAATATCAAAAGGATGGAACAAGTATTCAGATAATAGCAATGAATTATAACATTAGAAAGATCCATCTAGAGCAAAAACAGATGAGTACCTTCAATGATCTCAATGTATTTTCTCCACGAGGTAAAGAATTGGGAATAGTATTCATCATCTTCCTTGTATTCTGGCTCACTATTAAATCAAATTAAAGGAAGTGTATGTATGTATGATTCAACAACATCTAAACTAAATAAAGATTTACTAGTAGTAATATATATTTTGTTAAGTTGGAATTGAAAGGATGCTATAAAAATAAGTGCTAGAATTAAAAACAATGAACACGCAAAAAAGGATACTCGAAACAGGCTCGGCAATAATAACCCTTAAGGTGGACAGTTCTTGAGCCAATAACAGAAAAAATTACATCTTCTTCCTCCTCGAATTCCGCTCTTAACCGGCACGACTCCATTTTGTTAGGCAGCAAAGAACAGAGGAGTACGGGACTTCTATTACCCACTTGACACTGTAACAACACACTCTTGTTGGTGCTAGTTTCTTCGCTCTTTCCGAGTGCAGCCTAACCAGATAAGATTGGTTTATTCATTCATTGATTGACCGAAAAATACAACATAATCATCATTCAAATAAGTAAAAGGCCAAACAAGATTCAGTTACAAAACCTTAAAAATAATGAACCTTGGTTCTTCAGTATCAGGAGAAATAATGATTGGGGTTCCAGGTTTTACATCAATACCTAAACACAAATAAACTAGACAAATGAAATACATAGTTCGCACATGAAATATATCATATATATATATATATATATATATATATATATATATATATATATATATGTAAAATTGAATAAAGCTAAATACAAATCTAGAATTTTCAGCCTAAAGAACAATCTTGAAACTATACGTAGAGGTAGGTGTGAGGGATCTAACCCCAGATCTCTCCTTTCTTAGGCTTGATAAATTCAGCCATAGCTACGGGCAAGAGAATTAAGGCGTGAAAATTTTTAACAGCAAGCAAATTAAAGCTAGGGGAAGATTGGCTTTTATATGTCGCAAGATCCTATTGTCCTAGGGCTAGGGTTTTATTTTTATTTAACTAAATTGGGACCGGACCAAATATTTCTTATATTCAATGGGTGGGAGTAGATCTGTCAATGGGGCGGATTTCAATTCGGATCCGTCCGAACCGGTCCGATTTATTAGGATAATTATCTGATTAGAAATTCGATGGACCTGATCCGATTATAAAGATCCGTTGTCCGAAACTCATAGAGCGAATATGAATTTAGGTCGATCCGATCTGTTAAAGATCCGTATCCGACAATAAATAAAAAGAAAGATATATATACATATTTTTTTTATAAAAGTAAGTATCATTAATAATATTTCACCGTCAATTTAAGAACATAGTAATTTATAACTCATTTATAAATTTATTTAAAACAATATTTTCATTCTATAAATATGAATATAGTAAAGAAACTTTGAACATGTGAGCTAAAATTAAATAAAACTGAAAAGTTAATAAACTTGTTTTAGGAAAAAAATATTAATTTAACTTTTTAAATAAAAATTTATTTGATCCGAAAAAGATTCAATATCCGACTAAATCCTATCAAGATCCGTTGGATTAAAAAAATCTCGATCCGAGCACAATCCGAGCAAGATCCAAATTCGACAGGATTCGATCCGATATAAATGGAGTCGGATCTGGATAAGGCTTATCCGACCAGAATCCGACCCATTGACAGCCCTAGGTGGGAGCATAATACCAGTTCAGAAGCACAGGGTCCAAACCCGGCACAGATCCATAAAATATCAACGTCAAATAATCCGATCCTTTTTTTTTTAAGGGAAACTTAAATTCAGGTTTATAAATTTCATCATACAGTAACATTCCCATCAATTAAAACAAAAAAGAACAATGAAAAAAGCAATTCGACATTTAAATAACAATTGAACTCGATCGATTAGGACATTTTTATTTTTCATTATTAAATTCACGGCCTATTTTTTTTCTTCTTAAATTTTGTAAAAATCATTGATTTGATTACTTAGTTTTTTTCCTCAAACCTCAACGTTCAAAGCACATTTTAGGTTTTCAAAACCGCTAATTAAAATCAAACATCAAAACGCAATTCAAATCGAGTTTATGAAATTAAAACTCATTGGGACAAGATGATCGTTCCATATACACTTTACTAGCTTATTCTTGTGCTATGCACAAACCCATATATTACAAATACTTTTATATGTTTATAACAATAAATATGAATATATATTATTGAAAATAGTCGTAATGTAAATACAAAATAGAATTATGTATTCTTTATATAATGAAATTTACAATGCAAAAAAACTGCATTTGGCTTTCACATATATTTCTATTTTATAGTTTGGAAATGATAGCCATTTCCATTTCCTCTTGTTCTTCGACATGTTATTCAAACACAACCCCAATCAAATTAATCAACTAAAACTAAGCAAAACAACAATATGCTAATTAAGCAAAAGAAAATTATTAGGAGTTTACTATTCAAATAATTAAAATCACATATACTTGGTTCAGCAAAGGCAAATTTGCATTTTAAAATGGCAAAATTGCAAAAATCGTCCCAAACTAATCACTGATTTTAAATTTTCGTCCCAAACTATTTAATTTGGCGAATTTCGTCCCGTAATTTAATATTTTTTTGGAGAGAGAATTGCATTTTTGGTACACAGCTATAGGTCAATTCCCACTTTTTGTACACAGCTTTATGTGTCCAACACATTTGGTACACCTCTTTAACAAAGTTCGACACATTTGGTACAACCGTTAAATAAATTGCAAAATCACCGTTAATTCCGTTAGTTCGACACATTTGGTACACTCCTTTTACAAAATTGGCATGCTTGGCATGCGCGCGGCACATGGCTGCCCAGAAAAAAAATAATTGAAACTTGATAAACTTTTTTATTATATTTTATTCTTCTTCCAATATTAAACTATAAATGACATTATAGTTTATTATATTTTACATGTCATATAAATAATAAATACATATTTTTTAATTATTTTTATAAATATGATAAATTAAAGTAACTTGTTTATTATATTTTATTCTTCTTGCAATATTAAACTATAAATGACATTATATAGTTTATTATATTTTACATGTCATATAAATAATAAATACATATTTTTTAATAATTTTTATAAATAATAAACTATAAAAATAATAAACTATTTTTATATATAATTTTTAAAAATTGAAACTTGATAAACTTTTTTATTATATTTTTTTCTTCTTCCAATATTAAACTATAAATGACATTATATAGTTTATTATATTTTACATGTCATATAAATAATAAAGACATATTTTTTTATAATTTTTATAAATAATAAACTATAAAAATAATAAACTATTTTTATAAATAATTTTTAAAAAAATTGAAACTTGATAAACTTTTTTATTATATTTTATTCTTCTTCCAGTATTAAACTATAAATGACATTATATAGTTTATTATATTTTACATGTCATATAAATAATAAAGACATATTTTTTTATAATTTTTATAAATAATAAACTATAAAAATAATAAACTATTTTTATAAATAATTTTAAAAAAAATTGAAACTTGATAAACTTGTTTATTATATTTTATTCTTCTTTCAGTATTAAACTATAAATGATATTATATAGTTTATTATATTTTACATGTCATATAAATAATAAATACATATTTTTTTATCATTATATAAATATGATATGATAAATATAATAAATACATATGATAATTTTTATAAAAGTTTATCAAGTTTAATTTTTTTTTTTGAGCAGCCATGTGACGTGCACATGTCAATTTTGTAAAAGAGGTGTACCAAATGTGTCGAATTAACGGAATTAACGGTGATTTTGCAATTTATTTAACGGTTGTACCAAATGTGTTGAATTTTGTTAAAGATGTGTACCAAATGTGTTGAACACATAAAACTGTGTACCAAAAGTGGGAATTGGCCTATAGCTGTGTACCAAAAATGCAATTCTCTCTTTTTTTGGAATATCGTCCCACCATAATTATAAGACGAAATTGCGCATTTGCCGATGAATTATCACATGGGTGCTTAAGTGTCATGACATGGTAAATTTTAACATGAATAATTATATAATATTGCATAGTTCGTCCCAAATTAATTACAAGATTGAACGTCATTTTTATTAACTTAGAAATTTAATATTGGGACTAAATTCATACAAAATGGTAAATTATGGGACGAAATTTGCTGAGTTGATATAGTTTGGGACGAAAAATCAAAATTAGTAATTAGTTTGGGACGATATTCCAAAAAAATATTAAATTACGGGACGAAATTCGCCAAGTCAAATAGTTTGGGACGAAAATCCAAAATCAGTAATTAGTTTGGGACGTTTTCTGCAATTTTATCTTTTAAAATCCAAGGAATTGCAAATTTAAAATCATCTGTACTTTTAATTCTACATTTTATAAAATTGATATTTTTGTCCCATTTTTTAAAATATTTATTTTAAAATACTCTGTACTCTTTTAGGACCATCAAAGGTACACAGAAGCTAGTCCAGTGGCAAAATATGCAGCAAAACAATTGAAATAAGTTTGTAAAATGGATATAATAAATGACAGAGTTGAGTTGTTTGGCGTTTGTATAGTTTATAGAGTAGAAATTGTCGCAGCAATAATATGATCTATGTAAGTAATCGGCAAAAATTCAATTTTGGTACCATAGAATAGGGCAATTTTCAATTTTCATACCAAAAGTTCAGAAATAACACCAGTTCCTACTCAGCCGTTTCAAAAAAGGCACTTCCGTTAATTATCTTAACGTTTCTGCCACGTGTCCGTTAAGTCTTCGTGGGCGGGTTGAGCACGTGGGTCGGATTCTGCCCATTGGAACATAAAATTCAATTTTGGTACCATAGAACTGGAAAATTTTCATTTTTCATACCAAATTCCGTTATGTTTTTCTTTTTTTTGAAATGATTGTGGTGATATGTTTGAATTGGTTTGTTCTACAGTAGACTAGTAGTCATGTTACTTTTTTTTTTTCATTTCATTTTAACAATAAGCTAAAAAAAAAGTTTAATTTGCACAATTTAAATTTACAACTTAGATTCTCAGGACTCCCGAACCCGTCCCGAAATCCCGAAATTAAATCGGGTACCCGAAACTCATGGGACCTTGGTTGATCTATCGGGACTTAAATCTGAAATCCCGAAATACCCGAATTCCCGAAAACCAGTCCCGATCCCACCCCTACGACCGCCGGCTCTGGTGGCTTTTGGTCGGAATTGGTTGAGGGTTTATGTTCCCCTTGTCATGGAGAACTCGTACATATAAAGATCTTTTCAATCCTTTGAGTAATCTATTCGAAATTTGAGTTCTAATTTTCGAATTGTAGTCAAAATTTTCGAAATTTCAAATCGTGATTTCTTCTTCGATTCTTAACCAAACTTCGTAATTCTTGTTGCATAAGTTTCCCATGACCGTGGACATCATTTTCCATTGGTTTATTGTAGCTGCCATAGACGGTTGAGCTCCGCCCATGACAAGAGGAACAAAAATCTTCAACCAATTTCGACAAATGGCCACCGGAAGCCGGCGACCGTCCATAGGAGGAAGAAGGCAATAATTGCAAAAACAACCTGCTCAATTTTAGACAATTGCATTTCTCCCCTATTTTGAAACGGCTGAGTGAGAATTGGTATGATTTTTGAACTTTTGGTATAAAAATTGAAAATTCCCCAATTTTACGGTACCAAAATTGAACGGGCAGATTAGTGCCCCACGTGCCCCTCACATGCACTTAACGGAGGAGATTAAACGGTCGTGGCAAAACTTAACGGCTGTATGATTTTTGGACTTTTGGTATGAAAATTGAAAATTGTCCTATTATATGGTATCAAAATTGAATTTTAGCCGTAAGTAATCATAGGGGTGGTTTTTAGGTTCGGGTAATTTAAATCCGACTCATCCCGTTTATAAAATATCTGAACAAGACGAGTATTTTTTGGTTTGCATATTCGAACTTAAAAATCCGTATTTATTTACGAAAATACGGGATGAGTTTGAGATTAGTCTCTCCAACTCCGAATACCCGAACCCGCCAGTATCTTTTTATTATAATTATTATTATTAAATAATTATACACTTTATTTATATATCAAATTAATTAATTAATTAACATCATCTAATAAAGAACTTTTTTACTTTACCTTAATATTTTTTAAATTGTACACTAGTTATTACTCCCTCCGTCCCATTTTAATTGTCGTTTTAGAGAATTTTTTTTGTCCCAAATTATCTGTCACTTTAGAGTTTCAATGCACTATTAATTACATACTTTCCCATTTTGCCCTTTACTTTTTCTCTCTCTTACTTTATTACTCCAAGAGAGATAGAAAGAGAAAGATAGAGAGAATAAAAGAAAAAGGAAGAGAGAGAATGTAAGGGTATTTTAGGAATATCATTTGTTTTTTCCCTAAAATTGAGGCAATAAAGTAGGTGCCTTAATATGTGTGAAAACATCTAAAACGACAATTAAAATGGGACGGAGGGAGTAATACATTATGTTTGCCTCGGTTCTAAAAGCTCTCACTGTCTCTACGGCTCTACCACTTCTTCTCTTCCCACCTATGCCACGATCCACGACATAGGTTTCCGCAATTTACTAAAATATCTCTTCCTATGCTCTCCATTTCGGCACAGTAGATCTGAAGCCCTCAATCCCCATTTGTGGTTTCATTTATCCTAAAAATATATAGTTGAAAAGAAATATCTTATAGAAAAACTTTTAATAAAAAATTATGTAATAAAATAAATTTAATATTAATTTTCATTGATAATGTGTAAAATATTTTAATTTGAGTTAATTATCATAATCTAATTGATAAATAAATTTGGTTACAAGTTTTTTAAAATGTATAAATTTCTATACTAAAAATTTAACGAAAATAATGTAACTCAAATGGTAAAGATTTTATGTTTTTTTAATAGGTTAGGTGTTCAAATCCCTCATTCTACAAAAAAATTCAATTTATTTTTAATATTAAAAAATCAAAAATAAAAAAGAAGAAGAAAAAAAAAAATCAGAACCGGATTGAAACCGGTTCGCCGATTTGGACCGGTTCAACCCCGTTCAAACTGATTTTTAACCTTACTGGTTTTAGGGGGTTAATCGGATCAGACAGGCCTTCGATTCGCGATCGAACCGGTCGGACCGACCGGTGCGATCCAATTTTAATAACATTGGTCACCATACCTCATATATCATCGCTGAAAGGATAAGCATTATCCACATAAAAACATATTAAATATTATCTCTTAAAATACACTTCCGAATACGAAACATCATCTAGACAAGGACGGATCCTGGAATTCAGTGTAGTGGGGGCTGATATTCTACGATTAAGTTTTATAATCGAAATATATAAAAAAAATCAATCAAACAGTCAAACTTGAAAATTATATTTTAATCACAAAAATATATATGAGGATACAAAATAAGGAGGTGAAATTTGACAAAAATAACCTTCACAAATTGCTTTAATTACATAATACCCCCGTTATGACTCCAAAAGAACACCAAACATTTATGTATCTTAATTACAATTTCAAATCACACAAATTACATTCACAATTGATCGCGTCAATTGTTCATTTGAGCTAGATCAATATTATTTGGGAAACGAAAATTTGTGTAGTAATATATTAAATAAAAAGATAACAAGAATTATTATAAAAAATTGAATTATATTGATAGTTATTAAGAAAGAATAATAGAATAATTGTTAAGAAAGAAAATAAATAAAAAGAATAAATGTTGATTGAGAAAGAAAAAAGACTAAAGAGGAAAAAATTGAATTCTATTGGTAGTTATTAAGAAAGAAGTAAAATTTATATAATTATTAAGAAACAAAAATAGAAATTAATAGAATAATTATTAAGAAAAAAAAAGTTAAGAGAACAGTAGTTATATAATTAAATAGGAAAAAAGACTAGAAAACTAATGAGAATTAATTAATTAAAAGAATCACATTCAAGTTATGGGAATAAACCCTAGCCCTACGGCAAAAGGATATATACCGCCATATAAAATCCAATCTTCCCCGATCGAGCTTTATTTA
Organism: Penstemon barbatus; assembly: GCA_003313485.2. Classification (NCBI taxonomy): domain Eukaryota; kingdom Viridiplantae; phylum Streptophyta; class Magnoliopsida; order Lamiales; family Plantaginaceae; genus Penstemon; species Penstemon barbatus. Next base: position 28,592,762 of record CM064881.1, read on the forward strand.
ATTTGCTAAATTGCTGTTGAAAATTTTCACGCCTCTGCCCATAACTATGGCTCTCTGGGGTTAGATCTATTACTCCTCTCTATGTATAGTTTGAAGATTGTTCTTTAGTCTGAAAATTCTTTTCATATATTTAGTTTGTTTGTGTTTTAGGTATTGAGTTGAAACCCGGAAACCCAATTACTCTTTCTTTTGTACGTAGTCTTCCAAGGCCAAAGCTTTTAGTTTCCCAGGTACTGATGTTTATGTTAACTGACTTTTGTTTAATTGTTTGGCCTTTTTTTTTCATTTGAATGTGGATATTGTTTTATTTTTAGATTTAGTTAGTTTTCCGCTGTTGAGCATGTTAGGGTTTTGTTAAATTTATATGTCCTATTTTGTTAGGCAACACTCGGAATGGGTGAATCGACCGACAAGAGTGTGGTACAATGTACTTTGGGTGATAGAAGTCCATTTGTTCTCGCTACTTTGGTGCCTAACAAAAAGGAGACGGCCTATTTAGAACTGGAAATTGGGAAGGGAAATGTGATTTTTACTGTTATTGGCCCAAGAAGTGTCTACCTTAGCGGTTATCATTTCATCCCATCAAAGAGTCGAGATTGCCACTGTGGTCCGTATCCTTTTTGCGTTCTCTATACTGCAGTGATTTTTTTATTTTTTTGTTGAGTTAGAGACCAATCTATTTATTACTATAACTCAAAATGTAATTAAGGCATTATGGTATTAAATCTCTTATTTCGCGTACGTAATCATCAGCTAATTCCTTAACTTTGATTTAGTGATCAATTCTATTACTTTCCTCATGATGATTCAGACGAAGAGTATTATGATGAGCATGATTATTATTATGATGATGATGATGATGAAATGATCTATGATCCTCCGGACAAATGTATGTTTTGCACTCCTTTATCTCCATGCATGTCTTATATATAAAGTATTATGCTATTTCTGATGGTTCTAACTCTAAAAGTTCCATGCATGTCCATATAATGTTGATCTTTTAAAATATTGATTATATGGTTGATTATTAGCCATCTAGAATAAGGCTTGCAAGCATTTTGAGGTTTTTTAATGTGTATTTTTATCTAATCAATTAATGGATGAAAAATACTCCAACAAGCTATATATCGAGGGTTGGGGCATTACAACAAAATTGCTCAATTGATTAAAAGGGCTGATTGATATTAAAAGTTGATTATATGTCATGTTATACTGAATTTTTCCTTGAAAGTTATTGATTTGTTCAAACTACTTTGCAGTTGGTATCACCGAGGAGAACTGGAATTCATGGATGTCGATGAAACGTTCCAAAGCCGGTGGGCAATTTCTCTTTCGACTTTGACTTCTTTTACTGGAGCGTGCTATTTGATGTTATTTATCTATGTTCTTGATGTGCATTTTCATTTCTTTTATAATCAACTAAATACTACTCACTCCGTCCTTATTTTTCGCTCCCTTGGGTTTTTAGGTTAAGGTATTTTAACATTTATGTCCTTAAAAGTTGTGAAGAGTTAGTCTTGTCAAATCATTACTTTAAGTAAGAGGGTATTTTTGAGAAGGAAATAGAGTGTTGTCTTGGGACATCTCAAAAAGGAAATATGATAAAAGTTAAAGAAAATAGGATTTAAAATTTAAGGACGGAGGGAGTACAAATCTACATCTTGTCGATATATATATTTAATGGATTGGGTTGTATTCTTGTGTTCATTTCTGCAGGAAGGAAAGCGGTTGCTGATTTACCCAGTTCATTTGATGAAAAGGTCACATTAAAAGAATATTGAGGAAATGTTATACTAGCTTATATTATTAGATTTTGCTAATGCTTTAATTTGGATTAGCATAAATTTTTCTTTTATAATTTACCCATTTGCATAACCTAAACATATTTATTATTATTATTCAACGCATATTGCAAAAATAAATATATATTGATAAAAATGATATTGAAATGTAATGGATAGGGCTGAAAACGAGCTCGCACATATCGAACAAGTAAGAGTTGAAGCTCGGCACATATTTATGAGTACTCTACTCGGCACGGTGGATTAATTCCCGGGTGTACTTAGCACCCCAAATGGACAAATCAAAAGCAAATTTTTTAAAATTAATTATAACTGTTATTTGGGAAGCCAAATTTATTTAATCAATGTTTTAACTTGGTAGTTAATTTGGAATTTTCGTATTGAGTGAATTGCAATTTTGGTCCTTCTGATGATCTAATTTTATCACTTTTATCCTTTCTAAAATTTTTTGTAAGATGCATCCTTTTATTAATATAGTGTATCACATTAGTCCCTTTTATCAATTTAGTATAATATATTCAGCCCTCTTAAATTTTTCATAGTAGATTCGTCCCATTTATCGATGAAGTGTAACACATTGTTCTCTCTTAAATTTAAAATACATCTTAAAATAGAAGTAAAATTTCATTATTGACCATATAAAGTGGTTGTTTTTCAAAATTGGCCTTTTATTGTAGTACTTGGCAATATATGTCATTTATTGTGTGTTCGTTATCAACTTCAGTCTATATCATCAAACTTTTTTAATTATCATTGGAAATATCAATTTATGTCCAATCTGATTGAAAATTTTAATCTTAGCAAAATATATCATTCGTCGAGTGACACTTAAAAATTGAAAATTTCATGTGATTGATTTCAAAATTTCAAGTCTAAATCACTTGATAGGCTTATATCTTTAATTTTTATTTTAGAATACAATGAAATTTGTATAAAATTTGAGGCAAATGTTATGTGAATTTGACCTATTTATTTGTTTATAAATAAAAATAGATATTTTCGATTTATAGGGGGAAACGAACTTTAACCGTTTTTCTTTAAAAATTGAAGCTATAGACCTACCCACATGGCCACATGAATTGGACTTGCAAATTTTGGAATAAGAATATGAAATTCTTAAATTTTAATTGGCACTCTAAAAGTTAAATTTTTCGATCAGATTAAACATAAATTGGTGCTTTTCTGTAAAGTAAGACATAAATTGATGATTTTTAGCGTTAACTAAAAAAATTCGGTAATAAGGACTGAAATTGAAGATGATGACACAATAAGTGATGTATTTTGTCGAGGTAACACAATAAAATTGTCAATTTTGAAATGGTACCACTTTAGAGGGCCAACAATAAAATTTTACCTTTTAAAATGGATGTATTTTAGATTTAGGAGGGATCAATGTGTTACACAATAATGATAAAAGGGACGAATTTGCTACGAAAAAGTTAAGAGGAACGAATGAGTTACATTACAATGATAAAAAGAACTAATGTGATACATTATATTGATAAGAGGGACGCATCTACTACAAAGAATTTAAAAGGGATGAAAGTGATAAAATCAAGTCATAAGAGGGACCAAATAAACTGGCAATCTCAACCCACCACAATAGGTTTTGGAAAGGAGGGAGGTGCTGCTGCTTCCTACTACAGCCTCATGGTTTATTATCTGCATAGAGGAAAACAAGAATGCACTAAATTTAGTAAATGTGTCCATGATGTAGATTTCTTCTACAAGTGTTTTGTTAAATCTTTAATATAAGTAAATACACATGATCAAATAGTTAGATAAATAAATAAAGCTTCTCATAAAAATGATAATCAACCACATATATAGCAACAATTAAAAGATTGGATGGGAAACAAGGCAACAAATATCAAAAGGATGGAACAAGTATTCAGATAATATATAGCAATGAATTATGATTAGATACTCTAAGGGCTATAACATTATAAAGATCCATCTAGAGCAAAAACAGATGAGTACCTTCAATGATACTCAATGTAATTTCTCCATGAGGTGAACAATTTGGAGAAGTAGTCATCATCTTCCTTGTATTCTGGCTCACTATTAAATCAAATTAAAGGAAGTGTATGTATGTATGATTCAACAACTTCTAAACTAAATAAAGATTTACTAGTAGTAATATATATTTTGTTTAGTTGGAATTGAAAAAAAGGATACTCAAAACAAGCTCGGCAAAAATAACACTCAAGGTGGAGAGTTCTTGAGCCAATAACAGAAAAAATCACATCTTCGTCCTCCTCGAATGCCACTTTTAACTGGCACGACTCCATTGTGTTAGGCAGCAAAGAACAGAGGAGTACTGGACTTCTATTACCCACTTGACACTGTAAGTAAACACTCTTGTTGGTGCTAGTTTCTTCGCCCTCTCCGAGTAAAGCCTAACCAGAAAAGATTGATTCATTCGTTCATTGATTGACCGAAAAATACAACATTATCATCATTCAAATAATAAGTAAAAGGCCAAACAAGATTCAGTTACAAAACCTTATAAATAATGAACCTTCGTCCTTCAGTAATATCAGGAGAAATAATGAATTGGTTTCCAGGTTTTACATCAATACCTAAAACACAAATGAAATATATATATATATATATATATGTAAAATTGAATAAACCTAAATACTTCCTCTGTCCCATTTATCTTTATCCCTTGGTACAGTTGAACACTCAACTTGACTAAATTTATAAAAATTATAATAAATAATTTAATTAATATATTTCACTAGTAAGTTGATAATATCATATGGCACTATATATATTTATATTTAAAAGATTTGATACACCACAAATGTAAATAATTTAGTATGACAAGTCACTTAAAAGATTGAAAAGTTTGATCGGATACTATAGCAAAGGGAGCAAAATAAATGGGACCAGAAGTACAAATCTAGAATTTTCAGCCTAAAGAACAATCTTGAAACTATACGTAGAGGTAGGTGTGAGGGATCTTACCCCAGATCTCTCCATTCTTAACCTTTTTGATAGCTTCAGCCATAGCTACGGGCAAGAGAATTAATTAAGGCGTGAAAATTTTTAACAGCAAATTTAGCCCTAGGGGAAGATTGGCTTTTATATGTCGCAAGATCCTTTTGCCCTAGGGCTAGGGTTTCATTTTTATTTTAACTAAATTTAATTGGAATGTGTTTTGAGAAGATTACATGGGCCGAGAGTTAAAAAATTTCAGCTCTACTGTGCCGAAATGGAGAGGATAGGAAGAGAATTGCAGCTGCTTGCTACTGTTAATAGATAAACTACTACTCTAATCTTTAACTTTTTTGTTTAATCATTACTCAAGTTAATTTTATTTAACAACAAATTTTTAGATGTTTTTATTTAGTTTATAAATTAACATATATAAATAATATAATACAGACAATTATATTCGGATTTGAATTTTTAACAGATCAAATCAGACTAAATTCATATTCGTTTCATTTATTTCGGATTACGAATTTTTTTAATCGGATCAGCTCTTTCGAATCCATAATCGGATTAAAATTCTTATAAATCGGGACGGATTCGAACCGAATACGGATTAAAATATAGGGTTAAATATATTTTGCCCCTCCAAAGTATGGGGTTGTATCAATTACCCCTCTAAAGTATTGCTTGAAACACTTACCCTTTATTTGTGCTAATGTTTATTAGTCAAAGTTTTATTTTTTCTAGCCCAAACCCTTTATATGTGCTAATGGTTGTTAGTTTGAACCTCATACAATGTTTGTTCTTAAGCTCATATTTTACATTCAATTATATTTTTTTGGGTTTTTTTTCATACTTCTTTAAAAAAAAAAAAAAAAAAAAAAAGGTTTATGTAAATGGGTAGTAAGCTTTTCCAGTGCATCTTCAAATATAAAAAATCATAGGACTAATAACAAACAAATGTCCATTCTCAATGAAATGAAATAGTGAAAATAGAATATGAAACATAAACACACTAGTTAAATTAGGAGTGAATAGTAAATTAACTCTCATTGATATTTAAATAAGCAGTTTACCTTTCTAGATTTTTATAAAAGAAGCACATTTTTATATTTTTACAAGGAGGTAAAATGTCAATCATGCAATATCAAACGGAGTTAAAGTGCACATTTATGAATACCATATGGAGGTAAATTGTCTATTTACACATATCACATGGGGTAAAGTGAAATAAATATATTGTAAGGATGGACTTAAATTGGTCATTTTTCACATGAAAATAAAGTATCAGTAGCATTATAGAACGTGTGTGCAACACCTCCACTAAGAAGAATGTAAATTGTTCATTATTTCATATCATAGGAAGGTAGATTGTCTATTTTCATATCATATGGTGGTAAATTGCCCATTCGACATATCTAAGAGAACTAACTTGCCAAAAACTCGTCAAACTGGTCCAAACATTAGTAGAAGTAAACCTTGTATCGTTACCCTTATAGTGTATATATTGCGACACTTGGTCGAGTTTGAGACCGTCCCATAATAATTCGGTACCCAACCGAAAGCGGGTATTCGAATTATTGTGGAATGGGACGGAACTTGATTACATGTCTCATATTTTTTTAAATTATCAATTACTCACGCACTAACAAAATTAAATTACAATATTTCATATAAAATTTTATATGTAATAGACTAGTAGTAGTAGTAATTTAATTTGTAGAGCAAAAAAAATCTTCCCACCTACGTCGTGGGTCGTGGCATAGGTGGGAAGAAGAAGTGGTAGAGCCGTAGAGACAATGAGAGTTTTTAGAACCGAGGCAAACATAATGTATTAATAACTAGTGTACAATTTAAAAAATATTAGGGTAAAGTAAAAAAGTTCTTTATTAGATGATGTTAATTAAATAATTAATTTGATATGTAAATAAAGTGTATAATAATATTAATAATAATAATAATAATAATAAAAAGATATAGGCGAGTTCGGATATTCGGAGTTGGAGAGACTAATCTCAAACTCATCCCGTATTTTCGTAAATAAATAAGGATTTTTAAGTTTGAGTATGCAAACCAAAAAATACTCGTCATGTTCAAATATTTTATAAACGAGATGGGTCGGATTTAAATTACCCGAACCCAGCGACCACCCCTGTGATATTACTTACATAGATCATATTAATGGTGCGACAATTTCTACTCTATAAACTATACAAACGCCAACCAACTCAACTCTGTCATTTATTATAATCCATTTTACAAACTTATTTCAATTGTTTTGCTGCATATTTTGCCATTAGACTAGCTTATGTGTATCTTTGATGGTCCTAAAAGAGTAACACAGATTAGACAATCTGCACGTCCTACCCTCGTGCTCATCTACCTAACATATAAAAAATATTCAGTATTTAAATTATGATAAAAATATATTTTTAATCATTTAATTTTACTATGTGGTGAATTTCTGACATTTATATATCTGTTAAGCAGTTTCGATCCTTTTAACTTTTTGAATTTTCAATTTAGGACGATCGACTACAAATGTTTGGCTTTTCACTTATTGGTGTTTGCTAATTTAAGGACATTTTAATGTAATTTCGATCAATTGCTCACATAATTCAAAAAGTTAAAAGGAACAAAATTGTAACCAAATGTCCTAAAATAACAAAAATAAAATAAAATATCTTAACCATCAAAATTGCATCCAGATATCCTGAAACTCCAAATGCTAAAGGACTGGAACTACTTGCTTGAGCAAAAACTACTCTAAAATTGCTACTCAATAAAAGTTAAAGGACTAAATGTGATATACCATACTTTGTACATTTACGTGGCATCTATGTGGTAGGCTGGTAGGCAACCAAATCAAAATAGGCTAAACTATGTCGAGGTCGAATAACCGATCTGATCTCTTGATTGATCGGATCTAACATGATTCAAGGCAGACTAGCTCTGAGCTATGAAGATCGATTTGGCTACTTGTTTAGACTTGGAGTTGTATAGAATCCAAATAGTTTAAATCAGTCCCTACTATGTAATAAGACTCCTAGGTTGTATATGAATTTCTATATTAATTCGAGCAAAAGACAAAAATACTCCTATGCTTTGTTTAACTCCCAAAAATTTCCCTGTATTATTTTAACTCCCAAAAATTCCCTGTGTTTGATTTTAAATACCACACTCGACCCAAGTAGTATATGCTTATAATTTTATTTTTGAGATTTGGTGGAATGACAAGATTACCCCTATGTGTTTGGTTTTTTTAAAATTTTGTTATTCTTTTTGAAAAATAAGCATATACTACTTGGATCAAGTGTGGTACATAAAATCAAATACAAGGGGTTTTGGAGATTTAAAATGACACATAGGGAATTTTTTGGGAGTTAAACAAAGCATTGGGGTATTTTTATTTTTCGATGTCAGGGGTAAAATTGTCATATCAAAAGCAAAATGTGAATAAATACTCACAGTTTTGGCGTTTGAAACATACTCTCTTATTTGGGGTTGTATTTGGCACTTATTTAAAATCATAGGGAATTTTTTGAAAATTATAATAACATAGATGAATTTTTGAGAATTAGACAAAGCATAGGGATATTTTTATCTTTTGCTCATATTAATTTAGTTAATATCTTTGACTATGCAACTTGTACATATTAATATTTTTACCTAAAATCAAAATGTGCAATTTTTTACCTTTTCAAATTTTTATAGGAGTATGTGATAGTGATACCGTGTCAAAACAACTGTTCCTCCTTCCTCATAACCTAACTTCTGCAACATTTTATGACACATCTCTACAGTTGCACCAACCAATTGTTATTAAAATACATCTAATTTTCGGATTGATTTAAAAACAGAAGTTTTTCGATATTTTTCGTCTCGACGAAAAAGATGAAAATTTTAATCCATGGGCACGAATCCGTAAAATATCAGCGTCAAAAATCCGATCCCTTTTTTTCTTTTATTTTAGGGAAACTTAAATTCAGGTTTAAATTCCATCATACAGTAACTTAACTTTAGTACATTTCCATCAATTAAAACAAAAAAGAATAATGGAAAAAGCAATTCGACATTTTTAATAACAATTGAACTCGATTAGGACATTTTTATTTTTCATTATTAAAATTCACGACCTTTTTTTTTCTTCTTAAATTTTGTAAAAATCATTGATTTGATTACTTAGTTTTTTTCTCAAACCTCAACGTTCAAAGCACATTTTAGATTTTCAAAACCACTAAAATCAAACATTAAAACGCAATTCAAATCGAGTTTATGAAATTAAAACTCATTGGAACAAGATGATCGTTCCATATACACTTTACTAGCTTATTCTCGTGCTATGCACAAACCTATGTATAGTAAATAATTACAAATACTTTTATATGTTTATAACAATAAACATGAATATATCTTATTGAAAATAGTCGTAATGTAAATTCAAAATAGAATTATGTATTCTTTATATAATGAAATTTACAATGCAAAAAATCTGCATTTGGCTTTCACATATATTTCTATTTTATATTTTAAGCAAAAGAAAATTATATATTAGGAGTTCGAGTGTGTATTATACAATATAAAATCCCATACTATATATTCAAATAATTAAAATCACATGTACTTGGTTCACCAAAGGCAAATTTGCATTTTAAAACCCAAGGAATTGCAAATTTAAAATACTCTGTACTTTTAATTCTACATTTTATAAAATTGATATTTTTGTCCCATTTATAAATATTTATTTGCTCTTTTGGTCCACATAATAGTCTCTACTTACTATTGTTACAATTAGGCCTGTCAATTGGATTGGATTTGGACCGGATCGAAGTCGACCCGAATACGGATCCAAATTCCGTAAGGTATGTCCATATTCGCTCTGGATTAATGAAAAGTGAATCTGGATCCGAGTCCGCTGAACGTCCGATATCCGAGTGCAAGATCCGGGTCCGATTAATCTTCTAAACATAGCATTTGGGAATTCAGGTTTTCCTTCCTCCCTTTGTTTTCATTGAAATTGTTGATAGATTATAGAATCTAATAGTAGAAGGATGATATATCTAAAAGATAAGAACATATCAATATAGAAGCAAAAGAAATTAAACTAACGGAAATGAAAGAATGAAGTAAAACTAGTTATTAATAACTAGTTATTAATAACTAGTGTACAATTTACAAAATATTAGGGTAAAGTAAAAAAGTTCTTTATTAGATGATGTTAATTAATTAATTAATTTGACATATAAATAAAGTGTATAACTATATAATAATAATTATTATAATAATAAAAAGATATAGGCGGGTTTGGGTTTTCGGAGTTGAAGAGACTAATCTCAAACTCATCCCGTATTTTCGTAAATAAATACGGATTTTTAAGTTCAAATATGCAAACCAAAAAATACTCGTCTTGTTCAAATATTTTATAAATGCGATGAGTCGAATTTAAATTACCCGAACTCAGCGACCACCCCTATGATATTACTTACATAGATCATATTATTGGTGCGACAATTTCTACTCTATAAACTATTTCTACTCTATAAACTATTCAAACGCCAAACAACTCAACTCTGTCATTTATTATATCCATTTTACAAACTTATTTCAATTGTTTTGCTGCATATTTTGCCACTAGACTAGCTTATGTGTACCTTTGATGGTCCTAAAAGAGTAACACAGATTAGACAATCTGCACGTCCTACCCTCGTGCTCATCTACCTAACATATAAAAAATATATAGTATTTAAATTATGATAAAAATATACTTTTAATTAATCATTTAATTTTTACTATGTGGTAAATTTCTGACAGTTCTCTATGCGTTAAGCAGTTTCGATCCTTTTAACTTTTTGAATTTGCAATTTAGGACAATCGACTGCAAATGTTTGGTGTTTCACTTATTAGTGTTTGCTAATTTCAGGACATTTTAATGTAGTTTCGATCAATTGTTCATATAATTCAAGAATTTAAAGAAACAAAATTACAATCAAATGTCCTAAAATGACAAAATAAATAATCTCAACAACTAAAATTGCATCCAGATACCCTGAAACTCCAAACGCTAAAGTTAAAGGGTCGGAACTAGGTTGTTCACTGTTCGGATAACCGACGGAACTGAAACCGAATCGAAATGAGTTTGATAAAAATCGAACCGAACCAAAGCTATTCGGTTCGGTTTTTGGTTTGGAGATTAGACCTAATTCGATTTTCGGTCCGATCGTTCGGTTAATCGAACCGAATCAAAATTTTGGTTCAAATAGTTAACATTTTTTGTTTAGTTTTGTGGACTTTAAAATTCTTTAATTTTATGCTTATGAATATAAATTTTATTTGTTAATAGAGGATTATTAGATGTTAGTTTTTGTAGTTGGATTGTAAAATTCTTTTAAATTTATGCCTATTACATGGATTCTAGTTGTTTAATTTATGTCTTTTGATGATAATCAAATGTTAACCAGTGTTATGGTTACCTATTAATTTGATGTTTTTTGATGATAAATAATTTAGTACTTAATTGTATAATTTTAATAAATTTTATATAATATAAAATTTCGGTTAAACCTAAACTAAACCGAACCGAAATGAAAATTTTCGATTAAAATCGAAAATCGAATTAGGATATTAGGTTCGGTTTTTAGTTCTAAAAAATCAATGATTCAAGGCAGACTAGCTCTGAGCTATGAAGAACGATTTAGCTACTTGTTTAGACTTGGAGTTGTATAGAATCCAAATAGTTTAAAGGTAAAATTGCAAAAAACGTCCCAAACTAATTACTGATTTTGGATTTTCGTCCCGAACTATTTAACTTGGCGAATTTCGTCCTATAATTTAATATTTTTTTGGAATATCGTCCCATACTAATTATTAATTTTGATTTTTCGTCCCAAACTATATCAACTCGCCAAATTTCGTCCCATAATTTACCATTTTATATGAATTTAGTCTCAATATTAAATTTCTAATTTAATGAAAATGACGTTCAATCTTGTAATTAATTTGGGACGAACTCTGCAATATTATATAATTATTCATGTTTAAATTTACCATGTCATGACACTTAAGCAACCATGTGATAATTCATCGACAAATGCGCAATTCCGTCTTATAATTATGGTGGGACGATATTTCAAAAAAATATTAAATTACGGGACGAAATTCGCCAAATTAAATAGTTTGGGATGAAAATCCAAAATCAGTGATTAGTTTAAGACGATTTTTGCAATTTTACCTAGTTTAAACTTTAAATCAGTCCCTACTTTGTAATAAGACTCCTAGGTTGTATATGAATTTCTATATTAATTTAGTTAATATGTTTGACTATTCAACTTGTACATATTAATATTTTTACCTAAAATCAAAATGTGCAATTTTTTACCTTTTTAAATTTTTATAGGAGTATGTGATACCGTGTCAAAACAACTGTTCCTCCTTCCTCATAACCTAACTTCTGCAACATTTTATGACACATCTCTACAGTTGCACCAACCAATGCCACACCTTGTCTGCCAACATTATAAATAAATAAATAAATAAAATTTGGAACAATCACAATTTTTATCCTCCTTGAGCCAAATTTTACACTTTGTCCCTCTTAGGACCTGTTTGTTTGGCGTTTCCCAAACAAATTTTGTGTTTGGGAAAATGCCAACCAAACATGTTTTCTATTTTCTGAAATAAATTTTTTATTTTTCAATTTTCTCAAACTATTTTCTAAAAACCCAAACAAACAACAATTTTCTTATCTCTAAACAAAACATGTACAAACTCTACTCTGAATTGACATAAAGTAATCTATCTCTTGCACAATTTATGTCACAACAAACATGATTTGTCATAAGGTCTTACACATCTTACAGACTTACACCTACAACCTAATTCTTCCAAAAAAAACCTACATCTACTTTATTTTTCAAACCACTCTCTCAAAACTCAAACAAACAATATTACGCAAATCGAAATTATTTCAAACCTCCGTTCTTCTCCCAAATTACTTTATCAAACACCAAATAAACAGGCCCTTATATTTTTTTAACATCTCTCTTATCAAGATAGTATAATACATTCCTCCCCTTTATCAAATATTCGTCCCTAGCAGATTTGTCTCTCTAAACACATTTTTTTCTCTTAAATTCAAAATATCCTAATATGGAAAAAAATTAATATATTTTAAATTTAAGATGAACGAATTTGCTACAAAAAAATAAAAATAAAATTAAGAAAAACGAATATACTTACACTACATTGATAAGATGAACAAATCTACCAAAAAAAAATATAAAAGGGACAAATCTACCAAAAAAAATACAAGAGGGACGAAAATACAAAATTAAGCCCATAAAAAGACCTAAAATTATCAACAAAGTAGGATTTTTTTTTTTTATATATTACAAAATACAGAATAATCTTAAGATCAAGCCTGTCCTGAAAAACAAAGGGAATAGGAAATTCTACAAATCCCACATCTAGATAATAATAATAATAATAGTCAACAAAAAGAGGGCATAAAAACAGTAAACCAAATAGTTAAAAAGTCCCCAAATTCATTCCAACTTTTACATAACAGAACAGCTACTTGGATTCTCATCACTGAACATGTGAGAAGCTGTATGATCACCATAACCATGTGGTTCATTGTAAGAATATGGAAGCACCTGTCCATGTCCATAGTTGTAATAATACCCAGTATTCGGAGGCACAAACGGAGACCTATTGTACATCATCTGCGGTTGTCGATTCTGCAAATTCATCGCATTATTATACTGTTGAAACCCGTTCATATTCATCATCGGATTATTATTATTATGCCCCGAAGCTAATCCCGGATAAACATTGTTCGGTTGGACTTGAAATCCATTTCCATTTGGATTAATAGTAGTAGCTGCTCCATTTCCGTGAAATCCAGCAAGATTCATCATAGAGTTGATGTCGTTTCCCCTTTTACCCTCGGCCATTTTCACCCCTGGGTTTGGCTTAAATCCCATGTTTTGACTCGGGTTCGCTTTCTTTCCTCCGTTATTGTTGTTGTTGTTCCCATTTGGAGCAATGTTGTTCGATATCGAGCCTTTCTTCGCATTTGCATTAGCTGCTTCAGCTTGTTGTTTGAGCATAGCTAGTTGATTTATTTTCGCCCGTATGAATTGCATTTCCTCTTCCTCGTAATCCTCGTCTTCGTCATCGTCATCATCGTCGTCATCAAAACAGCCGTCATCTTCCTCGGAAACTTGAGGGTATTTCTGCTTGTTCTTTACGGTTTCAGCGTTCTTGATCGCAACTTGCTTTTGCCCTTTGATGTTGTTATTGTTGTTCTTGTTATGGTTTTTCTTGTCGTCTTTGACGAAAGCGAGATTCTGTTTTTGTTGTTTTTGGTTTTGGTTTTGGTTTGGATTGGTTTTTTGAGCCCAAAGCTCAGTGTGTTTACCAGCTTTGATTAATTTCTTGATTAAAGTTGAAGAATCTACATTTCCTGAAACTGTGACCTTTTGTTGTTCTGTGTCTATGTTTACTTGGTAAACTCCTGAGATTTTAAAGAGGATTAAAAAATCAAATAATATAAAAATAAATCCTACAATTAACCCAACAAAAAAAATAGCTACAATTAAAATGGTGCCAAAAAGTTCATTTTTATTAATAAATCATGAATCTTATAATTATTCACAACATTTCTTAATTCAAAAATCTAGAGTAAAATGCAAAAATACCCTCTATCAGGTGCTTTCTCCGATTGGAAAATAACAAGTCATTTTAAACTCTTATATTATAAAAAGAATAAAATTATAGTAAATCCCATATCATTTTAGTTAGTTGACAAACATTTTCCTTTTTAATTTTATATAATTAGCATACACTGAGTATTTTTGCTAATAAAATTAACACAAAAGTTTTTTTTAATTTTTTTTCAATTAGGGGAAAGCTGAGTGGGTATTTTTGCATTTTACTCAAGATCCCTACACCTAATAAAAAATAAGCTAAATCCAATTAAAAAAAAAAAAAAGAATTAAACATGAACATCTATATAACATAGCTAAAGGATAAAAGGGTAAAAGGGTAAAATCACCTTCAATTCTTTGAAGGAGTTTCTTCACTTTCTCCTTACACCCATCACAGTGTATGTTCACCCTGAGAACACAAGTCTGCAACAAGAAACAAGAAACAAGAAACAAGAAACAAAATAAATAACCAAATATTTACATAAAAATACTAACAATGAAAAAGCAGGAAAGATTTATTTTTTCTTTTTTTTTTCCTAAAAAAATAAAAAATAAAATAAAAAAATTGGGCCTAAAGACAAACAGAATGTTCTAATGTAGAAAAGAAAAAAAATACCTGGATCTTTAGGAGCTTAAAGTCTTCATCTTTAGTCATTTCTTGGTTACTTTTTGTAAATGAAAATATGCTACAAAAGGAAACACAAAGAAACTTTATACAGAACAATTTGTAAATGTAAATGCAAGCACATGGAACTTGAAGGAGAGATTTAAAGCATTTAAAATTGTTAGGTAAGTTAAAGTAAAATAAAAACAAAAATAGGAAATATAAATGCCAAGACAAAATGTAGAGAAAAAAACATACATAGACAAGAGAATGCAGGAGAAATAGAGAGGTGAAACTGAAGACCAAGATATAATGGAAGTAAGTCAGAAGTTGAAGGAGTGAGAATTGTTTATTATAGGGGTTATTTGCACTTGCACCCCTGAACTATTGTTACTTCGCAATCATCCCCATAATTTTTAAAATTTTGGCGATCACATTCTATTTAGAAACCATCTATTTCACCATAAAAAAATTATTAAATGTCCATTTTATTGCCCTCCCCTAGAATTGAATCCAATTATATGAACTTTCGAAAATTGAGTATTGCTACGGTTATTGCCTAAAAGAATTACACAAAATATAAGTTTGTTTATTCAATGCTTCTAACTCAAAAACTAATAGTCATATTGAAAATTTCGTGTACAAATTTGATAACCAGTACATCAAAATTAAGCATTATATGTAAGAAACATTTCAAAACAAATATACAACATCGTTTAGTTTGAAATGTTTCTATATTTAGAAATATTAAGCATGTTTTTATTTTAATACTCTGATAACATAATTATTTGAATTTTTTGTATAAAACTAAGAAGCATGAAATTGTTAAGGCAACCCAAAGTTCATATTATTAGCCAAGTGACCGTTATAGGAGGGTAAAATGGACATTTAATTAGTTATTCACGGTTGAGTGGACATTTAAGGGTTGTGATTATAAAAATTTGAAAATATATGGGAGGAGTGTCAAATAGCAATAATTCAGGGGTGTAAATGCATATAAGCCTATATTATAGGGGTGTGGAAAGGTGTAGGTAGTAGAGTAGAGTGTGTGCTTTGGGTGAAATCTGAAATGATGTGATTTAACGTTAAATACTGAGAAAATTGAGAAAAAAGAACAACAGCGACTTGACAACCCGACCTCTATCCCTGTCCTATTTGTTGTCACGTGCTTTAGCTGTACTACTACATTTATTTATTGGGAGCATTAATTAATTAGCATGAATAATTAGTTCACAAATTAATGGCCTCCAATTAGTTTAGGTACGTTTTTGGGTGTCTCAATTTTAATAAATTATTTGGGTAATGACAAATGTTAAGAAATCTAGATAAAAATTCAAAAATACTTTTACTTGAGTAATAATTATTTTTTTTTTATCTCCCCTAGCTTATTTACGATGAAAGTGTAAACCTGGAAAAGTGAATGTTGGGGTTTAAGGGAAAAAAATAGATGATAGGTGTCAAATCAATATTTTTTTTTAGAGTTTGCAGGTATGTGTAAAATGAAAGTTTTATAGGTTTTAACTTTCAAGAGTTTGGGTGTATATAGGGGTGGCAAATTGGGTCTGGACCCAATGGGCGGCCCACGATCCGCCCAGACCCATTATGACCCAACCCATTAATGGACATTATTTATTGGGTTGGGTCTGTTTGGGTCTAACTTAAATTTTATAGGGTTTTTAGTGGGTTTGTTAACGGGTCCTTAATGGGTCTTACAAAACAAAAGAAACCCTCCATCATATTTTCAGATTCTCTCTCTCTCACTAAGACCTAACCCACTAGTTGACATTAAATCAATTTCTGGTTTGTTTGTCCAGCCCATAGTTGGGTATTACAGATTTACAGTGATAATTGTTCATCTCGATGTTGCTAATAACACTTTGCAGGTAAATCCTTTTTCTTTTCTTTCTTTTTTTTTTTTTTTAAGTGAAGGAAAATCTTATTTCTTATGTATTTAAAAAAAAAGTCTTATTTCTTTAATGGTAAGAGCAAATTTGCACTAGCCATTGAAAACATAAGTTTATGTAATTCGATTTTGCTTGAAATTATACTAATAAATTAATTCTGAAATAATTGTTTTATAATTGATCTTGCTCAAAAGTAACATTTTTTATTTTATTTTTGAAATAAGTTTGGACTTGACTAAAAAAAAAAAGCGAGTTTGGACTAGCCATTGAAAATATAATTTTACGTAATTCAATTTTTTTTAAATTAGTTTTGACTATAATCGACTATAATTGATAATAATTAATTCTGAAAAAATAGTATTTTATAATTAATCTTGCTCAAAAGTAACATTTTATAATTCAATTCTTAATCTATATTACAACAGTTGGTTAGGGAAAAAAAGGAAGGGCCGGCCCGACCCGACCCGGCCCAGACCCATTTAGGACCCGGCCCATTTAAGACCCGGCCCGTTTATAACCCGTTTGCCCCGACCCGAACCCGACCCGACCCATCCCAACCAGACCCGAACCCGACCCGACCCGCCCGTTTGCCACCCCTAGGTGTATATTTCTGAATAGATTTGTAATGAGTTCCATGGATCCAACTTAATTTAAAAGAGTTATGGCTCAGTTTCGCGATACCTGACTAGATCCATCCAAATAGGCCCAACATTATTTGACATTTGTTTGTAAAATTGGAGTAAGTCAGCTGAATATTACAAATTTTTCGAAAAAAATTCGAAAATATTTTGGAGAAACTAAGAAAAATTATTGAAAAAGTTAATTCTCTAAGAAAAATGAGCCCTTATTTCTTTCAATGAAGTATTCAAAGTGGTAGCAACTTCCTACTCTGAAGGCAAGCTTAAGTTCGAATCATATTGACGACACCACATTGAGGATGACATATACTCAACATATTTTTTCGGACCGAACTGTAAATAACCAGTTTAGTAAATAATTAAATCTAATTTTCTTATCCAATGCATAATCCCACTTTTTCTTTTTCTCCCATTCTATGAGTTAATGATGTTTTATCTTTTATTTTCTTGGGTGGCGTGTAGGGGAAGAAGGGTTGGTGGGAGGTTTATTATTTTTTTCCATATTGAACATTGAATTTTATACCTCAAATAGTATGATACTGTAGAGAAGAATTAAAGATCTTATCCAATGTACAGTATATGAGATAAATTTGTCAAAGGTACAGTAATATTTTGTAGGAAAAGGACATGATAGTATAATCTAATATTGTAGAATTAATTAAGCTAAATTTCAACACGGGAAATACACTGTTTGTCTGAGTACCCACATAATTGTTACATGATTGAATGCGGCAATAGTAGAAAGTGAGTAGGGTTATTTTTTTTAGAAAGTAGTTTGGGAGAATAGTGGATATTTGTGAAATTATCTCGATTTTTACGTAATGTTATTTATTTGTGTTTGGAGAGAGTGGTTTGAGAAATAAAGTATGTGTAGATTATTTTTGAAAGAATTAGAATTAGATTGTAGGTAGGTGTAAGAAATGTAAGATTTTATGATTAATCATGTTTGTTATATGAGATACATTGTGTAAGAGAGATGTTACTTTATGTCAAATCAGAATAGAGTATATGTATGTTTTGTTTAGAGATAATAAAATTGTTGCTTGTTTGGCTTTTGAGAGAGTATAAACAATTTATTTCAGAAAATAGAAAACATGTTTGTTTAACATTTTTCAAACACAAAAAAAATTTGGGAAATGCCAAACAAACAGGCCCTATAACTTTGGGCATGTTTGTCTCAAATTAAAATATAATTTTTGTAGTTTTAATTAGAGATAAGAAAATGAAAGAATTGCACATGTAATATCATATTTTATATCGATTTTTATTTGAGGTACCATAAAAATTCATGTCAATATATTTTGTACCATAGTTTAACAAATTCACTCACATTTGGTACCGTTGTTAAAAAATCACCGTTAAATGGTGACCGTCAGTTAAGTCTTATTGCAATATTGATACCAGTACCTCGATTTGGACATACAATATATCGTTTAAACCTACTCACGGAGTATAATATAATAAGTAAGAGTGGATAAAGTTGTTAAGTTGAATTAAATAGAGGTTGATTGTCATTAAGTTGGAAATGAGTTTCTAGGTGGATCGAAAGAGCAAGGACAAGAAAGGGAGGGGGGGTTGAGATCAAAGAGGCAAGAAAGCAAAAGCGGAACCACTTCGATTGTAGATGACATTAGAATGTCGGCTTGTGTGTGATTTTCAACCAATATAAGACATTTAGTTTTAGTGTCAATAATTAACAAAATAAGCAAGCAAGCTTTCTCTATATGGAACAAACTTTATAGTATACCGAGGTGCAACTTAACTATTGTAAATGTCACGAAGGTAATACAAGGCGTCACATGGAACAAATATGAAGTCATCATATATAGAAAATAGATCGATTAAACTAAATCTAAACTTAGAGAGTTAGAGGAGGGGCCAAATTTCAGCAAGACAAACGACAATTAAATGTTGAATGAATATTATTTCGTGAAGGAAATTATAACTATAACTAATAAACTATACTAATATAGAAAAATTTCAACAACCAACCACTTATCTAAGGTGGTGTTTTCAATAGTTTAAAATAATCACTTTTCTGTTTTTTTCCTTCAAAAGCGTTTATAATGGTGTTTTCAAAAACAGCTTATGAATAACTTCTCTAAAAATAAGTTAAAAAGAACAGAAAAGCAAAAGATGATGGAAGGTAACTTTTAGCTTCTTGTGTTTCTTTTTTTTCTCTTAATTTGCAAACACTATCCACTTATAGCAGTTTTTCTCTTAAAATGCAAACACTGTACACTACCCACTTTCTATTTTCAACTACTTTTAAGTGATTTTTCAAGAAGTTCTAATCTAAGTAAAAATTTAAGTAATTGAAAACACCACCTTAAGTCATACAAAACAAATTATTCAAGTTTCAGAATTTAGGCCAAAGAAATTGCTCCAGGCCCACATGGACGAAGAGTACTGGAAAAAGAACGAAAGCGAACATATCTTCCATATTTATGTTTGCATATTTCCTCAAGCTTTGCATTGTTTCTCGTCTAGGCCTGTCAAAGGTCGACCCAGACCCGACCCAGACCCATTGAAGACCTCCTTTACTTGAAATTTTCAGATCTGAAACTGGGCCTAGACCCAGATCCACTGTAGACCCGTTCATAAGTACAAAGCTGGACCTGGACCCGGACCCGATCCAACCCGATTCAAAACCCAGCCCGACCAATTTTTTTTTAAAAGTAAATCAAAAATAAAATTATCTTTCCATGTACAGTGTGGGTGGAAGAAGTACGTGGCCTGGTGGGATAATCTAATTCAGTTAAAAAAAAAGTGTCGCTTAAATTGTTATAGTTAATTAGTTATCTTTGCTTTCAATTTTTCCTCGAGATTTAAAATTGATCAGCCGATTTCCATTAAATCTTTGTTATAGTTATCTTTGCTAATCAACGACACTAGATAAGAGTTTTGTTTGAAAAAACATGGAATTAACATCACATGTAATTAAGATTAAAACAACAAATTAATTAATACACACATGTATTATTATTATATATTTATAACTAGCATACGTCCCGTGCTATGCACGGGTTTTAAAAAATATATATGTTAAGTACCTTGTTTAATATGTTAAAAATAGCTATTGTACGACATGGTTAAATATATAAAATGATTGTAGCATATATATATATATATATATAAAATGAGAATAACAATATTTATATACAAAGAAAAATAATATGTTAAATATTAAAAATAAAGGATAGAGGACGAAGTTATATTCTTTACAAATACATCACTCTGGACATCTAGGCTACATAGAAATATTTGCACACCATCAATGTTAAACTAATACCTGCAAAACGAATGAAGAATTAAAGTAAAAATTCTATCATATTTATGCGAGTTTTATTTTTTGGTATCGACAGTATATTAGTGAAATTTTCCAATTTGAATTTGTTGAATGTTAATATGGCAATTGAAGATGTGATTATTTGGTGCCAATTTTTGCTTTGCTCACCCACAAGTATTAAATAAAAATACTACTTAAATTTTAATACAAAGGGACAAATTTTAAGAAAAATAATAAAAATCAGAATGTTTCACATTAAAATATAAAGAAAAAATATAATCAAATTGCGTAGAACCCATGTCGGGGTATAGGGTCAAAATAATTGATCGTTGAAACATTAAATATAAACAAAATCTTAGGCAAGCAGTTTGTTTGAGAAATTGGAATGATTTCAAATGTATTTTACTTTACATGTTACGTACCTTCATGTTTGTAATAATGTTTCTATGCATTAGGAAGAAGGTTTCAAGTCCTTAAATGTTTTGATTTTTTTCCTTATGATAACAACACTTGATAAAGGGATATATATAAACAACATAAGAATTAGTGGCATATTATACTTACCTATTTGATTAATAAATAACACCTTCAAAATCTTCTCAACTGTCTGCCTAAGATATACTTTACTACACTGTTGTTATCATAAGAACATAACAAATTTAAAACATTTGAAGACTTTAAATCTTGGCCAAAAAAATTTAAGAGATAAAAAAAGCTAAGCTTACCTCTCGATTACAAAATAAAGAACACCACCAAAATCATCTAAATTTTCTGTCTATCCCTTTATCAAGTATTGTTATCATAAGAAAAAAAATCAAAACATTTAAGGACTTGAAAATTTCTTCCTAATGCATGGAATACCTGATTACAAACATGAAGATAATATGTAAAATAAAATACATTTGAAATGACTAAGAATATTAAGAACTTAACCCATGTAAAAAGAACACATATCTTAGTCAATGTAATATATATGCACTAAAGCAAATTGTTCAGCCAAATCGCATAAAAAGAAATGAAAAGTGCATAACATAATGAGTTAAACCGTCTACCATATTTCAAACACCCCTGCTTCATCTCTTGTTCCTTTACTCTAAGAAGTATGAACGCGCTGTTGCAAATAAGGAAAATATAAAAATTTGAAATTAAATTTGAAAATATTATGAAACTGAAAAATTAATTTCTTAACCAATCAAATATGGCATTATGAAAACCGAATTTTTTTTAAGAAATAAGTTGTGCAACTGCCTAGAGCAAACTGTTCAGTCAAAAGAAATGGAAAGAGCATAACATAATGAGTTATCGTAAGGAAAATATTAAAATCAGAAAGGTGAAAATATTATGAAACTGAAAAAAAATGATTAAAATATATTGAAGAGAAGATGGAAAAGACTGAATTGTAAGTGGGTTTGAGATTGTACGTGGGTTTGGAGGTAGTTATATTATTATTAAGTAAAATAAAATAAATCAAAATAAGGAGAAATTAGTATTTTGATCAAAACAAATTAATTGAAGTCAAATACTGCTGTGAAATATATTATAAGTAGATTTCTAATAAATCAAAAAATTAATTAGAAAACTGAAACAATATTATATAGCATAGTAAAATATATTACTAATTAATGGCAAGTGTTCACAATATTAAAAATACACAAATATTTGTCTCAGTGGCCCTTGAAGCTTATAAGCAGCTTCCTTGAATTCCTTGTTACTTTAGGCCATCTCCAGCGGTTGCCGCGGGGCCGGGGCCGGGGCCGGGGCCGGGGCCGGGGCCGGGGTCGGGCTGCGGGCGGAGAGTCGTCTCCAACGGTTGCGGGGCGGGGGCCGGGGCGGCCTTCGGGGTGGAATGGGCTGGGCGCAGGGCTCGGCGGAGCCCTGCGCCCAGCCCGGGGCGCGAGTGGGAAGAAGGGGCGCGTTTAAAAAACGCGCCCCTCTTTAAGTCAGGTGCCGCCAAGTGGCGGCACCTGATTGGACCCGATTTCTTTTTTTTTTTTCTTTTTTTTGTTGTGTATTTATTGTGTATTTATTGTGTGTATGGTTTATTTAATGTGTGTATGATTTTGTATAATTAATGTGTTGTATGTAATTTTAATTAGTGTTGTATTTTAATTAATGTGTTATTGTAATTAATGTGATTTTAATTAATGTGTTGTATTTTAATTAATGTGTTATTGTAATTAATGTGATTTTATTTAATGTGTTATTTTATTTAATGTGTTATTTTAATTAATGTGTTATTTTAATTAGTGTTTTATTTTAATAAATATGTTATAGTAATTAATGTATTATTTTAATTAATGTGTTGTTTTAATTATATAGTATATAATATGATTAATTATTTAATGATATTTTAAATAAAATTATGATATACTATTTAATATTAGAATAGTCCATTTAATTTAACACTCATACAAATAATTTTTTTTTAAAATACCAAATTAGTTAAAAATACAAAATAAACACGTCATAAGCATAAAATTTAGATTAATATTTAATCTAAATTAAAATTTTAAATACATACTAAAATTTAGATTAATATTTCATTTCTTGTATTTTCTTCCGTGTTATAAAAATATTTGTTTGCGTATTAATTTTCTGTATTAATTTTAAATTACTTTTATTAAATATTCTATTTAATATTAATATTTTTAATATAATTAATAATTAAATTACGAGTATTAATATAATTACTATTATTAATATTAATATTAAAAAAATTTAAAACTATAATATTAATAGGTGAGAGTGGGCAAAGTTTCAAAATGGAATTAATTCCCCCACGGAGCCCCAACCATTGGAGACGACAGACAGGGCTCAGGGCTAGCCCTGGGGCTGCCCCGGGAGGGCAGCCCCAGGGCTAGCCCTGAACCATTGGAGATGGCCTTATGGTTTGTCCATATTATTGGGCCCTAGTCCACTAGCCCAAAATGTTTACGTCCAAGTTAACAAGGAGAAATGAGTCAAATATTGACAAACTATTAATACATTATTTCCACAACCAATGTGGGATTGAGGGTGTTAAATAAACAATTTTAAATCATTATGATTTTAAATGTGTTTGACCCTAATTATAATAATTTTTTTTTATCTATATTAGTTATTTTAATGGTGTTTGACGACCAATGCCATAATAAATTTTGGGATATCTTGAAGCTAAGTGTAAACATATTTTATAAGTTCATAAAATGTCACATTTGCAAAGACTATTATACCAAAACAGCTATTATATAACTAACTTTTATTATAATCAATTACTGTTAAAATCCATTTTAATAAAATTTGTTCTCCAATAATTGCTTTTCGAACTTCTATGTCAAACTAACACATAGTGTATTTGCAAACACTCCATTCTTAATTCTATAAGTGATTATCTTGGACTTATCAACAGTCTCAAACTTGAGTTTTTTACAGAGGTTGAAACATATTGAGGGTCTGTTTGTTCGGCGTTTTTCAAAATTCTTTCGTGTTTGAAAAAAACGTGATTTGACTTAAAATCTTACACAGCATATACATACAACTAAGATATTTAAATAAAAACATACACATATTTTATTTTTCAAACCACACTCCCAATACTCATACAAAAATCATTACTCAACTCAAAATTATTTGACAAACCATCCCCATTCTACCACACACCAACCAAACAGGCCCAATGTTTCAGTGAAAACCCTCATTTATAAAATACATCACCAAAACCCTAACAAACTCCCACCTACGTCATCGACATCACGCCCCATTTTCAACATTCCTCCCCATCCCACGATTCTCCTTCGCCACCCACGAAGAAGCCGCCGCCGAACTAGATCGATAGTTCTTGTCTTTTGTGATATTTGTTTAATTACGCCATCATGAGCTGATTGATAAGACCAATCCTTTGTAATCTTGATCGATAATAAATAATATAGTAGGCTAAACACCTATTTATTTTGTTGCTGGTCTTTATTTACTCTTTTGCGTGTTTTGACGAATTATAGCAAAATCACAATCAATCAATCTCCCCAACTCAAATACTAAACTTCCTCGTCGACTCCAGATCAATAGCCTAAGATCGCCCTCATGGATAATACCCAGGTGTCGGCTCTTATTCCATTTGGAAAGACCCTGAACACTTATGGTCTGTCAACATTATTGGACTCTAGTACACTAGCCCAAAATGTTCACGTCCAAGTTAGCTAGGAGAATTTAGTCAAATATTGATAATCTAGTCATATATTATTTTCAAAACCAATATGGGATTGGGGGTGTTAAATAAGAACTTTTAAATCATTATGATTTTAAAAGTGTTCAACACTAACTATAACAAATTTTTTTTTTTTATCTATATTAGTGATTTTAATGGTGTTTGATGCCCAATGCCATAGTAATTTTTGGGATCTCCAGAAGCCGAACGTAAACTTATTTTATAAGCTCACAAATTGTTACTTTTGCAAAGATTATTAAACCAAAATAATTATTTTATAATTAATTTTTATTATAATCAATTATTGTTAAAATTCATGTTAACAAATTTTGTTTCTCAATAACTGTTATTCAAACTTCTAGGTTAGATAACTCATATTGAATTTGCAAACACTCTCAACTTATTTCTATAACTGATTATCTTGGAGTTATCAACAGTCTCAAACTTTAGTTTTTACACAGAGGTTGAAACATATTGGGTCTATTTTCGCGTTTCTCAAATTATTTCATGTTTGAAAAAAAAAACGAAACAAACATATTTTTTATTTTTTAAAATAAATTTATGATCTCTCAATTTTCTCAAAATACAATCTAAAAAATTCAAAGAATCAACAATTTGATAATCTTTGATAAGCATCTTACACAAATTCGACATAAATTAACTAAATCTCTTACACATATTTGTCTCGCATATGAAACGTGATTTTACTTAAAATCTTACACATCATATACATACAACATGAATATTTAAATAA
The DNA here is from genome assembly GCA_003313485.2 of Penstemon barbatus. Lineage (NCBI taxonomy): Eukaryota > Viridiplantae > Streptophyta > Magnoliopsida > Lamiales > Plantaginaceae > Penstemon > Penstemon barbatus. Next base: position 28,618,586 of record CM064881.1, read on the forward strand.
AAACATATACATATTTTATTTTTCAAACCACACTCCCAATACTAAACAAACATAATTATTTATATCAGAATTATTTGACAAACCTCCTCCACTATCCCAAAAACAAACCAAATTGGCTTAAGGGTTCAGTCAAAACCCTCATTTCTCAACTACATCATCAAAACCCTAACAAACTTCCACCTACGTCATCGACACCATGCCCCGTTTTCCACCTTCCTTCCCATAACCCGATTCTCTTTCGCCACACAAGAAGAAGTCGCCGCCAAACTAGATCGATAGTTCTAGTCTTTTGTAATATTTATTAAATTACGCCATCCTTAGCTGATTGATCCGACCAATCCTTTGTAATGTTGATCGATAATCAATAATATAGTAGGCCACACTCCTATTTATATTGTTGTTGGTCTTTATTTACTGTTTTTACGTGTTCTGACGAATTACGGCAAAATCACTACCAATCAATCTCCCCAACTCAAATTCTCAACGTCCTCGTCGAGCCCAAATAAATAGCCTAAGATGGCCCCCGTGGATAATACCCCGGTGTTGGCTCTGATACCATTATTAAATACCCTGATCACTTATGGTCTGACCATATTATTGGACTCTAATGCACTAGCCCAAAATGTTTACGTCTAAGTCAACAAGGAGAAATGAGTCAAATATTGAAAAGCTAGTCATACATTATTTCCACAACCAATGTGGGATTTAGGGTGTTAAATAAACAATTTTAAATCATTATGATTTTAAAAGTTTTTGACCCTAATTATAACAATTTTTTTTATCTATATTAGTGATTTTAAAGGTGTTTGACGCCCAATGCCACAATAATTTTTGGGATATACAGAAGCTAAGTGTAAACATATTTTATAAGTTCATAAAATGTTACATTTGCAAGGACTATTATACCAAAATAATTATTATATAACTAACTTTTATTATAATCAATTATTTTTAAAATCCATTTTAATAAAATTTGTTCTCCAATAATTGCTTTTCGAACTTCTTTGTTAAACTAACACATAGTGAATTTGCAAACACTCCCAACTTATTTCTATAAGTGATTATCTTGGACTTATCTACAGTCTCAAACTTCTGTTTTTTACAGAGGTTGAAACATATTGAGGGTCTGTTTGTTCGGCGTTTTTCAAAATTCTTTCGTGTTTGAAAAAAGAACGTGATTTGACTTAAAATCTTACACAACATATACATACAACTTAAATATTTAAATGAAAACATACACCTATTTTATTTTTCAAACCACACTTCCAATACTCAAACAAACATCATTACTCAAATCAGAATTATTTGACAAACCTCCCCTATTCTCCCACACACCAACCAAACTGGCCCAATGGTTCAGTGAAAACCCTCATTTCTCAAGTACATCACCAAAACCCTAACAAACTTCCACCTACATCATCGACACCACGTGTGAGGCCCTAAAATATCTATCTGGGGTCTATTCGTAATTTCAAGAAATTAAGACATTTATGTGTAAACTTTTTTTAATTTAAGCGACTTTATTATCTTTGTTTGTGTTAATCTTCCTAGTTAATTAGCTATATATATATCAACTAGATTAAAATTAATTAATAAGGCTTGATCAGATTAGAGAAGTAATTTAACTAATAATTAAATTGATAACTAAGGCCCATTGTGATGGGTTAAGCGGAGGGGGGTCTTTTGTAGGTTTCAAGTTCAAAAAAAAAAAAAAGAGAGAGCTAATTAGGTATTCTATGGTTTCTACAGTGAGTAGCGGCGCCGACACAAAGGTGAGAAACTCCTAAACTTTTAGCACTTAACTTTTGTCTAATTAACACTACTTGATGAATTGATCCTGGGAAAAGTAAACTCACGTGTAGTGGAGAGCCATGTTTTGATCTTATAATTCTTGTTATGTAGAGAAATGGAAATTGAGTAGATGAACCAGGCACGTCATGAGTAGTTGAACCAGGCACGTCAATGTAATGGAGATTGAATCGTAGATATATATAAGCAGGAAGGTGTAATTAATTCAACCAATATTCTATTGAAATCAATTGATGATCGTAGGTGAACCAGGCACGTCAATGTAATTGAGATTGAATCGTAGATATATATAAGCAGGGAGGAGTAATTAATTCAACCAATAAACTATTGAAATCAATTGATGATCGATGAAGGTAAACACAAAGGATAACCAGGCACGTCAGTATGATTTAATTTGAATCGGAGATGAGTAATGTAAATTGATGTAGAATTCTCTAATGGAAATTGAGTACATGAGATGAGAGTTAATTAATATGACAAACTCATGCATCTAAAATGCAAAGGAAATTTATTAGAGTTGACATCTGATTATGTAATCGTGATGAATTATTCTTTTTATCATTAGGTTGTAGATTCGAGCTTTGTCTTAATTAACCGTCTTAGTTTCGGCTTTTCAGAGCCGTGAGCCGTGAGTCTTTATTTTTATTTTGTTTGTTAGTTTAGAGTTTTAAATGCCTTCTAGTAACCTAAGTTGCCTTAATTATCCCTAGGTTCTTTCTGAACAAGCTTAGTGGAGTTTCAGTGGTGTCTGGGTAGTTTGAAGTCGAGGTTGTTGAGACTCTTGATTCGAAATTTGCGTCCAATTCTCGAAAGCGCCCCATTTAATCAGGTGAGTGTTCTTGTACAAGTTTACTTGGTGCTGCTTGAAGCAACTTATTGAATGAGTTATGACAGTTGTGTGTGTACTTTAATTGTCTTGTGAAATTTTGAATTGCGCCTGTGAATAGAAATTTGTGAATTATTGCTGTGCGAGTGTTGGTGCTTTATGTATTTATTTGCTTCATCATTTGCATCGTTGAGTCTGATCACATTCATTCGAGCCCTCTATGTGGCTGGATGAGATGTCTTTTTATCACATTCATTCGAGCCCTCTATGTGGCTGGATGAGATGTCTTTTTATCACATTCATTCGAGCCCTCTATGTGGCTGGATGAGATGTCTTTTATCACATTCATTCGAGCCCTCTATGTGACTGGATGAGATGTCTTTTTATCACATTCATTCGAGCCCTCTATGTGGCTGGATGAGATGTCTTTGCATGAGTCTGATCACATTCATTCGAGCCCTCTATGCGGTTGGATGAGATGTCTGTTGCATACATATGTGTGAAGCGTCTAAGGTGTGCGTGTTTGAATTGATATTCGATTATGTTGCTTGCTCGCTGCTATCATGTACATTTGCACATGAGCTCACTAAGTTGGATGATCAACTTACCACTCTTTGTGGATTACTTTTTCAGGTACTTTCGGTAGTTGAAGTGTGTGGTAGTTGGTGATCCGGGATCCGAGTCGGTCTTGTCCTGTATTTTTATTTTCTTGTAAGATTATTTTATTTGAAGGTTTCAAGTATGATCGGATAGTGTTTTCGCGTTTTAATTTAACGGTTTATGTAGTGAAGTTTTGAATTTATCCGATAAATTGTTTACGATATTCGAATTAATTCAAGTTTTAAGTTATATGTTATCCGCTGCTAGTCTAGTTTAAATTACATGTTTAGAATAATTGGTTTGTTCTGGCGACCCGATTCCAGTCGAGGGCCGTCTTTGGCCCGAGGACGTGGCTGGGAAAAAACGGGGCGTCACAGTTGGTATCAGAGCCTAGGCTGTTAAGCCTTAGGCTTTCGTCAGGTTTGGATCCTCGGATAGCGTCTGTCGTGTCGTGTCATAAGTCAATAGTTGCATGACTTTGCCAGTAATACTTTGATATAGTATCGCATATCTACCTTACTTCTGAAACTTGTTACCAATGAGTTTTCATTGATTAGATGGCAGGTCGTGGTCGTGGGCGTGGGCGTGGTCGTGGGCGTGGGCGTGGACGTAGTGGGGCAGTACCTTCAGCTAGTTCCGTTACTCCTCCTGAAGTGATTCCAACTCCCCCTACCGTCGCACCAGTTGCTGGCCCTAACCCCGATATATCAGCACAAATTTTGGCTGCGCTAGCTGACATTAGTCGTACCTTGAGAGGGAATGCCCAGCAAGTAGCCCCGGAAGTAGTACCGGCTCCAGGGCAGGTTTCGAGTCCAGGTCCTATTCATGTTTCCGTACCTACTCCTCCTGCCTTGGATCAGACTTTAGAACGATTTCTGCGGTTCCAACCGCCAAGATTTAATGGGGAACCTGATGATGAGAAGGCCGAGGCCTGGCTAGCTGATATAGAGAACATATTTCGAACTTTGAACTATACTGATGCAATTAAGGTTTCCCTGGCTACTTTTCGACTAGAGGATGCTGCTCGAACTTGGTGGCATTTTCGCGAACGAGTCTGGGAAGAGACCCACGTGGATAGGACTTGGGCAAACTTTGTTAGAGATTTCGGAGACAAGTTTGTACCTCCCATTGTTAGGGAGCGGCGAGAGGAGCAATTCAATGCCCTTCAGCAAGAGTCGATGAAGGTGCCTCAATTCGAGGCATTATTTTCCAGATTGGTTCGTCATGCTCCACATCTCTTAGCTGACGAGCCTCGTCGAACCCGTCGTTTTATTCGCTGCTTGAGGTGGGATATTCAGCAGGCTTTACTGCCACTTAACATTGTGTCATTCTCTGAAGCGGTGGATCGTGCTTCGAGAGTGGAACAGGGTTTACTTGAACGAGAGAGTGTTTTGGTAGGCGAGAAGAGATCTGGACCTCTGCAACACAGTGGATCGTTTAAAGGGAACACCGGAAAATCGCAAAAGATAGGGTTATCGGGGCCTACTCAGTCAGGAACTTCTCAGAGTGCCAACAAGGTATGCATTTTTTGTAAGAAGATGGGTCACGATGTTTCAGGCTGTTGGAGGAAGGCCGGGAAATGTTTGAACTGTGGGGGCGAGGGTCATTTTGTCAAAGATTGTCCTAAGCCGGGAAGATCAGCCACTCTGTCTGGTGGAGCACCTAGTGGAGTAGTTCCACAGAGACCTCGTATTCCGGGTCGAGCATTTGCTATTGAGGGTGAATCGAGGGTCGAACCTAACAACGCCGACGTGGTTGAAGGTACCATTTTTATTTCTGGTTATGCATGTAGGGTTTTGTTTGATTCTGGTGCATCGCATTCGTTTGTGTCCCCTACTTTTGTCTCTAAACTGGAAGGAAGTGTAGCTTGTCTGCCCTATGATCTAGAGGTTAGTACGCCTTTGGGTGCATCTTTTGTGACCGGCTCCGTTTATCGGGCCTGTGAAGTGTGTATTGGGGCGGCGAATTTTCCCGCCGATCTTATTGTCCTACCGATTAAGACTTTTGATGTGATCTTGGGAATGGATTGGTTATCCAATCATTCGGCTCAGTTAGATTGTCGTAAAAAAGTAGTCACCTTATCTTCTCCGGGTCAGCCGGACGTGTCTTATCAGGGTATTGGGAAGTCGATTGGGGCTCTTCTTTTATCTGCAGTTGAGGCTCGTCGTGAGTTACGTTCTGGTGGAATGGGCTTTGTTGCGTATCTTATGAACAAGCCCAAAGTGAATGCCGAATTGAGTGAGGTACCAGTGGTGTCCGAGTTTGAGGATGTTTTCCCCGAAGAATTAGTGTCCTTACCTCCGAATCGCGAGGTTGAATTTTCCATCGACCTTATTCCGGGAGCGACTCCGGTTGCTAAACAATCATACCGTATGGCTCCAGCAGAACTTAAGGAGCTTAAGGCTCAACTTGAGGAGTTACTGAATCAGGGATTCATCAGACCGAGTTCATCCCCGTGGGGAGCACCGGTTCTATTCGTTAAGAAGAAAGACGGGTCTATGCGCATGTGTATCGACTATCGAGGATTGAACAACCTCACAGTTAAGAATAAATACCCACTTCCGCGTATTGAGGAATTATTTGATCAACTTCAGGGATCTCGAGTCTTTTCTAAGTTGGATCTTCGTCAGGGTTATTACCAATTGAGGATTCGAGATGAGGACATACCAAAGATGGCACTAAACTCGAGGTACGACCATTTCGAGTTCGTAGTGATGCCATTTGGCTTGACAAATGCACCTGCGGTGTTTATGGATCTGATGCATCGAGTGTTTCAACGGTTCTTAGATCGATTTGTCGTGGTTTTCATAGACGACATTCTTATCTACTCGAAGACTCGTGAGGAACATGTTGAGCATCTTCGCTCGGTGCTTCAAGTTCTGAGAGAGCATAAGTTGTTTGCTAAATTCAGCAAATGCGAGTTCTGGTTAGATCAAGTTGCCTTCTTAGGGCATATTATTTCCGGGAAAGGGGTCGCTGTCGACCCGACCAAAGTAGAGGCCGTCTCAGAATGGAAGAGACCACAGACTGTGACTGAGATTCGCAGTTTCCTAGGTTTAGCTGGGTATTATCGTCGTTTCATTCAGGGTTTCTCTAAGTTAGCCTTGCCTTTGACCAGGTTGACTCAGAAGAAGATCCCGTTCGAGTGGGATGGGAAATGTGAGGCAAGTTTCATGGAGTTGAAGAAGAAGTTGACGACGGCACCTATTCTTACTCTTCCAGAAGGGTCCGAGGATTTAGTTGTATATACTGATGCTTCTAAGGAAGGCCTCGGATGTGTTCTAATGCAGCGAGGAAAGGTGATTGCATATGCTTCACGGAAGCTGAAGCCGCACGAGTTGAACTACCCGACACATGATCTGGAGTTGGCGGCAGTTGTGTTCGCCCTGGGGAAATGGAGGCACTACTTGTATGGGGTTTCTTTTGTAGTTTTCACTGACCACAAGAGTTTGAAGTATTTGTTCTCCCAGAAGGAGTTGAACATGAGACAACGAAGATGGATGGAGTTGTTGGATGATTATGATTGCTCAATTCAGTATCATCCCGGGAAAGCCAATGTCGTAGCGGATGCATTGAGCCGTCAGGTTAGCGTATCCCACCTTATGATTAAAGAGTGGGAACTATTGGAAAGTGTTGGTTCGTGGAAGCCAACCGAGGAGCGGTTTGGAGTTCGTCTGTCCAGCCTGAGGGTATCGCCGGACATTTTCCAACTTATCTCGGCCTCGCAGTCTCTCGATGAGAAATTTAAGGGAATTCGGGAATCTCTCACGGAGACGGCAGATTCTCAGTTTACAGTCGATTCATCGGGAGCATTGAGGTTTCGGGGAAGGCTGTGTGTGCCTTCTGATTCCAGCTTGATTGAGCGAATCTTAGATGAGGCTCATTGTTCTCGTTATAGCATTCATCCCGGGGGTACGAAGATGTACAGAGATCTGAGGCCACACTTTTGGTGGAAAGGAATGAAGAAAGATGTGGCTCGCTTTGTTGCTCGGTGCCTAGTTTGTCAGCGAGTTAAGGCCGAACATCAGCGTCCGGCGGGACTTCTTCAGCCTTTACCGGTGCCTGAGTGGAAATGGGATTCCATTACCATGGACTTCGTCACTGGATTACCGAGAAGTCAACAACAGCATGATGCAATTTGGGTAGTAGTCGATCGTTTAACTAAAGTAGCTCACTTTATTCCGATCGGAGTGAACTATACGGTGGAGCGTTTGGCAGAGTTATATCGGGATCACATAGTACGATTGCATGGAGTCCCGAGGGACATTACTTCTGATCGAGATCCAAGATTTACGTCACGGTTATGGAAGCAGGTCCAAGAGGCTATTAGAACCCGTCTACTGTTCAGCACGACGGATCACCCGCAGACCGATGGTCAATCAGAGAGGACCATTCAGATTTTAGAAGATATGCTTCGAGCCTGTGTCCTTGACTTTCAAGAGAAATGGGAGAAAAGTCTGCCGCTAGTGGAGTTTGCTTACAATAACAGCTATCAGGCGTCGATACAGATGGCTCCGTTTGAGGCACTGTACGGCAGAAAGTGTAGGTCCCCGATTCATTGGGATTTGGATGAGTTGAGGTCATCAACGTCGACGACACCACGGGGAGTGCCCGACCCTGTTCAGGAGGCCATTGACATGGTTCCAATTATTCGAAAGAGGATGTTGGCAGCTCAGAGCCGACAAAAGAGTTATGCAGATCGACGACGGAGACCTCTTGAGTTCGAGGTGGGAGACCGCGTATTTCTTAGGATAGCTTCGCAGTCAGGGCGTATTCGTCGTGGAAAGGGTGGCAAGTTTAGTCCGAGGTACATCGGACCCTTCACAATCCTAGAAAGGATTGGGAACGTTGCTTATCGTCTTGAGTTACCATCATCGTTGGGGAGTATTCACGACGTATTTCATGTATCCCTACTACGGAAGTACCTTTCCGATCCTTCTCATGTGATCGAGCCAGAGCCCCTGCAGCTTCAAAAGAACCTCGCCTACGAGGAAAGGCCTATTCGTATTCTCGATCAAAAATTCCAAGAACTTCGAAACCGTAGGATATCTTTGGTGAAAGTATTGTGGAGGAGTCAGAGTGTCGAAGGGGCTACCTGGGAACCAGAAGAGAAGATGAAAACCAAGTACCCCGAGTTGTTCAATGGTTAGAAAGGAATTTGGGGACCAAATTCTTTTAAGGGGGGTAGATTGTGAGGCCCTAAAATATCTATCTGGGGTCTATTCGTAATTTCAAGAAATTAAGACATTTATGTGTAAACTTTTTTTAATTTAAGCGACTTTATTATCTTTGTTTGTGTTAATCTTCCTAGTTAATTAGCTATATATATATCAACTAGATTAAAATTAATTAATAAGGCTTGATCAGATTAGAGAAGTAATTTAACTAATAATTAAATTGATAACTAAGGCCCATTGTGATGGGTTAAGCGGAGGGGGGTCTTTTGTAGGTTTCAAGTTCAAAAAAAAAAAAAAAGAGAGAGCTAATTAGGTATTCTATGGTTTCTACAGTGAGTAGCGGCGCCGACACAAAGGTGAGAAACTCCTAAACTTTTAGAACTTAACTTTTGTCTAATTAACACTACTTGATGAATTGATCCTGGGAAAAGTAAACTCACGTGTAGTGGAGAGCCATGTTTTGATCTTATAATTCTTGTTATGTAGAGAAATGGAAATTGAGTAGATGAACCAGGCACGTCATGAGTAGTTGAACCAGGCACGTCAATGTAATGGAGATTGAATCGTAGATATATATAAGCAGGAAGGTGTAATTAATTCAACCAATATTCTATTGAAATCAATTGATGATCGTAGGTGAACCAGGCACGTCAATGTAATTGAGATTGAATCGTAGATATATATAAGCAGGGAGGAGTAATTAATTCAACCAATAAACTATTGAAATCAATTGATGATCGATGAAGGTAAACACAAAGGATAACCAGGCACGTCAGTATGATTTAATTTGAATCGGAGATGAGTAATGTAAATTGATGTAGAATTCTCTAATGGAAATTGAGTACATGAGATGAGAGTTAATTAATATGACAAACTCATGCATCTAAAATGCAAAGGAAATTTATTAGAGTTGACATCTGATTATGTAATCGTGATGAATTATTCTTTTTATCATTAGGTTGTAGATTCGAGCTTTGTCTTAATTAACCGTCTTAGTTTCGGCTTTTCAGAGCCGTGAGCCGTGAGTCTTTATTTTTATTTTGTTTGTTAGTTTAGAGTTTTAAATGCCTTCTAGTAACCTAAGTTGCCTTAATTATCCCTAGGTTCTTTCTGAACAAGCTTAGTGGAGTTTCAGTGGTGTCTGGGTAGTTTGAAGTCGAGGTTGTTGAGACTCTTGATTCGAAATTTGCGTCCAATTCTCGAAAGCGCCCCATTTAATCAGGTGAGTGTTCTTGTACAAGTTTACTTGGTGCTGCTTGAAGCAACTTATTGAATGAGTTATGACAGTTGTGTGTGTACTTTAATTGTCTTGTGAAATTTTGAATTGCGCCTGTGAATAGAAATTTGTGAATTATTGCTGTGCGAGTGTTGGTGCTTTATGTATTTATTTGCTTCATCATTTGCATCGTTGAGTCTGATCACATTCATTCGAGCCCTCTATGTGGCTGGATGAGATGTCTTTTTATCACATTCATTCGAGCCCTCTATGTGGCTGGATGAGATGTCTTTTTATCACATTCATTCGAGCCCTCTATGTGGCTGGATGAGATGTCTTTTATCACATTCATTCGAGCCCTCTATGTGACTGGATGAGATGTCTTTTTATCACATTCATTCGAGCCCTCTATGTGGCTGGATGAGATGTCTTTGCATGAGTCTGATCACATTCATTCGAGCCCTCTATGCGGTTGGATGAGATGTCTGTTGCATACATATGTGTGAAGCGTCTAAGGTGTGCGTGTTTGAATTGATATTCGATTATGTTGCTTGCTCGCTGCTATCATGTACATTTGCACATGAGCTCACTAAGTTGGATGATCAACTTACCACTCTTTGTGGATTACTTTTTCAGGTACTTTCGGTAGTTGAAGTGTGTGGTAGTTGGTGATCCGGGATCCGAGTCGGTCTTGTCCTGTATTTTTATTTTCTTGTAAGATTATTTTATTTGAAGGTTTCAAGTATGATCGGATAGTGTTTTCGCGTTTTAATTTAACGGTTTATGTAGTGAAGTTTTGAATTTATCCGATAAATTGTTTACGATATTCGAATTAATTCAAGTTTTAAGTTATATGTTATCCGCTGCTAGTCTAGTTTAAATTACATGTTTAGAATAATTGGTTTGTTCTGGCGACCCGATTCCAGTCGAGGGCCGTCTTTGGCCCGAGGACGTGGCTGGGAAAAAACGGGGCGTCACACCACGCCCCATTTTCTACATTCCTCCCCATCCCCCGATTCTCCATTGCCACCCACGAAGAAGCCGTTGCCGAACTAGATCAATATTTATAGTCTTTTGTTATATTTATTTAATTACGCCATCATGAGCTGATTGATAAGACCAATCCTTTGTAATCTTGATCGATAATCAATAATATAGTAGGCCACACACCTATTTATTTTATTGCTGATCTTTATTTACTGTTTTACTTAATTTGACGAATTACGGCAAAATCACAATCAATCAATCTCCCCAACTCAAATACTCAACGTCCTCGTCTACTCCAGATGAATAGCCTAAGATCGCCTCCATGGATAATACCTAGGTGTCGGTTCTTATACCATTTGGAAAGACCCTGATCAATTATGATCTGTCAACATTATTGGGCTCTAGTACACTAGCCCAAAATGTTTACGTCTAAGTTAGCTAGGAGAAGTGAGTCAAATATTTATAAACTAGTCATATATTATTTTCACAACCAATATGGGATTGGGGGTGTTAACTAAGAATTTTAAATCATTATGATTTTAAAAGTGTTCAACCCTAACTATAACAATTATATTTTTTTTATCTGTATTAGTAATTATAATGGTGTTTAATGCCCAATGCCATAATAATTTTTGGGATCTGTAGAAGTTAAACGTAAACTTATTTTATAAGCCCACAAATTGTTACTTTTGTAAAGATTATTAAACCAAAATAATTATTTTAAAATTAATTTTTATTATAATCAATTATTTTTGAAATTCATTTTAACAAATTTTGTTTTTCAATATCTGTTATTCGAACTTGTAGGTCAAATAACTCATAGTGAATTTGCAAACACTCTCAACTTATTTCTATAAGTGATTATCTTGGAGTTATCAACAGTCTCAAACTTTAGTTTTTTCACAGAGGTTGAAACATATTTGGTCTGTTTTCACGTTTTCAAAATTATTTCATGTTTGAAAAAAAAAAAAAAACAAACATATTTTTTATTTTCTAAAATAAATTATCATCTCTCAATTTTCTCAAAATACAATCTCAAAAATTCAAACAATCAATAATTTGATAATCTTTGATAAGCATCTTACACAAATTCGACACAAATTAACTAAATCTCTTACAAATATTTATCTCGCATACGAAACGTGATTTGACTTACATATACATAACTAAATCTTACACGTGATTTCAAACCACACTCCCAATACTAAACAAACATCATTATTGAAATCAGAATTATTTTACAAACCTCCTCTACTATCCCAAACACAAACCAAATTGGCCCAATGGTTCAGTCAAACCCCTCATTTCTCAACTACATCACCAAAACCCTAACAAACTTCCACCTCCGTCATCGACACCATGCCTTGTTTTCCATCTTCCTTCCCATCACCCGATTCTCCTTCTCCACACAAGAAGAAGACGCGGCCGAACTAGATCGATAGTTCTAGTCTTTTGTAATATTTCTTAAATTACGCAATTCCTAGCTGATTGATCCGACCAATCCTTTGTGATTTTGATCGATAATCAATAATATATTAGGCCACACTCCTATTTATTTTGTTGTTGGTCTTTATTTACTGTTTTTACGTGTTCTGACGAATTACGGCAAAATCATAAATAATCAATCTCCACAACTCAAATACTAAACGTCCTCGTCGAGTCCAAATCAATAGCCTAAGGTCGCCCCCGTGGATAATACCCTGGTGACGGCTCTGATACCATTTGTAAAGACCCTGATCACTTATGGTTTGTCCATATTATTGGGCCCTAGTCCACTAGCCCAAAATGTTTACGTCCAAGTTAACAAGGAGAAATGAGTCAAATATTGACAAACTATTAATACATTATTTCCACAACCAATGTGTGATTGAGGGTGTTAAATAAACAATTTTAAATCATTATGATTTTAAATGTGTTTGACCCTAATTATAATAAATTTTTTTTTTATCTATATTAGTTATTTTAATGGTGTTTGACGACCAATGCCATAATAAATTTTGGGATATCCTGAAGCTAAGTGTAAACATATTTTATAAGTTCATAAAATGTTACATTTGCAAAGACTATTATACCAAAACAACTATTATATAACTAACTTTTATTATAATCAATTACTGTTAAAATCCATTTTAATAAAATTTGTTCTCCAATAATTGCTTTTCGAACTTCTATGTCAAACTAACACATAGTGTATTTGCAAACACTCCATTCTTAATTCTATAAGTGATTATCTTGGACTTATCAACAGTCTCAAACTTGAGTTTTTTACAGAGGTTGAAACATATTGGGGGTCTGTTTGTTCGGCGTTTTTCAAAATTCTTTCGTGTTTGAAAAAAAAACGTGATTTGACTTAAAATCTTACACAGCATATACATACAACTAAGATATTTAAATAAAAACATACACATATTTTATTTTTCAAACCAGACTCCCAATACTCAAACAAAAATCATTACTAAACTCAAAATTATTTTACAAACCACCCCCATTCTACCACACACCAACCAAACAGGCCGAATGTTTCAGTGAAAACCCTCATTTCTAAAATACATCACCAAAACCCTAACAAACTCCCACCTACGTCATCGACATCACGCCCCATTTTCAACATTCCTCCCCATCCCACGATTCTCTTTCGCCACCCACGAAGAAGCCGCCGCCGAACTAGATCGATAGTTCTTGTCTTTTGTGATATTTGTTTAATTATGCCATCATGAGCTGATTGATAAGACCAATCCTTTGTAATCTTGATCGATAATTAATAATATTGTAGGTTAAACACCTATTTATTTTGTTGCTGGTCTTTATTTACTGTTTTGCGTGTTTTGACGAATTACAGTAAAATCACAATCAATCAATCTCCCCAACTCAAATACTAAACTTCCTCGTCGACTCCAGTTCAATAGCCTAAGATCGCCCTCATGGATAATACCCAGGTGTCGGCTCTTATTCCATTTGGAAAGACCCTGAACACTTATAGTCTGTCAACATTATTGGACTCTAGTACACTAGCCCAAAATGTTCACGTCCAAGTTAGCTAGGAGAATTGAGTCAAATATTGATAATCTAGTCATATATTATTTTCAAAACCAATATGGGATTGGGGGTGTTAAATAAGAACTTTTAAATCATTATGATTTTAAAAGTGTTCAACACTAACTATAACAATTTTTTTTTTTTTTTTTTTTTTATCTATATTAGTGATTTTAATGGTGTTTGATGCCCAATGCCATAGTAATTTTTGGGATCTCCAGAAGCCGAACGTAAACTTATTTTATAAGCTCACAAATTGTTACTTTTGCAAAGATTATTAAACCAAAATAATTATTTTATAATTAATTTTTATTATAATCAATTATTGTTAAAATTCATTTTAACAAATTTTGTTTCTCAATAACTGTTATTCAAACTTCTAGGTTAGATAACTCATAGTGAATTTGCAAACACTCTCAACTTATTTCTATAATTGATTATCTTGGAGTTATCAACAGTCTCAAACTTTAGTTTTTACACAGAGGTTGAAACATATTGGGTCTATTTTCGCGTTTCTCAAAATATTTCATGTTTGAAAAAAAAAAAACGAAACAAACATATTTTTTATTTTCTAAAATAAATTTATGATCTCTCAATTTTCTCAAAATACAATCTAAAAAATTCAAAGAATCAACAATTTGATAATCTTTGATAAGCATCTTACACAAATTCGACATAAATTAACTAAATCTCTTACACATATTTATCTCGCATATGAAACGTGATTTGACTTGAAATCTTACACATCATATACATACAACATGAATATTTAAATAAAAACATATACATATTTTATTTTTCAAACCACACTCCCACTACTAAACAAACATCATTATTGATATCAGAATTATTTGACAAACCTCCTCCACTATCCCAAACACAAACCATATTGGCCTAAGGGTTCAGTCAAAACCCTCATTTCTCAACTACATCACCAAAACCCTAACAAACTTCCACCTACGTCATCGACACCATGCCCCGTTTTCCACCTTCCTTCCCATAACCCAATTTTCATTCGACACACAAGAAGAAGTCGCCGCCAAACTAGATCGATAGTTCTAGTCTTTTGTAATATTTATTAAATTACGCCATCCTTAGCCGATTGATCCTACCAATCCTTTGTAATGTTGATCGATAATCAATAATATAGTAGGCCACACTCCTATTTATATTGTTGTTGGTCTTTATTTACTGTTTTTACGTGTTCTGACGAATTACGGCAAAATCACTACCAATCAATCTCCCCAACTCAAATTCTCAACGTCCTCATCGAGTCCAAATCAATAGCCTAAGATCGCCCCCGTGGATAATACCCCGGTGTTGGCTCTTATACCATTTGTAAATACCCTGATCACTTATGGTCTGTCCATATTATTGGGCCCTAGTCCACTAGCCCAAAATGTTTACGTCTAAGTTAACAAGGATAAATGAGTCAAATATTGATAAACTAGTCATACAATTTTTCCACAACCAATGTGGGATTGAGGGTGTTAAATAAACACTTTTAAATCATTATGATTTCAAAAGTGTTTGATCCTAATTATAATAATTTTTTTTATCTATATTAGTGATTTTAAAGGTGTTTGACGCCCAATGCCATAATAATTTTAGGGATATCCAGAAGCTAAGTGTAAACATATTTTACTAGTTCATAAAATGTTACATTTGCAAAGACTATTATACCAAAATAACTATTATATAATTAATTTTTATTATAATCAATTATTGTTATAATCCATTTTAATAAAATTTGTTCTCCAATAATTTCTTTTCGAACTTCTATGTCAAACTAACTCATAGTGAATTTGAAAACACTTCCAACTTATTTCTATAGGTGATTATCTTGGACTTATCAACAGTCTCAAACATCAGTTTTTTACAGAGGTTGAAACATATTGGGGGTTTGTTTGTTCGGCGTTTTTCAAAATTCTTTCGTGTTTGAAAAAAAACGTGATTTGACTTAAAATCTTACACAGCATATACATACAACTTATATATTTAAATAAAAACATACACATATTTTATTTTTCAAACCACACTCCCAATACTTAAATAAACATCATTACTCAAATCAAAATTATTTGACAAACCTCCCCCATTTTCCCACACACCAACCAAATAGGACCAATGGTTCAGTGAAAATCCTCATTTCTCAAGTACATCACCAAAACCCTAACAAACTCCCACCTACATCATCGACACCACGCCCCATTTTCCACATTCCTCCCCATCCCCCGATTCTCCATCGCCACCCACGAAGAAGCCGCCGCCGAACTAGATCGATAGTTCTAGTCTTTTGTTATATTTATTTAATTACGCCATCCTGAGCTGATTGATAAGACAAATCCTTTGTAATCTTGATCGATAATCAAAAATATAGTAGGCCACACACCTATTTACTTTATTGCTGGTATTTATTTACTGTTTTGCGTGTTTTGACGAATTACGGCAAAATCACAATCAATCAATCTCCCCAACTCAAATACTCAACTTCCTCGTCGACTCCAGATCACTAGCCTAAGATCGCCCCCATGGATAATACCCAGGTGTCGGCTCTTATACCATTTGGAAAGACCCTAATCACTTATGGTATGTCAACATTATTGGGCTCTAGTACACTAGCCTAAAATGTTCACGTCCAAGTTAGCTAGGAGAAGTGAGTCAAATATTGATAATCTAGTCATATATTATTTTCAAAATCAATATAGGATTGGGGGTGTTAAATAAGAACTTTTAAATCATTATGATTTTTTTTTTTTTATCTGTATTAGTGATTTTAATGGTGTTTGATACCCAATGCCATAATAATTTTTGTGATCTCTAGAAGCTAAACGGAAACATATTTTATAAGCTCACAAATTGTTACTTTTGCAAAGATTATTAAACCAAAATAATTATTTTATAATTAATTTTTATTATGATCAATTATTGTTAAAATTCATTTTAACAAATTTTGTTTCTCAATGACTGTTATTCAAACTTGTAGGTCAGATAACTTATAGTGAATTTGTAAACACTCCCAACTTATTTCTATAAGTGATTATCTTGGAGTTATCAACAGTCTCAAACTTTAGTTTTATCACAGAGGTTGAAACATATTGGGTCTGTTTTTGCGTTTTTCAAAATTATTTCATGTTTGAAAAAAAATGAATCAAAAATATCTTTTATTTTCTAAAATAAATTTATCATCTCTCAATTTTCTCAAAATACAATCTCAAAAATTCAAACAATCAAGAATTTGATAATATTTGATAAGCATCTCACACAAATTCGACTTAAATTAACTAAATCTCTTACACATATTTATCTCGCATATGAAACGTGATTTGACTTAAATCTTACACATCATATACATACAACATGAATATTTAAATAAACATATACACATATTTTATTTTTAAAACCACAGTCCCAATACTAAACAAACATCATTATTGAAATCAGAATTATATGACAAACCTCCTCTACTCTCCCAAACACAAACCAAATTGGCCTAAGGGTTCAGTCAAAACCCTCATTTCTCTACTACATCATTATCTTGGACTTATCAACAGTCTCAAACATCAGTTTTTTACACAGGTTGAAACATATTGGGGGTCTGTTTGTTGGGCGTTTTTCAAAATTCTTTCGTGTTTGAAAAGAAGCGTAATTTGACTTAAAATCTTACACAACATATACATACAACTTAGATATTTAAATAAAAACATACACATATTTTATTTTTCAAACCACACACCCAATACTCAAACAAACATCATTACTCAAATCAAAATTATTTGACAAACCTCCCCCATTATCCCACACACCAACCAAACAGGACCAATGGTTCAGTTAAAACCCTCATTTCTCAAGTACATCACCAAAACTCTAACAAACTTCCACCTACATCATCGACACCACTCCCCATTTTCCACATTCCTCCCCATCCCCCTATTCTCCATTGCCACCCACGAAGAAGCCGCCGCCGAACTAGATCGATAGTTCTAGTCTTTTGTTATATTTATTTAATTACGCCACCATGAGCTGATTGATAAGACCAATTCTTTGTAATCTTGATCGATAATCAATAATATAGTAGGCCACACACCAATTTATTTTATTGCTGGTCTTTATTTACTGTTTTACGTGTTTTGACGAATTACGGCAAAATCACAATCAATCAATCTCCCCAACTCAAATACTAAACTTCCTCGTCGACTCCAGATCAATAGCCTAAGATCGGCCCCATGGATAATACCTAGGTGTCGGTCCTTATACCATTTGGAAAGATCCTGATCACTTATGATATGTCAACATTATTGGGCTCTAGTACACTAGCCCAAAATGTTTACGTCTAATTTAGCTTGGAGAATTGAGTCAAATATTGACAAACTAGTCATATATTATTTTCACAACAAATATGGGATTGAGGGTGTTAACTAAGAACTTTTAAATCATTATGATTTTAAAAGTGTTCAACACTAACTATAACAATTTTTTATTTTTTTTATCTATATTAGTGATTTTAATGGTGTTTGATGCCCAATGCCATAGTAATTTTTGGGATCTCCAGAAGCTGAATGTAAACTTATTTTATAAGCTCACAAATTGTTACTTTTCAAAGATTATTAAACCAAAATAATTATTTTATAATTAATTTTTATTATAATCAATTATTGTTAAAATTTATTTTAACAAATTTTGTTTTTCAATAACTGTTATTCGAACTTGTATGTCAAATAACTCATAGTGAAATTTGCAAACACTCTCAACTTATTTCTATAAGTGATTATCTTGGAGTTATCAACAGTCTCAAACTTTAGTTTTTTCACAGAGGTTTTTAATAATATTGGGTCTGTTTTCGCGTTTTCAAAATCATTTCATGTTTGAAAAAAAAAACGAAACAAACATATGTTTTATTTTCTAAAAAAAAATTTATCATGTCTCAATTTTCTAAAAATACAATCTCAAAAATTCAAACAATCAATAATCTGATAATCTTTGATAAGCATCTTACACAAATTCGACATAAATTATCTAAATCTTTTACACATATTTATCTCGTATATGAAACGTGATTTGACTTAAAATCTTACACATCATATACATAAAACATGAATATTTAAATAAAAACATATACATATTTTATTTTTCAAACCACACTCCCAATACTAAACAAACATCATTATTGAAATCAGAATTATTTGACAAACCTCCTCTACTATCCCAAACACAAACCAAATTGGCCTAAGGGTTCAGTCAAAACCCTCATTTCTCAACTACATCACCAAAACCCTAACAAACTTCGACCTCCGTCATCGACACCATGCCCCGTTTTCCACCTTCCTTCCCATCACCCGAATCTTCTTCGCCACACTAGAAGAAGCTCCCGCCGAACTAGATCGATAGTTCTTGTCTTTTGTAATATTTTTTAATTAAGCCATCTTTAGCTGATTGATCCGACCAATCCTTTGTAATCTTGATCGATAATCAATAATATAGTAGGCCATATTTATTTTGTTGTTGTTCTTTATTTACTGTTTTTACGTGTTCTGACGAATTACGACAAAATCACAGCCAATCAATCTCCCCAACTCAAATACTCAACGTCCTCGTCGAGTCCAAATCAATAGCATATGATCACCCCCGTGGATAATACCCCGGTGACGGCTCTAATACCATTTGTAAAGACACTGATCACTTATGGTTTGTCCATATTATTGGGCTCTAGTCCACTAGCCCAAAATGTTTACGTCCAAGTTAACAAGGAGAAATAAGTCAAATATTGATAAACTAGTCATACATTATTTCCACAACCAATGTGGGTTTGAGGGTGTTAAATAAACAATTTTAAATCATTATGATTTTAAAAGTGTTTCACCCTATTTATAATAATTTTTTTATCTATATTATTGATTTTGATGGTGTTTTACGACCAATGCCATAATAATTTTTGGGATATCCTGAAGCTAAGTGTAAACATATTTTATAAATTCATAAAATGTTACATTTGCAAAGACTATTATACCAAAATAACTATTATATAACTAACTTTTATTATAATCAATTACAGTTAAAATCCATTTTAATAAAATTTGTTCTCCAATAATTGCTTTTCGAACTTCTATGTCAAACTAACACATAGTGAATTTGCAAACACTCCCAACTTATTTCTATAAGTGATTATCTTGGACTTATCAACAGTCTTAAAATTCAGTTTTTTACAGAGGTTGAAACATATTGGGGGTCTGTTTGTTGGGCGTTTTTAAGATTCTTTCGTGTTTGAAAAAAACGTGATTTGACTTAAAATCTTACACAGCATATACATAAAACTTAGATATTTAAATAAAAACATACACATATTTTATTTTTCAAACCACACACCCAATACTCAAACAAACATCATTACTCAAATCAAAATTATTTGACATACCTCCCCCATTCTCCCACACACCAACCAAACAGGCCAAATGTTTCAGTGAAAACCCTCATTTCTCAAATACATCACCAAAACCCTAACAAACTCCCACCTACGTCATCGACACCACGCCCTATTTTCCACATTCCTCCCTATCCCCCGATTCTCCTTCGCCACCCACGAAGAAGCCGCCGCCGAACTAGATCGATAGTTCTAGTCTTTTGTAATATTTATTTAATTACGCCATCATGAGCTGATTGATAAGACCAATCATTTGTAATCTTGATCGATAATCAATAATATAGTATGCCAGACACCTATTTATTTTATCTTGCTTGTCTTTATTTACTGTTTTAGGTGTTTTGACGAATTACGGCAAAATCACAATCAATCAATCTCCCCAAGTCAAATACTCAACTTCCTCGTCGACTCCAGATCAATAGCCTAAGATCGCCCCCATGGATAATACCTAGGTGTCGGTCATTATACCATTTGGAAACACCCTGATCACTTATGGTCTGTCAACATTATTGGGCTCTAGTACACTAGCCCAAAATGTTTACATCTAAGTTAGCTAGGAGAAGTGAGTCAAATATTGATAAACTAGTTATATATTATTTTCACAACCAATATGGGATTGGGGGTGTTAACTGAGAACTTTTAAATCATTATGATTTTAAAATTGTTCAACCCTAACTATAACAATTATTTTTTTTAATCTGTATTAGTATTTTAATGGTGTTTGATGCCCAATGCCATAATAATTTTTGGGATCTCTAGAAACTAAACGTAAACTTATTTTATAAGCTCACAAATTGTTACTTTTGTAAATATTATTAAACCAAAACAATTATTTTATAATTAATTTTTATTATTATCAATTATTGTTAAAATTCATTTTAACTAATTTTGTTTTTCAATAACTGTTATTCGAACTTGTAGGTAAAATAACTCATATAGTGAATTTGCAAACACTCTCAACTTATTTCTATAAGTGATTATCTTGGAGTTATCAACAGTCTCAAACTTTAGTTTTTTCATAGAGGTTGAAACATATTGGGTCTGTTTTCGCGTTTTCAAAATTATTTCATGTTTGAAAAAAAAAACGAAACAAACATATTTTTTATTTTCTAAAAATTTTTTTTATCATCTCTCAATTTTCTAAAAATACAATCTCAAAAATTCAAACAATCAATAATTTGATAATCTTTGATAAGCATCTTACACAAATTCGACATAACTAACTAAATCTCTTACACATATTTATCTCGCATATGAAACGTGATTTGACTTAAAATCTTACACAGCATATACATAAAACATGAATATTTAAATAAAAACATATACATATTTTATTTTTCAAACCACACTCCCAATACTAAACAAACATCATTATTGAAATCAGAATTATATGAGAAACCTCCTCTACTATCCCAAACACAAACCAAATTGGCCCAATGGTTCAGTCAAAACCCTCATTTCTCAACTAAATCACCCAAACCCTAACAAACTTCCACCTCTGTCATCGACACCATGCCCCGTTTTCCAACTTTCTTCCCATCACCCGATTCTCCTTCGCCACACAAGAAAAAGCCGCCGCCGAACTAGATCGATATTTCTAGTCTTTTGTAATATTTCTTTAATTACGCCATCCTTAGCTGATTGATCCGACCAATCCTTTGTAATCTTGATCGATAATCAATAATATAGTAGGCCACACTCCTATTTATTTTGTTGTTGGTCTTTATTTACTGTTTTTACGTATTCTGACGAACTACGGCAAAATCACAACCAATCAATCTCCCCAACTCAAATACTCAATGTCCTCGTCGAGTCCAAATCAATAGCCTAAGATCGCCCCCGTGGATAATACCCCGGTGTCGGCTCTGATACCATTTGTAAAGACCCTGATCACTTATGGTCTGTCCATATTATTGGGCTCTACTCCATTAGCCCAAAATGTTTACGTCCAAGTTAACAAGGAGAAATGAGTCAAATATTGATAAACTAGTCATACATAATTTCCACAACCAATGTGGGATTGAGGGTGTTAAATAAACAATTTTAATCATTATGATTTTAAAAGTGTTTTACCCTAATTATAATAATTTTTTTTATCTATATTAGTGATTTTAATGGTGTTTGACGCCAAATGCCATAATAATTTTTGGGATATCGAGAAGCTAAGTGTAAACATATTTCAAAAGTTCATAAAATGTTACATTTGCAAAGACTATTATACCAAAATAACTATTATATAACTACCTTTTATTATAATCAATGATTGTTAAAATCCATTTTAATAAAATTTGTTCTCCAATAATGGCTTTTCGAACTTCTATGTCAAACTAACACATAGTGAATTTTCAAACACTCCCAACTTATTTCTATAAGTGATTATCTTAGACTTATCAACAGTCTCAAACTTCAGTTTTTTACAGAGGTTCAAACATATTGGGGGACTGTTTCTTGGGCGTTTTTCAAAATTCTTTCGTGTTTGAAAAAAACGTGATTTGACTTAAAATCTTACACGGCATATACATACAACTTAAATATTTAAATAAAAACGTACAAATATTTTATTTTTCAAACCACAGTCCCAATACTCAAACAAATATCATTACTCAAATCAAAATTATTTGACAAACTTCCCCCATTTTCCAACACACCAACCAAACAGGCCCAATGTTTCAGTGAAAACCCTCATTTCTCAAATACATCACCAAAACCCTAAAAACTCCCACCTACATCATCGACACCACGCCCCATTTTCCACATTCCTCCCCAACCCCCAATTCTCCTTCGCCACCCAAGAAGAAGCCGCCGCCGAACTAGATCGATAGTTCTAGTCTTTTGTAATATTTATTTAATTATGCCATCATGAGCTGATTGATAAGACCAATCATTTGTAATCTTGATCGATAATCAATAATATAGTATGCCAGACACCTATTTATTTTATCTTGCTTGTCTTTATTTACTGTTTTAGGTGTTTTGACGAATTACGGCAAAATCACAATCAATCAATCACTACAAGAAAACTGGGCTTCACCTACGGCAGATTCCGTTGGTGAAGCCCTGATTTCCGTTGGTATTCATGTGTAGCGACGCTTTTTTTCCGTTGGTTGATTCGTAGGTGAAGGCCCCGTAGGTAAATGAAGCAACGGTTTTCTTTTCCGTTGGTAAATGTTGCAACGGTTAGTTTTTGTTGGTATTTTTGTTGGAAAAAGCGTCGGATGAACGATCGGGCCCGATTATTTTTTCCGACAATTTTGTTGTTGGAAATGCGTAGGAAAGTTACTAACTGATTTCCAACGGCATAAATATGTCGGTATTTTGTTGCCAATCTGTTGGAATCATTCTGACAGATTTAGCCTTGACTGAGTCGTTCCTGGGCGCGCCTGAGGCTGACCCAGGTGTCTAGGTCTCGCCTAAGCTTGACTGAGGCGCCTAGGCCAAGCTTGGTTATAGCCCAGGCGCCGGGACCACTCATGGGGCTTGCCTCGGGCGCCTCTGTATCGCCTGGGCTTGGCCTAGGCGCCAATGCCACTCATGGGACTGCCTAGAGCTCGCCTGGGCTTGGCCTAGGCGCCTAGGTCATGCACGGGTCTTGTCTAGGCCACTCATGGGGCTGCCTCGGATGCCTAGGTCTCGCCTGGGCTTGGCCTAGGCAATGTGCGCCTGGGCGACGCCTGGGCGACTAGGCAATGTAATTTTAATTAACTTGCTGGATGTGGAATTTGAACTCTTGACCTCATATATATACATATTAAAGGATCAAACCAGTTGAGCTGGACAACTTTATTGTATTTTCATTAGACAATTATATATATATATATATATATATATATATGAGCCAACTAATAGTTTATTTCACCAAGTTGTCATCGATTTAAATCATTTTTAATCGTTTACCCATTTCCCACCGATTTAATCTGTTTAATCATTAATTTCATCGATGGTAATTTTTTTTATTGATTTAACCCGTTTTGTTCACAAATTTCAGCGATTTAAACTGTTTTGGACCAACTTAACTCATTTTTTCACCAATCTCATAAGTTTTTTTTTTCAATTTCATAGATTGAACCCATTTTTCATTGATTTCACCCATTTCCCCCCAAATTTATTGATTTAATTATTTTTTATCGATATAACTAGTTTTTCCCCTTAATTTCATCATTTAAATCGTTTTGACCAATTTAGCTAGTTTTTCCACCATTTTCATTCTCTTTTTACTAATTTAATCAAATTTAATCGTATTCACCCATTTTTCATCGACTTCACTTATTTTAACTAAGTTAGCGGATTCAACATGTTTCAAAACAATTAATTTTTTTTTTTACCGATTTCATTCATTTTTTTACGAATATCATCAAATTTACATGTTCCTGATAGGTTAAACTCATTTTAAATCGAATTCACCAATTTTTTTCTTCAATTTAACTGAAATCACCTGTTTTCAATGACTTAACCCATTTTCACCATTTCCCCACCAATTTACAGATTTACACATTTTTTCGCCGAGTAACTTGTTTTTTCACTAATTTTATCGAAGTGTAAAATCAATGAAAATATATAAAATTTATGAATCGATAAAAAAATGGTTAATCCATTGGAAAATGAATTTAATTAATGAAAATATTCGGGAAACATATTTCTATCGTTGGTTTTGTCGCTATTCAGTTACGCATTTGTTAGGAGAGCTAAATAGCACGGAAAATTTCCGTTGGAACAATTTCATCGCCGTGGATAACTTTTTCCTACAACTTAACAACCGAATTCCTATGAAAAATATTTTTTTCCAATTTTTCGTTGGTTATTATTGGTGGAACATATTTTAGTTGATGGTTCCGTCGCTGTTCAGTTACTAAAATCTAAATAGCGACGGATAATTTTCCGTTGGAATGATTTCATCGCTATGGATAAATTTTTCCTACAACTTAACAACTGAATTTTTACGAAAAATATTTTTTCCCAATTTTTTGTTTGTTATTATTCGTTATTATTGGCATAACATATTTTTGTTGATGGTTCCGTCGCTGTTCAGTTACTAATATCTAAATAGCGACGGATAATTTTCCGTTGGAATGATTTCATCGCTATGGATAAATTTTTCCTACAACTTAACAACTGAATTCCTACGAAAAATATTTTTTCCCAATTTTTTGTTGGTTATTTGTCGTTATTATTAGCGGAACATATTTTTGTTGATGGTTCCGTCGTTGTTCAGTTACTAAAATCTAAATAGCGACAGATAATTTTCCGTTGGAATGATTTCGTCGCTATAAATAATTTTTCCCTACAACTTAACAACCGAATTCCTACAAAAAATAATTTTGTCGACATACCATCGGTAATTTGTCGCTATTATTGAAGGTAGACTTTCTAATTGAAATTATGTTGGTATTTGGTTACTAATCCGTCACTAATAGCGACAGATTTATTTTCGTTGGAATCAGGTCGTAGGTGAAGCCCCTTTTTTTTGTAGTGAATCTCCCCAAGTCAAATACTCAACTTCCTCGTCGACTCCAGATCAATAGCCTAAGATCGCCCCCCTGGATAATACCTAGGTGTCGGTCATTATACCATTTGGAAACACCCTGATCACTTATGGTCTGTTAACATTATTGGGCTCTAGTACACTAGCCCAAAATGTTTACATCTAAGTTAGCTAGGAGAAGTGAGTCAATATTGATAAACTAGTCATATATTATTTTCACAACCAATATGGGATTGGGGGTGTTAAATAAGAACTTTTAAATCATTATGATTTTAAAAGTGTTCAACCCTAACTATAACCCTTATTTTTTTTATTTGTATTAGTGATTTTAATGGCTTTTGATGCCCAATACCATAATAATTTTTGTGATCTCCAGAAGTTAAACGTAAAACTTATTTTATAAGCTCACAAATTGTTACTTTTTCAAAGATTATTAAACCAAATAATTATTTTATAATAAATTTTTATTATAATAAATTGTTGTTAAAATTCATTTTAACAAATTTTGTTTTTCAATAACTGTTATTCGAACTTGTAGGTCAAATAACTCATAGTGAATTTGAAAACACTCTCAACTTATTTCTATAAGTGATTATCTTTGAGTTATCAACAGTCTCAAACTTTAGTTTTTTTCACAGAGGTTGAAACATATTGAGTCTGTTTTCGCGTTTTTAAAAATTATTTCATGTTTGAAAAAAAAACGAAACAAACATATTTTTTATTTTCTAAAATAAATTTATCATCTCTCAATTTTCTAAAAATACAATCTCAAAAATTCAAACAATCAACAATTTGATAATCTTTGATAAGCATCTTACACAAATTCGACATAAATTAACTAAATCTGTTACACATATTTATCTCGCATATGAAACTTGATTTGACTTAATATCTTACACATCATATACATACAACATGAATATTTAAATAAAAACATAGACATATCTTATTTTTCAAACCACACTCTCAATACTAAACAAACATCATTATTGAAATTAGAATTATTTGACAAACCTCCTCTACTCTCCCAAACACAAACCAAATTGGCCCAATGGTTCAATCAAAACCGTCATTTCTCAACTACATCACCAAAACCCTAACAAACTTCCACCTCCATCATCGACACCATGCCCCGTTTTCCACCTTCCTTCCCATCACGCGATTCTCATTCGCCACACAAGAAGAAGAAGCCGCCGAACTAGATCGATAGTTCTAGTCTTTTGTAATATATCTTTAATTTGCAAACACTCCCAACTTATTTCTATAAGTGATTATCTTGGACTTATCAACAGTCTCAAACTTCAGTTTTTTACAGAGGTTGAAATATATTGGGGATCTGTTTGTTCGGGCTTTTTAAAAATTCTTTCGTGTTGGAAAAAAAACGTGATTTAACTTAAAATCTTATACAACATATATATACAACTTAAATATATTAATAAAAACATACACATATTTTATTTTTCAAACCACACTCCCAATACTCAAACAAACATCATTACTCAAATCAAAATTATTTGACAAACCTCCCTCATTCTCCTACACACCAACTAAACAGGCCCAATGGTTCAGTGAAAACCCTCATTTCTCAAATACATCATCAATACCCTAACAAACTCCCACCTACGTCATCGACACCACGCCCCATTTTCCACATTCCTCCCCATCCACCGATTCTCCTTCGCCACCCACGAAGAAGCCGCCGCGGAACAAGATCGATAGTTCTAGTCTTTTGTAATATTTATTTAATTACGCCATCAGAGCTGATTGATAAGATCAATCCTTTGTAATTATGATCAATCCTTAAATAAGCACTTTTAAATCATTATAGGCCTGTTTGTTTAGCGTTTCCCAAAATAAATTGTGTTTGGGAAATGCCAAACCAACATGTTTTCTATTTTTTGAAATAAATTTTTCATCTCTCAATTTCCTGAAAAAAAATCTACACCTACTTTATTTCTCAAACCACTCTCTCAAAACTCGAACAAACCACATTACGCAAATTGAGATTATTTTACAAACATCAACTACTCTCCCAAACTACTTTCCCAAACACCAAACAAACAGGCCTTATGATTTTAAAAGTGGTTGACCCTAATTATAACAATTTTTTTTATCTATGTTAGTGATTCTAATGGTGTTTGATGCCCAATGCCATAATAATTTTTTGGATCTCCAGAAGCTAAACGTAAACTTATTTTATAAGCTCACAAATTGTTACTTTTGCAAACACTATTATACAAAAATAATTATTTTTATAATTAATTTTTATTATAATCAATTATTGTTAAAACCCATTTTAATAAAATTTGTTCTCCAATAATTGCTTTTCGAAATTCTATGTCAAATTAACTCATAGTGAATTTGCAAACACTCCGAACTTATTTCTATAATTGATTATCTTGGACTTATCAACAGTCTCAAACTTCATTTTTTTCACAGATGTTTAAACATATTAGGTCTGTTTGTTCGGCGTTTTTCAAAATTATATAATGTTTGAAAAAAAGCGAAACAAACATGTTTTTTTATTTTCTAAAATAAATTTATCATCTCTCAATTTTCTCAAAATACTATCTTAACATACAAAATATCAACAATTTTATTATCTTTAAAAAGCAACTTACACATATTCGACATAAATTAACTAGATTTCTTACACATATTTATCTAGCATATGAAATGTAATTTGACTTAAAATTTTACACATCATATACATACAACTTAAATATTTAAACAAAAACATACACATATTTTATTTTTCAAACCACACTTCCAATACTCAAATAAACATCTTATTGAAATCAGAATTATTTAACAAACCTCCTCCACTCCCCCACACACCAACCAAATTGGCTCAATGGTTCAGTCAAAACCCCCATTTCTCAACTACATCACCCAAACCCTAACAAACTTTCACCTCCGTCATTGACACCACATCCCGTTTTCCACCTTTCTTCCCATCTCCCAATTCTCCTCCGCCAAACAAGAAGAAGCCGCCGCCGAACTAGATCGATAGTTCTAGTCTTTCGTAATATTTCTTTAATTACGCCATCCTTAGCTGATTGATCCGACCAATCCTTTGTAATCTTGATCGATAATCAATAATATAGTAGGCCACACTCCTATTTATTTTGTTGCTGGTCTTTTTTTAATGTTTTTACGTGTTCTGACGAATTACGGCAAAATCACAACCAATCAATCTCCCCAACTCAAATACTCAACTTCCTCGTCGAGTCCAGATCAATAGCCCAAGATCGCCCCCATGGATAATACCCCGGAGTCAGCTCCGGTACGATTTGTAAAGACCCTGATCACTTATGGTCTGTCAACATTATTGGGCTCTAGTCCACTAGCCCAAAATGTTTACGTCCAAGTTAACAAAGAGATGTGAGTCAAATATTGATAAACTAGTCATACATTATTTCCACAAACAATATGGAATTGGGGGTGTTAAATAAGCACTTTTAAATCATTATGATTTAAAAAATGTTTGACCCTAATTATAACAATTATTTTTTTATCTATATTAGTGATTTTAAAGGTGTTTGATGCCCAATGCCATAGTAATTTTTGGGATCTCCAAAAGCTAAGTGTAAACTTATTTTATAAGCTCATAAATTGTTACTTCTGCAAACACTATTATACAAAAAAAACTTTTTTAAATTGATTTTTATATAATCAATTATTGTTAAAATTCATTTTAATAAAATTTGTTCACCAATAATTGCTTTTCGAACTTATAGGTCAAACTAACTAATAGTGAATTTGCAAATACTCCCAACTTATTTCTATAAGTGATTATCTTGGACTTATCAACAGTCTCAAACTTCAGTTTTTTCACAGAGGTTGAAACATATTGGGTATGTTTGTTCGGCGTTTTTAAAAATTATTTCATGTTTGAAAAAAACGAAACTAACATGTTTTTTAGTTTTTAAAAGAAATTTATCATCTTTCAATTTTCTCAAAATACTATCTCAAAATCCAAACAATCAACAATTTTATTATCTTTAAAAAGCAACTTACACAAATTCGACTTATATTAACTAAATCTCTTACTAATATTCATCTCGCATATGAAACGTGATTTGACTTAAAATCTTACACATCATATACATTCAACTTATATATTTAAATAAAAACATACACATATTTTATTTTTCAAACCATACTCCCTATACTCAAACAAACATTATTATTGAAATCATAATTATTTGACAAACCTCCTCCACTCTCCCACACAACCAAATAGGCCCAATGGTTCAATCAAAACCCTCATTTCTCAACTACATCACCAAAACCGTATCAAACTCTCACCTCCGTCATCGATACCACGCCCAGTTTTCCACCTTCCTCCCCATTCCCCGATTATTCTTCGCCACCCATGAAGAAGCCATTGCCGAACTAGATCGATAGTTCCAGTCTTTTGTAATATTTCTTTAATTACGTCATCCTTAGCTGATTGATTAGACCAATCCTTTGTAATCTTAATATCAAAAATAAAATTACAGCTAGCATTATATAAGTGAGAGTGGGGAAGAAAAAATGGAATTAAATGGGACAATGATCTTTGGCATTGGAGACGACCAGGCAAACTCGGGGCAGGGGCAGAGGCAGGAGCAGCCTCAGGGCTCCGGAGCCCTGAGCCCCACCATTGAAGATGGCCTTACAATTTTACTCTAATTACTTAACAAATCCTAGGTATAGCTTCCTAGTGAATATAGATTTGGTTTAGGAGTAAGATGTAATTAGCTTAAGCTAGTGACAAGTAAAAGAATATAAATAGATATATATTGTATTAATATATAACATTCTTTTGTCACAATTCAAATATTGGATGGTTCTTGTCCAAAAACATAAACTTGGTTGATAGGAAGACTGATAAAAGGTTCGGATAGTATAACACAAATAGTTAATTTGGGGCATCTCAAGATGAGGACATTAATATGACCCAAGTTAAAGGCCTTTAGAAAATTCTTTAAAAAAAAAATTAATATTAAATTTCAGCACATGATTGAGCCAAATAAATATTAAATGGCTTCAATTTAACTCAACCTCAAGAACCAGCTTGAGATGTGAAGATTGTCCAAGACCTAATAAGGTGGACTTAACTATGATTTTTAATCCATATGGGACATTTAATCTCAATAATTAACAAAGTAATTAACAAAGTAGGGTTCGTCTATAATGAGATTTTAAGGAACGGAGAGCATATAAGATAGCATTTATCATGATGGCATGTGTCCTCTAAAAATTTAAATTTAAATAATATATTTTCTTAAATACAAAATTACCCTTTTAAAAATATTTTTAAAGATAAAATAATCCTTTATAAATCTCCACTTAACTTAATCACTTCTTTTCATCATCAATGCATCTTCAAGAGAATGGCCAACACCTTCCAGTTTTATTACCCCCCACAGCTATTATGAAGAATTGAGATAAGCTTAAAATCGAGTCAAATTGAGGCAAATTCAAATTCAATGATCTCAAAAAGAAAAAAAATGAGTCAATGATTGCAACTTCATGTTCAATAGTCTGAGCTAATGAAGTATCACTTGACCCCCAAATTACCAATTCAACATCGTACTACGACAAATTTTAACAGGATCCACTAAGTATGCATCAATAATGAAAATTTTAATTTATTGGTGTATATATTATATGTAATATATGTGATAAACAATATTTTATAATTAGTTATTTATGCTTTCTAAAATAATAAAAAATAAAGTAGATTAATTTACATTTTTTTGATTTTTTTTAATGAAATATTATAATAAAATTCTTTAATTATTTTATCTCACAGACGAATTCATTCAAATGACATATTAAATATGCTAAAAATTACACAATATCCTTAAAATATTAGCCTAATAGTTATTACACAATATCCATATTAATCTACGTACGAAAATATTAAGTTGTCTTCATATTGTCGAGCATAATAAAAATTAACGACAATTTTACAATTAATGTCACTAATTCCACGAAGAAGGGAATGGACCCATAAATTTTAGTAATTTGGCTTTCTGTGAAAATTAAATTTATTCAAAAACAAATATTATATATATATATAAACATATGCACTATAATTTATTGATACAATTAACTGTAGATATGTATTAATTTAAAGCATGAAACCACAACTTAATATTAACGTCAAGTCATATAACAATCATGATATAACGTATTAGTATAATTTATTTAGATTTATCGGAGATGACAAAAGAAAAATGAAAGAAGAAAGAGAAAGAAAAAGAAAAAGAAGAAAGCGGCCTTGATGAGAGAGAAATAGGGAGTAGGGTATTTTCAGAGTGGTCAAAATGGGTATTTTCATAGTGGTCAAAATGGGCTGCAGCCCGTTTCATAAACTTATTTCCCAAAAGATATATTGTAGCCTAAAATTTCGGAAAGCACTTGGGCTGTTTGTCTCGCTTTTCGGAAAGATGAATTTTTTTTCCGAAACGCGAGACAAACAGGCCCATTGTCTTTACTAATTTTAATTCCCATAAAGGGTTTAACTGGTGAAGATGATTATCCAAATTATAGCGCTAAAACTACCTATCAGAAAAAGTTTTGATCTTGACATTATAAAAGATGCCTTCAATATACTAAGCAAAACAATTGGGACCATTATTGAAATAAGTATATAACAATATATGACATACTAGGAAATTAGGCAACATTAAAAAGTATTGCTTCTACGTGGTTATTTGTAATGTTTGTAATATATTTAAAAAAAAAACTAAAATTTGGGTGCTAATTGTAATATTTTATCAATTTTATATTAATAAATATATATTTACAACAAAAAAATTGAAAAATTTGTATAATTGCACATAAATTTCAAAAAATACTAAAAAAATCCTTATTTTTACATATTTATTAACAATTTAATTTTTATGATAATAATTGAACAAAATTTCATTAATCTACTTTTACTTATAAATATATTTGAGATCGGTCTTTAACTGTTTTCTACTAATTTTGACTCAATTCTAATTTTACAGAATTTTGAATTTTTCTTAAATTCTCTTAAATTATTACTATGAGTTAAAATTCAAATTCAAAACTAACAAACAGTTTCTACCCCACCATTCACTCTGTCAAATTCCACCACCATGAACATTTTCATCATAACTACTTCATAACCCGTTCGGTATATCCGATTGACGTACAATTACTATTATGCCCTTAATTTGAATGAAATCCAACCGTTGGAACTGAGCCTCAATATCAACCGTCCGATCGAGATAGGAGATTACCAGGTCTAGGGTTTGAAGTTCATTTGTCATATTTTCAAAATCAGCCGCTCTCTTTTCTCTCCTTTTTCTCTCTCGTTTCCTTCGTCACGAATCATTCATCTTGGGTTAAAATCGAAGCTATTCCTTCGGTCGTCACCTAGAATTCAAGCCAATATTGAACCAGGTACGTACGGGAACCCAATTTCTCTTCGATTTTTTGATTTTCCCCAAAATTACTAACTAGGGTTTATGTTTTTTTTCCAGATTTGAGGCTATTTCTTCGTGGTCTTTAGAGAATATCCAAACTTTGAACCAGGTATGCACGGGAACCCAATTTATCTTCGATTATTTGATTTCCCCAAAATTAATAATTAGGGTTTATGGTTTTTTACAGATTTGAGGCTATTTCTTCGTGGTCTTTAGAGAATATCCAAAATACTCAACCAGGTATACGTATTTTGTGTAGGAATTTGTTTTTGTTTTCTATTTTGTGAATTTTTTTACGTATTGATTAGGGTTTACGAAGTACTATGCTTATATGAGTATATTTTTCTTTATAAATTAGGGTTTACGTACAAATATATGGTCTGGATATGCAACTGTCTTGATGGAACATAATAGACATAAAATGTGTGAAAATCTACTTTTTGCCTAGTCAAAACACATTGAGTATATTTTTCTTTATAAAAATTAGGGTTCGAATGTTGTTCAGGGCTTCTTTTTTTTTTAATCACTTTTGAATTTGTTTAGTTATAGGGTTTTTGTTGTGGTGTCAGAATGGAGTCAAGCTCTACTAGTGCGGGCAGTAGCAACAGTTCCGGAGGTGGAGTGGAAGTTCGTGGACGTGTTTACCCCTGTGGATTAACTGTTCGGATGTTTACATCATGGACTAAGCATAACCCGGGAAGGCGTTTTCTACGATGTCCAAGGGTTTCCGTAAGCTTCTACTCTTGTTTTGGTTTTTTAGATTTTAAATCAATTGGTGATTTATGGTATGTTGCTTATTTTCTGTGTTTGTTGTTCTTTTTCAGGGTCAGAAGTGTGATTTTTTTGAGTGGGTTGACCCATACATTTGTGATCGTGCTGCCCAAATAATTCCTGGGTTATTAGTACGCATGACTCATGTGGAGAGCCATAACAGGGAGCTTCAAACTCAGAACACCGGACTACAAGAGGAAAATAGACTTTTACTTGAATCTCTTGTTAGATTAGAAACTGCAAATAGGTCACTGATTTACAAGTTCAAACTTGTAAAGATCTGTGCAACTATTTGTTTGCTTGCATATGTGTTTTATATTATGTCTTAATATGTGTTATGTTACGATATTTTTCATGTCTGAATGTGTGACATGTAGTTAATGCAAACTATGACCTATTTTGATTTTTGCAAACAGGTCACTTGGTTTAGTTAATTTGTGATTTTGTTGAATTGTGGTTATGAATTTAATGGGTGTTGTTTGAACTTTATCTTTGACATATCTCTATGTTATAAATGGGTACTAGTTAAATACTTTTTACGTTTTAGAGTAAATGGTGGTTCATGAAAATGGTAGTTCTTGAAAATGAAGGATTGGTGTTGTTATGTGTTTGCACAAGTGTGCCATTTGAGGCCTACTGAACTGAGCCTTTCCATATTGTCTTGAAAATTTACATGGTTTGTCTTGTTGGATTTGTGTACTGACTTCATACTTATTGATGATATAACATACCCCTGACATATTAATTGCTTTTTACTCTCTTTAGAA
The DNA here is from genome assembly GCA_003313485.2 of Penstemon barbatus. Classification (NCBI taxonomy): domain Eukaryota; kingdom Viridiplantae; phylum Streptophyta; class Magnoliopsida; order Lamiales; family Plantaginaceae; genus Penstemon; species Penstemon barbatus. The sequence goes on from CM064881.1 coordinate 28,653,117, forward strand.
ATAGTTTATTGTGATCATAGTTGAGTGTGTTGTTGGATTTGTGTACTGACTTTATGACAGTGTAGTTTATGGTGTTTATTGTTAGACTTTTATGCATGCTGCATAAAATGGTTTTGTAGGATTTTCAGCCCATATTTAATATTGTGTATTTGCATAGTCAAAATTCAAACATGTAGCAGTTGGTAAAATGAGCTTAGTTCCTGTAAAGTGTTTTCTTGTCTTTTCATATTTAATGTTTGATTTTGCTGCTGGGGTAAACTTTAATATTTGGTGATATTTATTACACATATACTTTGATTAGACTATTTTAGTAAATGCTTGTTGGTAGTAGATGTACACCAGCCCCCTTCATTTACTTTTGTAATAAATGACTTGGCTCCAATCTTGGTTATAAATCAACCCCAATTTGGCAAACCAAACACAACACTCATACCAATCTCAAAATACAAGAGAAGATAGAAAAGGTAAATATTTGAGTTATCCTTTCTATTACACTTTTGCTATGAATAATTCTTTTTGTAAAACTAACAACTTTCTTACATTGTTTTTTTTTGTTTTTGTGACAGAGAGAAATATGCCATTGACACGGTCACAACGAGCTGACTACATGGCTCAGTTCGGTGGTTGGTCTCCACATGAACGAGCCTATTTCATTGGAAAATTGTTTGGATCTGCCCAATACAATGATATTCATGATGTTGCGACTCTTCGTCGGAGTATGCAAAGGATTGCAACCCATATGAATGCCAATTTCCAACCTCGCCGGTTTACCATGGCTGGGCTCCGTTACATGCTCCACCCCATAAGACTCGAGTACGTGGACTTTTGTGAGTTTCTTGAGAACCCGTGGGTTGACTATAACCCACATGATATGGAAGTAATGGTACTTGCCCTCTATTGGGAGACTATCGACCCGCTTGTAAGTACATATTCTTGTGTATTATACTTTATTTTTTTACGTATTATCTAATCAACTCCAAGTATTAATTTTATATTGTTTTTGCATGCAGAATGAACCTCCAAGTTATAGGAGGTTCAGGATGCATGGAGAGCCACATTACATGAAGCTGAGATACATTTTCGATATCAAGCGTTGCACAGTCCTCCCTCTCGAAGTGGTTGGCAGTCCCGAATGGCCTATTCACGTCCGGGCCGATGATGAGGACGCCCTTGCAATCATCACATTCAATCTTGGTAAAGGTACTGTTCCTGAGGCAACTCCCCCCCACCCCGTGCGTGAAAATGATGTTGTGGTTAATGGTTTAACTCCTGGTAATGTTGGTGGTAATGGAGTTAGTGTTGGTGGTAATGCTGCAAATGTTGGTGGGGGTGAGGAGAATGTGAATAGGCTGTTTGGGAGTGGATTGTGGAACGTTGATTAGGTGTTCTGTTGTGCTTGGGTTGGATTTGGTTATGTAAAAGTTTGATAGTATGTATGCTAGTATGTATGTTTGTATGTAAGTTGGTATGTATGTTAGGGGTATGTAAGTTTGGCAGTTTGTTTTTTAGTTTGGTTGTGTTCTATGTAATAGTCCAGAATCTATGTTGTGTATTTGTCAAGTATTTGTAAAAGCACATGACGGGTGACTTTTTTAGAGAATATATATATATATATATATATATATATATATATATATATATATATATATATATATATATATATATATATATGTTACCATTGTGCAAAATGCATTGTTTTTACTATTTTTATTATATGTGTGCGGTATTTACAGGACCTATAAAGCACATTTTAATGACCTATAAATTCAAAAAGTTTGCAGATATTCACATGGATACACAGGATAAAGTTTTGATTATTGATCTTGCTAAAATATTTTGTGTTTCAATTGTCAGCTTTCCACTGTTTCAAATAACTTAAAATTGAATATACCAACAAAAAAAAGTGTACTAGAAAGGGACAATTTCAGCTAGTAAAATAATATAAAGTTGTTTTAGAAATGACAATACACTGGAATGATTCTTGGCAAATTTTCTTTGTTATAATGTGTATTTAACCACACAAACTCATTTGAAGTGACAAAAGATTCACGTGCAATTCTTTGGACACAAACTTCCCTCTAAAAATTTATATAAACCATAAAAGGGAGCATATAATTTCATCCAACCCATATATTTTTTCCTTGCAATATGACCATAATAAACCCAAGACCTCAAGCAAAATTTTTCTACAACAATAAATGGCTCCAAGAATTTGATGAAGTATTCATACAAAAATTACACCACGAAATTGACAATTTTGATATCGGTTCACATGCTAGCAAGAGAAATTGGGTTGAAGTTGCAATTGCGGAAGTGAATAAAAAATTTGACACCCAATTCTCACTTCGAGAGGCGGTTTCGAAATTTCGCAAATTACAAGAAAGGTGTTGGTCCCAAGTGATCAGATGAGGTCTAGAGGGGGGGGGAGGGGTGAATAGACCTCTGAAAATTTTTAGACTTAAAAACTTTTCTGTCGTCTGTCAGCACACTAAGCTTATGAAGAACAGTAAGCTGACTATGCTGATCGTGAACAAATCTTGAACAGCAGAGTGACCACTAATCTTACAGCAACTTAGCTGATTTCAGCAAAATCAGTTTTTCAAGAGTTTACTTGCAGCGGATAATTAGAAAGTGTTTTTCACAAGTAGACTAAGTCTTTAAAAATATTTTATCCCCAGTTTAAAAACTCCTTTAAAATCTTTCAATCAATTCAAAGTGTTTACTTATGCAATTTTGAAATATGCAAGGAAAACGTAAATGCAAATCAACACAAAGAATTTTTATAGTGGTTATATGGATAAAAATCCTTTAGTCCACTCTTCCAGATCACTTAGATTCTGCGTTATACTATAAACACACAGTTTACAATATGTCTCCACTTACACCTAAACAACAAATGAAAAGGCTGTAAGCTCGCAATAGGAAATCACTCAGAAAACCTATCATTTGAAGTTAAATCACTCACAAAAACGGATTTAAACTTCGCACAACACTCAGCTAAATCCAAATCACTCAGAATGTATTTTTCTATTCTCTTCAACTGGGTTTTTGTCAACAGATGACTTTCACCAGACGAGTGAGCTGTTCGAGCTTCTTGAGACTTAGAAATTTTCTGCTTCAAAAACGAAATCTCAGAATTGTTGTTGTGTGTCTCTCTCTTCGAAATCAGCTCTATTTATACTTGGATTTGAAAATATGACCGTTGAAGCAAATCACACTTCAAATCCATAGCCTTAGCCCAAATTCAGAACGGCTCCCTGCTACAGTACTTTTTCTTCTGTACTTTCTTGTAGCTGCATTAAATGCACCATGCTGATCCGAGAATATTCTTCAATTATTTGCCATTACTACCCTTCTCTTGCAGCATTAATTACACCAAGTGCATTTATTACCGTTGAACTATCTCATGATCTCTTCTACTCTGCTGATCGATGCAACCCTGCTGATAGATACTCTGCTGATCAAATACTGAACTAATCTGATTTGAGTCAGCTGATGGTCTACCCTTCTGATTGCTGTTTCAGCGTGAGATCAGTATTCTTCTGGGCTTCGAACTTTGAACTCTTCTGATGTCTTCTTTACTTGTTCAAAATTCTTCTAAGGGACCTAAGCTTTCCATACTTAGCTGATTTTGACGTTTTGGAAATCATCAAAACCTTCACTTATCTTCTTGTCTTCTTTGCACTTCATCTTCATCTTCATCCAACAAAAGGTATGATACATTCCGGGCTATTATATCCACGTCGGGATTCTCGTTCGACCGTGCGACAAATCGCGTCCTTGTTAGTGACATTTCGATATGGAATCAAATAATTCAAGTAACTATTTTTTCAACTTGTTTTACTTTTTATATAAATTTATTTTACTATAGAAACAATTTTATCTATATTATATATAGTTCTTTATCACATAAAAATTTGCAGGAATACAATTTAGTGTAAGCTTACATGATAGAGGGGGAACCGGCTTGGGATGATCTAAATTGTATTTTTGGGGGACGGGGGGAGCATATACATTCAAATGGAGGTGTTGGAGATTTTTCAAACGAGGCACAAAATGACACTATTCCGGGGTTGCATGTGCCCTTACCATATGTGATTCCAGATGATATCATTACGGTTCCACGTGACATTAATGGTGAATTTGACACTATGTTTTGGGAAGATCTTGCTAGTTTTGAAAATGATGTTGGAGGGTTTCAAGGATAATAACGTGTTTACGGGGGGTTTTTATATGTATTGTAATTTTATACTGTGCCTTTATATTTCATGGTTTAGGTGTTTCATATGTCTTGCAATTATCTTTGATTTGTTGCTACTAAATCCCCCGTTTTCAATTCGGAGGGGTATGAGCTTTGATTTTATGGATATATTTTTCTTTGAAATATTTCTATGTTGTGGTTAAAATTGCATCAAATACCCAAAAATTGCATAAAACATCCTTAATAAAAAATGAAGTATATAGTTCCTTAATAAAAAAAATTGCATAAAACACCCTTACTAAAAAATTGCATGAAACACCCGACTATAAAAATTTGCATAAAACACCCTTAATAAAAAATTGCATGAAACACCCTTTTTAAAAAATGAATCCGAAAATACCCAATTCAAAAAAATGCATAAAACACCCTTAATAAAAAATTGCATAAAACACCCTTACTAAAAGATTGCATGAAACACCGGACTATAAAAATTTGCATAAAACACCCTTTATAAAAAATTGCAAGAAACACCCTTTTTAAAAAATAAATTCGAAAACACCCAACTTCAAAAAATTGCATAAAACACCCTTAATAAAAAAAATTGCATAAAACACCCTTACTAAAAAATTGCATGAAACACCCGACTATAAAAATTTGCATAAAACACCCTTAATAAAAAATTGCATGAAACACCCTTTCTAAAAAATAAATCCGAAAACACCCTTATAATAAAAAAATGTGAAACCCTTTATAAACGAGCCTTATATGAAACCCAGTATACAAACCTCAACAATTAAATCCAGCATAATATATATAAAATTTACTTAGCAACACAAATATATATATATATATATATATATATATATATATATATATATATATATATATATATATATATATATATATATATATATGATGTCCCATAAGTAAGTAGTAAAAATTCATATAACACCTAACATATAGCAAAATCACCCGGTAATTAAATCCAGCATAATATATATGCACAAAAATACACGGTCCCATTTTGTAGTATATCAAAAAGACACAAATGGGCTATAATGATCAGAAGACATAAGCATGCAGTATGCTTAGCAAGGCAAAAATAGCATCAAAAGGAAATTAAAAGGTTTTAACTAATATCCGTAAGACCATAACATTATGCTAGTTTACCCTGAAGCAACAAACATGCTTGAATATCTCGGTTGCGTTCGTTTGATCGCAGAAACAAGCTTATGTGCTTCGGATTGTCCAAGATTTTGAAACACAATAAATTCATCTCTTCTCCACTTAGACCCGGTACACTCTCTAGTGCAGAAATGACTTTTCCCGCTTTCTCATCGTCCGTATCTTCTTCCTTTTTTAAATTTCCTGGAAAGCTCCCAAAAACCGATTTGGCATCCTCGATAAAAGACGTAAGAAAAGGTGCATACGGAGGAGGGGTGGCTGATTCCGGTGTCTTCCTTTTCCTTTCTTTTTTGATTTTTTTTTGTTTCTTTTCGATCCCAATCTTTTTCACCCAAAACGGTTTAACTCTTGTGTTCATTCCAACTACTCCACCATCAGATGCATCCGTGGTCAAGTCAACACACGGGCTATTAATATCGTATTCGGGACTGTAATAGTCATTAAGTACTTCATTTCCCTTCCCAAGTAGACCAACCGACGGGGTCTTGCTTAACAAAATATCCTCCACAACATCAACAAACCCCGCGGCATCATCCCCGGTAGCTCGATCCTTCCCAAATAATTCACACCAATCGTCATAGTACCTCCATGATTTTGTCCTCATGTTACAAACCTCTTTGTTTGCCTACAATGAGAACAAATTGTTATTAATGGATTTTGGCATTCTTGCCAAATATTGATACAAAAAATAAACCATATTCATGAAGTTACCTTCACGTATTCGGCCCATACATCATCGTTCACCTCAAGTACTTTTGCACTATCATTCCAACCAAATCCACTAGTTCCTAACATAGCTACTAACAAATAATAATGTTTTTTCCACACGGTGAGTTTTGAGTTGATGTTTCTTACTCCAATGTTACAATTAGGTAGTCTTGCATTCATTGCCTTTTCTAAAGCTTGCAAGTACCCAGCTTTGAACCCATTGTCAGCTTTCCAACCATTGGCCACCAATTCATGCAAACAACATATCAAAGTTTGCTCCTCCAACGTGCTCAAAATCCTACGCGGTCCTTGCGTTCTTTTGGGTACTCGAGATGTGCTTCCGTACCTTGGGATTTGTTCTGCGTCCATTCTATTCACCCTATGAGAACATCACCGATATTAGCATGGTTCAAAGCAAAATAATAATACGAATGCACAAACTCATACAAGGTAAATCCGTTTAACCACAATCCAAAGGGGTTGCAAATAGTAAATAACAACACTACAATGTAACATACAAATCAATGAAACACACGAACATGAAGTGAAAAATACATAAAAGTACATAAGAAAAAACAATCACATCAAATTATTTTTGTCACGACTCTACTACTCCTACAAGTCCTTGTTACACTCATTAACACATCAATAACCACTCGTTATACATATGACGAGCCATGCCATCTCGATAAGCATTCCATGCTTGTGATGGCTCTACTACTTCGATGTAATCACCGTCATCCCCCACCCCATTTCCATCATCATCACTACCATCACTTTCCTCGTCACTAGATAAATTCGAATCCGACATGTCATTTAGCATAGTCATGAGTTGGAAATTATGTATAAGAATACATGCCATAATTATCCGATTTTGAATCTTCACGGGGCAAAATGAATTGCTCCTTAGGATGGATCATCGCTTCTTTACTTGCCCAAAACAACGCTCAATCACGTTTCTCGCCATTGAGTGTTTCATGTTGAAATACTCCCTATAATTTTGAGGAACATCCCGACCAACACCCCATTCATTTAGATGATATCGTACGCCTCGGTACGGTGTGAGGAAGCCTTCACCATTTGTGTATCCGTTATCACAAAGGTAGTACGTACCTATATAACAATGAAACTCATGAACAAACATTCAACTTCAAAACAACATAATTTAAAAGCAACGAATATACACACCAATTGGAACTCGGAGTCCGTTAGGTCGTTGAATAGCATCTCTCAAAACTCTCCCATCAGCCGCCGAACCTTCCCACCCCGAAAGAGCGTAAGTAAATCTCCCATTTACATCACATGCGACTAGCACATTAGTGGCAATTTCACCCTTTCTTGATCTTTATCGCGGTTTATCAACCAAAGGAACTTGAATTTTTACATAACTCCCATCAAGAGCACCAATGCAACCCTAAACATAAAAAAGTATTAATATCTATATAAACACAAACAAAAGCCCCGTCAAGGAATAATTAAATACTTATGTACCGGAAAACATCTCCAACGATCACTCTCCTCGTCTTGCGTTATTGGTTCAGGATGGGATAGTAGAATTGAATGAAGCTTGAGTACACAGTTCAAGACACGGTGGAAACACTTGCTCACTGTATCCCCATATCGACGATAGTCAAACCCGACTATGCGGTTTTTCTTATGATGTGCAAGGACTGACAAAAATATTGCAACTTGTTCATTGTGTGGGATATGCCTAGTGTCCTTAAGACCTCCAACATTCCGTAGCAAGTTACAAAACTTACTAAACGCATTCATAGTGAACCTTAAATTAGCCTTGCATTTCACATCACTCTTCATAGTTACGCGACATAAATACTTATCTTGTTTCGGTTTCCTACGAATCATGTTATATTTCTTTCTCTTCCTAGAAGACACATGTGCTTCGTGTGCAATAATACATATACATATAAGAAACACACATCTCCAAAAAAATTGACGGAGCATAAATAGCAAGAGTTCTTTCCTCCGAGGATCCATACGCAAGGTCTGTATCACATAAAAGTCAAGTTACATGGGGTTTATACTACATATCAAGTTAAAGCAATTTCAATGAAAATAGTTTAGTACCTATTTTGTCACTACTTAATCATATTTTTGTTCACAGTTGTTAAAAAAAGTTCCAATTTTTCAGTTTATGCCATAATAATAACTACCCATGTATTTGAATTTTGTTACAAATCAGAAATGTTCACAAATAAATCCGCACAAACTATATTAGATAAAATACAACAAAAATCATTCCAAAAAAAACAATATAGAGAAAATACAACTAAAATAATTCCAAACAAAAAATAATATAGGGGAAATACAACTAAAATCATTCCAAAATACAAAGTACTATATTGCAAACAAATTGTACGCCCTTTAATTCCTGCCAACATAGACTATATGAAAAAAAATTCAATCATGCCAACATAAATTATCAAAATGAGACCCTTAGCTTGTGTGAAAATACTTAAACAAACAAACCACGTAAAATTTATGCTCCTCACCTCCAAGTTAGTAGATGGCGTACGGGGTTGGTAGCTGACAATTAATTCAAGCAAGAAATCTGCAAAATCGCTATTATTGAAGATGGAAGCTTAAAACCTGAGATAAAAATGGAGTTCTAGGGTTGGGAAATTTCACCAGCGCGGGGGAGAAGGTGTGAGAAGATGGAAGCTGGATTTTTTTGTTTATAAGGTCCGATAATTGAGTGGCAAAATGAAGTAATTTTGAATAAAGTCCAGGGTCAATGTTAGAGCTTTTTTTGCAATTTGGGCCATATTATATAATTGCTGGGTTGGACCAGCAATCATAATCGGGTCAATTACGTGTTCTGGCCCACATTTCTCAAGATTATAACGGGCTGCCCGTTTTTTAATCTGCCAAACCGAAAAAAATCAGCCCACGATTAAAAAGTCCAATTGAGCTAATTGAGGCCTAATTTCGCGTACCGAACTGAGCCTAAATGTACAAAGTAATTTGTAAAGATTATAACTCCTTCCTGTATCATCTCTATAGATATTTAACATCTAGGTTTTTTTTTTTTTTTAAATAAATAATTAATTTTATCATTTTACATATTGGTTTTGTACGTTTTAACCATAACGTACTTTACACAATTCTAACATATTATGCAAGGTATTCGACAAAAATATATTTAGTAAGAATTCGTGCATAGCACGGAGCATATAGTAGTAACATTAATAATTGAAACTTATGGGCAATTATACAATTTTATTAATTTTTTTGTGGTAATATAAATATATAATTATGAATTTTATAATTTATGAGATATCACAATTAGTACCCAAGTTTTTTTTTTTAAATATTACAAAATCCCGACAAAGTTGAAACTTTTCATGGATAAGAGATCAATTGTAAAATAGTTACAAATCGTAGAGGATTTTTCGTAATAGTGAATACGTGTTTTCGTAACGAAACCTTACCTCATAGCATTCGTAATTTACTCTATTAACAATCCAATATAAAATGATCAGTAATACGTATTTAAAAATGGCCATTGATTGTATAAAAAAAAAAAAAAGAGGAAAACAAGTCCATTGATTATCTTTCACATTAGAAAAATCTTTCTTGATATGTTTGTAAATTTCAGTGCAAAATACACACTGCCAAACAGACCCTTACGAAGTTCTTATTCATGTTGAGGAAAAATTCTCCATCTTTGTATTCTTCAAATTCCTGATCTTCCCGCCACTCTCAATTTCAGACTTCTACTCTGTTTTTCTTAATCCTTATATGGGTCTCACTAAAATCCTCAGAGATTTACCAAAAATCCTTCAAAAACCTTCTAATTTAAACCACAATTACTACTCGTTAAATCCAATAAGAAGCTACGCATCAGCACTTTATCACCGAAATCCAACTTGGTTTTCCTCAAATCGTCAATTCAAACCACAATTCTTACCAAAATTCACTGCCTATAGAATTCAAAAATCACATCTTTCTAATGTTTCTTTGAGGACTGAAACTGTTTGTGAAAATGCCGACAAGAGCTTAAGCCCTGATGTTAGAACTTCCCAAGAGGCTGAAATAATCTGCGAAATGGCTTCCAAGATTGGAAATTCAAGCAATCTTGAATCTGCTTTAAATTCTGCTAATCTCGTTGATTGTTTATCCCCATCTGTGGTTCTTGAAGTGTTAAAGAGGCTCAATAACGCCGGAATTATGGCACTGTCGTTTTTCCGTTGGGCTGAGAAGAGAAATGGTATTCAACATACTGCAGAGTGCTACAATGCTGTCATTGAATCATTGGGGAAAATCAAACAGTTCAAAATGGTGTGGTTTTTGGTGGACGAGATGAAATCAAAGGGTCTTCTACGTAAAGACACTTTTGCTCTCGTTTCACGGAGGTTTGCGAGGGCAAAAAAGGTGAAAGAAGCTATAGAGGCATTCGAGAGGATGGAGAAGAAATACGGGTTGAAACCCGAGCTGCAAGATTATAATAGGTTGCTTGATACTTTAACCAAGTCGAGGCTTGTTCAAAAAGCTCAAGAGGTGTTTGATAAATGGAAGAATCGTAGATTCACACCCGACATTAAAACTTATACTATATTGTTAGAAGGGTGGGGTCAAGAAAGTAATTTCCTTATGTTGAATGAGGTTTATCGCGAGATGAAAGAAGATGGCTTTGAGCTAGATGTTGTGAGTTATGGGATATTGATCAATGCTTATTGTAAATCAAAAAAATACGATGAAGCAATAGAGTTTTACCAAGAAATGGGAAGGAAGAATATTAAGGCAACGCCACATATATATTGTACATTGATCAACGGTTTGGGGTCTGAGAAGAGGTTAAACGAAGCTATCAAGTTTTTCGAGTTATGTAAGGCTAGCAATTGTGTTATTGAAGCTCCTACTTATAACGCGATGGTGGGTGCTTATTGTTGGTCGGTAAAAATGGACGATGCTTACACAATAGTTGAAGAAATGAAGAAATGTGGTGTCGGGCCTAATACACGAACATATGATATAATATTGCATCATCTTATAAAGCTTGGTAAAACACAAGAGGCATATAGTGTTTTTGAGAAAATGAGTGAAGAATCCGCATGTGAGCCTACAGTTAGTACGTACGAGATTATGGTGAGGATGTTTTGTAATGAGGGGCGTTTGGATATGGCTTTAAGAGTTTGGGATCTTATGAAGGCGAGAGGTGTAATACCCGGAATGCACATGTTTTCGGCTTTGATTAATGGTCTTTGCGATGGTAATAATTTAAATGGTGCTTGTAATTATCTTCAGGAAATGGTGGATTTGGGAATGAGGCCACCGGATGGATTGTTTAAGCGTATTAAACGAGCTCTTTTGAACGAGGGACGAGAAGATATTATTATTATACTGGCAAATAAGATTGAAAATTTAAGGAATAATACATTAGTTGGTTATGGTAATGCATCTTAATTAAGCTTTGTTTCTTGGAATACATTTGTTGTATGTGATGTTACTCGTAAGTTCCATCTCTATGTTATTGACAGTATAAAGATTACCTAGTCAAGTCTAATTTCTGAAATGAATCATCTATGAAAATTCTTTTATTTAAGAAACATATTAGATGTAAACTAATCTAGTTGAGTCAAATACTCAATTGTACAAATTTGATTGATTTTTTTTTTTTTTTTTTTTTTTTTTTGAGCTTGAGATTATGTTTGAAGTTTTTTTTATTTCTAAATGAAGTGATTGTAAATGAGTTTTAGTCGAACTGAATAAGTGGAGTCAGAACTGACAGTTTATCATTATAGCTTTCTAGTCAAGTTTAATCCGTGTTTTAAAAGATAAGCGGTGTAATATAAAAAAAAAAATAGGTGTTATATGTAATGAATCTAACCCGAAAGGTTTTTGTAGGAGAACTCAAGTTAGATAGCAAAAACATAATTTTTTTTATATATAGAACTAAGGGTTTTCACTAAAAAAAAAAAAGTAAGGCTCCGTTTGGATCGGTTTTGGTTCTGTTTCGGTGTTCAAATTGGTTTAAATGAGTTTGGCGAAATATTTGAAACACGACTTTAATTGGTTTTTGTTGGAGTGTTTTGATAGTACTATAATAGTAAAATAACAGTTAGTGGGTTTTGAGAATTTGAGATATGATTTGGATTGGGTTTGGATGTTGGTGTTTGGGGGTGAAAAGTCACATCATAGACGGTATAAATGGATTAAATCCTTATAACCGGGTATTGAGACAAGATTATAATCCACCCAGGCATGGGTGAATTAGTTAATCCTGGTGAATACAAATTCGGTGAAATATCAATTATAACCTCAAATTTACATATTACCTATTTTAATATATCATAAGTTCTCCTTAAATCACTTAAAAGGGAAACACATTATACATAAATAAACCACAAATAAAATCTATATCAATTTATAATTAACAATGGAGGCATTCGAACTAAAACATTGAATAAACCTTGATCGCTCGTACTCTTATACTTGTTATACAAATGGTTTCGATGAATTGATATATCTTAACTAACATAATATGTTAAATTAAGTAGTGAAAATATATTAATACATGCCTAAACTCATAACTCTACTAAACATATTGCGATTGATTGCTTTAATATATTATGACTCAATCAAATCTACCAAACGTATTTTTATTATGACCTTCAATCCGGCTCCGATCTAATCCACCTTAATCCCGTACGCCTTACTAAACGACCCCTTCTAGTATTAATTTTGATAATTAATAATAATTGAATGTAGATGTAAATTAAATAGTACTACATATATAATTTTTTATATGATATTTAAAAATTAATATAGTAAATTAGTAACAATAAATTCTGGTATTTATGATTGTAATATTATTGTTTGAGATTGTGAATATAATTAATAATATAATACAATATTTTGAAATAAATGAGAATAAAAAATAATCTTAAATGCAATCATTTGTGCATCACATAAGTTTAAAAATAACATATAAAATAAAAAAGAGGAAAAAGCTGAAGAGAGATAATTAATGAAGAGAGAGGGAGAAAACAAAAAGATAAAAGAAAAAAAGTGGGCTTGTCACGTGTGCTAGTGTGCTGAAAGAGTCAGAAGACCTCTATCCTTACCTTGTCAGTCGTCCCAATGCGTTTGGATCTTCAGTGAGATGCATATTTCACTGAAAAAATGGCCCAAATGTGGAAGTGATCAATTTTGACCCAAATGTTGGACGAAACATTCGGGCTAAAATTGATCCAAACAGGCCCTAAGGGTTTCAGTTCGATTTATTTATTAACTTAAGATTGTGCTTTAAGTGGCTTGATTTTAGAATGAACCGATTATGAACCAAATTTAATTGAGCCGAACAAGAGTAGAACTTTAAAAGCTTGATTTAATTTCTAAAATTTATCATTATAATTTATCGATCGAGTTGATCTCCATCGAACTTTATACAACGTTTTATCACTCGACCCAAATTGCTTTTCGAATAATCTGATTTAATTCTGCATTTTGAAATAATAGGATACTTTAAGGACAAAAGAAATGAAAAAAAAAATGCAAACACACACCTAGATGAATTAAGTTTAGTGATTGAAAAATTATTTTATACGAGAATTAATTTTCATAATAAAAAATAGTTCTGGAAAATCGATTTTTCTTTATTGAAATCTACATTATGTTGGGTTTTGAAAAATATCAATTTTCTTTTGAAATCTAAAAAATGATTTTGTGGCTTTTGTTTTTCCCACCGTAGAAATCCCACGATTAACAAAAGTAAGGCCATCTCCAACCGAGCCGGCAACCGGGCATGAGAGGGGTTGCCGACTCGGTCCGGTTAGAGATGGATGATGGTAATTGGGCGGGCAAGAGGGCAGGGCGGGCAGGGGGTTCGGGGAAGGCAACTCGGCAAGCAGGCAGACAACCATTGAGGCAGGCAAACGCGCCCCCTGCTGGGCGCTGGCAGGGGCTGGACGGGCTCCCGGGGACTCGGGTGCTATTTTTTTTTTTAAATTCATGAATTAAATAAATGAGATTTGTTGAACAATTTCATATATAATTGGACAAATACAAATCTAAATAAATGAGATTTGTTGAACACAAATACTTAATTTAAAAATACACAATGCAACTTAAATAATAAACACAAATACTTAATTTAAATATATACAATACGACTTATTAAAAAACTCAAATACTTAATCTTTGTTTCTTTGTTGTTTTTCCTTTTTGTTCAAGTGCATTAATAATAAGTATTGTTGTTTTTCCTTTCTGTTCAAGTGCTTTAATAATAAGTATTGTTGTTTTTTGTTAATTATGTTAGTCGTTGTTCCGTTAATTATGTTCAGATTTTTATTAATTTTATTATCATTACTATTATTATTATTAAAATAAGGAGAGTTGGGAAAGTTGTGAAATTGAATTATTGGATGTCGATTGTCCTTCGGTTGGAAATGAGTTTTTTTGGTGGGTCGAAAAGACATGAGAACAAGGCAAGAGGAGCAAGACAATTGGACAATTAGGCAAGCAATTGGACAATTGAGCAATTGATCAATACCTTCGGTTGGAGAAGACCTAACATTTTTTATAGTTTTACCAACGCTGGAGCACAAAATAGGAGAAAAGACAATGCCCATAGTTTAAATGTTGTACCTGTTAGTGTAATACTGATTGTTCTTAAACTTTAATCATATTTACTAAATTTATTCATGTTTTAATTATTGTCGTCAGTAATGTGAAAGTAATATATATATATATATATATATATATTCAATTATTTAATGAATAAATATACTTGTACTATTTTTTTTCATTATATTTTCCGGAACAATCTTGTGTCTTTTGATAGTTAAAATATTATGATGAATCATATTCTTTAGCGCTTATATAAGGTTAATATCATAAATTGTATGAAATTATATTTGTTTTAGAAGAAATTTTGGAAAGATGTAACCAAACGCTAAATTAATTTCCATAAAGTAATTTTTTTTTAAAATTAATTATATTAGAATCAATTATTTCAAAAACATTTATGTAATCGCTAAGTCAAATTCACCTGAAATAAATAATGACTAACAATAATTTTATTTAGGGAAGTCAAAAATATTAAAGTCTATGGATATCTAATAGATTTATTAAGGTTTTTTTTTTTTTTGGAGGGAAAATTGATTTATGAAGTTCAATAGTCAAAATCATCCTAAAATGATAATTAGAAAATTAAAAAATATGTTTAAATAAAATGGGTATATTTTCTTTCTTTTGTAAAATTTAGAATTCATAATTAATAAAATATCAGTTCAGTTCTGCGAAAAATGTTTTAACTAGTACTGTATTAAATGGGACGCTGGTAAAAGAATAAGGAAAAACGGAATTGCATAAACCCCAGAATTGCAATATTTACCCACGAGTCCCTCAAGTTTAGTCCTATTTGCATTTCTCGGCATACAATAGATTTCAGGCCAGCAAAAATTAGTACTCGAATTTCTGCTACCATTTCTCAGTCATGGCATTTCTCTTCCGGAAATTCCAAGAGGTAATTTTGATCTTAAGTATTCAGCTCTATTAATTGAAGAAATTGCTTAAAGTTAAAATCCACTGATTATGTTTTTTTCTAATTAGGGCGTGAAAGTGCTTGCGAAAAGTCCGACATTTGCTAAAGATGGAAGACACCTTCAGTTTCAAGCCGATATGAATCGCCTTTTCCTATATACCAGGTCAATTGCGTTTCTTATTTTGGGTAGACATTTTTTATTTAATTTCTAATAATTTTATTCGAACTATTTCAGACCTGGTATGATTAGACATGTTCTACTCATAATATAAGTCGAATTTACGGATTGATTATTACTCCAAATAGAGTGATTTGGTAGAATTTCATGTCGTTGGGTGCATATGAGTTGGACTTTTCCTGAAAGTTAAATTTGCCATTTGTGATACATATGCCTTTTGATTAGTTGCTCCCAAAGCAGGTGTAGATGTTTTGGTTCGCGCAGACCCAGTTTGTGCAAGAATTATCCTAGTATCATTACTAGGTGAAAAAAAATAGTTGATTGTTATTCTATTCTTTGGTAGTGTTGTTCTTGTCATTTATTATATTTTGATTCTTGTACTTTTTTATATTTACCTACCCTGTACATTTTGGTTCGTTGTGCATTCACATTTTGAAGAAATTGCTCATATGTAAATAAGGTATGGTTATGGTGACATTAAATTTGTTGATTTTTATTCTATTTGATTTCAAAGAAATTGTAGATGAGTATTGAGGTTGTGTGGGTTTATACTTTGCCTTTGGACAAGCTTTGGTAGAGGTAGCTATCATAGAGAAGGGGGGGGGGGGTCCCTTTTGTCGAGTATAAGAATCATGATCCTTAAGATTGTAAAACCCAGCGACGTGAATTTCATGAATCATCGTCCTAATAATTTCTATTTGTGAAGAGGTGAGTAAGGTTAATACTTAAAACTCTTATTGATCTTGAAAAAATCAATAGTCATTCAAAGCACCGGATGTTTATTATGAAAGAAATATATATAATGAAGTCTTAGGCATAATCTTTACAATGCTAGTCATCTGGTTTATTTCCCTTTTTTTTTTTTCTCCTTATCCACTCCTACTGTTAAAGTAGTAAAAATGTTGATAATAACTGAACAAAGTATCTATAATCTCTTAAGCTCTCTGCTGGTTAAAATCACAAACTAAATATAGCTTCCTTTGATATTCTTTATCAAATATTTTATTGAGTTTTGACTATCTTTATTGAGTTTACACAAATTTTACAGTTTGTCAAGGTTTCAACATTCAATACAGTAATAAAATTCTTCTCAAAATTTCTGGGACAGGTTATATGAATCTATATTTGGACTTATTGGAGCTTTTATCAATCTTTGTAATAATTCACTCACTCTTAATATGTATTAGTATTGTATGGAAACAGAATGATATGTCATTCCAACCAGGATCTTAGTAATGTCTTAAACAATCATGTGGTCTGTTAGCCACAAAACATTGAAAAGATAAGTAACTGTTGAAAGTTCTACACTCGAAAGTAAAATAGAAGGTGGGCTTTAACTGAAAAGCCCTATTGTTTGAACTTGAATAGAACTAAAGTTGATTTTGGTACACTTGGGCCTCACCTGGTCACCTATCATTCTTTTGTCAAATGTAATAATGCTTTTTAAATTTATGTGTCTATACAGAGACCAGTTATCCCCAAAGCTAAGATGTAATTTCGCTTGAATACTAGAAGTTGAATTTGAGTTTTAAATTTTTTAAGCCAATGCAGTTCATTTTCTCATAAAAGAACTCTACTGCAGCTACAATCGGTTGGGAAAGAATGCTGATGAAGCAGATGCAGACGAGATCATTGACATGGCTAGTAAGGCATCTCTAGGGGAACAGCAGAAAGTCGTTCAAGATAATATTCATACCCAAATAAATAACTTCTGCACATGTATGGATGACATTCTTCTTCCTGATCCAAAGACAGCTGATGAAAGACCTGATTCACCTTCAGAAGTAAGTAGCACTCCTCGACGCAGTGGTCTTGGTCTTGCTATTGGCAAGAGTGCTCCTTTATATGAAAATTCTGGTGAGTAGGAATGGTAATTCCATATCAAATATCGATGAAATTTAGCAGTTCCGAGTTATAAATTGTGCAGCTACTTACATGCCCACTTAGTGTTTTATTCATTTTCTTTTCTGTTTTTTTGGTATGTGTGGGTGATTATTGCATCATAAGGGAAAAGGATGAAATATTTTTCTACACTTTTAAATACCATACTTCGTAATAAGGGAAGTATTTGTGTGAAGCCAGTAAATTATAAACACGATTTTCAATTTTTCATTCAGATAGCAATTTCCTTCTGCGTTCTGGTTAAAGAAGGAAAAAATTGAAGTGATTACTTACGGGAAAATGCAGTCATTTTCTGCATGAGTTATCTTCGGCCTTTCTTTTTTCCCTGTGAAACTGTGTCTAGTAGTCGTGAACTTTTACAAAGTAATAGTAGCTTATTTTATGTTTAAATAAAATGACCTTCGGTTTTTCTTAAGTAGATGCTAGAACAAAGTTATGTCTCAAATAGCTGCATGAATGATATGGTGGAGTCAACAGCTCATCTTTGTTTCTTCAGATATACTTCAGTAAATTAGTACTTTATTTCTTTATTTTATTTTATTTCATTAGTTGAGCGTCAGTAAAATGGATTAAATTTAGGCGATATAAGCAAGTGATCTTACCAGTCCATATGACTGCATACTTGCTATTGTAATTTGCGGTTTTCAAACAGCTAGAATGTAAATCTTTTGTTATTGGAAGTGATGATCTATATCATTTACCTCTGGGATTTTGATGAACGATATACTTCAGTGCAGCTGTGCCGAGAACAAAGCCATTAAAGCGATCTGAACTATCACAAAAACTAAAAGATCTCATTGGATACACTCTTGAAATCAAGCCTTCTCAAATCCCACACAAGGATGCCGGCCAAGGTTTATACTTAAATGGTGAAGCGAATGTGGGTTCCGTATTAGCTATATACCCTGGCGTCACATATTCACCTGCATATTACCGCTACATTCCTGGATACCCAAGAGTCGATTTACAAAACCCATATTTAATCACAAGGTATGATGGAACCGTGATTAACGCTCAGCCTTGGGGTTCCGGAGGTGAAAATCTTGAAATATGGGATGGGTCGAGTTTCCAAGAACCTAATTTAAATTCCAAAAGTGGCGAAAATGGTTCTGATCGAGTTTGGAAGTTGCTTAGTAAACCCTTAGATAGTTCGAAATTGGGAAGAAAAGGAGAAGTTTTAGAGAGGAGAAATCCTTTAGCCTTTGCTCATTTCGCGAACCATCCGGGGAAGGATATGGACCCGAATGTTATGGTTTGTCCATATGATTTTCCGTTAAGTGAGAGGAATATGAGAAGTTATATACCGAATATCTCGTTTGGAAATGGAGAAGGGGCGAGTATGAGAAAGTTTGGTACTTTTTGGTTCAAATCTTGGAGATCTAGGAATGTAGTGTCGGATGTTCCAATTCTCAAAAGTCTCGTTCTTGTGGCAACTAGAGAGATATGTAATGAAGAGGTGCTTTTGAACTATAGGTTGAGTAATTTGAAGCGTCGGCCTTCGTGGTATACTCCGGTTGACGAGGAAGAAGATCGAAGAAGGTGGAGCTAAAGTGGTCTAGTTTAAATGTAGGATTTTGGACCTGTTAAAAAATGAATTTTGTGCCAAGAGATTTGAACTTTCTTTTCACAATTTTGTTTTGGTTTGCAACTCTTATCTTTGATTCTAAGAAACATCAAACTCAAATTGGGTTAGCTTGAATCGCTTGAAAAATAAAATATTGCAGCTAAAGTAGTTTTTTTTTTTTCTGGTTATTTCTAGGAAATTTGTGGATCTTATTGTCTTGTGAGAGAATATGAAAATAATAATTATGTAACTTTTTTTTTTCCTATTATTATGTTTGTAGCAGCCTAGCAGGCTTATACTTGTATGCTATTTTCAGTGTTGCGTTATTTTAAATAAAATATTGCTTTATTGATTATAGATGAACAGGAGAATGAGTGAAAAAACATAAATTTTGAAAAAATAACTAAAATTAGTTTTTTTTTTTTTTAAATAAAAAAAGAAGTGGAAATTCGTTCTCCAGAAAGCAATCCAAACAAGGTCTATGAGTTTTAACTTTTCCAGGTACTTTTTTTTTTTTTATTTTCCAAATTCTACATAGTAAAAAACGTGCAGGGACATTAAAATTAAAAAAAAAAAAATTGATTTCTTATTTTAAACTATCGTTTTATGTATTGTTTTTGTTATATTTCTTTAATTTTAAAATCTCCCACAATTAAAGCTTTTAATATATAATGGGCTCTGAAGCAAAAAATTATTTATACTTTTTTTACCTTAACCAACCACTAGCTTTAATTATTTTTTTTTAATATTTTAATATTTATAAATGCTGTTAAAGTTGTTTTTGTATGTTTCTTACTAAATATATTTTTGTTAAATACCTTGCATAATATGTTAGAATTGTGTAACGTAAGTCATGGTTAAAACGTATAAAATCAACATGTAAAATGACAATATATATAAAAAAAACCTAAATGTTAAATATCTACAAAGTTGATAAAGGAAGGAGTTATAATCTTTACAAATTACTATGTACATCTAAGTTACAAATATAATTTAGTTGTGGTAATTATATGCACATCATCAATGTTGAACTGATACCTACATAATGAGCAAGAGAGAAGTCAATAATATCTCAATATAATTGAGTTATGCATGCATATTTAGGATCTAATGTAATGAATTATGACTTACTTGTTTTAGCCTAAATCGATATGTCTCTTGGAAGATGTGAACATTCTTCAGACCAGTCTATAGGCAAAATAAACTTAACCGCACAAGAATGTGGCCTCCCAAACTCCGACTGCATCGGAATGATAAAAGTTAATGCACGGTGTAGAAGAAGAAGAATAAGAAGAAGATCTTTCAGTTTTTTGGTTTATAAGTTTTGACACACCTCTCCCCACATAGAGCAAATTAAAATAAATTATTTCACCCCTCAATATACTATTGACAAATCAAAATAATTTATTTAGTATAAAGACAAAGTCCATAACATTTATTATCTATCAACCAAAACAATCAAACAATAAAGTAAACACTAATCTCGATTTTTCATTCTATTGAACTCATACTAATACACCCTTTTTGAAAGTTACCATTAAATCACCATGGACTACATTAGGAAGTAAGCATTTAAATAATTTTTGTAAAGAAGCTTACCAAGTTTTGTTTGAGATTTCTTCGGGGCGTGTCGGGACAAATGTTGAGTTCTTTTTTTATTCACATATAACCTACACAAACAATTTAATGAAATTAGCCATAAGAATGACATGATAATGCTTCAAAATTCAACTTCCAATTTTTTGGTTTATAAGTTTTGACACACCTCTCCTCGCATTGAGCGCATCAAATTATTTCACCCGTCAATATACTATTGACAAACCAAAGTCAATTTATTCAGTGTAAAGAAAAAATCCATAACATTATTGTAATCTAAAAGTAGATTATGTAATTCTGAATGAATTTTGATTGATTAGAAACTTTAATCAAGAAAGAAATCTTGATGGAAAACAGAGAGAAACTGTGTGTATAAACTGTGTGAAAAAATATGAAAAAAATATTATTATCTCAACTGCTTCATACAAGGGTCGAACCCTGTATTTATATGGTTACATAGTCGGTGCAGTTTTAACTAAAACTAAAACTATCCTAACTAACCTATAAAGCGTACTCACGCTTTATTCTAAAGAAACAAAATACAAAACACAAAGTAAAAGAAAAACAAATAAAATTACAAATTAAATCAGACACAATCCCTAATTCCTAATCGTGAACCTCCATGTCTTCTGCCTCCATAATTCCTTCTTCTTCCTCCTGTAAATCTTTCAAATAAATAATTATAATTAACATTATCTCCAATACGCCCCCCTCAAGATGGAGCTGGAGTATGTATATCGAGCAGTGCCATCTTGGAAAGCAGAAGAAGAAAACGAGGTAAATTTAAAGCTTTTGTAAATAAATCAGCAAGTTGAATAGATGTATGAATAGGCATTAGTTTAATATGCTTTTTATCAATTTGTTCCCTAATGAAATGACAGTCTATCTCTATATGTTTAGTTCGTTCATGATAAATTGGTTTAGAAGCAATTTGAATTGCAGAATTATTATCACAGTATAAATAAGTAGGTGTATAAAAAATAACATGTAAATCCCTTAATAGCTGTTGTAGCCACACAATTTCACTTGCAACAGTGGCTAAAGCCCTGTATTCTGCTTCAGTAGAAGACCTTGAGACAGTAACTTGCTTCTTGGATTTCCATGAAACAAGTGAACTGCCTAAAAAAACACAATAACCTGTTGTAGACCTCCTAGTATCTTTGCAGGATGCCCAATCTGCATCTGCAAAAGAACTTAATGTTAGTGTAGATTTGGATGAGAAAAATAAACCCTTACCTGGACTAGATTTTAAATATCTGAAAATATGATGAATTGCCTGTAAATGAGGCATTCTAGGATGTGAAACAAATTGACTTAACTTATGCACTGCATAAGTAATGTCAGGTCTGGTTATAGTAAGATACAATAACCTGCCTATTAATCTTCTGTATAAACTAGGATCACCTAATAAGTCCCCATCCTCTGAATTAATCTTAGACCTAGGATCCATAGGTAAAGATAATGGTTTGCAATCTAAGTAACCAGACTCTTCTAAGATTTGAAGAGTATACTGTCTTTGATTCAAACATATTCCCTTGGAGGTTCTAGCAACCTCCAATCCCAAAAAATATTTAAGATCCCCCATGTCTTTAAGTTTAAACTTGGTAAGTAAAAATTCTTTAAGGAGAGAAATTTGTGTAAGATTAGGACCTGATATGACAATGTCATCTACATACAATAATAAAACAATAAAATCAGTACCTTGGCCCTTAGTATATAAGGAATAATCTGACTTAGATTGAAGAAAACCAAACTCCAAAAGAGCTTCAGTAAATTTGGCATTCCATTGCCTAGAAGCCTGTTTAAGGCCATAAAGAGACTGCTGTAATTTACATACATTTCTTATATTACCTGTAAATTTTTCATATTGATATCCTAGGGGAAGATCCATATAGACCTCTTCCTCTAAATCACCATATAAGAATGCATTATTTATGTCAAGTTGACATAAATTCCAATTATTAATAGCTGCCAGAGCTAATAAAACTTTAACAGTTACTAATTTAGCAACTGGTGAAAAAGTTTCTGTATAATCAATACCCTCCTTTTGAGTGTAGCCTTTGGCTACCAATCTTGCCTTGTACCTGTCAACAGAGCCATCAGGATGCCTCTTAATTTTGTATACCCACTTACAGCCAATAGTTTGTTTCCCTTCTGGTAGAGGAACAACCTTCCAAGTGTTTGTTTCTTCTAAAGCCTGTATTTCAGAATGCATGGCATTCCTCCATTTTTCATTAATAACAGCTTGATGATAGTATAGTGGTTCAGACTCAGATGATATATTTAAAATAAAATTTCTGTAAGAATCAGATAAATGATCATAGTTGATTACAGTAGAAAGAGGATATTTTGAAGCAGAAATTGGTGCAGTATTAGTAAGATAATTACAGTGATAGTCATTAAGATAAGTAGGCCTTTTAGTTGATCTTGATGATTTTCTTAATAACTGAGAAGAAGTATCAATATTATCACTAACCTCATCTGTATGACCAAAGTCATTAGAAATATAATTAGGATCAGAATCATTAGAGTCAGGAAAATAGGATTCATAATCAGTGTAATTTTCAGAAGCAGTAGGAAAAATATTGTCATCAGTAGGAGTATTAGTTTTATTAATGGTATGAAAAGGAAAAATATTCTCATGGAATATTACATCCCTTGAGATGAAAATTTCCTTATTTTGAATATCATAAAGCTTGTAACCTTTTATTCCTGCAGGATAGCCAATAAAAACACAAATTCTTCCTCTAGGATCTAATTTTGTCCTTCCCTGCTTCAAAGTAGATGCAAACACTAGGCTGCCAAATGTTCTAAAAAAACTGTAGTCCACTTCTTTATTAAACAGATAAAAGTATGGAGTTTGAAAATTAAGAACCTTTGTAGGGGTCCTATTTATAAGAAAAGCTGCAGTGGCAACACAGTCAGTCCAAAAAGATATAGGAATCTTAGATTCAAATAAAAGAGCTCTAGCAATGTTCAAGAGATGTTGGTGTTTTCTCTCCACAACAGAATTCTGTTGTGGAGTTTCAACACATGAGTATTGATGCAAAATCCCATGTTTATTAAATAATTCAGTAAAAACCAGTTCTGGAGCATTATCACTCCTAAAACTTTTAATATTTTTGTTAAATTGTGTTTTAACCATATTAATAAAATTTGGAATAATTGAACCTATATCAGATTTTCTATTTAGGAAGCAAACCCAGGTAAATCTAGAATAATCATCCACAAGTGTTGCAAAATATTTTTGTCCATCATAAGAAGGGGTGTGAAATGGCCCCCAAATATCACAATGAAGTAGTTCAAAGATTTCTTTAGAATTAGTAGAAGATATGGGAAAAGGACTTCTTTTATGTTTGGCCAATGGGCAAATATAACAAGGTAATGTATTACAACTACTTGATGATTCTAAATTCAGATTACTCCTAAGCCAAGTCATAGCCTTGAAAGGCAAATGACCTAATCTTCTATGCCATGTGGAAAAAGAAACTTTATTGCAGTAGGTAGAATAGGTAGGTGTGCTGTTCTTAGGATCCAATATGTATAAACCTTGCTGTAGTTCACCCCTTCCAATCATCCTCTCTTTGGAGTCCTGAATGATGAAGGAGGTAGGTGTAAATTTTACTAAAAGGTTGCTGGAATTCAACAACTCACTAACTGAAATAAGGTTGAACTGGAATGTAGGAATGTAAAAGACATTTCTGAGATGTAGGTCATGATTAATTGTTATATCACCTATTTCATAAACAGGTAGACTAGATGTATCTGGTAACACTACCTTAGTATTTGTTATAGGTTTTAAAAAGGTAAATAAATTCTTGTTGTTGCAAATGTGCTTAGAAGCACCTGAATCAAGCACCCAATGAATATTAAAAAATGGAATATTAAAATGAGAAATGTTAGAACATATACCAGAAACACAAGAAATATGTTGAGAATCTGTAGTAGGAGCAGCATGAGACTGTGATGTATGGAGTTGAGTGGAAAACAAACTGATGAGTTGTTGGCATTGTTCTGGAGTGAAGTTCTGAAGTAAAGGAGTCAGTTGACTAGTAGAGTCTTGATTTTGTATGATGTCTGATTGTGGTAACTGATTATCTGAAATCTGATTGACTGAATTATTTGGTTGTTGCTTAGATTTGAACTGAAATCCAGGGGGATAACCATGTAGCTTGAAGCACTTGTCAATTGTATGTCCAGGAATATTGCAGTGGGCACAAATTGGTTTAGACTTGGTTTTGAAATTTGTATTGTTGGTATTTGATGGTTGGGTGTTTTTGAACTGATTATATGGTCTGGAAGACTGTTGAATTTGAGAGGAATTTCTTGTGGCAAAAGCCATGGAAGAAGAAAAATCTTGGGCAGTTTTCTGTCCCACTAGTTTTTGTCTTTCAGCTTGTGTTGCAAGGGAGAAAACCTTGCTAATTGTAGGTAAAGGGTCCATTAAAAGGACTTGTTCCCTTAGGGTGTCAAAGGAAGAGTTTAAACCCATCAGAAAAGACATCATATACTCTTCTTGGTTGTGATTGTGAATTTTCTGAGCATTACCACAGTCACTCTCACAAGAAACCATAACAGGTCTATAGGAATGTAATTCATCCCATATGGATTTGAGACGGGTAAAATAGAGATTAACAGATTGAGAATTGTTGGATGAAGATGAAGATGAAGTGCAAAGAAGTCAGAAATTAAGGGAAGGTTTTGATGATTTCCAAAACATCATAATCAGCTAAGTATGGAAAGCTTAGTTCCCTTAGAAGAATTTTGAACAAGTAAAAGAAGACATCAGAAGAGTTCAAAGTTCAAAGCTCAAAAGACTAGTGATCTCTTGCTGAAACAGCGAACAGAAGGGTAGGTCATCAGCCGAGTCAAATCAGATGAGTTCAGTATTTGATCAGCAGAGTATCTATCAGAAGGGTCGTTTTGATCAGCAGAGTAGAAGAGATCAAGAGATTAGTCCAACGGTAATAAATGCACCTGGCGTAATAAATGCTGTAAGAGAATGATAGTAATGGCAAATGATTGAAGATATTCTCGGATCAGCAGAGTGCATTAAATGCAGCATTAAATGCGATGGACAGAAAGGTACTGTACACTGTACGATTGCTGCAGGGAGCCGTTTCAAAAAGAGCTGAAGGATGGATTTGAAGATGTGATTTCCTTCAACGGTCATAAATTCAAATCCAAGTATAAATAGAGCAAAGTTCGAAGAGAGACATGAACACAACAACAATCAGAGATCGAAATTTTGAAGCAGAATTTCTCTAAGTCTCAAAAGCTCGAACAGCTCACTCGTCTGGTGGAAGTCATCTGTTGACAGAAACCAAGTTGAAGAAATCAGAAAAACATTATCTGAGTGATTTTGTAATAGCTGAGTGTTGTGCGAAGTTAGGATCCGTCTTTGTGAGTGATTCTACTTCAGAGGATAGGTTTTCTTTGTGATTTCCTATTGCGAGCTTACAGCCTTCTCATTAGTTGTTTAGGTGTAAGTGGAGAAATATTGTAATCTAAGTGATTATAGTATAACCCAGAATCTGTGTGATCTGGAAGAGTGGACTAAAGGATTTTTATCCATATAACCACTATAAAAATTCTTTGTGTTATCGTGCATTTAAAAGTTTCTTGCATATTTTAAAGTTTGCATATTTGAACACTTTGAATCAAACAAAAGATTTTAAAAAGGAGTTTGTAAAAACTGGGGATAAAATCTTTCAAGAACTTAGTCTACTTGTGAAAAACACTTTGAAACAATCCGCTGCAAGTATACTCTTTGAAAAACTGTTTTGCTGAAAAACAGCTAAGTTACTGTAAGAAGAGTGGTCAGTCGTCTGTTCAAGATTTGTTCACGATCAGACTAGTCTGCTTACTGTTCTTCATCAGCTTAGTCTGCTGACAGAAGACTGAAAAGTTTTTAAGTTCAAAAATTTTCAGAGGTCTATTCACCCCCCCCTCTAGACCTCATCTGACCACTTGGGACCAACAAGTGGTATCAGAGCAGGTGGTTCATTTGAATCAGCTGCCTGATCAACGAGCTTGATCCGAGTGTTTTTCAAAGGTTTTTAAAACTTTTCAAAAGAGCATCTTTTTGAAAAACTAAAACTTTTTGAAAAATGGATTGTATCAGCCATGTTCCCCACATTGCTGGTATGTCCTTTGAGGACTGGAAAATCAGAATGGAGATTTTCCTTGCTGCTTATAATGACAACATGTACACATGTATCATTAAAGGTCCATTCAGATTCACAAAGACCATAAAAATAAATGAAGTAGATACGGTTGTGGAAAAAGACCTTCATGAGATGACTCCAGAGGAGATAAAGCTTTACAATCTTGATAAAGTTGGGAGATTCATCATGACTAAAGCCCTGGATAATGATCGGTTTGACAAGGTCAAACATTGCAAGACTGCAAAAGAGATGTGGGACAAAGTCAGAGATATGAGCGAAGGCAATGATGCTATCAAGGAGCATCAGCTGAGTGTTGCTCTAGAAAAGCTGGATAACTTCAAGATGAAATCCTCTGAAACCATTGATCAGATTGATACAAGGTTTACAAGAATATTAAATGAAGTATTGAAGCTTGGAAAAACCTTCACAGACAAGGAGATAACCATCAGAGTACTGAAGGCCTTACCTCCTAAGTTCAACATGAAGGTGACAGCGATGGAAGAATCAAGGGATCTTGGGAAGATCTCTCTGACAGAGCTGTTTTCTGTACTCAAGGCTTATGAGTATAAACTGCCTAGGATGGGTATTGAAGAAACCTCAACTTCAGGACCCACAGCTGCACTTGTTGCTGCTGAAAACACCAGAAGACCAGCACAGAAAAGCAAAGAAGTGGACTCATCTGATGAAGCCACTCTACTCAACAAGAAGGAGTACACTGCTGGAGACGTTGCACTGTTGATGAATAATTTCAAGAAGTTCTACAAAAGAAAAATGAAGAACAAATACAACAATGCTTCTACTTCTAAACCTAACTTTTCTTCTCAAGATAAAGATGATTATAAATCAAAACTAATGTGTTACAACTGCAGGAAATTGGGACACTTCATCAAAGACTGCCCATATCCAAAAGCAGAAAAGTACACTGAAGAGGAGAAGAAAGTGAGAAAAGAAAGAAAGTATCAGAGAGGGAAAGCAATTATGGCTGAAGCAGAAAAGCTTGCTGCTGTCTACTCATCTGATTCAGATTCAGACTCGTCTGATGAAGAATCTTCTGATGAAGAAAAACCTGCTCTCCTGTGCCTGATGGCAAAGGACTCTGATGACTCTGAGGATGAGGTAACTCCTCAAAATAATGAACTGTTTGATTCTCTAGAGCAAATGATGTTAAATAATACTACTATTGCTGGAGAATTTGTTAAGCTTAAGGAAGAGATGATCCTGCTAAAAGAGCAAAACTGTTCACTGAAACTTTAAGCTGAAAATCCAAAAGAATCAGTCGAGTATAAACAGCTTGAGCAAGAGCATGAATCTCTGAAAGCTGAATGTGAAGTGTATAAAGGAAAAATCATGGAACTTGAAAAGATCATCGAGTCTCATGAGAAATCATCTGTTGCATCCACGCATACATCTAGTAAACAGAAGATGCCTTTAGAACAGGATAAGCAAGAGTTGAACCATACTGAAAAATTCATATCAGCTGACAATAGTAAGGTCATTCTGTATGTTCAAACTGCTAGACCTACTTCACCTGAGAAAGAAGTAAAGGAGAAGAAATCTCCTAAGGCTAAAAAGAGCAAAGAGCCTAGTGTAGGAAATAAGACTAGTAAGACCAAACAGCAGAGTCCTAAGAAGTCTGCTGATAATGCTAAAGTCAATCAGACTAGTGGTAAAGCTAAGTCTAAACAAGTTGAGCAAGCACCTAGTAAGCCAAAGAAGCATAAGAATAAGAAAAATCAAAATGCTTGGTATGGAAATGAGTCATATTATGTGCAACCTGCTGCATATCATCCTATGTATCATGCACCTCAGTTTCCTAGTTACTATGCACCTTACCCTGCTCATCCAATGCATGCATATCCTGCATATCATGCACCTTACCCTGCTTATGAACATTATTCTTATCATACTGATCATCAACATGACTTATCTGATAATTATGATGAAAATAAAACTGTTCATGCTCCTGTGAAAACTCAGAAACCTAAGAAGCCTAAGACTTCAACATCTTGGGTTGTCAAAGGTGGAACTAATCCTTCAGGACCCTCTCAATAAGGGTACCTAAAACAATTTTACTTTTGTTTTGTAGGTTAGGATTAGGAGTAGGAGTAAAGTAGAGAAGATCTGGTACTTGGACAGTGGATGTTCAAGACACATGTGTGGAAACATACATGAGCTGACTGATGCAGTTGCTGTGGATGGTCCAAAGGTTACTTTTGGAGACAGCAAAGAAGGCAAGATTAAAGCTAAAGGAAGATTAATCAGAGGAAACATAGAGATATCTGACGTCTCATATGTCAAAGGCCTCAAATATAATCTGCTGAGCATAAGTCAATTTTGTGACAAGGGATATTCAGTCATCTTCTCAACAGATAAGTGCTTTGTCGAACAGATCGGTACAAAGAAGGTAATTTTATCTGGAAGACGACAAGCGAATGTCTACATAGTCGACTGGGATTCTGCTGACAAGAATTCAAGTGTTTGTTTGGTTGCATCTGCACCAAGTGAAGTCAGTTGGCTGTGGCACAAGAGATGAATCACTTAAACTTCAAGACCATAAACAGATTAATCAAGAATGATTTGGTAGAAGGGATTCCAAAAGCAGTCATGAGCAAAGATAAGCTCTGTGACGCCTGTCAGAAGGGTAAACAAATCAAGTCATCTTTCAAAAGCAAGAAGCACCAATCTTCTGAAAGGATTTTGGAGCTATTACATATGGACTTATTTGGACCCATTGATCCAGTCAGCAATGGTGGAAAGAAATACTGCCTAGCTGTTGTGGATGATTATTCAAGATATACTTGGGTGATTTTCATGAAGAAAAAGAGTGAAACCAAGGAACATCTTACTAATCTGATGGAACTGATCCAGAATGAGAAGACTATCAAAATATTGAAGATCAGATCAGATAGAGGGACAGAGTTTACAAACTCTACTGTTGAAGAGTATTGTAGTATCAAAGGAATACATCATGAGTACTCTGCTGCCAGAACCCCTCAACAGAATGGTGTTGCTGAAAGGAGAAACAGAACACTAAAGGAAGCTGTCAGAACCATGATAGCTGAAGCTAAACTGCCTCAAAGATTTTGGGCAGAAGCAACAAATACAGCATGCTTCACCCAGAACAGATGTATGATCAACAAAAATCAGAACAAGAATCCATATGAAGTTTGGAACAACAGGAAACCAAACATTCATTACTTTAAGATTTTTGGTTGTAAATGTTTTGTATTGAATAATGGGAAAAATCACCTTACTGCATTTGCAGAAAAGGCTGATGAAGCTGTTTTTGTAGGATACTCATCTGTTAGTAAAGCTTATAGAGTTTTCAATAAAAGAACATTACTAATAGAAGAATCTATCCATGTAGTATTTGATGAGCCAAGTCAATCTTCTGAAAAGAATCAAAGTATTAATCAAGATCTGCCTGCTGATCTACAGAAGTTAGACATTGGAAGAAATGAAGAATATGTTCCCATCATACTACCTAATCTAAATTCAGCTGATAACTCAAGTGCTGTTCAAAATCACAGTGCTGATTGTCTAACAGACGAGTTGCAAACAGCTGACAGACCAGAGACTGTTCAACAGACGGCAAATGTTCAACAGACTACTACTGCAACTCCAACAGTAGTGTTGCAAGATCAAAACAGAGGACAACATTCAGACCTGCAACCTGATCTCAGATGGCTCAGAAACCATCCACCAGAGTTGGTGATTGGTGATCCATTAGATAGAGTGAAAACAAGAAGGGCTGCTGCACAAGATGCTATGTTTGTCACCTTTCTATCTCAAATAGAGCCTAAGCAAATTGAAGAAGCTCTAAATGATTCCTTCTGGATAGAAGCTATGCAAGAAGAGTTGAATCAATTTGAGAGGAATGAAGTCTGGTACTTAGTTCCTAGACCAAGTCATCAAAGGGTAATTGGCACTAAGTGGGTTTTCAGAAATAAGATGAATGAAGATGGTATTGTTACCAGAAACAAAGCAAGACTAGTGGCCAAGGGTTATTGTCAAGAAGAAGGAATTGACTTTGATGAAACTTTTGCACCAGTAGCAAGACTTGAAGCAATCAGACTGTTTCTTGCCTATGCTGCTTACAAGAACTTCACTGTCTATCAGATGGATGTGAAGTCTGCTTTTCTCAATGGAGAATTGCAAGAAGAAGTGTATGTTGAACAACCTCCTGGATTTGAAGTCTATCAAGAAGAGGACAAGGTATATCGTCTGAAGAAAGCCCTCTATGGACTGAAACAGGCTCCAAGAGCATGGTATGATACCCTATCTGATTTTCTTTTAATTAAAGGATTTCATAAAGGTAAGGTAGATAAAACCTTGTTCACAATTGAATGGGAGAATCATATATTAATTGTGCAAATATATGTGGACGATATTATTTTTGGTTCAACTAACCAACAGATGTGTGATAAGTTCTCCAAGCAGATGCAGAATAAGTTTGAAATGAGCATGATGGGTGAACTTAATTATTTTCTTGGTTTACAAGTCAAACAATTGCCTGATGGAATCTTTATAAATCAAGCAAAATACACAAGAGATCTGTTCAAGAAGTTTGGTATGGAAACTAGCTCTACTGCTACTATTCCTATGTCTACAAGTCTTCGCTTGGATAAAGATGAAGATGGCAAATCAGTGGACATAACCAAATATAGAGGCATTATAGGGTCACTGTTATATCTAACAGCAAGTAGACCTGACATAATGTACTCAGTTGGAGTCTGTGCAAGATTTCAATCAAACCCCAAGGAATCTCATCTCTTAGCTGCCAAGAGGATATTGAAATATGTTAAAGGCACTCAAGAATTGGGATTGTGGTACCCTAGAGAATCTGGATTTGAGCTTATTGGTTATTCAGATTCAGACCTTGCTGGCTGCAAGATTGACAGAAAAAGCACAACAGGTGCTTGTCAGTTCTTAGGTAGTCGTCTGATCTCATGGATGAGTAAGAAACAAACCTCAGTTTCTATATCTACTGCTGAAGCTGAATATATAGCTGCTGGAGCTTGTTGTGCACAGATACTTTGGTTGAAGCATCAACTAGAAGACTACAACATCAAGATCAGTGGAATTCCAATCTACTGTGATAATACAAGTGCAATTTCACTTACTCAGAATACTACAAGTCATTCAAGGACTAAACATATAGAGATCAAGCATCACTTCATTAGAGATCATGTGGAAAAAGGCAATGTTATGATAGAGTATGTTCATACTGACAATCAGATTGCTGATATCTTCACTAAACCTCTAAGTGAAGCAAGGTTCTCAACTCTAAGAGCTGAGTTAGGACTACTTAATTTGGATGCATAAGCTGAGGGGGAACTCATCAGAAGACGGGAGTTCAACAGCTTAGTTATCCGTTATTATATTCAAGAATTAACTTTCAACAGACTAGTTAGCTTATGGATTCTTAAAGACAGGGGGAACGTGTAAGACTAGCGGTACTTCTGCTCTAAAGATGAAATCTGTTAATGTCAGTTAGTGAAAGTTATATTATCTGAAGATCTGTTCTTAATTCTTGAAGACTGAAGATTATTTTATCTTGCTGGATTGACAAACAGCAGAGGAAGATTACTAGCTATTGGCATTCTCTAGTAATATCAGATAACAGATCACTCGTCTGTCAGATAAGTTAAACTCTACTCATCTGATATCTTATATAAGCATGGTCATAAATCGTATCATAAGAAACACGCTTTTATAAGTAACAGATTAGTGTCGATAGAGTTTCCCGCCCATCTGACATTAAAATAATAAAATTGAAATCCGCTTCTCCTATCCACACGATTAAAAACTGTCAGATTAGATCAACGGTTCAGATAAATCACGGAAACCTAATCAAAAGGAAACCTATAAAATCCGATCTAAACAGTACAAGTCGTCTTACGCACTCAAAAATTCTCAAAACTCTCTAACTCTCAAACTCTTCTGTTGCGAAAAAGTTAACTGCATCTTTGTAGATTTCTACTCTCAAAATTTCAGAAATGGAGAAGATTATCGAAGGAAGGTACTTCAACTACAGCAAATTCCATTTTTCGGGCACTGATCTGATGCGCTCGTTACTGGAAAAGATTAAGGAAGCTTCGTTAGTTCCTGTTTTGGAGGCTCACGAAGACAGAGTCTACTTAGAAGATGTTGAGCACTTCTATACAACCAGGAAATTCTCTAAGAATGACACGATCATGTCTGCTGAAATAGGTGGAAAGAAGATTGCGATCTCGGCTGCTGTTCTCAGTGAGATCTATAAACTATCAAACGAGGGAGGAGATGTGACCAGTTTAGGGTCAGAAAAGGAAGAAGAGTTCTGGGCTATTTGTGCTAAACAGGGAGAAGAGATGACTGGGTCTTTGATGAAGACCCAGCTGAAAGGTGAATATCAGAGGTTTGCTGATATTATTGCAAAGATATTAGATTGTGCTACAGGTTCACTGGATGGATTACCTAGGAAGAGATACTGCACAATGATCTGCATTTATTATGGGTTTAAGGTTAACTGGGCTGCTCACGTGTATGAGCTGTTAAGTGATAAGAGACATTCTCATGCTATTTTACTGAGTAATCTGTTTGCCTCGCTAAATTGCCCTATGGGTGGTGGGAAGCAAACTCATGGCAGTAAAGAGTTCAAACTCTACGAGCCTGTCAGACAAATAGTGGAGAAACCTAAGAGAAAAGCACCTGCAAAATCCAAAAAGACCCCTTCTAAGAAGAGCAAGAAGGTGGGTCAGACAAGTCAATCTGCTGAGCCAACAGCACAGTCTGCTGTTGTGGCTGAATCAGCACAACCTGAATTTGAAGTCCCTGAAAAGGTAATAGATGACTTCACAGCTGAAGTTGAGAACATGGAGACAGGATCTTCATCTGAAAAGACAGAATCTGATGAAGAAGTTCCTATTCAAAGGTTGAAGAGATTGAGGACTAGGAGTGAGGCAAGGGGACCTCCTGTTGCAAACCCTCCTGCCAAGAAAATTCCTAAGTCCAAGGCAAAGAGAAAAGTAAATTTCTCTGAAGAACCTGTTGCAACTGTAAGAGAAACAACTACAGAAGCAGAAAGGCCATTAACAATTAAAGAACCTGCTGTTGAAGCTGCTAAAGCTACTGCTGCTGAAGCTAAAGTTATCTCTGAAATTGGAGTACAAACAGAAGACTCATCTGTTGCACTATCTGCTGAAGTTCAAAATGTACAGCAGACTAGTTCAACACTTGAAGGAGATGCACCTTTGTTGCACCCTACTCCAGTTGCTGCAATTCCTCTTCAAGCAGTTGAAAGTCCTGATCCAATCAGACAAAGGACTGGGAAATTTTCAACTTATGTAACAGCTGCAGAAAAGAAAAAGTTAGATGATGCTGAGAAGCAAAGGATAGCTGCAGAGAAAGCAGAAGAGGATAGGCTGAAAAGCCTAGAATTAAAAAGGCTGGAGGAAGAAGCCAGCAAAATGACTCAAGAGCAGAGAGATGCTATTGAGGCAGCAGAGTTGGCTGCTGTTATTGAAGCAAGCATCAAGGATGCTCATGGACATCAGCATACTGGTGGGATAGCTATTGGTGAACCAAGGGATCCAAACAAACCAATCCCAGCTATGCCTGCACCCAAGATAAAGTCAAAGAAAAGAGAAGAAATCAGACTATCTCTTGAAATTGTTAGGGAAGATCCTGCAATTTTTGAAGAATTTCTCAAAAGACTTGATGCTGAAAATGAAAGGGTCAATCGTCTGACACTCTTCAATTCTGAAAAGATTAGATACAACAGGTGGAGGGAATTCAGACTGACAAAGAGTCCTGCTGAAATGGCCAAATGGAAAGAATTCAAGGCTACAGAAGACTGGATACTTAAGTGGCTTGAGACAAATTCACTCATTCAAGCACTTGATTCAGAATTCTTTCTGGACAGATTAAGGATGAGGATATGTCACATAGTCAAGGAAGAAGCTAAGAAGATCTTTGCATCCATTCCTGAGGATTTTGATGACTCAGTAGATCTGAAAGAAAGATCTATCAAGTTGGCTATTGCTCAAGCAATGGAGCTTTGGGCCAAGAAAGCAAGGAAGTTAAGGGGACAACCAAGCTCACTGGTCCCACTTCCAAACATCAAACACATTGTCTACGGGCCAAACATAAAACCTTATGAAGAGCTGCCTGAGGAACCAACATCCACTTTTATACCTCTTGATAACTTTACTTGGATTTCTAACAGGTCAGCAGTGGACAATGAAGGATTGATAAGGACAGTTGAAACTGTCAAGAAGATTATATCACCTGCTGAGAAAGAAGGAGCAGAGTCCTCTGATCAACCAAAGCAAATTGAGGGTACATCAGACCCATCTGATCAAGACAAAGTGCAGGATGATAAGTCTGATGCTGCTGATGAATCAAAGAAGGAAGAAGAAATTCCAGCAGATCAGTTAAAGGAAAAAGAAGTTGCTGCTAAAGGAGATGATCAAGCTAAGGAGAAGGAAAGCACTCCGAGCCATGCTGATGAACCAGCAGATCAATCCCTTGCATTAACAACTCAACCATCAGAGCAACTTATGAAAGATACACCTGCTGCTACTTCAAATATGCCTTCAACTTCTCATGGTGTTCAGACAAATCTGTTGGACTCCATCCAGCAAATGATCACCAATTCTCTGAAGGATATGAAGAAAGAATTAGCTGCAGAAGTGATAGCTGCTGTTAAACAACCAGTTCAGAAAGCTGCTGTTGTCCCAACAGATCTGATAGAAGACACTGCTCATAATGTTAAATCCATCTGTCAGGACTTGGATATTCTTAGAAGACGGACTCAGAGCACTACTGAAGGTTGGAAGCAGATTGAACAAACTGTTGAATTGGCTCTCCAAGCAGAAGATGAAGTCATGGGAAATATGATGAAAGACTTCACTGCTTCATCAAATTGGATTGTGGGAACTCAAATTCAATTGGGTGATCAAGGAGAAGACTTGCTCAAGGAAGTCAAAACTGTTAAGGCCAATCAACTTAAACAACAAGCTCAGATTAATGCTATGGAAGAGAACATCAAGCTTCTCTGTGATTCACTTCTAATTACTCCAATCTTACCAAACTATCAAATCAACCCTGCTGATGATGACAAAAAGGGGGAAGAGAGGATATTTGGACAGAAAAGAGTTGGGACTTCTCTTATATTGGAAGCTGAAGATGATGCTGAAGGAACAGAAGTCTTAGAAGAGTCTGCTGATGAAAATGATAGGAATGAAGCAGCAAATGAAGGCACAAGCAGATTAGCAGATGAAAAGATCACAAAAAAAGAAGAAGATGATAAGGAGATAGCTGAAGAATATGAAGAGACTGAAGCTGAAGCAAAAGCTAAATCAGATAAGGAAATAGCTGCTGCTAAGGATTCAGCTGAAGAACAGCTTGATCCTGATACTAAAAAGAAGAAGCTAGAGCTGTTGAAGCAGAAATTGGAAGTTGGAACTTCCAAACCTGCTGAAGAAGAAAAAGAAGACAAGGAAGCTGAAGAAGAAAAGAAAGAAGAAGACTAGTTTAGACTAGACCTTACTTTATCTTAAAATCCTTGTAATTTCTTTTTGCACGACTCATCTGAACAAACTTGTAATATGTAATCAGTTCACTATCTATAAAATTGCAAGTTTTAATCCAACAGATTATTTCTATCTCAGAAATTTTTGAGGATCAAAACTTTAGTTTAGGTACAGGTACTTAGCTGAAGTTTTGTCATCATCAAAAAGGGGGAAATTGTTGGATGAAGATGAAGATGAAGTGCAAAGAAGTCAGAAATTAAGGGAAGGTTTTGATGATTTCCAAAACATCATAATCAGCTAAGTATGGAAAGCTTAGTTCCCTTAGAAGAATTTTGAACAAGTAAAAGAAGACATCAGAAGAGTTCAAAGTTCAAAGCTCAAAAGACTAGTGATCTCTTGCTGAAACAGCGAACAGAAGGGTAGGTCATCAGCCGAGTCAAATCAGATGAGTTCAGTATTTGATCAGCAGAGTATCTATCAGAAGGGTCGTTTTGATCAGCAGAGTAGAAGAGATCAAGAGATTAGTCCAACGGTAATAAATGCACCTGGCGTAATAAATGCTGTAAGAGAAGGATAGTAATGGCAAATGATTGAAGATATTCTCGGATCAGCAGAGTGCATTAAATGCAGCATTAAATGCGATGGACAGAAAGGTACTGTACACTGTACGATTGCTGCAGGGAGCCGTTTCAAAAAGAGCTGAAGGATGGATTTGAAGATGTGATTTCCTTCAACGGTCATAAATTCAAATCCAAGTATAAATAGAGCAAAGTTCGAAGAGAGACATGAACACAACAACAATCAGAGATCGAAATTTTGAAGCAGAATTTCTCTAAGTCTCAAAAGCTCGAACAGCTCACTCGTCTGGTGGAAGTCATCTGTTGACAGAAACCAAGTTGAAGAAATCAGAAAAACATTATCTGAGTGATTTTGTAATAGCTGAGTGTTGTGCGAAGTTAGGATCCGTCTTTGTGAGTGATTCTACTTCAGAGGATAGGTTTTCTTTGTGATTTCCTATTGCGAGCTTACAGCCTTCTCATTAGTTGTTTAGGTGTAAGTGGAGAAATATTGTAATCTAAGTGATTATAGTATAACCCAGAATCTGTGTGATCTGGAAGAGTGGACTAAAGGATTTTTATCCATATAACCACTATAAAAATTCTTTGTGTTATCGTGCATTTAAAAGTTTCTTGCATATTTTAAAGTTTGCATATTTGAACACTTTGAATCAAACAAAAGATTTTAAAAAGGAGTTTGTAAAAACTGGGGATAAAATCTTTCAAGAACTTAGTCTACTTGTGAAAAACACTTTGAAACAATCCGCTGCAAGTATACTCTTTGAAAAACTGTTTTGCTGAAAAACAGCTAAGTTACTGTAAGAAGAGTGGTCAGTCGTCTGTTCAAGATTTGTTCACGATCAGACTAGTCTGCTTACTGTTCTTCATCAGCTTAGTCTGCTGACAGAAGACTGAAAAGTTTTTAAGTTCAAAAATTTTCAGAGGT
This sequence comes from Penstemon barbatus, assembly GCA_003313485.2. Taxonomy (NCBI): domain Eukaryota; kingdom Viridiplantae; phylum Streptophyta; class Magnoliopsida; order Lamiales; family Plantaginaceae; genus Penstemon; species Penstemon barbatus. The sequence goes on from CM064881.1 coordinate 28,691,141, forward strand.
CTATTCACCCCCCCCCTCTAGACCTCATCTGACCACTTGGGACCAACAAGAATCTTGGGAAATTGTTGCCAAATCCCTCCTTAATTGAAATACTCTAGGACCATTACTTTGTTGGAACCTAATCTTTAAATCCTCCCAAATTTCCTTTGCAATGGTAGAATATATGATACTTGAATGTATTTCACTAGAAACGGAATTAAGTATCCAAGATACCACAATATCATTATTGCTAGACCAAGCTTCATAAAGAATGGGATCTGAAGTACCTGGATTTTGAATATTACCATTAATGAAACCTATCTTTCTTTTGACATTCAGGGCCAGCGTCATGGAGCGAGCCCAGGCAGAATAGTTCTCTCCATTGAGTTTGTTCTGTACAAGAAGTAATCCAGGTCCGTCAGATGGATGAAGAAAATACGGACCAGAAGGGTCCTCCAATGGTGGTTTGATGCGGATGCTACCAGTGGAAGAAGATCCTAACGTAGATTCAGTTGACATGATGAAAAAAAAATGGAAGAAACCAGAAAACAAGAATGGAATTGGAAGAAAAAACTGGGAAATCAGCAGCGGAAAAATGAATGTAAATGGAATCAAACTGATACCATATTGTAATCTAAAAGTAGATTATGTAATTCTGAATGAATTTTGATTGATTAGAAACTTTAATCAAGAAAGAAATCTTGATGGAAAACAGAGAGAAATTGTGTGTATAAACTGTGTGAAAAAATATGAAAAAAATATTATTATCTCAACTGCTTCATACAAGGGTCGAACCCTGTATTTATATGGTTACATAGTCGGTGCAGTTTTAACTAAAACTAAAACTATCCTAACTAACCTATAAAGCGTACTCACGCTTTATTCTAAAGAAACAAAATACAAAACACAAAGTAAAAGAAAAACAAATAAAATTACAAATTAAATCAGACACAATCCCTAATTCCTAATCGTGAACCTCCATGTCTTCTGCCTCCATAATTCCTTCTTCTTCCTCCTGTAAATCTTTCAAATAAATAATTATAATTAACATTATCTCCAATAAACATTTAATATCTATCAACCAAAAAACCAAACAATAAAGAAAACACCAGTCGCGATTTTTCATTCTATTGAACTCATACTTATACACCCTCTTTTAAAGTTACAATTATATCACAATTTACTAAATTAGGAAGTAAGCATTTAAATTATTTTTGTAAAGAATCTTACCAAGTTCTGTTTGAGATTTCTTCGGGCCAAGTCAGGACGAATGTGGAGTTCCTTTTTATTCACATATAACCTACAAAGACACAAGACATGAGTCATCAAAAATCAACGTCCGTTTTTTTTGGTTTATAAGTTTTTACACACCTCTCTCCGGATTGAACAATCAAATTATTTCACCCATCAATATATTGTTGACAAACTAAAAATCAATTTATTTAGTATAAAGACAATATCCCGAAGATTTAATATCTATCAACCAAAACTATAAAACAATAAACACCAATCTCGATTTCTCATTCTATTATACTCTCTCTTTTAAGGTTACCACTATATTCACATATAACCTACTCATACAATTTAGTGAAATCAGTCATAAGAATTACATGAGAATGCTTCAAAAGTTTGTGGAGCTTCTCATAAAAGTGTTTCTTTTGTGGTTGTAATAATGTGGAGTCTTATCTCTATTCTCTGAAGCTAAGGCCCATGAAATTACAGAGTATAAATAGAATGCTCATGAAAGAAGAATTGATCAAATTAGGCTGAAAACATGACATGATAAATAATGAACAAAAAACTGAACATATAACCTAGCTTGTGTAAATGAAGAACATTTAAAGACTTAAAACCTTGTGTAAATAAATTTAAGAGATAAAAACGAGGACTTCACCCCTTGATTACAAAATAAAGAACACAAAAAACTTCCCCATTTTGTGGTTATCCTTTCGTGAAGTGTTTTTATCAATTTGAAGAAAATTTGCAATTTGAACCTAGGAAGTAAAGGGAAATAGAATTTAGATATAATATTGATGTTGGAAACAATCTTACAAACAACTCAGCATTTTAGTGATGCTATCGTCTTCTCCATCCCCTTAATTAGGTGTTTATTTCACGCTGCAATCCTTATATATATTTTAGGTTGTGCAAATATCCTGACAATATTATGGAAAGTGGTTTAATTTTTGTTAATTTGGGTTGTATCCTCACAATAATTTTGGGCACAAAAATTTGGTGTCGAGTGAATCTAAAAAGTGTGAAGAATCTGCCATGCGTCAAGATAATTGGAATATAGAATAGAATTGACTCAAATTTTGGAGAAAAATATGATAAAAATATTCATTGTGGTGGAATTTGGCATTGTTGATTGTGGGAGAGAAAGTGGGGAAAAAACTGTGTGTGAGTTTGGAATTTAAATTTTAATTGAGTTGGAGAAATTTTTGAAAAATTTTAGAAAATTCAAAATTCTGTAAAATGAGAATTGAGTCAAAATTAGTAGATAGCAGTTAAGAGACTGATCTCAAATATATTTATAAGTAGATAGAAGTAGATAAGTAGATAGATAGATAAATAAGTAAATTACTAGTATTGTGATAGAATTTAATTAATATGAATCCGTGCTATACTAGTCTACTTATCTACTTATATATATATTTGAGATCAGTGTTTGACTAAATTACACAATTATTTACTGAAACACTAATTTTATAGAGTTTTGAATTTTTTTATATAATAGGAAATTCTAAAATAACTAACTCTCACAATCCCACTTTTTGGTTATTCAAATTTGAAGCTCCTTAACCCATGTTTATCTCTTAATCAAATTCAAACTCCAACCTCCAACCATATCACGTACACTTCTCCATAACTTCTCTTGGAAAAACTGCATCTTCTCCATATTTTCTCTTAAAGATATTTTAATTTCATATTCCTCTTTCCACCCACTAACGTTAGCTTTTTCTCTGTGATTCAATCGTTTTATAAGTTTTTTCCTTGGCTTGACTCTTAGTACTCCGTATATTTCTCTGATGAATTAGGTGGTGTTTGCAATAAATTGTGATTCTACTCAAATCTTAGAATCTAAAAAAAAAGTTAAAAGTTGTAGAGAAGTAGAAGTATGTGGTGTTTGCAAATTATGCCAAGAAGTAAAAAAAAAATCACTTTTGTGTGTTTGCAAAAAAATCTACAAAATCACTTTTTTGCTCTCATTGTAATTTAAAATGTCAAAATTGCCCTGTTAAAACCATTTTTCTTCATATAAAAAAATGTTATATGTCTTCTCTTCCAACTACTACGTTTTCTTCTTCTCTCATAATTGATGGTCAAATTTCTCTACAAAATGACGTCTTCTACCAAATTGCCATAATTGAAGATCAAATTTCTCTGCTAAAAGATTGTCCGAGCTAAAAGATTGTCCCTATGCTCCCAATCAATCAAGAATTTAAAGCCTCCCGTCAAATTAGGGCTTCGGTACAAAGGAAAGTAGCGTCAATCAACCATTAATTATATGTGCAATGGTTGTGTTAATTAAGTGGGTGGAATTGAAATTAATCCTTTCTTCAATTCATCAACCACCCACATTCTTCCGCACTATAAAAGAGTGAAGCCATATACATCCACCATACATAAATTGATTGTTATAATATTTCAATTCAGTTCAAGTAAGTTTACTTTGCAATTTTTTTAATTAAATTGAGATTCATGCCAATAAGTTGTCTTCTTGCCACAGTGTATGGTTTTCATAATAAATTTCAAGAGGTTTTGAATTTACAAGCTCAGTTCACGTATTCTATTTGATTGTCTTTAGTTATGTTAATACAAGACTATTTAAGTGTTGAGGTTTTTAGTTATGAATGATGTTTTTGTTTTTTATTTTATAGTTCAAAACTTTCTCATAACTGAGCAAGTTTCTTTGAATTTAATTTTTGATTTGTATCAAAAGTTTGTGGCTCTATTTATAATCAAGTATAATTTTTATTACTTATATATAATCTTGTGTGGTTTTATTTGCAATTGAGCACAGACATGGTTGATCGTGTATATTGGACTACTCAAGACGAAGACACGTTGGTCAACATGTTGTTTGACGCTGCAGTGTTAAACCATTATGTCCATGGTGCAAACAATAAGCCTATCTTGGTTGACATAGTTGCTAGGCTAAGTGCACTTACGGGAAAGAACTACACCTATATGAGGGTGTTATTCAAGGTCAATTCACTTTACATGAGACATAGGTTATGGCAATCGATTAGTTCGACGACTGTAGTAAGCTGGAATCCCGCAACTTTAACACTTCATGCTAGAGATGAGGTTTGGGATGCGATAATTCAGGTTTGAAACTTACCTCTATACCATTTGAACGCTATGAGATTAAAAAAATTTAACACTTGTTTAATTATGTGTTTGTAGAGAACTCCAGCTGCGGGTATTTATAGATATGAAGCAGAAAGGCATCGACACTCCCTAACATTCATATTTGCTGGAGATTTGGGTGATAATTTGCCCCAAATGCATGATGATTTACCAGCACAAGAAGTGATAGTTATCTCTGATGATGAAGCTGACCATATTATTGATGATGCAGTTGTCGAGGAGCAAGCTAATGTTGATGCAGTTGTTGAGGAACAAGCAAATGGTGTGCATGTCATCGAGGAGCAAGCTAATGCTCCTGAAGTTGTTGTGGGGCAGCCAAATGTTGCTGGTCTAGGACAAGAAAATGCCCCTGCAAATCATATTGAGGTTGTGGTCATTGAAGACTCTATTGAAGCATTTGACCAAGTGCAACCATGCACTCCTAGAGTAAAGGCTGGTCCAAGTTTCCAAGAAGGCTCACTTTCATCAACCGGTTATTCTCCTATGCCAAGGTTGTTCCATTAACTTATGTTTTAAGATGTGATGCAACCTTTAGTATGGTTTGTAGTATGTTTTATGGTTTATGTAATGCATGTTAACAACGGATGCAAACACCATATTATTTTGTTGTTTTGTAATGATGAATGGTGTTTTTTTTGTTTAGGTAGTTGTGTATGGCTGAAATTGCTTTTGTATGTAAAATATTTAATATAATATCCACATGCGATGTGGAGTTGTATAAACTTAACCCATGTTATGCAGCAAATCGATTATGCGGCAAATTGATTTACATCGATCGGCAAGTTGTATTTTGTATAAACTTACATATTGATTTATATCTTACTGTATTTTTCTTCCTTCTCAATTTTCTGTGTATCTTTTGAAACAGAAGTCAGATTGTGTAATGTTCTATATACGAGCTTTACACTTTTTTTTTGTAGTAGTAGTAGTATAGTTGGCTTATATATGACAGGTAGAATGAAGTATGCATGTTGTACGTCTTAAAGAGTCAAGAGTTGAGCCTGGCATTGTTTTTTCACCGAAACAGAAGAGTGCTGCAACTCCTCCTTTAATTAAGCCTAAAGATGAGCCCATTAGTTATTCCTATTGCAACCATTAGTCCAGATAAGCTGATTTTTTATTGTCTGAGTAACCATTGTGTTTGATTAATTGAAATGTCCTCAGTTATTTTGATCTCAGATTCTTAGGACATATTGTTAGCTTCAGTCCATGTAGTTGTTCCCTTTTTGAAAAATACTTGAACATAAATCTCTAATTCTCTTTTCTTTTGATTCCAGAAATTTCTGGGTTTTATTGTTTATGTATGAAATCTTAATACATTGAATACGATTCTTAGTTAATATTTGTCTCTGAATGTCAGGATAATCGATTTGCTGCATAACATAAAAATTTGGCAGCAGGGAATGAATGGACTAAAGCTTTAGATATATTATTAAGCTTAATAGTCTGGAATGATCAGAGAACGAAATTGAGCTGTATAATTTGGTTTTATTTTCCCTAACAACTAATTTGGTTTGGAAAGATCAGAGAATGAATGGACTAAAGCTTAATAGTTGTTAGGGAAAATAAAACCAAATTATACATTTAGATATATTATTAAGCTTCAAATTCACAATACAGGGAATGATTCTTTCTATAGTTAATCAATCAGATTTATTTCTTCATGTACTGCAAACGAGTACAAAAATTTGGCAGAATTAACAATAAATTAAGAATAAAGAAAAGAACTTGCATATAAAAAAAAAAAAAAAAAACCATTCAATAATCCTCTGTCTAAAAAGTAAGAGCTTCAGATTATAAAACTGATCAATCGAACAAAAAGCAAAAAGCCATGCATTACCGTTCCTTAAAATTATGAAATCAAACTCTAATTATGACCAATCTATTTTTGTTCCTTAAAATTCATATCAGTGTCACTTATTAAACAAAATGACCCATTTTGATTCCAAGAATGTACAAAATAGCAAAATGACCCTTTAAGTTTTATCAATCTCCTTCATCCCAAATCACAAAATTAAATTCTTTAAAAAAATAAATTGCATGAAAAGGACATTAATATAGTATCTGATTCCCTAGTGCAAAAGAACTTATATAAATGAAGAATAATACCAATACAAAAGTAATATTGCTCTTTAGTTTTTAGAAGCTACTAAATTCACAAAGTTCATACGTTATCCAAAATACTAAATAACCAAAATATAGCATTTAGGCATACTAAATAACTAATAATATTGTCAAATTGGAATCCCAATTCAAGCAAAATTAATGGCAGTGCAAATATCTTCTCGTAATCTATCCATCTGTTGATCGCCTTGCTCAATTTCAGGGCCATGACGTTGTGCATTGCGTATATGTGGATCATCGTGTGGTTCCATGTGCTCAGACTCGCGCTCAAAATTTAAAAAATCTTCGTCATAACGGTCATTCTTACGAATAAAATTATGAATCGCCATGGTAGCTGGCACGAGTGCAACCTGATCTCGCCAGTTTATATTGACAGGCATACTTTCCATGATTTGAAATTTACTTTTCCAACAACCAAATGTTCGTTCAATGGTCGTGCGAATAGATGAATGAATATGATTGAAGGTTTCAAAATGATTGTTGTAATATGAAACTCGTTCGAAATCCGGCAAGTGATATCTTTGACCTTTATATGGAGCCAAGAACCCGCTAATATTGGGATAACCATCATCCACCAAGTAATACTTCCCTAACAAAATTAAAAAACAATCCATTAGAAAAATAGGATAAAACTCATAAGTTTTATAAAACCATTGTACCTATAGGAGGCAGTGGAAATCCTTTAGAAGGGTTTCGAATCGTGTCAAAGAAAATACGAGTATCATGAGCACTACCCTCCCAACCAGGTAAAACAAACGTGAAACACATATCAAAGTCACACGCAACCATGCAATTTTGTGTAGGATATCCTTTTCTTCCTATATATGGCACTTGGTGGAGTTGGTATCCTGGCCTTGATGTTAGTCCCATCAACTGCCCCAATACAATCCTGTGATAATACACATACATATATTGAAATATATAAAAACGAAAATAAATGTAAAAAATGGGAGATGCTTTTGTTACCTTGAAGTAGGGGTAATATCTAGGATTGTCTTTGATATAGGAAGATGTTTCATTCGGATCTTGAAACGGTCTTATCCAATCCAATGCCATTCTTGTACAAGCTTTCAAAACCCTGTGGAAAGACCGACTTATCGTAAAACCAGAACGTTGAAGATATTCTTGCAACTGTCTATTTCCTTCTAATGTTCCTACAATCATAAAAAATGTAGCCACTTGTTCCTCCACAGTAACTGATCGAGTAGGTTTTAGCATGTAGTTGTCGACCAATGTCTTGCATAAATTGAAGAAAACTTCCTTCTTCATTCGTAAGTTTTGAATGCTTCGTATCTCACGACCATTTATTATGGATAACAATGCAGCCCATCCACTATACGGTCTCGTACGGCAAGGAGTTTTCAACAAATAATTTTTGTGATATGCAGCTGTCCCAATTGCTATAGCGCAAATCATCTTGTTTCTTCTATTGATATGTGAAGAACTTTCAGCCTCATCAGTGCTATTGTTTTCATCCAAGTCATCACTACTTGAAGTATTTGTGATAGAGTCTAAATCATGATCCGAATCTGAATTTGTATCTTCTATTCTGAATCAATTGTAAAACAAGATTGTTATTGCTTTCATATCAAACATTAAGAATTTGAATGCCAAGCCAATATATTCCAAACAAAATATGAATTAAAAAAAACCAACTAATACCATAATAAAATTCATCATACCATACAATTGTTCCAAAATGAGACATACCATGTTTAGTTAAAATACAAACACCAACTACATACGTCAAAACATAAGGTCCAGGGAATACAAACATAACGAAACAAAATACAAATAAGTCCATATTCAAACAAATGATTGCGAACTAGACAGGAAAAGATGTAGGACCCTCAAATGCATAATTTTTAAAATCTAATAAACCAAATAACAATCAATCCATCTGAACATTATTTTAGCCTGAAGATGCACGCGACTCCCCGCGGGATGCTTGAGGAGAGACAAATGAAGTAGCTCGACGTTGCATATCCCTTTCCATTTGATCTTGAATCCACATGCGTCTAGTTTCATCCCTTTTTATTCTCAGAAACAATTGTCTGATGCTTGATTTTAGGAACAGCCGAGTGGCATACATCCATAATCCAGATCCTTCTTCAATCTCTGGCATTTTTTCCAACACGTCTAAGCATGCCTGTATGGATTGACCAGTAGAGTTTTCAGAGTTACTAGTTGAACCTCCATTCTCAATAGAATCAACCAGACGCTCGAGGCACTTGGCAATCTTCCCCGCTGTAGTAGTTTTCTTTGTTTTTTTTTTTTGCTGAAATTGGTGCAGGAAATGGGGCAGAAAACGGTGCAGGTCTACACCGAGCACCACGTGAGAGGCCTTCTTGGGAGTTAGTTTGAGCTCCAGTGAACATTGATTGTGTATATGTATCAGAACCAAGGCCAGTAGAATCATTTGGCTCATCCTCGTCTTGCATATGTTCTGGCATTACCCCACTACTAGGAGCCCATGCACTTGCCCCGGTGGCTACAACATCTGAGAAAAGTATTTCTTGCTCGTACACCAACAAAGGTCCCTAATCTCGGAACTTAGCTGCTTTCGGAGTTTCCTAAATGAAAGGAAAGTTTATAACGTGATTAGATGAGAATGAAAGAAATTTATTTCAAACCAAGTTAAGATGATAATATTCTAACTAAATAAGGGGCACAAGAATTAATAACCTGCAACTTCCTAGTCCATCATTCTGGAGTCGCATCTACCGTGATGCGTTCATGGTTCCAACCAAGTCTTGTTTCTCCCCTCATTAGTTTACTCCAAATGCCCCAATCTTTCTTTAGAGCATCCCATCGATTTTTCAATTGAGTTCTTGTATACTTACGACCCGTGGCCATGTGAAAATTATGAATTAGATTATTCCATCCAATCCTATTAAAGTGAGTACCCGGTCGATTTCCATTATTGACTTCGACAACACACAATCTGATAAAAATCTCAGTGGATTTTGGATCCCAGCTGGCCTTTACAGATGCATCAACACTTTTGCCTTTAGACGTTCTAATAGCATCATTTCTTTGAGCAATGAGGTGTGACTGTGATTGTGTTTGTGTTTGTGTTTGTGTTTGTGTTTGTGATTGTGATTGTGATTGTGAGTACATTTGATGATTATTTTGCAGCATTCGTGAATCAAAGTAGGAGTCCATTACTATATGAACAAGAAATGAGAAGTTAAACATAATATCATATAGGAAATCTATAAAATAACTAATACATTTTTGCTTTTTGAGTATTTCAAATGAGCTATTTATGAAGCAAAGCACAATTACTATCAAAATAAGCTCAAACTCAAGAAGTACACATCAACAAGAAAAACAAAACAAACAAAAAAATCATACACAAACAAGGCAGTTCATTTTCTTAATAACTCAAGCCAACCTCTTAAAGTTAAGAAATGACCGGCCACATATATGTGAAATTCACAAGAATTATTGTAATCACCATATAAGTAGTCTCCAATTATATTAAGCAAAAAATATTTTCAAGCAAAGCACATGTATACACTCATATATACACACATTAAATACATACCCAGAATTTTATGAATAAGAACAAGTTATAACTTCAAAAGTAAATTACATTCAATCACTATCACAATATTTCACAAATATATCACTCTTGATCAAGAAAACCTAACTGAAATCAAAATAAGTTTTACAAAGCAGTTGAATCAAAGCAAATATAAGGTTTTGTATAAAAAAAATAAGGTTTTGTATAGAAATCAACGACTGCACTTGTAATTTAGGGCTTCTTTTCTAGAACAAATACTTGCAAAAATTTACCCATGTTTCAAGATTTGAAGAAGAAAATAACACAAAAAAGCCTCTTTTGGAGTAAAGAATTCACAATCTCACCTGATTTTATGTTGTTGGATGAACTTGAGTAGATTTGATTTGAATCTGTGAAGTGAAATTGTGATAAGGAGAAGAAGCGTATACAGAAGACAAGTGAATTAATTGTGTGGTGGGTGAGGGTAAATTCGGAATAAGTGAAAAATATTAAGGATAAAATTGTCCAATGAAACTTTAAAAAAATTACAAGTTTGCCACAAGAAGCTGTAAGCACCTCATCACCTACTTCTGCTTAATGTGTACTTTTTAGCTTTTTTTTCAGAAAAGTAGAAGTAAAATTATTTTATACAAACACTATATAAGTGCTTTTTTTGTTTCAAAAGCTGAAAATCACTTTTTTTAATTTTTTGAAAACACCCCCTTAATGTCTTTTGTTTTGACCTATCTTATTCTTGGCTAATGTTATCTTTTGGTATTGGTTTTGCCTGTGTAAAAGTGTGACGAAGGAAGATCAATTCGGAAATTTCCATGCAACAAAGTGAAGATGAAACTGTTATAAGAGAAAAGATGTCGGGAGAAAGTATGAAATTGTTATTAATAATGAACCCAGGAATGGGTATTTAGACAAAGAGATAAGACTCCATAAATGCCAAAATACCCAACCTAAACCTAATACTCCTAACACGCTATAACTCTAACTCATGCTATAAAACTCTAACTAACACGCTCTAACTCTAACTCTAACACTCCCCCTCAAGCTAGAGCTAGTAGCTCTAAGCTTGTTACAAGTACGATAATCACTCGATAACAACTAAATATAAAACACCATAAATACGAATAACTAAGTGAAGGTTGTAGCAATAGTTGACAATTGATGATGAACTTGATAACGAACTGCATTGAATTGGAGAACTCTTGGTAACCAATTTTAACGTCGAAACTAACTCCTGCGAACACCGCGGTGACAACGATTGGCAAACCACCTATCAAAACATAACAAATGGATCACTTGATCCACACAAGCGACAATCTTGGGGATCAATTTCGACGCCTGGGATAACATCCGCTAACACTCTGTAGCTTCCTCGACCGTAATTTGATTCCAACAAAATGTCTAACAAATAGTGCGCGACGACCACACTACCGAAAATTACCAAGCAACAATTCAATTGCAACAACTTCCATCAACAACAACAATATCACCAACCAAAACCCAACAAACCAAACAACGAAAATACCTAGAAAGCAAAAAATAATTATTACTCACTACTCCCCCCTGAGCAACTAATCATAGAGTTTCTCAACACATCAATCCAAAAATATAACCACCAGAAGTCCAGAACAACTACTCATCTTTGCACTACTCCCCGAATTGGGCTAGGGTTGAAACCGTGGCACCATAAACAATTGCAAAAGAAAGATGAAAACGAGCAGATCTATTAGGCAGATTCTGAAGCAGCCTTTATGGCTGCGAAAACTGAGCGTGGACGGGGCTAGTTGTGACTTGAACTAGGGCTTGAGATGCCCCTTTCTTTTATTTAAATCTGAGTTGAGTGGGTGGGTTAAAAAAATAGATTTGTTTAAGAAGATGGTAGAACTTATTTTTTTTTTCCTTTTAATGGTGGTGGGACAATAACGGATAGACAACGGCTTACTTGGAATAGCCAGCCGCCGCGGCGATGAGTTAGATTGTTGTCGCGGCGGCTAGGGTTTTACTCTATCTTGTTTATTCTTTGTTTTTTCAAAACCCTATGTAAAAAAAACCTTAAGCTCTGATGCCATGTTATAAGAGAAAAGATGTAGGGAGAAAGTATGAAGTTGTTATTAATAATGAATAATGAAGGGGTTTTTATACAAAAAGATAAGACTCCATAAATACCAAAATACCCAACCTAAACCTAATACTCCTAACACGCTATAACTCTAACTCATGCTATAAAACTCTAACTAACACGCTCTAACTCTAACTCTAACAGAAACAAAGTGAGATGCAATGGAATTTTCCCTTCAATTTAATTTGCTTTATGTTTTTTACTTTTGAGATTAAGTTATGTGGAATTTTCTAGGATGAACTTTGCAGAGGTTAGGTTAGAATTTTTATTTTCTATCCATTAATCTCAAGGTTTCATTAACGGAAATTAGAAGTTTTTATGTCAATGGGAAAAAAAGAAGTCGCTAATTTGTCATTTAAAAAGCTCTAGGAGAAATATGATATTTGTACTTCCATGGCTTTCAGAGTTTGTTGAGCTTGATTTTACTTTTATCGGATTGTGTAAAGTTTAAATTCATGTGTTAGAGGAAAAAATGAACTAATTATGATTGTTTCTCTATATTATTATGGCATAATGGCAAGTGTTTGAGATAGGTTGTAGAATGTTTGTTCTATATATGTTGTGTCATATAATTTATCATGATTTCAGTGATGATTATAGTTATGGTGATGTCATTAACACCAATTTATATGATCTAAGTCCCTTTATTGTGAACTTTTCCAGGACTACTGAGCAACAAAATGTAGCCAAGAATGAGAACATTGCATTATATTGAAGTTATCACAAATACTTTTTTTTTTTTTTATTGAAGTTAGCACAAGTACGTTATTGGAGTTCTTGGGGGTTGGGAAATAAAATTTGCAAAGCTCAAGGAAACGATATTTGCCAAAATTATTTTTGGAGGAAACTTCATGGACAACATAGACTAACTCTTGGAGGAAAAAGTGTAAGCAAGAAGATGGAATTGGCTCCCAGGATTCTCGAACCGAGGAAAATGGTTAGAGAAGCTTAATTAATACATCCTTGCATTAAATAGGAACGACAAGTATGTAGCAGATACTATGATGCACTTTTACTTTCTTTGATCATGTATTTTTCATCAATTGTATTGTTAGGAGTTGGAATGCACAAAAGTTAAAGATTGTGGAAGCTAAGAATTATTGTTGAGTTTGTATTCATCATAGATGAAAGAATCGATATTGTACTTTGAAATATTATGCTTAGCTTGATGTATAGCTAATTTGATAATTTTAAAAAATTCATCTACTTAGTCCTTTTTTTCCCTTTGAATTGGGCTTTTGTTTCTTCATTTTATAAATAATTGCAATGTAAACTATCATTGTAATGTTCATTTTTTTTATATGTCAAAATCATTTTTATTCTCCTACTAAAATTTGTCATAAACTACTTTATAAATAGAATATTACATGACTACGTGGATAGCAGGGGCTTATACTAGTTCAATATTAAACTAAATCTATATATTGATAATATGAAACAAATTTTGAAACAGATGAGACAAAATCCTTTTAGGGGCAAAATTTCATTTTCATGGCTTCAAGCCTTCAACATCTTATCCTCCACGGGACACGTGTTTCTGGGCAGAGCGAGTAAAAATCTCCCCCTTCGAAACGACGCCGTTACCATCCCATTCAATCCATGCACACAAAATCTCTTCTCCTACAAAAACCCCGTCACAAGTACACACTCAAAACCTAAACCAAACCCAAAATGCTGAAAATTGCCGGTGGATTAGGTCAGCTCCTCGCTGCGGTTTCGGCGGCGCTTCTCCTCCGTCTTTTCTCCGCCCCGGGCCCCGCCCTGCTTCCCGAGCCCGAGCCCGAGGATGAGGATGAGGAAACAAACGGCGACGTTTCGGTGAAAGGAAAAGTTTCGCCTGTCACTATCAAGTGGACTAATATAAATTGCTCACTTTCAGACAAATCCTCTAATACAGTGAGCTTCTCTTCTGCATGCAATATGTGTTGTGAGTGTGTATATGTGGATTGTGGAGTATTTTAATTAGTTTTTGAAGCTTAACTTGTCGAAGTAATTGTTGTGGATTAATTTACTAAACATGTTTTAATGTTGATTTAGTCATTAAATGATGAATTGAATATCTGAAATTGAGACGAATTGAAGCAATATATGATATAAAACTTAATCGAATAGTAGTTGTTTATTGATGTTATGTGTTCTATTGTTGTAATCTGAAATTGAGACAATTAGAATGATCATGGGGTTGGCATTAACTTTATGCATGTATATAGATGGATTTGCTTTGCAAAAGATCATTTATTGACGCTTTCTAGTTCATTGGTTTGTTTTGCAAAAGACACATGAGCAAGCTATTGTGCTACTGGTGTTATTAGGATTGTTTTTTTGAATTTTAATATTTATTGCACATTTCATTCTTTGCCTTTTCGAGTAGAGTAGTAGACTGCTCTTTTGATGAATAATTTGATGAGTCTAATAAAACACAAGTCGTTGTTTCAATTGTTAGGTTCGGTTTTTGCTGAAAAGCGTTAGTGGAGAGGCAAAACCTGGTAGATTACTTGCAATAATGGGTCCATCTGGATCAGGGAAAACTACCCTGCTCAATGTTTTGGCAGGTCAGATAGTAGCATCACCTAGATTACATTTGTCTGGCCTATTGGAAGTTAATGAACAGCCATTCTCAAATAAAACTTACAAGTATGTTAAACTCTTTTTATACTGTTAAAAGGACTTTTAGATTTTACTTATTGTGGACTTCTTTAGTTGATGGCTAAATATTATTACAGGTTTGCCTTTGTCCGGCAGGAGGATCTTTTTTTCTCACAGTTGACTGTTCGAGAAACTCTCTCGCTTGCTGCTGAACTCCAGCTGCAAGATTTGTTTTCAGTGGAAGAGAGAGATGAATATGTGAATAACCTTCTATTGAAACTTGGACTGGTAAGACTGCTTTTGGTTTGTTTATATATTCTTTCCAAACACACTTTCTCTGAAATTCAAGAACTCGGTATGAATGTTGGCACCACTAGTTGTGGCTGATTAGTTGTAATTTTCTTCAATTTATGTCATATTTATGTGTGTATGCACTCCTGGATAGACCTTGTTGCTATTGCATATGGACATGTGTGCGTGTGAAATGTTGTGGTTAACTCATTTTGGAACACTAGATTTACAATGAGAACTTATTGTTTGTAGCAGAATAAACTGATTCTATCTTAACTTGCCTTTTTGTGATATTCCTTGAAAGGCCGGTTGTGCTAATTCACGTGTTGGGGATGCAAAAGTGCGAGGGATTAGTGGTGGAGAAAAGAAAAGATTGTCAATGGCATGTGAACTAATTGCTAGTCCATCTGTCATTTTTGCTGATGAACCTACAACAGGCACGTTTATTACTGTTTTCGTAATTTTCTTAATAATTTATCAAATTGATTTGATATGAGGTCAAAATAATTCTCCATATTTCATTACCAGCTCAAAGTAGTGGTTGTTTGCAGGCCAAATTTTGTAAATGTACCTTTACGATATTTCCTTCTTGGGACAATATGAACAATGAGTCAATTACTGAACTGGGATTGAGTCAACTAATCAATCAGAAACTTAATGGAATAAGTGAGCTCAAATATTGCGTATGCTTGACCTTTGTGAAATATAGTATTTTGAGTTGAGTTTGATATGTTTCATTTAATTTCCTCATCGTAGGTGCACCAGCATTTTCTGGTGTACTGGCTGGAGCATCATGTTATTTCCTTGAACAATTTCCCACAGATCTTTGTTTCTCCCAACAAAAATAGAAGTTCATACTGTTAAGAGTACATTCCTGTACAAGGGTAGTTGTCTTTTCTTTTTCATTAGTATACCTAGCTATTTAGGTTACTTCTTGCATTTCATTTTCGTTGTATCATTTGAATTCTCTTGAGAAGTCCTAGACGCTCTTTCATCATACAAATCATGAAGTACATCTGATTATCACATACAACTCCATCCCTTTAGTGGAACTTGTCTAGCAACTTCACGGACACAACTAAACTCTATTCTTTGGACATTGGGTTGAATCCCCAAAAGGGAACTGGTATGCATTCAGGTAGAAGTGTTTAGGTTAAGCTACCACGTAAAAATATTATAGCAGAATGATCTTTGCTGACAAGTTCCAACCATGAAAACATGGAAAAAAAATGTGAAATGTGATTTCTGTATCTTTTTTTCTTAATTATTAAGGAGAGAAACCATACAGCCTTAGATCACTCTAGACATCCAATAAAAGTTTTGAGGTCTATTACGAAGAACTGAAAGTGACAAATACACAGAGATCGATAACTTATTTGGCTGAACCATGACAATCATCTAAAATACTTGAATCTTATTTTGTTATTCTAAAGTTTCTTCTTTAATAGTTAACACTCATCTTTCGCTCTCCGCCACTCCTTCTCGCGTCCTTAGGTGAAATAGATAATAATTCAGTTATTTTTGTATTTGGTTCCCTCTTTTTCTATTTTCCCATATTGTACGGTTATTAAAAGATCCAGATAAACTGCCCACCCTTACTACTTTGTCCAAATCCTCTGAAATGAGTTTAACATTAGATATACTTCGTTTCTGGCAGGTTTTCCTATTATATTTTATTGGTTGGTTTTTACTGCGCCCCTAACTCCCTCATACTAGGGAGTAAACGAGTCGAGTTGAACAAAATTGTTTTAGCTCGGTATGATTTAGTTATATTTTACTTTGGTTTGATTTTGAAATAAACTGAGCTAAACCGATGCCTAATCAAGTTTAACACTATTTGACAAATAGCTTGGTATTGTTATATATTTTTTTCATTTGAAATATCTTATTGAGTCTAGCTTCAGGAGTTATTGAACTTGATTTTATGTATAATAAATCAAGTGCAAACGAGGTTTACCTATCGAACTCGGGTAGATTGAATTTCTTCCGACTCATACCTCAAAGTGGGACTCTTTGGTTAAAGCTCTAATCCACCATTATTCTTTTAACGTGGCTTCATTGTAATGGCTGCTGTTTCCTCCTATTTGCCGCCTTTTCCTTTTCTTTCCCTAAATGTTGCACTTAGCTATTGCCTAATTTCTCTAGTCATTATTGGACTATAATATGGATATCTGTTGTGGTATTAATTACTCCAAATGATGTCTTCAGGACTTGATGCCTTCCAGGCTGAGAAAGTGATGGAAACATTAAGACAACTTGCTCAGGATGGACATACTGTCATATGTTCGATACACCAGCCAAGGGGTTCAGTATATGCCAAATTTGACGACATTGTGTTGCTGACAGAAGGTTCACTTGTTTATGCGGGTCCTGCACGTGATGAATCAATTGCTTACTTCTCAAAATTTGGGTAGGTGCTTGATTCTTTTAAAAGTAATGCAATCTGATAACTTTTTCCTGTATTTATTATTATATATTCATTCAAGATACATTACAAGCTTTCTTTGTTTCTTGATCCAAGTCAATATTGTCTTGGACTTCCAAAGCAAATATTTCGTGTTGAGATATTTTTTAGAGAGATAATGAGTTGATCATTATTCTCACCTGTAGCCTGCAGGTACCAGTTTCAGGTTTAAGTTACATAATCATGCATAGTTATGTGTGTGCTATCTTTTGTTTGATTGTATTTTCCTCTATTTCCTATGTAGTTCTTTATATATGAGAAAAAGTTAAAAGAAAATCTACCTTCATCCCTAAATGCTCGATATGATTGGGATTTATGATTTTAAATCTTCATCTTATTTTCTTTTCTGAACATATAATTTTTTTTTTAACAAATAGACTATCGAGAGAAAGTACAAAGATTTTTTAACCACTAATATAGTGTGTTATCCCTGAAGCAAGTAATAATCAGCTTCGTGTCTTTGCTGAGATCTCATGACCAACGTTACCCATTGATCATACTTTTTGAGTTATTTTCTTACATGCAAATTAGCTCCAATGGGATAGTAATAAATCTTTCAGTCTTGGGATTACTTCTCACCTCATGAAGATTATGTTTCTTCCAGAACTACATGAGATGATGTAATGGTGCGGCTTGATATAAATTATGTAAAATATGATAAGAGGGTTGCAGCCTGGCAATTATTAGTCATTTCACTTTCCTCATCTTGATTGAATGTGGCAATTAGCATTTTGCACATTATTTTGTGCTTCATTTCTTTGTAAATCCGACAACTACTCGACAGTCCTGTTTTCGAAATTCTGTACAGATTCCTCTCGAACATGACCTTTGTCTTGACCAACATATCTCCTACAGACATCCCAAATATGGAGGAAGTCTTTGCAGTATTTGTTATGGATATTGTTTTCAAAATATTTTCTACAATATAGCGGACTGATTTACTTTTTCAGATTTGATAAAATTATGGATTTCGATATTCATCTGAGTCATTAATTAAGATGACATGACAAAGAAAATGAATATTCTTAAATCTCTTATAATACAAGAAAATGCTATATATGGAGGACACCAATCTATGCAACATCACTAAGAAAATGCATCCACATGTTATGGAAGCTAATGTTACATTTTTATCAGATGCAGTAGTGAATCAGGGATATCTTTCATAATTATGACGAGTTTTTTTGGTTGACAGCACAATCTTCTAATACACAATGTAACCTGTACCTCGTGCAGACAAAATGTTAACGTAACTTTCTAGCCACCTTGTAAGCTTACAATGTGTTAAGAGTGTTAGTTTTTTCACAAACTTCCATTGACATCGATATGACTTTGGATGATCGGCACGTAGTTAAGTATGCCATTTGCTGTTAAAACTAGGTGGTACTGCTTGCTACTAATTAATTTCTGATCGAATTGGTGAATAACTTGCAGGTATGTTTGTCCAGATCATGTGAATCCCGCAGAGTTTTTGGCTGATCTAATTTCAGTGGACTATAGTTCTGCTGAGAGTGTGTATGCTTCTAAGAAAAGAATCGATGGTCTTGTTGAGTCGTTTGCCGAGCAGATGTCATCAACTCTATATGCAACTTCACTTACCACAAAAATTACTACAAACTTAAGGAAGAAAAATATTACAAAAAGTAAAGGTGGTTTCTGGAGGCAATTCAGGTTGCTCTTGAGACGCGCATGGATGCAGGTAAAAACAATAGCTTTTTGCATAGTAGTATAAATTTGACACAAAAATAATTGAGGAACTTGATGCTATAACTTGTTCGAATTTCTAATTTCAATTAGTGGACTGAGATGATCAGGACAATTCATACTAAGACAATTGAAAAGTAGATTTGCAATTCTGGTCTGCTATAAAATGATTAACATAATTAAAGTATAATACAAGCTGGATTTATATTGTAAGGTAATAATGAATGTTAACTTGATAAACAAACAAGATGCTATAGACAATGAACCTGTATAAATTCACTATTGTTTTTGTTATTAACATTGTCTCCACATAAATTGGTTCTTTCCCACCTACTGCAAGATGGTGTTCAAGTTATGGATTTAAAACATCAATATATGTAGTTTATCTTCTATCCTAATCCTGAAGGCTACGCCATTAACCAAAATTTAGACCTTGTTCTAGATTTATTCGCAGTACGTGTCTTAGCAGATCCTTGGAAATTATGATTACCTTTATGTCTCGTCTTATATTTTGTTTTATGGTCTATGCATGTCAATTGACAAAAAGGCTTCTCGTGATGGTCCAACAAACAAAGTTAGAACAAGGATGTCCATTGCATCAGCTCTCATATTTGGTTCTGTCTTCTGGAGGATGGGAAGATCACAGACATCAATACAAGACAGAATGGGGTTGCTTCAGGTTTCTAACTTGATTGACTTCGATGATTCATGCTTATCTTTCAAATAGATATATAGCAATGTACATTATGTGTATCAGAAACTCGTTTTTAAGGTAATTATGAAGGGGATTAACCACTTCCATATACCAATTTATTCTACTTTCATTATCGATAAAGGACATGTCATCCCGATCAATATTATAGTAAACAACTGGATAAATCTCAATATGTTCAGGCTTAATTTTTTGGTTTCTCTTTAATAGACATACACAGGCAAGCTCTCTCTCCTCTCTTGTACACACATGCTCACGTGAAAGATCATAACCCATTGGGACAATTAGAAAATTAACACAATAGTGAGAAAGTACTTGTCAATTTCTCCATTACCGCTACATTTTAACTGTAGCATGAGATTTGTCTCTTTAATATATACGACCTAAAAACTGCTCATTAAACTTCAAATCATTTTTTATTCAGTGACAGAATAGCATTCTCATCTAACGCAATACCATTTAGTATCTCTTTATCACTCTCAAGTAGAATACAAATTTTAGTGTAGAAGTACTGGAAGGAAATTTCACTCTAGCCTTTCTTCTCAGGTTGCTGCCATAAACACTGCAATGGCTGCACTCACAAAAACAGCGGGTGTCTTTCCTAAGGAACGTGCAATTGTTGATAGAGAGAGAGCCAAAGGGTCCTATTCACTTGGGCCATATTTATTATCAAAACTGTTAGCTGAGATTCCTGTTGGGGCTGCATTTCCTTTGCTCTTTGGTACTATTTTGTACCCCATGTCACGTCTTCATCCAACAATATCTAGGTGAGTGTTTGGAGCTGATGATAATAGTGTATTATTCAGTGCTGTAAAGTCAATCTAATATCTTTAGTCCTTATAAGAAGAACTATAATCAAGGGTATGAGAGATAGGGAACTATAATCAAGGAGTAGCTTGTTTAGTTTTCTTTTGGGAGATTCTTATGGTTACAAAACATCAGAAATAAATTTAGTCATTTACATATGATTCACCAGAAGACATGTATCCTTTTTGTGTTGATTTTGAGCCAGAATTTCGATGAGTAGATTTTGAGACATTGTTTATGAGTAGATTAACTAAAGTTTTTGGGAAACAACTAAAAAAATTCCTCATTATGATACCATGCAGATTGAGTTGTGATTTTATGATTTGAGCTTTTGATTCAGGACATAAATAATTGTGCACTTTTCCTAGAAACATTGATATTTTGTTTGTCTTAGTGTACAATCCTTGTGCTAACAGTTTGGAGTAGGTAACTAAATTGGATGTTTTTCTCCTTAGATTTGGGAAGTTTTGTGGAATAGTAACTACTGAGTCCTTTGCCGCATCTGCAATGGGCCTGACTGTCGGGGCTATGGTTCCAACCACTGAAGCAGCTTTGGCTTTAGGCCCATCTCTTATGACAGTGTTCATTGTATTTGGAGGTTACTACGTAAATGCTGAGAACACACCAATCATATTTCGTTGGATTCCTCGTATTTCTCTCATCAGATGGTACTTGTATTTAAACTTTCTGTTTCTTTCTTTCTGTCTATTTCCCTTTCTGCATGAACAGAAAGAGTCTTTATCGGGTTGTCGTTTACTTCCAGGGCTTTCCAAGGTCTTTGCATCAATGAATTTAGTGGCCTTCAGTTTGATCATCAGAATACGTTTGACGTTCAGTCTGGTGAACAAGTGAGTGAAAACCATCATTGTTCTAGTTAAAATGAATTCTTGGGTTTATTTTGGTTTAAGAATATTATTTTCTTAACGGAAATGAAAAATTGCTCCTTATAACAAGACTTTCTATACGTTCCATTTTCTTCCTATTTGCAGGCACTTGAACGACTTTCCTTCGGAGGCAGTCAAATTAAAGATACAGTGATAGCTCAAAGTAGAATCCTATTATTTTGGTATTACACTACTTATCTTCTCCTGGAGAAGAATAAACCAAAGTACCAACAACTTGAGCCGCCACCTCCTGATCAAATACAAACACCAATCACGATTGAGCTTCTTGAAAGCGAACCCGAGGAAGAATACCAGCCACCTGAATCTCCCCTTTCCGACCAAGGTAAACCCAACGAGCCACTTGAATTTGAATCTCCTTCCTCTGAACCACTTAATCTCTTTGACCTAGAAGGTTTCTGAATTCTTGGGCAGTCGATAATTTAATATGAGATGTACCATCTTGCTACTATTTTATCTCATACAGGTGCTAATTCGAAGGAGATGCCTGTGCAATAAAGGACGTATATAGTTCACTTAAAACTGGTAATAACTAATCTAGTTGGTTTTTGTTTTCTGAGAACTCATCAAAGTCGAGGCACTTGGTTTTGGATGACTTGTTATTGATGCATTAGATATATCAGTGAATACATACAATTTTGTACTTACATTTCTCTGGTTAGCTTTTATCAAAAAGTATTATACTCGCAACGGAATCGTGTTTTCCCTTTAAGTCAGTCCACGAGGAGACATTCCTGGCATGAGGACGTAAGGTTATCTTATTGAATTGAGTTCAATCTAAGTTATAAACATTGTCATCAAGTGAGTAAATGCCATGAAATGTTATGAGCATATATTAGAATGATATAATATAAATGTTGTTCAAACATAATTGAGTTAAACTCGAAACGAGTTTTATCTTGGGTAGTTTTGTCTAATCTCAACCCTATTTGAGGAATACCTTGTCAAGGACAAACTACAAGAAGTCTAATGTAATGTTTGTTTCAGTTTTTTAGAGTGAATTAAGAATTTGAAGGATTCTTTTAGATGTTGGTATTCGTGTGTTTAGAGAAAAATGTTTATTTGAGTTTTTAGAAATGAAAGGAATAGTTATGTTTAGGTTTTGGAATATTAATAGGTTCCTCTAAAAGTTGTAAAGAATAATAATATAATACGATACAGAAGTATGTTAATTTACATCAAATTAAATTTATTATGTGAATTATCTCTTGTTACAAATTATGAAAAGAAAAGAAGAATAAAAATAGATAGGAGTAATTTTAGATAGAAAATTAGGGAATCTCGACACAATTTAAAGATAAATCCGTCTCTTCATCTTCTATTGCATATTTTAATTGTCTTGCAAAGCATTTTTTGACAATAATTATGTACAAAGAAAATATACTTACAGTACGGTCAATTTTTTTTATACTAATTTTCATATTCTAATTTTTTTTTTCAAAAACTCAACCTTTTTTATACTAATTTTGATATTCTAAAAATTTAACCATGAGATTTATGTCATCTAAACTCGAATTCTCGACATTAGGTTCGACTTGCTCCAATTTTTGGGTGAACTCGTCAATAATCCAAGATCCAAGGCCTACAAGTAATTCGTAAGTGTTATTCATTGATGAGAAATTGGGGATAATTCTCATTACTGAATTTTATATTATCAACTTAATCCTGTAGTTTAATTCTCCCCAAAAAAAAAAAGAAAAAAAAGCCTTGCTGTTTAAATTTTGCAAGATAGTTGTGTGATGCTATGAGGATCTGGCTATGAAATAAATTATAGGTTTTATTGTTTTACCAAGCATAATCTAGAATATTTAATAGTATAGTCTGTATACGTTACCTAAATTATTAATATTAATTATGGATCAAAATTTTCATCTCTTTCATCGAAAACATCGAAAAGTTTCCTTTTTGAATTAGATGAAACGAAAACAAGATGAAATTCCGAAATTATTTATTTGCCTTATTTACCCAAATTTAATAAAAAAAAAAATTACAATTTTTCCTTAGTGTTTTCGAAACATTTCCGAATAGTCTCGAAAAATTTTCAATATTTGACTGATCGAAACATACATTCGAAACGAAATTTTGATCCATGATATTAATTAATTTCCAATTTTAAACAGGAAACTGTATTACCTAGAAAGGTAACTGCAACACCAATAATATATTATATAATATGTTTTTTCAATTTCTTAAAAGTTGCATGAATGTACCCGAGATATAGCTTGTGTGCACAACCAAAGAAAGTAATAGAATATGTGTTGCTTGAAATAAAGTTAAGCCAATGGAAAGTTCACAGCTAATTCGCGTACCTTTCATCAGATATTGGGTGATAACACATGAATATCGTGGTAGCTAAATCTCCTGAAACACCAAACTTTATCATATGTCACGTCCCCAATTGTATGGTATGGGCCATTGAATTTGCGATTTTGTACTTTTGACGTGTCATTTATTTATTTTTAAGATTTTTGTTTAAAACGATGAATATATTATTATATCAATTATTGTATAAAAAATTTATTTAAATATATTTTACTGGTATCAAAATACAAAGTTAAACTCATTACAAAGTCTAGTATTAAACAAAAGAAATATCAATATTAGTGAAAGTTGAATTCATGACCTCCTCATCATAGTCTCAATTTTAGCCAATAGACTTCTGTCTAATCGACTTTTGATGTGCCATGTAGAATGTTGAAGCTTGGGACATATTAGGGGGAATAATTTTCGGGTGGGATGGTCGGGGGCGGAATGATTAAGAGAGAGTGAATAACAATTTAACTCCTCTTGTTCTTGTTCAAAGACACTTTAATTACATGTGATAATTTAAATGCCACCTTAACTATATGTGTTTTGATCAAATAAGTTCATGAACTCCCCCTATTTTTTTTATATATTGAAAATATAAAAAGATAATACCACCCTCATTTATATAATTAAACATAATAGCATATCATGTCTATTAAACATATCACATGAAGGTAAAGTGTTTATTTAAAAATATCACATAGAGGTAAAATAATCATTAAATATAGGGTTAATTACAGGTACCTCCCCTGAGGTTATGTGTAATTACCGTCCAATCCCCTCGGACAATCATAATTACAACCACCTCCCCTGAGGTTTCAAAAGAATTACAAAACCCTAACGGAGACTAACGGACTTGGACGGAATGTGTGAATTGACGGTTATGCCCTTCAGTTTTTTAATTAAAAAAAACCCCAAAAAATATCTCGACCCGGATTGAAAATATTGCCCTTGTTTCATTTCCCGCTTCAAAACACATACACACACTCACACACTTACAAGAAAATCCTCACCATCACTCAAATCATTCATCTTCCCCACCATTTTCAATCACCATTGTTTTTCCAACTTCAAAAACTATCAAGCCCCATTTAGTGTGTTGAAAAACCGTATTAAGGAGAAAGCACAAGACCCATTCCCGTACCATTTCTGGGCAGCAAAACATCCAAAGAACCGAAGGTAAAATCGAAAATTAATCTTTTATTTTCAATCGATTTTTTTTTTTTTTGATGAAAATAGCTTAGTTAAGTAATACTCTTGTATATTTTAAAAAAATGAAGAATTTTCAGTCACCTAGGGTTTTTTTGGCACAAAATTTTGATCACTGCTTTTTTTTTTTTTTTGGAAAATATCTCTGAATATTTATGTGATCATATGATTATGTTTTGATTTCATAGTTTTGATTTTGATTGGTGTTGTTTTTGTTGATAAAACGAAGGAAAATATGATTAAGTTGTTGATTTCATAGTTCAATATTGCATGTTGTTGGCACTGTATGATAATATGGTTAATATGGTTATGTTTTTTTGAGTTATATTTTCTGAAGTTTTTGTATGTTACAAAGTTTTGAGTTATGTTAGTTTCTTTTCATGTTGTTACTTTCTTTGCAAAATTTCTTTGAAGGTTTATTTTCATGTTGTTACTTTCTTTGCAAAATTTTGTATGATAATATTGTAATGTTGTTACTTTTATTTCATTTTCAGAAAATGTTGTATGATATTGTAGTCCATTACAAAGATGAGATGTTCATCCTCAAGAACATTCAATCAAGGAACTATAAGTACTTGGACATGTTAAATGATGTATGTGAAGTTGCTTTGAGGAACTTGTCAGGGAGAGATGACACTCTTATTGTGATGAGTTATGGTGAAACATACATAGGGAGGCTTTGCAAAACAAGGATATGGGGTGACAGTGATGTAAACCATATGTTTGAGAAGAACAAGGACCATGCTCAGATCGACTTGTTTATTCAAACATTTCAAAATGAAGATGAGGGTGTAAACCAAGGAGGGTCTGAGAATGAAGAAGCTGACAGTGAGGGTGATGAGGATGATGAAGATGAATCTGGTGAAAGTGAGGGTGATGAGGATCAAAGTGAAGGTGATGAGTCTGGTGATGGTGAAAGTGGGGGTGATGAGGGTGATGGTGAAAGTGAAGGTCAGGAAACTGATAAGGGTGAGTTAGGAGACAGTGATAATGAGAGAGGGGAGCAAAATGTAAGGGTGGAAAATACACAGGGGGTTAAAAGAAACAAAGGAAAGCAACCAGTGGCTGCTGATAATGAGAGAGGGGATCAAAATGTAAGGGTTGAAAATACTCAGGGGGGTGAAAGAAATAAAGAAAAACAACCAATGGCTGCTGATAGTGCACTGAGTGATTATGAATCCGATGATCACTGTGAAGCTCATCATAGTTCAGATGAGGAATTTGAAGATGATCCAATGGCTGGATATATAGGGAGAAATGAGTTCGTAGTTCCTGCCAATATTTATGAGCCTATGGAATTTAGAGTTGGGATGGAGTTCCCAACAGTTGATCATTTTAGAGAGGCATTGGGGGAGTTTGCAATCAGAGAGGGGTTTGAACTTTTCAGGTTAAAGAATGAAAAAACAAGAGTGACAACAACTTGTAATGTTGTAGACTGTAAGTGGAGAGTTCATGCATCTCCTTTGCCTGATGGAGCTACTTTCATGATCAAGTCATACAATCATGTGCATACATGTGTTAGGAAAAGTGGGATTAAGGAGGCAACTGCAAGCTGGATGGCTGAAAAGTTGGTGATATTCTGAGAGCAAATCCTGATATGAAGCAAAAAGGGATGAGGAATGAGTTGAATAAGTATGGGATTAATCCAAATTACATGCAGTTATATAGGGCCAAGCTAAAAGCTATGGAGAATGTTGAAGGTGGACATAAAGAGTCTTACTCTATGCTGACATGGTTAGGACAACCAATGTAGGGAGTCTTGTTCTGATTCAATATGAGGACACAGGAGATGGTGATGGAGATGAAGTAATTGAATCTATTCCACCTGCTCCTACATTTAAAAGATTTTTTTTGGGTTTGGAACCATTGAAGATAGGATTTTTAGCTGGATGTAGTCCATTATTGGGCTTTGATGGGTGTCACTTAAAAGGACCTCATAAGGGGATTTTACTTTCTGCCATTGGACTGGATGGGAATAATGATCTTTTTCCTTTGTCATTTGCTGTGGTTGAAAGTGAGAACAAGGATAGTTGGGGATTTTTGTTTCACTGCTTGGAGAACATGTTGGGAGGCTTCAATGAAGAAAGGCCTTGGACTTTCATGACAGACAGGCAAAAGGTATGAACTTTAAGATATTATTTCTTTGAAGGTTTAATATATTAAGTCTCATTAGTTAGAATGACTTATTTGTAATATTTGTAAGTTGGTAAGGACTTATTTGTTATGTAATACATGTATTTGGGTTTAATTGTATTTTTACTGTGTGGTATTTTTCAGGGGCTTATTGAGGCTATTCTTGAGAAAGTGCCTACTGCTATCAACAGAAAATGTGTCAGACACATATATGCAAACATGAGGACCCTCTATCCTGGCCTGGTGGTAAAAAAATGGTATTGGGCAGCTGCAAGGGCATACAATAGGGCCATGTTTTTTACTTTGCCATGAGAAAGTTAAAAGAGGTAAAACCCCAAGCTTATGATTGGTTAATGGCAATAGATGTTAGTATGTGGTCTAGACATGCTTTTAATACTAGGATAAAAAATGACCATGTTACTAACAATTTGTCTGAATCTTTTAATAATTGGATTGGGGATCTGAGAGCTGCACCTATCTTGGGTTTGATGGATGGGTTGAGATCAAAAGTTATGAATAGGGTGAACAAAATATATGTTGATGGGATGAAATGGACGGGTCATTTATGTGATGGTATTGTTAAGAAAATAAATGTGTTAAAAACCGAAGCCAATAGGTGTGTTTTGATGATTGGTGGTGAAAATGAGTTCGAAGTCAAGGAGAACAATATTCACTTCATAGTGAATTTGGGAGATAGGACATGCAACTGTAGATATTGGGAGGTTGGTGGAATTCCTTGCAAGCATGCTTTGGTAGCTATAGAACACAAAAGAGAGAATGTGGAAAGCTACACAGACCAAAGTTACTACAAGGGATTTTATATGATGGCCTACCATAACAAGATCAAGGGCATTCCTGATCCTATGTTCTGGCCTCCAATGGAGCATATTGAACCTCAGGAAGTTATGCCCCCACCTCTGAAAAGGCAGCCAGGAAGACCAAAGAAACACAGGAGAAGGGAGGAAGGTGAAGCATCAAGGGTAATCCCCTCAAAAAGGTCAGCAACCTTGAAGTGTGGTAGGTGTGGGCAATTAGGGCATAACAAAAGGACCTGTGAGGGTGGGAGAACAAAAAATAAGAGAACAAAGAGAGCAACCAACAGAGAGGAGGCACAGGTCATTATATTCAAACTTATGCTTTAGCCTAAATTTACTAAAATGAATGTTTTTTATTAACTCATTCATTACATTTGCATGTAGCTGAAGATGGAGGTGCTGGACCATCAAATGCTGCTAGAGGAGTTGATTTTGATGCTGATATCCCACTAAGTCAAGTGCTTAATCAACTAAGGAGATCAAGAAGTGAAAATGTGGTGGTGAACAGTCAAGACCCCCCCCCCCCCTCTCAATCTCCCATGTTCCACATGATGAATGAATTTGTTGGATTTGTTTAAGAATTTATGTTATTGATATGGTTTTTGATGAATTATGATGTGTTTTTGGATTCAGTTTATTGTGTGTTTGTTTATGGATTTCTGTTTTGGTAATATTTTGGGCAAAATTTGGATGTTATTTAAATGTTTTGGATTGTAAAGGGGGATATTAATAATGTTTTGTTAATATTTTGGATACAGATGTAATGGTATTTGTAATGAACTATACAAGCTATTATGGCTGGTTATTTATCATATGAATCATTTTGGCAAAAAGTTTGTGTTTTTATTAATGCATTTGTTTTATGGATTTCTTTGGTATTTTATTTTGTATAAGCTATGAAAACAGTAGAATCTTTCTATGGATTTCTTTGGTAATTTATGCATTTTACTTGGAATTTATTTTGCAACAACCTTGAGAAAACCAATTATTCTATTTTGAAACTAATTTCCTGAATTTATACACAATAAAAATTGATTTTAAGGATAAAACAAAAATACAACATTGACACCCTTTCATTATCCTAAACATTACAATAAACCCCCTGTCCATGCAAAAAACTAAAAAGGGTAAAATTGTCCACGTAAAATGCTACAGTAATAGAGGGGTAAAATGGAAAATTCAAAAAATATTAAGTGATGACGTCAGCAAAAACTAACTGATTCCTAACGGTTGTAATCCTTTTGAAACCTCAGGGGAGACGGTTGTAATTATGATTGCCCGAGGGGATTGGGCGGTAATTACACCTAACCTCAGGGAAGGTACCTGTTATTAACCCTTAAATATATTATAAATAGATAAAATGTTCATTAAAATACCAAGGTAGGGTTAAATTGATCATTGAACAGAT
Organism: Penstemon barbatus; assembly: GCA_003313485.2. NCBI lineage: Eukaryota > Viridiplantae > Streptophyta > Magnoliopsida > Lamiales > Plantaginaceae > Penstemon > Penstemon barbatus. The sequence continues at coordinate 28,720,598 of CM064881.1, forward strand.
CATTAAATTGAAGGCCTAACCGAAATAGAAAGCGTGTTAGTATTTAAATAACGGAAATACTATGTTTCCTTAAAATTTCATCTTGATTAAAGCTATTGTCCTAGTAAATCTGAGTTCCTTAGCCCATGAAAGCGAATTGTGCTTAGCTTACTAAAGGCTCCTAGCGCTCAGTATGATCAATCAAACTAGAAGCAATGCATGTATTTGCTCCTACATTTCCATCACGTAAAGCCACCTGAGATTGCAATCAAGAAAATAATATTACAATATATTAATTATAGGTTAAGATTCTAGAACTAAGACAACATCCTACTAAACAATTCACCGTCCAAAAGAAAGTCAAATACATCCAAACCGCCAAATGGATTAATTAATTAAGATCCTGCATAAATTTTTAAATACATGTAAGTTGTAACAGCTAATTAACCTGGTATATGGACTAAATAAGACCAACAATGTAAACTTAAATTCTTATATTTTTCATTATTTCGTAAGACCAGATTTAAGAAAAGGTCCAAAGCTAACTGTAGAACAAATATAAAATCATAGTTTATTGAAAAATATAGCATTTATATAGTCTAATTATGCAACTTTACATTGATTAAATAACTTAAAAATAAATTGGTCTTGGCCAACCAAAGAAATGAAAAATGGAAATTGAGTTCATCTAAAAAAATAGCATTGTTTTAAAGAGTACAATGCCAAAATTTGGCATATAGAACCAGGATTAAGGGTGTGTCTGTAAATAATTTATTTTTTCACTCGAACATAACAATTTGATGTTTGAGAATTAATTCGACTTTTCTGAAAATAAGCTATTTAAGTTCATCGAATGTGGCTTGGAGGTAGATTTTTCATATAATTCAAGATACATCCTACAATATGCGGTAAAAAAGTCAAAATAAGTGATTCTAGCCCTCATAAAAGAAAAAATGATCCTTAAACCCCTTTTACGCTTATGTCACGTCGAGGTACTGCAAAAGAACAAACAGCAAAATCCAGTCCAATTTATCGTAATCGATTAGTTAACATGTTGGTTAACCTTATTCTGAAACACAAAAAAATTATCAGAGTCTTATCAAATTATCTACCAAGCCAAAAAAAAAAAAAAAACAATTCAACAAAAGACAGAAATAAATTCACTATCTATTTTACGTTAAGCAATATGTGATGTAAACGTTTCTTGAGGTGCTCCTGATTATATTTAATTTAACTCATAATTTCTAATTTTAATTTATTTGCTAGAGTTTAATTCTCACCTAAGATGGAGTTAACATAAAGAAAGAAGATTAAACAATTAGGGGAAATAAATGACGGTTAACTCTTATACACGTGACCACAATTTTTGACAAAATAAGTACTTCAAAATTTTAGAATAGCGCACAAAATGTGATTCCTTCTACGCTGCATAGTTACATGTCGGTCTCAAACGTAACAAGTGACACTTTCTCCACATTTCACTCATATAATAATATTATAAAACGCGCTTTGGATGCTACATGGGCGGCTCGTGTCAGATGAAAAAACACGTTTACGTCCCCGAGAGGCAACATGGCCCGCCGACGACTTGTTCCCTAAGCATTTGAAAGCTATAAATACACAATCCATTATTCTAATTAATCATTCCATTACTCTTCAAAAAAAAATATGGCATCAAATTCTCCCCTTTGTTCAAATATTCTCATTTTCGAACCAATTCCAAGTACCCGAATGATCAAACCAAATCGAAATTGTACTAAATGTCTTCTTTTTGAAGCGATTCCAAAACTCAATACAATTAGAACATATCGTAACGCGAGAAAATTCATAAAAACGTACGCTGTTAGCAGAGAAACACACGATCAGAACTTCAGCGGGAAGCTCGTGGACAAAGACTTAATCGTTCTTCGCAAGAGAATCCACGAAATGAAGATGATTGAGAGGAATTACGAGGCTCCGGTGGAATGGATGAATTGGGAGAAGCAAATTTACACAAGTTACGATTCGATTGTATGTGATGCAATGAGGGTATTGCAGTCTTTTTTGATGGAGACTAGGCCAAGTTTGGCATTGGGCATGATTGCACTAATTGCATTGAGTGTGCCAATTTCAACTGCAGTGGTTATGTTCAATTTGTTGGAGATAATCAAGGTTGTTTTAACTGGGATTCATCTGGGGTAAATCGTCAAATAATTTGTTTTTCAATTAGCACTTTTTTTTTTTTTTTTTTTTGGAGGGAAGTAGGATTTGAAGGTTGAATATTATTTGATACAAATTTATTTGTAAATTCAATGTACAAAATTGTATTCTTTAATTCGTTTCTTGTCTAATATGAAGCTGTCTCGATCAAAGCATAATTTTTTTTTTCTAAGTTTAGAATATATTTTTGGTTCTTGTGATTAATAATAATATTTTCGATTTGAATTTGATTACTTTGAAAAATAACTTTAAAATTGTAAATTCAATTATTTCGGGCCTATTCCTTCTAATTGGGCTTGGGTGAAATTGAAAGTAGTGAAAAGGACCATCAATTAGGTGGGTGGGCTATGTGTAAAGGTTTCTACCAGTAAACATCTCAAATAATTTGGGCTTTAAATGGGCTCAACTTTTACGGGAAAACTTGGCCAATTAATTTTGACATATTGAATACGTATTATATCTTAGAATGCTATATTGACTGAGACGAGAGAAAATGATATTGCTTATTTTTTAGAATTTGTAACATTGTATATTTGTATTACAAATTTGGTTATGTTTGTAGCATGAGAAAATAAACTTTGGTTAAAAATAATTACAAATATTTTAGATTTGTGACTCGATAAAACAGTCTTCTGATTAATACTCCCTCCATTCCATTTTAATTGTCGCTTTAGAGATTTTTTTTCAAATTATTCGTCGTTTTATGATTCCAATACAACATTAATTACATACTTTTCAACTTTACCCTTATTGAGTACAAAATCATTAATTGAAGGAGAAAATAAGAGTTTAAAGAGAAAATGAGTATTTTATGTATAATTATAACTTTGTCCTATATTTTAGGCTAATTAATAGATTTCTTAATATCTGTGCAAAAGCCTAAAGTGACAATTAAAATTTAATCGAGGGGGTGTTACTAACTGATAAGGGAAAATATTATGTTACGTGAATATATTTCAATAAATCAGGTGAGAAATCCACTAAGTTTGTATTATCCCAAAGTAGTACTTCATCGACCATTGAGGCCATATCCTAAGGACAAAACTATGGAATGATGGAACCACTTTCTACTTATGTGAATTCTTTTAATTTAATACTTTCTTCGTCACAATTATCTTTATCATTTGGTACAGCTGTTAAGTTAACTTGACTAAATTTATAAAAATTATAATAAATAATTTAATTAATATATTTCACTAATAAGTTGATAATATCATATGATACCATATATATTAATATTTAAGAGGTTTATTACACCATAAATATGAATAATTTAATATGATAAGTCACTTAAAGATTGAAAAGTTTGACCGGATATTATAGCAAATAGAGCAAAATAAAGGAGACGGGGAGTACTAGTATTTGGTAGTTGATTTTCAATGTAACTCTTTTTTTTTCAAATTCTATTGTGGTGGATATTTCAATTTATTCAAAATTCTATTTGAAATCCGACCAAATACTAGGATCCAACAAACTTATTACGAATATAGGGATGCGTTTTAGTTTTTTTATTAAAATTATAATTATTTTGTTAATAATATATAACTTTACCTTTTTAATAAATATTAAATATATTAATATTATTATATAAATTTTAGATTTTAAAAAGATATGTTTTATTTTTAATATTTTGTCGAAATTATATTAAAGTATTATTTTATCTGTTAATATTATTATAAAACTAAACTAGTTAAATAAATATATAAATGTAATAAATAAAATCTTCAAATTGGTGCGCGCCTGTCTTATTCGAGACAATTTTATAATTGGACAACAATGTGGACTAAAAATTGTTAATAAATTTGAAGATATGTGATTACTTTAATAACCTGAATGTTATGGGATGGAATTATTAGTCAGCATAAATAAATGTATCAATTTTGCAATAATTTTTATCTGGCACGTCATCAGCTAATGTTCATTTTTAGCGAAATTACCAATAATGATTCAATTTTTTAAATTATTATATCAAATGTATCAACATCAAATTTTATGATACCACAAATAAAAATCAAAATCGATAAAGTTTGAAAGATCAAGTACAATTCTCTCACTATATATATTCGAAAAAACATTAATTTGACGGTGAATACTGAATACTGAAGAAGAGTAAATGACAATAAGAAATGGTTAAATGAGTTGACAAATGAAATGACCATTCAAAGAGCTTAGTCATCCCAACAATCTATGACTGTGCTTCACCAAAACAGAAAATATTTTCTGTCCTAAAAGGACGATCATCAATGAGGTTTGACTGTGCTTCACCAAAACAGAAAATATTTTCTGTCCTAAAAGGACGATCATCAATGGTGTTTGAATGGATAAAACCTTAAAAATATAAATTTAACACTTTGTATCTTCGAAATAAGAATAATTTAATTTTTGATATATTTTTATTTTTCGACAAAGTTGATCATCAGAATTCAAAATAGGTAATTCAGTTTTGAATCTTTGACAATTTACATCCTCGGAACACGAGAAATAAACAGTTGGTACACCCGAAACAGAATTAGCACTTAGTACCCTTGAATGAAGAACAACTCGATAACTTGCAACCCTTCGTTTTTCCGACAGAGGTGACCCATCGGGGTCAAAAAAATCTACTAGCAAAATATGTAATTCATTTTTGGATCTTTGGATGATTTTCTTGGCCCTATATATTTTTTACTCTGGTGGTCAACTCTACCTGAAAAAACAAGGGGTGGGTGCTAGTTACTGAGTTTTTCTTAATCTAAGGGTGCTTTAATGTTAATTTTGTGTTTCGGGAGTTCAAAGTGCCAATTTATCGTGTTCCGATGGTGCAAGTTGCGAAGTTGTTCTTAATTCGAGGGTGCTAAGTGTTAATTCTGGTTAGGGGGTGCAAAGTGCACATTTTTCGTGTTTCGGGATTTTAAAGTGCCAAAGATCAAAAAATGAGTTACCTATTTTGCTCCTAAATTTTTTGACTCCGGTGGTTAACTTTGCCGAAAAATAAAAGAGGGAGCAAAGTGTTGAATTGTTTCTATTTTGGGAGTACAAAGTACCAAATATGTGTTTTAGGGGTGCAAAGTGCTTATTATCCATATTTCGTGCAAAGTGCAAAAATACCAAACTTTAATATATTTAATTCACTTTTCCATATTTTGTTGATAATTAATTCACATTTTCACATTATTATTAATTGTTAAATTAAACAAACAATTTCCTGAGTAATTTTTACATCGTATAATTAGGACGACAAATAACAATCTTAAAAGTATGTATTTTATGTGTTATCAATAAAATTAATTATTATTACTTTTTCTGCAAATCATAAAAAAAAAAATTTGTACTTAAATAGTAAATTTTTATAACTTATTAACTCTGGAGTTCTTTTCTTAAAAAAAAGTTAGATGAGGAGTTCATTTATAGGATACTACATGAACAGTTTTTTGTGGTGTTCAGCCCTTGAATGCAATAGTGCCAAGCTATGATGCACGGATACTTCAAAAAATTATAAAATGTCGTGTCGGACTCTTTTCGGATACGATACTCCTCGGATACTCGTGGGATACTTATTCGACACTCCACGTGGCGTGTCAATAAATATAATTAAAAAGAAAAGTTGGACACACGTATCGGATAATTATTTAGATGTATCCAACATATTTAATATTCTGAATTTTGCTAAGTCACCACAATTGGTAAAGAACAATCAACAATGTAAGGCGTCAAACCACACTTTGTATTATATACAACTGCAATACAGGATAGTTTGTCTATAACGGGACATGTTTTATATAACATAATAAAACAATTAACATTATGTATAATTAATAGTATTAAATTACTAAATAATTTTTTTTCCGAAAATTATGCAATTTAGTACTTATGAAACTTAAGTTGATTTATTTCAATATATATGAATATAAACATTTATTATTTTACTTATTTCAATATGCATAAATATATAAATTTATATTTTTTATATTCGTATTCATGTCGTATCGTATCCAGTAAATTTTTTAAAATCCGCATCGCCGTATCCGTGTCGTGTCCTATTCGTATCGATGTATCCGTATCTGTGCAACATAGGTGCCAAGACATTTCCATAATTGATTTTTAATTCTTTTTACTAATTAGGGAATATTATGGGCCTATTTGTTTGACATCCTTAAAAAAGAACCTTGTTTAAGAAAAATGAAACAAACATATTTTTTACAATATGAAATAAATTTATCATCACTAAATTTTTTAAAACTACTTTTCCAAAATTCAAACAAATAAGTATTAAGTATTTTCTTATTTCTTAAATAAAAAATACATACTCTTTTTTAATTATTTTAATTAATTTGATATAAAATAACTCATCTATCATAACAAATACAATTTGACATAAGTTATATACATTTTACACCTATAATTTAAACTCTTATAAAAAAACTACATCCACCTTAGTTCCCAAATCACTCTACAAAAATCTAAGACCATCTCCAGTGACTTTTCAGCCTAAGTCGTTTCCCCTCATCATCATTACACCTTTCTCTCATATTCCAAGTTCAACTTCCCTTTTCTTTTTTATAAGTCATCTCAGATGACTCAATCTATCAATTCCATTTAATTCCAATTCTCATTTTTCCTCACTCTCACTTAATAATAATAATAATAATAATAATAATAGCAATAATAATAATAATAATAATTAAACAATTATAAATAATGAGCAAAAAAATTAAGAGTACTTATAAATTAACATTAAAATCGAACTTCTAAATCATCGTAATTAAAATTATCTCAAGTATACTCCAACATTTATTAATTAATTAAAGTTAAAGAAAAATATATTTATTAATTAAAGTGAAGAAAAATTTATTTATTAATTAAAGTTAAATTTTTTTATTTTAATAAAATAAATAAATAAAAGAAAATAAAGAACTAATTGAAAGAAAAAGAAAAAAAAGTAGATGGTCGACACTACTTGTTGGGCTGTGTGAATTGATCAATGGGTGAGACAAGCTGAGTCCCTTGACTTCAATCTGAAGCCCAACACTTCAAGGGCATTAGCCCTTGAGTAAAAAAAAAAAAAATTTATTTGTCAATTTCAAGCCAAGTCCAACCTTGGATTCGATCATTGGAGATGATTTAAATAAATAATATTACACAAAATTAAAATTATTTCACAAAACTCTATCATTTTTCTAAATACCAAACAAACAGTACCCCACCCTGATCTCTTTATGGTGAGTCACACAGCTGTTTGATTAAATGTGAAAGAAAGTGTACTAACATGTTTTGTTTTTCCAAAAAAAAATCATCACAAAGTATTACATATTCTGTACTAACTACTGACTTGAATACTTCTCACTTTTCTTTTATGGCGTTGTACTCTACACTCAAATCCATTTCTCAGCCCATCTTAGATTTTCATGTCTCATTGTTTTCATGATTACTTGCATGTGTATATATATGTAGACCCTCAATTTTCTGAAACTCATTCTTCATATATTGTTCCCTATGTTATTATTATTATTATTATTATTATAAGAATAATTATTATTATATTTTTTTTTCAGTGTTGTAATATATTGTTAGGACTTGTGGAAAAAGGAGCTTCCTTCAGTCCAGTTTGAGGTAGGTTGAGAGCTGAAAACTTAGTTGTTGACTTGTTGGTTCATAAACTTGTCGAATAATTTTGAATTAGGTTTAGATGTATTCTGGATACAACGATGCAGGAGCTGTGTTCGGTTTTTACTGCCGCGTCTTGGACTGAAGGGAGCTCCCTATTATTCCAATATCTCTTGTTTTTAATCTAAGAAGTTGTTTAATCTTGACCTTATTTCTTTTCTTTTCTTCTAAGAGAGTATTAAGTTATTTCAATAATAAATATCTTTAACTTATTAACTCAAGGGTTCTTTCATATAACAAAAAAACAAAAAAAAAGCGGTTTGAGGAGTTAATTAATTCATTCATAGGATAACTAATAGAATTCACCACATGAATTGGTTCAATTCTACTTATATGACTTGGAACTAACACACCCTTAAATTAGCTAAAGAGAGTGAGGATTGTCAAAAAACTTATAAGATGGACCTATTATTGAGTTTCAATCCATGTGGAATATTTTGACTCAACATTCTCCCTTCACGTATTGTCGGACTGAATATGTAGATAAAACAACCTTGCGAATTGCAACATGTGGGTAAAGGTCCAACACCCAAATAATTACACTCCGAACTTTTGTGAAAAGGAGGATTAATAACACTTCAGACCTTGTTACCTGAAGGAATAATTACGACCCAACCTTTGTTATCTGGGTTGAATATAATGTGGGGAATTTTGTCTCTATAATTAATACTCCTCATTCACATGTGACCAAATTGATGTGTGGGTTAAACAAGTCAAACACATAATATATAAATTATAAAAGTCCAACCTTGTGAATACGTGGGTGAAGAACCAACACATGAATAATGACACTCTGAGTCTTTGTTAATCGGAGGATTAATGACATTCCAGACCTTGTTAACTGAAGGAATAAATACAACACACATTTGTTATCTGAGTGAAGTGTTTAGGAAGATATTGAAGGTCATCATGCGTACAAAGAAGAGTCCATCACATAATGAGGTGATTTACTTTAACTTTAATCGAGACTCTCATACCATAATAGAAATCACAACATGAATTGAGTTAAGTTCAATAACATAGCTTGAGTCTAACTCACCTCAAAGATTATCCAAAAACTTATAAAATTGACTTATTATTTATTATCAATTCACGTGAGATATTTTGTCACAACAATAACATGAACAATCTTTCTTTCTTTCTTTTTTTTTTTTTTTCAACTTCAAACATTGAATACAATAGTGCGAAGATATTTCCTTAATTGCTTTTAATCAATTTTACCAATTAGGGAATAGTATGATTTCGAGCCCCCGAAGTGTAATGTCTAATAGTATCCACCCTTATCTCTTTATGGTGAGTCATACAGCTGTTTGATTGGATGTGAAAGAAAGTGTACTAATATGTTTTTCTTTTTAAAAATAAAAATAAAGGTATTGTCTAATTTTCAGACCTAAAATCATCACAAGTACTACATATTATGCAGTATTCTATCATGGCGTTATAGTCTGCACTCAAATCCATTTCTCAGCCCATCTTAGATTTTCATGTCTCCTTTTATAGTTTTCATTACTTGCATGTACATATATATAGTTATATATATATAGAGTCATAGACCCTAAATTTTCTGAAACTCAATCTTCATAGCTTATTTTTGTTTCCTTAATTAGTGAGAAGTTACTTTATTTTTATTTATATTTTTTTGCAGTGTAGTAATTGTTAGGGTTTATGGAGAAAGGAGCCTCCTTCAGTCCAGTCCGAGGCGGGTTGAGAGCCGGAAACTCAGCTGCTGACTCGTTGGTTCATGAACTCGTCGATGATTTTGAATTAGTGTTGGATGTGTTCTTGATCCAACGAAGTAGGAGCTGTGTTCGGTTTTTACTGTCGCGTCTTGGACTGAAGGGAGCTCCCTATTATTCCATTATCTCTTGTTTATCTTCTAATTTTTTTTATTTAATCATGACCTTATTTGTTTTTTTCACATGAACTTATATATTTAATTGTTTCAATAAAAGAACATTACATATTTCATAACAATATTAATTCTCTAATATATGCAAGTACTTATAATTTCTACGTACTCCTAGTTGTTTGGTTGAAATAATTAAATTCAGTCCTACAATTTCATTTTCTACTAGGAGTATATTTATTATGGTTTTAGAATTATGTTTCCCTAGCTTTCTTTTTTGTGTACAACATTAATAATTAATAATTAATATAATTCACATGTGTTCCTTCGGTTTCTTCTTTCCTTTACTATTCTTAATTAATTATTTAATAATATAATATAATTATATTTTGTATACAACAGAGCAGAAATGTAGATTGGATTTCATGCTTTAATTAAAATAAATGATATAAACACGTTTACTAATTCCATGTTTTTCTTGTGCATGTAGGTGTCAATATTGTAAACAAATTAATGATGCTAAAAGAGCTTCCAGTGCGCACGTTAAAAGAGTTGCAAGCCAATCTCATTCGAAGATCGGAGAATATATTTAGTTTTCTATATATTTTTCATTAAAAATAAAAATTAGTATGTAAGTGCTATATCTTTTTATTGTGACAAGAAATATTGCAATAATAAATTCACGTGGTGTGATTTATAAAATCCCAAACATGTTTGTTTTGCTTTTTCGAGATTGTTTACTAGAAATCGAAGAATTCTTTTAGATGTTCTTGATATTTTGTGTACTTCTTTTATAATTGTGCCACTTGGAGAAAGTCCAAACACTCCTAATTTATGAAATACCAAAAATACCCTTTGTATAAAAAAAAAGGAAAAATCAACTCCTAATCTCCCACGCCACCCCGCCTAAATCCCAATGCTGGTTACACTTGGAGACATTGCTCAGGTAAGGCTCCATTTCATTCATTAATTTTGTATTAGTTGTTGTCCTTAATCTAAAATAACAAAATATTGGTTTAGAAAATACTAAAAGATAATGAAATAAATGAAGTGGAAAATTAAGATTTTTTTTTTAATGAAATAACTGCACATTTCCGATTGGATTAATCTTGGTTCAAGAAATTTGAAGTATTGAGATTTGGTATTGTTGTCTAAAGTTGGTTTACAATAAAAACTGTAATATTTAAGATAAGTAATCTTAATTAAGATTTTGTGGGTTTGAAAATATAAATGTATTTACTGAAGCAAATATTGTGCATAGCATAAATGGGAGAACTTTTTTCTCTATATGTACACTAACTAATTTTATTAGTTGTTAGTTATCTAATTATTGTAATTTGTTTTAATTGGAATCCGATATGCAATTATGTGTAGTGATGTAGTTTATTGTTTTATCTAAAACAACTAAAATATTAACTCGTATCTGGTTAGATTGATTGTAGACATTATTACTTATATACTTAATTTTTCCTTTTTATTATCGGATATGGGTCGATCTAGCTAGTTGGATGTGAAGTTTGTGAATGGTAAAGAGACGAAAAGGAGAAAAATAGCCAACTCGTGAGGAAGGAGGAGGAAAATTGGGGATATTTGGGTTTTGATCATGGATCAAAATTTCGGTTCAAATGTATCTTTCGGTTAGTTAAATATTGAAAACTTTTCGAGATTATTCGGAAATGTTTCGGAAACACTAAGGAAAATTTGTTAAAAAAATTACTAAATTTAGGAAAATAACAGAGTTTAAGACAAATAAATAATTTCGAAATTACATCTTATTTTTGTTTCGCCTGATTCAAAAACGAAAACTTTTCGATGTTTTCGATGGAATAGATGAAAATTTTGATCCATGATTTTGATATATTAGAGAAGAAGACTGTGTTTTACTTTGGGGGAATTACTGGATAAGAGTGCCACTTATGGAACGCTAGGATGAATACACGTGGCTGCACCTGAATGATGACAATTGGCCGACCGAAGACTACTTGGAGGACAAGAAGGAGATTTTACATTTATATTTTAGGGTAGTAGGTTAGAGGAATACCCTTATTCGTACATGCACTATTTGGCTTAATTCCACTTTGCATCCTATAAATAGAATATTTTTTTATTTTACACCCTACAAAAAAATTATCCCATTTTACATCCTATAAACCACTAGCTATTTTATTTCATATTGCACCCTCAATCATTTTCAGTCCATTTTAATTGTCAGAGTAAGGGTAAATTCGTCCATTTATATTATTAATCACCCCAATTTCCTCCCAAAAATAATATATGAGCAAAATTAACATATCTCGGTAATAACTTAAAAAAAACTGAAAAATAGAAAACAAGTCTTACGGGTACTTAGGGTTTACTCAATTTTTCATCTATCTTCTTCAAGTTGAGTCCAGTACCACCTTTTTCTTTTTCACTTTTCATATAATTATTGAAACTAATTAACCTAGAGTAATTATGAGGATGTACAAATTATCCCTAATTACTAATTCTACAAATAAGTATAATAGAGTTGTTAACAAAAATGAGAATCAAAGTTGGATGGGTTGGTCCAATTGAACAATCATCTTTTAAAAAAAAAATGAGAATCAAAGCGTAAATAAGATGAGAAGTTTGAGAATATGGTAAACACAATTCATTCTCTTTTCTTACCACGGAACACATTTTTCTTTAAACATAAAAAAAAGAAAAATACGGCACTAGACTGGATTTGAAGAAGAAAGAGGAGAAATTGAGAATATGGTACCCATAAAACTTGTTTTCTATTTTTTAATTTTTTTTATGTTATTATGGAGATATGTCAATTTTGCCAATATATGTTTTTGAAGGGAAATTGGGGTGGTTAATAATGTTAATGGACGGATTTACCGTTACTCGAACGACTTAAAAGGGCTGAAAATGATTGAGGGGTACCATCTGAAATGAAATAGAGGTTTGAAGGGTGGAAAGTAGAATAAATTTTTTTGTAAGATACAAAATGAGAAATGTTCCAATTTGTAGAGTGCGAAGTAGATTTAAGCCTGCACTATTTTTATACCCACTTTATGGTATCTTTTACGACATTAAAATTAAACCTAGTTTCTTACGCCGCCTTAATTTCTTCATCTCTCCTATATATCTCTTTCTTTCTTTCTTAATTCTTATATATTGTCTTGTCACTTTATCCACTCTTTTATCATTACCTTATAATATTTCATAACAAAAAATCATAAAAATAGCTATATTATATATGGGATCATTACATTGGATTTGTAATTGCTCTACGTATTCGTAATTTCGAAATTTCGAAATGGAGGTATTACATTGCTTTTACATTACGCTTGAATAGCTGTAGTTGACATTGGATAACAATATGAATTGGATGCTTTGTATGGTTTTGTAGGATTATCATATTTTGAGCTAAAGAGTTAAGTTCAGTTATTTTAGGTGGACTTAATTTGATCTATTTATCTAACATGGTATTAGAATTTCATGTTAATGTGGATCACCTCCTCGGATGAATGTTCTTTATTTGTGAATTTGGACAGTCTATGACGGAATTCCTTTGTGTAAATATCTATTTCTAATATTCAGTGTAACAATTTTAGTAGAGTTAATGGTAATCTACCCCCCCCCCCCCCCCCCCCCGATATATGCATAGTGTTCAATTTATCATCTTTGATGTTTTATCCTCATATGATCTTACGAAATTTTCACAATGTTTTCCTAATATGTTTAAACTTAAAAAAGATACAAATTGACAAGACTACCTCTCTTATATGTAGCATATTACTTCCATGTGTTATGATAAATGTGGTACTTTACCCCTAATTTTAGCCACTTACTTTTCATGCTCACTCTCAATTTCGATGAGTGAGTTACACTCTCCTGTTGAGGAAGGTAAATTACTCCTTTAAAATTTTCACGGGGTGGGGTGGGATAAAGTGTTATTTTTTAAATCACGGTGGTATAAAATGAACTATATATAAAGCAAGGAATAAATTGACATTAGTTGGTCGCAAATGAGATCTTAGTCTAATGATAATCACGGGTAAATTTAATCTAATCTAATACCATCCAAAAAAAAAGGAAATATTTGAACAAAACTCGCTTTTTGTCTCGTATAAATTTAATCTAATCCAATACAATCCAAAATAAAGGAAATATCATAATTTGAAACCTTTATGATTTCTTCATAAGTTTAAACATGGTTCTTCATGTTAAATTTTTTGAATTAGTTGATCACAAAAATAACTCGTGATCATTTTCATCGGCCTTAATTGGGCCTGGAACCAGAACTCATATATTGGGTCTTGGCCTGGCCCAGATTCAAAACCAGCCAGGTGTTTACTATGAGTTGGGTCCGAGCATGAGGTCAGGTCCACTACCCATACTTAATTAGAGTAATTGGATATCATGGTCTATTTATAAATTATTGATCAAAATTAAAACATTGAAAAGTTTTTATTTCTGAAAAGTGAAAAACGAAAATAAGATATAATTTCGAATATTTGTTTGTCTGAGACTTTTTTATTTTTCTTAATTTAGTAATTTATTTTACAATTTTTTTTTAGTGTTTCAAAAACATTTCGAAAAGTCTCGAAAATTTTCAATATTTGACTAACCGAAACATACACTCGAAACGAAATTTTAATCTATGATTTAAATAATTTGGCTAATTAGACCTTCAGATTTAAATTCTCTCTCTTTTCATTTCTCTCATATATATGTTTAGATTAAAATTTAAAAGTTTTTGGGTGACTTTCTCCATAATTTCCTATAATGACTAACGTTTTAATCTTTTCATTGATAAAATAATATATTAGGTTTGAATAGATTGGTTTCCAGGGATAATTTTAAGATAATTTTAAGCTTCATTCGAAATTTTTTTTTTCTTGAGCTACTTAGAATTCTAAATCCAACGTATTCATTGATGTAATCTGGATATAATTTCACCGGGATCATTATGAAAAAAAATATTTCTTTTATCACGATATTACATAATTCTTCAACTACTAATGAACATAAACATTACTTGAGAAAAAAATTAAGCAAATGATTCAAGTTTAAACGTTGTTTTTTTAGGGAAAACGATATTTCATTAATCAATAGACTTAGATGATACAATGTTTTGAATATAGAAGAAGTAAAAATATCCTTAAAAGAGAGACGCGCCACTTCATGAGCTGTAATATTCCCTTTTCTACGAATATGTCGAGCAACAATGGAGTTGAAAGATCTCATCGTAACTTAAATATTCGCATTTAGATTATTGTATTCCGATCTATTATCAGTTTTAATTCAAACTAAAAAACAATTATCTAGATGGGGACTTCATTGCAAGTGTTGACATCAATTCGTCATTTATTGAAATCGCTTCATAATTAATAATTCTAAACGGTATCAAATAGAAATATGATGTAACAATGGTATCACTTTATCATTTATTTTCTATTTCTTGTCTCAATCAATTTCTAATATACTTCATGGCAAAGAATATCATCTCCTCATTTGAGACGTGAGGTCCACTTCATAATCATATTTGTATAAATATCATTTGAAACTATTGACTGCTTATATTTTTATAAATTCTCACTTTTGAAGAATTTATTTGTGTTATTTTTTTTTTATTATCAAAATGATGGATTTGAAATTCATCAATATTAATGTCATTTGAAACTTTTTATTCAAATCATTCTTCATCAAATTAAATCAATCAATCCAAAAACCATTAAGTAGTTCATATAAACTAAATATAATTTAGCATTCAGAATTTTCCAAAGTATACTTTAATTTCCTTATTTTCTGAATCAAACATTATCGAGTTATTAGAAAAAAAGAGAGCAAACATTAGTTTATATGAAATGGTTTGTAAGACAAGTAATGTAAGTGTTAGGAGGTGAAATCCTCCATGAATTGATAATGTCACAGCTGATTGTCGCCGGAGATATGATCGGAAAGATAATGAACAGTAGAAAATAAACTGAAATTGAAGAATACTTTTATTAATTGAATTCAATCCAGTAAAGTCTACTATCTCTATTATATATACAAGCTGGGAGAGGAAATAACAAACAAACTGAAAACGTAACAGACTAAAACACAACTCTAATAACAAAACAATAAAAATTACATATTCAATCCCTATACTAATAACAAATACAAAAAGGCCCAATATACAAACTATAATGTCTAATAGTAAGTGAGTTATTTTCATGCGTACTCTCAATTTTTGTGAGTGAGTTACACTTTCCTGTTGAATGAAGTAAATTGGTCCTTCAAAATTTTCATGGGGTAGGGGTAGGGGGCGGGGTAAAGTGTTATTTTTAAAATTACGGTGGTGTAAATTGAACATTTTACAAATCAAGGGTAAAATTAAAATTAGTTGATCAGAAATGAAACCGTAGCATAATGATAATCACCGGTAAATTTAATCTAATCCAATACCATCCAAAATAAAGGAAATATTTGAACAAAACACACTTTTTGACTCGTATAAATTTTAATCTAATCCAATACATCCAAAATAAAGTAATATCATAATTTGTAACTTTTATGATTTCTTCATAAGTTTAAGCATGGTTCTTCATGTTAAATTTTTTGAATTAGTTGATCACAAAAATAACTCGTGATCATTTTCATCGGCCTTAATTGGGCCTGGAACCAGAACTCATATATTGGGTCTTGGCCTGGCCCAGATTCAAAACCAGCCAGGTGTTTACTATGAGTTGGGTCCGAGCATGAGGTCAGGTCCACTACCCATACTTAATTAGAGTAATTGGATATCATGGTCTATTTATTAAATTATTGATCAAAATTAAAACATTGAAAAGTTTTTATTTTTGAAAAGCGAAAAACGAAAATAAGATATAATTTCGAATATTTGTTTGTCTGAGACTTTTTTATTTTTCTTAATTTAATAATTTATTTTACAATTTTTTTTTAGTGTTTCAAAAACATTTCGAAAAGTCTCGAAAATTTTCAATATTTGACTAACTGAAACATACACTCGAAACGAAATTTTAATCTATGATTTAAATAATTTGGCTAATTTGACCTTTAGTTTAAATTCTCTCTCATATATATGCTTGGATTAAAATTTAAAAGTTTTTGGGTGACTTTCTCCATCATTTCCTATAATGACTAACGTTTTAATCTTTTCATTGATAAAATAATATATTAGGTTTGAATAGATTGGTTTCCAGGGATAATTTTAAGCTTGATTTGATTTGATTTTTTTTTTTTTGAGCTAATTAGAATTCTAAATCCAAGGTATTCTTTGATGTAATCTGGATATAATTTCACCAGGATCACTATGAAAAAAAAAATTCTTTTATCACGATATTACATAATTCCTTAACTACTAATGAACATAAACATTATTCGAGAAAAAAATTAAACAAATGATTCAAGTTTAAACGTTTTTTTAGGCATAACGATATTTCATTAATCAATAGACTCAGATGACACAATGTTTTGGATATAATCGGGTAAAACAGAAGAAGTAAAAATATCCTTAATTAAAAGAGAGACGCGCCACTTCATGAGCTGCCATGTTCCCTTTTCTACGAATATGTCGAGCAACAACGGAGTTGAAAGATCTCATCGTAACTTATAATAACCGCAATTAGATTATTGTATTCCGATCTATTATCAGTTTTAATTCAAACTAAAAAACAATTACTAGATGGGGACTTCATTGCAAGTGTTGACATCAATTCGTCATTATATTGAAATCGCTTCATATTTAATTATTCTAAACGGTATCAAATATAAATGTGATGTAACAACTTTATCATTTATTTTCTATTTCTTGTCTCAGTCAATTTCTAATATACTTCATAACAAATAATATCATCTCCTCATTTGAGACGTGAGGTCCACTTCCAAATCATATTTGTATAATATCCTTTGAAAACTATTGATTGCATATATTTGTATAAATTCTCACTTTTGAAGAAATTATTTGTGTTAAAAATTTTTTTTTTTTATCAAAATGATGGATTTTAAATTCATCAATATTAATGTCATTTGAAACTTTTTATTCAAATCATTCTTCATCAAATTAAATCAATCAATCCAAAAACCATTAAGTAGTTCATATAAACTAAATATAATTTAGCATTCAGAATTTTCCAAAGTATACTTTAATTTCCTTATTTTCTGAAACAAACATTATTGAGTTATTAAAAAAACAAGAGAGCAAACATTAGTTTATACGAAATGGTTTGTAAGACAAGTAATGTAAGTGATAAATTACATTATGTCAAATAATTGTAGAACTTATTTAGAGTTTATTTAGTTTTTTTATAGACAAAATATTTTTTTTTAACATGCATCAGATTACTTTTGAAAATTAAGAAATTATTTGTTTGGCTATCTCAAAAAGCATCAAAATACTCTACGACAAAGCCAAACGAAGATCTCCATAGTCTCTATATATATTGATTCCAAATCGTTAATGGCAATTTTTTAACCACCATTTTACTTGGTCTAGAAGTGTGATCCGTGTGTAGGGTCAAGAATGGGCCAAAGCCTAAAGCAATATGTTTTATTTTATCCAAATGCCCTGTTTGGAAGGATTTTGATTCTGTTTTACGGGTCTCAATTTCAGAAAAATGATACGGTCGGTTTTGCTGAAATCTTTGAAAGCTACTTTGATTAGATTTTGGATGTAAAATTTTGTGTTTTATTTGATCCTCATAATGATATCTTCACGTTTGTCTAAAAAAAAAGAATAAGTTGAAACTCCACTTAATTTGAGTTTGAATGTTGGGATTTAGGAATATAACATGTGGTAGCTGTCAAATCAATATTAGATAGTAGATATCAAATAAATGTACGTTTTAGATTTCAAGAGTTCAGGTGTGTGTTTGTGAATAGGTTCATGATAAGTCTAATGAGTTTTGTCAAACTCTATTTATACGACGCGGGTCTTTCTAAAATAAGATTTCATGGAACATAAGTGTATATGAGATACCTTATTTCAACCACTAAAAAAAGTCAACAACAAATCTAAACCACAATTTTTGGTCAAAATGTTCAATGATGATGTGGCATCGGACATTTATAAAAAAATAAACATATGTTAAATTACATATTAACCCTTTAATTAATTTGTTTAAATAAATCTCTCTAATTAATTTCATATCTCTTTTCCAAAAAAAAAAAAAAAAAATTGAGAAAATTGCATTTTTCGTACCAAAATTTTGCCTACTTTATACATTGAGGGGCACATGTATATTCTTAGAAAATATACATATTGCCCTCTAAAATAAAAACTTTACCTTCTCATTTCTCTGTTATAATTTGTGAACAACTTAATTATTAGTACACAAACACAATGTTCTCTCTTTACAAATAAAATATTTTTCTACTTCACTTCGGATTTTTGGTTCTTTCACATGAGCGAAGTATTTGGACTTGTAAGAAGTGTTGTAACTAATTTTGAAAATTCATGTAAGGGGCACATGTATATTTTTCGTCGAACAAAAATTAAATAAAATTATTTGAGGCAGTAAAGTGCTTATTTTGTATATATGTGTGGTAAAGTGCCACAATATGTAACTTTGGGGGGATAAGATTTTTTTCAAATCTTTAAAGTGGACTTCAATAATCAAGTGGAAGTTTTTGTCGATGTTTATAAAAAGAAAGACAGGGAGGTTATTGAAAATTTTTAAAGTTACCAAGGGCTATTGGTAATCTTATAAGTTAGGCAGATATTTTTTCATCATTTGATGGGGTAAAATTGATAATTCGACTTGAGAGGGGTATTTTTTGCTACTAAAAGAAATACATGGATTTTTTACTAGTAAAAATAATACATATTTTTCAGTTAGGCAAAATATAAGGGATATTGTTGAATTTCACTAATTAAAAAAGGGTAAATTTGTCTTTAAGAAAATAAATTATTTTAACTTAAATTTTAAGAGGACACGTGTCACCAAGATAAATGTTATCTCATGTGCTCCCCATCCCTCAAAATCTTATTTTAGACGGACCCATAAGACGCGAGACCCATAAAATCGAACTAAAACTCTTCCAAACAAACCTTTTGAGTTTTTATATGCACCCTAGAAAATGATGGCGTGCATAAGATTTATAGAATATTTTTTACATGTAGAGTCCTTGGAAAATAAATCAACAAAGTAGAATATTTATCAAAAAAGCATCTTTAATAATAATCATATGCGACATAAAGGGCCTGTTTGTCTCGTCTTTCCAAATTATCCCATAATTCAGAATAACGATATAAATATATTTTTTTACTTTCTTAAATAAATTTATCATCTCTCAATGATTTAAATTCTTACACATACAATCTAAACTCTTCTTAAAAAAAAAAGCACCTATCATAATTCTCGCATACTCTCTCAAAATCCGAACAAATAATATTACAGAAATCGAGATTATTTCATAAACATGCACTATTCTCCCAAATAACAAACAAACATACCCAATATCTTGGAATAATTTATGGCTCCCCCAAAAAGATATAGTTGACTGGCCTCTAGTGACAAAGAATATGCGGAAAATTGTTGAAGAAATCAATATATAATAATAATGCCTTGTTTGCCACTTTCAATTGAAAATAATTGAGCTCCATGATTCCATCCATATGGACATATCTTAAAAGACAGATTTGGACATTGCTATATACTATGTAGCCATTTGTGTCTATGAAGCTATCATAGGTTATTGGTCATCCCAATTTTAGCTCGTAATACATGGTTATATAATTAGGGGAACTAGGACAACTTTTTAGGTGGGCTATTTTTTTTTTTTTTTGGCAATTGCACTTAATATTTCTTTAATGTCTAGATAAAATAATAAAATAATAGTCACTATAGAGTAATATAATTTTAAATGTTATAAAAAAAAGTTTCTTAAAAATATAGAATTATTTAAACTGTGATTTATAATATTTACTTGCGTATATGTGTTCTACTGTCAAATTTCAACTTAAGAAAGCAACAAATTTTTTTATTTAAAATAATATGTAGAAGCTCGAAAAATTCTTATCCATCCCGAATTTGCCTGAACCAATTACTACCTAACAATTGTAATACAATTACTTAGAAATTAAACGTAACTCTAAGGAGCAATGCACTTGTTTTGTGATTGGATGCTAATATATATTTATCACATTTTGAGGATATAATCTTAGCTTTTATTTTGTATGGGATAGATCTTGTTAATAAAATAATCCAGTGATTTAACATAAGTGATTGAACGTCATTTTCTGTAAAGTACAACTATTCTGCAATATTTAATATTCGGTCACTAGTTTATTTTTTAGGAGAGACAATTATATATATGGAAAAATATTTACTTAAGACTTATACAACTTTTCCACTATTTGAAGAACGACAGGTTCAGGCCGTTGTGGTAACATTATGTCATCATCAGATGTAGCTCTTAGAGTCTTAGTCATGCAACTAACTAATAATTTAAAATAAATTATATAAGCTTGATTATTTAATATTAATTATATGAAATATAGTGTAGACAGAATAATTGGATTATTTTTGTATTTAACAACGATTTTCAATTCAAGAATATATAAAAAAAAAAATATGTGAGGCGAGTCTCCACATTAACACTTTTCTAATCTTTTATGTTTTTCTTTTAGTATATGTTGTATATATTATTTTTTTATTTTTGAGAATGTATTTATATTATTTTAATTAGCAAAAATATGGCTAGTCGCATCCAAATAATTATTAGATTGTTACAATTTCTAATGAACTGACTAATTCACATCCAATATGCCAGAGAAAAAGAAAAATTACAATGGTAAAACAATCACAATTAAGTTTAAATCATTTAAAGGTTAAAACAATCCCTTATGTTTTGCCTAATTAACAAAAATGCTTTTTATTTATGGATGACAAACTCCCTTTTTTTCATTATTTTCACTCTATTAGTTGTAATCCACGATTAAATATTGTAATCTTTTAAGTAATTTATCAAGTTAAATTATTCACATTTGTGATAAATTAAACCTTTTAAATATTAATATAATAATATCATATGATATTACCAACATATTAGTGAAATATATTAATTAGATTATTTATTTTAATTTTTATATATTTAGTCAAGTTAACTTAAATATTAATATAATAATATCATATGATATTACCAACATATTAGTGAAATATATTAATTAGATTATTTATTTTAATTTTTATATATTTAGTCAAGTTAACTTATTAACCAAGGAATTAAGAAAAATGTGACGGCGGTTATTTTATTTACTAATTTATACAATCCTGAAAATTAAAATTGTACCTATTGAGACTAAATGTCCCACATTGATTGAAAACAATAGTTAAGTCCACCTTATAAGGTATTTGACAATCCTCACCTTACAAGCTAGCTTTTGAGGTTGAGTTAGGCTCAAGCCAAATAAGTGGACTTAGCCTAATCCATGTGATGAATTCTAATATGGTATAAGAGCCCCAAGTTAAAGTGGGCCGCCTCCATCCGTGAGGGGCTCCTCCTTGTTCGCATGATGGGCTTCATTATCTACCAAAACACACTTCACCCAGATAACAAAGGCCTGTGTTGTCATTATTTCTCCAGTTATTCAAGGCTTGAAGATTTATTATTCCTCCGGTTAACAAAGGCCCGGAGTGTCATTATTCGTATGTTGGATCTTTACCCACATGTCGCAAATTCGCAAGGTTGGGCTTTCATATGTCACGTGTTGGGCTTGTTTCACCCACATATTTTGCCCGCTCACACGTGAGGAGGAGTATTGAGACTAAATGTCCCACATTGGTTGAAAACAATATAGTTAAATCCACCTTATAAGATATTGGACAATACTCACCTTACAAGCTAACTTTTGAGGTTGAATTAGACTCAAACCAAGTGAATTTAGCTCAATTCATATGGTGAAGGTGAATTCTAATAGTACCAAAAGAAAAGAATTTCTAGGAAGGAATTTTATATGGGTCAAATTGCAGCCAATAAAATCAAGCTGGCAAATAGGATTCTAATTCATTGGATTTCTTATTTTGACCCCCCACTTCTTTTCTCTTTCCCCCGCGTTTCCGCCCCCACCCCCATCTCTATAAATAACCTAAACCCTAATTTCATATTCTTTCACATTTCACACATTTCAACGAACACCATATCTCCATTCCTCACCACACAATCCTGATGTCGTAATTCTCCTCAATTATTTCCATAATTTTCATTTTTTTCTAACCCTAATTTATTCTTCATCAACATTTTGTAGCCAACCAATTTCTATCCTACCCCAATTCAATTAACCAAAAGGGTTTTCTTAATATCTAATTTTATTTATTTATAGGAATTTATCAGGTTTGCAGCGATGGCAGTAGCACAATTCTTCGTCTCCGACAGCCACACAGCGGTTGAGCCACCGCAACTAATGGTGTCCTCCTCCGTCACCGCCGCCGCCGCCGCCTCAGCACCTGCGTCCCGCTCTTCCGTCACCCTCACACAAGACGATTTGAAAAAGATCGCCGCTTACAAAGCCGTGGAGCATGTAAAATCCGGCATGGTCGTAGGCCTCGGCACCGGTTCCACTGCCAAACACGCCGTTGATAGAATCGCACATCTTTTGCAACAGGGCAAACTCAAAGACATTGTGGGTATACCCACTTCAAGCATAACCTACAATCAAGCCGTTTCATTAGGTATTCCTTTATCAGATCTTGATTCACACCCTGTAATTGATTTAACAATAGATGGGGCTGATGAGGTTGATCCCAATTTGAATTTGGTTAAAGGGCGAGGGGGTTCATTGTTGAGAGAAAAAATGGTTGAATCCGCGAGCAAGAAATTTATAGTAATTGTTGATGAATCAAAAATGGTGAAACATATTGGGGGTAGTAAATTGGCTATGCCTGTGGAAGTTATTCCCTTTTGTTGGAACCATTCATTGAATAGGCTTGTGAGTTTGTTTGCTGATTCCGGATGCGTCGGGGAGCTTAGGAAATCGGGAAATTGTGGGAAGGCTTATGTGACTGATAATGGGAACTATATTATTGATTTGTACTTTGAAAGGGATATTGGAGATTTGAACGAGGCGAGTGACACAATTTTGAGGCTTCCCGGTATAGTTGAACACGGGATGTTTATTGGATTGGCCACCTCTTTGATTGTTGCTGGTGTCGAGGGGATTACGGTGAAGACTAAAGTAGGGGATAATTTGGAGGTTGATTCTTTTTGTTACAATGATTTGAGGAATGGGTTTTAGTTTACATTGACAAGTTAGGACTCATTGAGTAGGTCTACCGAAGAAAGGGGTGTCTTGAATTATTTATTTTGATGTAATAGGATAGAGTTTAGGTCTCTTTTTGCATCAATTCGTGGAATTGATTGTTGAAGGAGTGATCTTTATTATGTTATTGGCACAATGCCTGATTTAATGAAATATTTTTCACAAAGTCGTGAAGTTTCGATTGCCTTTGTTATTTGTCTTTCTACTATATGTAAGAGTTGCATATGTTAGTAGTTTCATAATGGAAAGATTACTAATTTTAAGTCTTAATCTGGTTTCTGATTGTTCTCTATACTATGTTCTAGCTTTTACGGCCTCGAATTATGTTTTAAGATAGTTGTTGCAGAATTTTGATATCTGATGTTTAGAATTATGAGTATGTGTTTGAATTTAATCTCGGACTAGGAGTTCCTGCATATGATACTTATGGCTATAAACTAAAACTGATCCAACAAAAAATTTGAGGCAAGAAAAAACCTTTGCTTTAAATGGACAGAGGTAAGAACACTTAGTATTTTTGGTTCTTTTGCTGTGTGTTATGTGTGTCGTTTGGAATGAGCTTGAACTGGCAATAATGCCTTTGTTTTCATTATTGATAGTGCAAGCATGGATCAAAATTTAGTTGAAAACTTTTCGAGACTTTTCGGAAATGTTTCAGAAAATCTAATGAAAAATTATAAAAAAAGTTACTAAATTTAGAAAAAAATAGAGTTTAAGGTAAACATATAGTTTCGGTATTACATCTTGTCTTCGTTTCGCTTGATTCAGAAACGGAAACTTTTCGATGTTTTCGACGGAAAAGATGGAAATTTTGATCCATGTGTGCAACATGGAACACATGGATCAAAATTTCGTTTCGAGTGTATGTTTCGGTCAGTCAAATATTGAAAACTTTTCGAGACTTTTCGAAAATGTTTCGGAAACACTAAGGAAAAATTGTAATAAAAGTTACTAAATTTAAATAAATAACAGAGTTTAAGGTAAAGAAATAGTTTCGGAATTACATCTTATTTTCGTTTCGCTTAATTCAAAAACGAAAATTTTTCGATGTTTTCGAAGGAAAAGATGGAAATTTTGATCCATAGTGTGCAAGAGAGAAAATTGTCTGAACTTTTAAGGATTGATTTGGGCTTTTGGCACTTTGCACCCTGGAATTATAGGGTTTTGGCACTTTGCACCCTAACTTAAAAGTTTTGGCACTTTGCACCCTGGAAATACAAATTAGTTAGCATTTTGCACCCTAGTGTGTGTTTTGAAGAAAAAAAATTAATTTATTGAAGAGTATAATAGTTATTTTCAAATATTTTTGGCACTTTAAACCCTAAAGGTATAGATTTTGACACTTTGCACTCTGAAATATAGAATATTGGCACTTTGCATCCAAAAAATATAATTTCTGACATTTTCAACCCCGACTTAATATGATAATCTAAATTACGTAAATAACATGCAATATAATAATATGTTAGATATATAAACGTTTATTTTAGATATAAAGTAAAAAATCTTGAGGATGCTTGAAAATAAAATGAAGACAATGTCTTTTTTTTAATCTAAATATTACAGAGAGAAAATGTTAAAATAAGTTATTATAAAGTAAAATAAATTTAGAATAACAAGTTTATGATTGTTGTGCATAGAAATGACCATTTTATCTCTATATCGCCGACATTCATGAGTCTTTTTTTTTAAAGAAAAATATATTAGGGTGCAAAATGTCATACAAATTATATTTTTAGGGGACAGTGTGCCAAAAAATTTAACTCGGGGTGAAAGATGCTAATATTTTATAATTTTAGGGTGCAAAATGCCAACATTCTATATTTTAAGGGTGCAAAATCTATATTGCCAAGGTGCAAAGTGAAAAAAAAAAATTGAAAATAACTATTCTACCTTCTATCAATGAATTTTCTCACTAAAACACACACTAGGGTGCAAAGTGCCAAATAAATTATATTTACAGGGTGCAAAGTGCCAAAACTTTTAAGTCAGGGTGCAAAGTGCCAAAACCCTATAATTCCAGGGTGCAAAATGCCAAAAACCCGATTGATTTGGTAGATACTATTTTCCGGTTTATAATTGTCTTGTAGACTTAGCAAGGAGTCTTATATTTATTGTTGTTGACACTTTTAGTAACCTATATTTGTATTCACCGCCAAAATAGTTATTTGATTGCAAATAAAATTGTGTCTTAATTAGAAGAATATTGAAATTTAAGTTTCACATAAGTTTTTTTTTTTCTTTTTTTAAATAACGAAATTCGTGGCATGTAAATTGAATGTTTATCTGCAAATATATTTTCATAATTACGAAAACAACATCAGTATTGGCTTAAGGTGGAGTGACTTCAACGTCAAATTAAGGATTAAATTTTTGGTGTAAGGACTCAATTTGGTGAATGCAAAAAATAGAGGATTAATAATAGATTAGGATCGAATCTAAGAAAAATTAACTAAAGATAGTGAATCTAAAAAGTAAATTATCAAAACTTGCACTCAAAAACTAAAGGTAACGGTTTTGAGGCACTTCACCTAGTATACGTCCGGAATCTTCATTTAAAATCACAATGAATCATAAAAAATAAAAAAATAAAAAAAAAAAAAAAAAAAATTTATTATTGAGACATTTTTGGAAATCTAAAATAGTATTAAAAGGAAAAAAAAAAACTATTTTGTTTAAAACTTGAGATGTAATTTCAATGTTATATATGAGTCACAATTATGATTATCGGGGGTTTGGGTTAAAAAGTATTGAAGTGTTACATCATATTACTTGAGGACTGGTGAAATCCTTTTTTAAAGAGTAAATCAGGCGAATAGGTAGATGACTAAATCTAAATCGATTAGTGATTGTGAATATTTTACGATGGATCGGACTACGGAACTAATGTTGATGAACCCTCGACAAATCCAAGAATGCTACCTTTCTCGGGTAGCAATTAACTTGCAAAATGATTAGGATGAACAAGGATCGTAAAAATTCCAGCATAGCTCCTCCCATGCATAAGTCGAAAAAGATAATATAAGAAGTACAAAAGGACGAGGAGTTCTTACTAAAAAAATTAGGTTACAACTTCTACATTATGGATATATATAAATCCTTAATGTGACAGAGCTATAATTAAAGGGAAATTTTCTTGATTTAGAGTCATGATTAGAATATTCCATAAATGTGTCCTTGATATTTTCTATATTAGTCTACTTTCTCATAGGAAACTGGTTGACCCCTCGGGCCAAATATGAGATGGAGCAATTGGGCAAGTTGGTCCCTCTGGCGAAGTACAAAAAGTCGAGTTCGCGGGTATTAGAAACTGTCCGACAAACCAATAACAGAGTTGCATAATCTAATCTATAAGCAATCTTATTAGATTAATATGCAGCCTACTTAAAAATGTATAAACCTTAATTAATTAAATAAAGGCAACAATTTATACGAAATGTTGGAATCCTTAGATCACATAAATGTTGAATGCTGAATACGATCAATTAGGGAATAGTCTTTGAGATTGTGTTCTTAAATCGGTTCTAGGTCGAAAGGTTGATCTAGACAAGATATATCGATGTGCTCGATTGGACCTGCACGAGTATGTATTCTCCAAACGTGGGAGATCGTAGAGCTTGATGAGCGAGGTATTCAATACTAGTACATATGAGAGGGTGGTTCGACAGGGTATCGAATGCATCACATTCTCCATTAATAGATACCCATCGTACGTGGAATCGCGTAACACAGATGAGTGATGAATCTTATCTCCAACCTACGATAATGTATGATTTACTCCTCATACTTGGACGCTAGTGCAAATATGATACACCAGTAGCACTTTGACATGTTTCCATACCTCACCGCATGGAGCATATGGTCTCATGATTGGGTTCATGTAGCCAGTGGCGGAGCTAAAGATAGAATGGGGGGAGGGGGCGCGACCACCCTCAAGAATATCCGGTTAAATACTATTATATTAGTAAATTATAGCAATGTAAGTCTCTTGACTGGATGGTTAGAACATTTTGCAATGTCTCATATAGACCAGGGTTTGATTTCTGCTAGATGTAGTTTCTTTTAAGTAAATATTTATGCATTCTTTTAATTTTTTTTGTCTCTTATTAATTCAATATTTATGCCTTTCTTTAATTTTTCAGTCTCATAAGAATATTTATGCATATTTTTAATTTTTCTTTCTTAATGATTATAAATATGGTATTTTACTGTTATTATAATAGATCATCTTCTTATTATTTTCTTTATTTAGTGCATTGTTTCTAAATAAAAAGGACACGATTTTTTACATTACTTCATAAAAAGGTCTTCTTTTTGTAATTATATTGATTTAGTGCACTCTTTTTTAAATTATTTTCTTTATTTAGTGTAATTATATTGATTTAGTACGTTCTCTAAGGTGAGCGATTCTGAGGAGTCCATGACATGTGACATAAAAACGAGTTTTGAAATAAGTAATTCCAAGATAATCGTCATCCATAAATAGAAAGCATAGTATAAACCAGATAATTAGGGTAATGACCAATTCACATGCATTGGGTCATGATTGTGAAATTAATCAGTAGAAGTACCGTATGTACATAACACTCGATTGTGAAATTAATCAGTAGAAGTACCGTATGTACATAACACTCGTAAAGGGGACTGTTCAATGAATTAAATCATTAGATGATTAGGCTCATGAACTTGTTGTCAGACATCAATCATGATGTGTATGTATTCTTGAATTGATTGAGATTAGTTGAAGAGTGGCTAGCTAATCTGTTTAACATATTGGAACGATTATTCAATTTTTTTTTAGTTAAATTATAACACGAGACTGATTAAAAGTGGACCTAAAAGCTAAAACATCACATATGTTACGGCCGATCGAGCTGTAGCGGTTGGGCTTAGACTAAAAAGCTGATTAGTTTAATTAGATTAAGTTGACCATTTATTTTATTAAATTAATTAAAAGAAAGAAGATTTTAATAGGAGAGTACAATTAAAAAAAATTGGGTTTGGCCAAAAAAAAAAAAAAATGGAGATTGTATTTCAGTTTGAGTGGTGTCTGATCAAATTATATCAATAAGCTAGATCTAGGAGACTGAGATGGAAATAGACTTTTAATTCATGAGGAATTCTTAAATGAGAGTTTTCTCTTAATTAAAATATATATTGAGATCTAGATCTTAATAAGTTTTCTCTCAGTCTGTTTGCCTAGATTCAGGATTTGAAATCAAATCACATTATTCGATATTCGTTTGAGCTCGATACGTCATACTAATAAAAAAAGTTTGGACATCATTGTTCGTCCGATAATTTTTGAAACTCGTCTCGAACTCAACTCGATAAGCTAAAAATTGATCATACTCCCTCCATTCCGTTTTAATTGCCGTTTTAGACTTTTGCACAGGCATTAAGGAAGCTAATTATTAGCCTAAATTTTATATATATACGAAAGATATATATATGGAATAAAAATAATATTTCAACGTCAATTTAAGAAGATAGTAATTTATAATTCGTTTATAAATTTTTTTAAACCAATATATTCATTCTACAAATTTAGTAAAAATCGATATTAGCAACATCGATTCTTTTTAATTAGATTACTTAGCAAGTAATTAATCCAAGTAAAGAATCGACATTGCTAACGTCGATTTTATGATAAAATCGACATTAGCAGTGTCAATTTTATAATATAATTTTTTTTTTTTAAATTTGAAGCAACCTCTATTTTTTTTTTAAAAATATTGGCCTACCAAACACCGAACCCCAAAATCGATTTAGCCCCAAGGTTTACCAAATGCTCCTCCACAACACCTCGAAGGTTGGGGGTATGCATGTAACAATCTTCAACAATTCTATACGTCGGGGCGGTGGGATTTATTCTGTAATCACAGGTCGTCGCATGACGAAGGGAGGTAATGTTCAAACTATGCGCATTGGCAAAAGGACATGCACCTGTGGTAAGTGGGTAGCATATCATATTCCTTGTTCCCATGTTCTTGCTTGTTGTAGAAACCAAAATGTTGATCCTTTATCTTTTGTATCATCATTTTATACCGTTGAGAATTATTCGAGGACATGGAGTGGTAGATTTGAACCATTGGATAATGAGTATTCTTGGAACGAGTATTATGGTCCGGTGTTTAAACCAAACTACAAGCTTGAACGGGAAGAAAGGTCGACCAAAATCAAGACGCATTTGCAATGAAATGGATTTTCAAACCGATAAACGGGTGATTCATTGTTCTACTCGTGGGAAGGAAGGACATACGCGTCGCAAATGCACGAATAATAGGACATAGTTTCATAGATGTTATTGTAACTGAGATAATATTGTTGAGACATTTTTCTGTATTGAACTTGTTTAAGTTTACATTGTGATGGTGAATTGAATCAATTGATTATGTTTTTGGATTGTTCTTGATTGTTTTAGATAATATGTTAATTGTTTTGCGGTTTGGTTGTGATGGTGTGTTGTATTCTTAGTTTGATATATGTTGTTTGGGTTAAACAAATCGAGGTTTGTTCACATCTGATAAGATAGAGGTTGCTTCACATTTAAAAAAAAAAATATAGTATAAAATCGACACTGCTAATGTCGATTCTTTACTTTGATTAATTAGTTGCTAATTAATCTAATTAATAAGAATCGATGTTGCTAATATCAATTGTTATTAAATTAATTTTTTTTAATTATCGGAGATGACTGATAAATCGATATTGGTTGTGTCGATTTTACCTAAAATCGATATTGCCAATAGTGATTTTAACTAAAAGGTACATTCAGGGAAATGCTTTTCAGCTTGAGTGATTTTGGGAAATACTTTTGTTTAATAAGCTATATAGGAAAAAAAACTCCTTGTTTTGTAAATCTATTGTAATTATTTTTTTAAATTAGTAGCTTGACATAAACTCATCGAATCAAGTTATATTTCAAACTTAATTTTTAAGGTGATCCAAAATACTGACACCTTCATGCTCAGTTAATTCTTCTTCTCTGCCTTCGAATTCTAAAACCAGTATTATGGATTCATTTCGGAAATTGATCGGTAATACTGAAATAAAAAATAATAAAGTTTGGTAATTACCTCCGATTTCATTACGATTCGATCGAATTATCTAATTGCCTGCACATTCATACTCTATATGACTGTATATGTTGATCACGAGTGGTTAGAAAGTCTAGAGGGAGAGGAGAGGGATGGGGGATGAGGAATGAAGAAACCTTATATAATTTTTCTTTTTTTAATCAACATATTTGATGAAGTCTCTTTTTAGAGTGAGCAGACTCAAGACATCAAATTTGCTCTTTTTGGAACAAACAACTATTCACATTTTATTTCAGACTAATGTAAATGTTACAAGGTGAACCAGTGGAAACTACTCTATGTACATTGAATTGTAAATCCCTACGCAAAAATTCCACTAGACAGTCGGGGCACGAGTCCCAAAATATTTTATGTAGTCCAGAATCATACACAAAAGAGGATTCCATTTTAGCCAAAAAGTCCGCAACTGCATTGGTTTCCCTATAACTAAAACTAATAAGTACAGACGTGAACTCAATCAGTAACCTCCAAATATCTTGGAGAAGGTTGATGTGTAGCTTGTTCCGGGCCTTTTTCCTGCGCACAGAAAAGAGTAAAGACAGTGAGTCAGTATTTATAATCAAGTTTCAATGTCAAGATTTCTAGCTTGTTCCGGTCCTTCTCTTAAGGCCCACATTTCTACTGTATGATTTGTGGCTATACCAATGTATGCAGCAAAGCAGGATATAAAATTCTCTGTCGAATCTCGTAAAATCCCACCAATACCAGCTTTACCTGGATTACCCAAAGATGATCCATCTAAATTTAATTTCACCATATTAGGGGAGGAGAAATATTAGGCAAATCAGAGTTTGAGTTTATGCAGCAGATAGAAAACTTTTGAAAAAATCTTTTCAAACTCTTTTCCCATTAATAAAAGACTTGGTTCTTTTGTCTACAATATATATTTATACATATTTAAATCGCATAAAGTAAAGAACACAAGATTTATAGTACGGTTCGGAGATGATGTAATTTCATTAGTCCACTTTTCCATTTGATTATAAGACCGAAGGCAGGCAGAGTATATATATCGCATCAAGTGATATTATATAATCGAATTAAAAGATAATATATACTCCATAATAATTATGTCAATACGCAATTGGGGTATGGAAGCATTGCATGCTCTATTTGATGAATGATTTTTTGGGAATAAAAGAGATGGTCCCACCCCCCAATTTGGCCATGGCAGTTGCTTGTGGACAGTATACGCGGTTACATTCATCCTACATCGGTAGATTATATCCATATGGGTTGGATGATAAATACAGAATTGAATCTATCGGAGTAAGCACATTATTTCCCAGTATACGCACCAGTGATATGGACCCTTTTTTCATTAAAAACGTCAAACAAGTTATAGCCAATTGAAAAAGTTGTTGAATTATAAAAAAACAATTGAAAAAATTTGTTGAAAGATGATCCGATATCCTATTTTGGCCATAATCAATATTCCCGGTGACGAGTTGTAGATATGTAGGTACGTGGTATATTCAAAATACTTTTCTGTATTATGCTAAATCTGTAAAAAAAAATTACCCTATAAAATTTTTATTGCGTCAAATTTTTTTGTGTTTTTAAAATACTGCAAAAAACACTCATTTTGTAAAAAATAGGTCGTTTTGGATAGACATATTTCAAGTTGGTCCCTACAACTTCACGTGATATATTTTTATTATTTCTTGAAATATATATATGTTAATCCAAAAAGACACGTTTTTATTAAATTGGGTGTTTTTTGCAGGGTTTTTAAAAATACAAGAAAGTTTGGCGTATTTAAAATTTTACAGGGTAATTTCTTGCAGGTTTAGCATAACACGGGGGAGTATCTTGCATTTTTCCCCTTATATTTGTTTTTGTTGACACTTTTAGTAACCTATATTTGCATTCACCGCCAAAATAGTTATTTGATTGCAAATAAAATTGTGTCTTAATTAGAAGAATATTGAAATTTAAGTTTCACATATTTTTTTTTTCTTTTTCTAAATAACGAAATTCGTGGCATGTGAATTAAATGTTTATCTGCAAATATTTTTTTCATAATTACGAAAACAACATCAGTATTGGCTTAAAGTGGAGTGACTTCAACGTCAAATTAAGGATTAAATCTTTGGTGTAAGGATTCGATTTGGTGAATGCAATAAATAGAGGATTAATAAGTCTCTTAGATTAGGATCGAATCTAAGAAAAATTAACTAAAGATAGTGAATCTAAAAAGTAAATTATCAAAACTTGCACTCAAAAACTAAAGGTGAAGGTTTTGAAGCACTTCACCTAGTATACGTCCGAAATCTTCTTTTAAAATTACAATGAATCATTAAAAAAAAAAAAAAATCTAAAATTCGATTGAGACATTTTTGGAAATCTAAATAGGATTAAAAGAAAAAAAAAACTATTGTGTTTAAAACTTAGAGATGTAATTTCAATGTTATATATGAGTCACAATTATGATTATTGGGGGTTTGGGTTAAAAAGTATTGAGGTGTTACTTCGTGTTACTTGAGGACTGGTGAAATCCCTTTCTAAAGAGTAAATCAAGTGAATATGTAGATGACTAAATCTAAATCGATTAGTGATTTTGAATATTTTACGATGGATCGGACTACGGAACTAATGTTGATGAACCCGCGACAAATCCAATAATGCTACCTTTCTCAGCTCGGTTAGCAATTAACTTGCAAAATGATTAGGATGAACAAGGTCGGAAAAATTCCAGCATAGCTCCTTCGATGCATAAGTCGGAAAAGATAATATAAGTAGTACAAAAGGACGAGGAGCTCTTACAAAAAAATATTAGGTTACAACTTGTACATTATGGTATATAAATCCTTAATGTGACAGAGCTATAATTAAAGGGCAATTTTTCCTGATTTAGAGTCATGATTAAAACATTCTCTTGGAAAAATCAGTTTTAAGATTATCAAAAATACAAATCGAAACTAATACAAACAAACCAATTTAGACAGTAAAGGAAAACATAATCAGTTTAAATAACCGAACAGATAATTTTAAATCAACTTATCTCACAATTCTGTATATTAACAAAATTGATCCAACCAAATCGCAGAAAAAATCTGATTGCCTTGAAGAAATTATCGATCCACTTCCGGTGCAATTGGGAATCACGAACACTTCTTCCACGATAATTTGGCTACAGGAATTCCTCCACTGCACAATAGCAGAAATTCAACCTCGAAGAACACTCAGAAGCAAAAATAACCCAGAGATATTTTTCCAGAAATGCTTTGTTTTCGGGGATAGAAGAGAGAAATGATTTGTGTTGGTGTGTTTTTTATAACAGAAATACACTCATATATATAGGTGCTGGGGGGAGCATTTGGCCATTAAATCTGAACAAAACGGCCCAATAAATGTGAATAAAACGTTTGAAATGTTTTCTCAATTTAATTTCCGTAACTGAAAAGTTGTAGCTGCAGAATTAATCTTGAGACTGTTCAATTTCAAATTTTAAATTAATTAAAATTTTAATTCGAAATTCCTCCAAAAAGATAAGTCCGAGACAAGACAATTGGCCGAACCGAGTCGGGCAGGCGGCGACGGCGCGCGTGTGGTGTATTCATATGACCCTCTTTGTAAAGACTTATAGTCTTATACCAAGTCTAAACACTTAAGTTCATATATACTAGTACACACAAATATAAAAAGTCAATGTGGGACAAATGAAGAGTTTGAAACTCTTCAACTTCCTCACAAGGTTTTTTATAATTTGCCAATTAGTCTTAGACCAATGTGGGACAAGCCCACATACAAATTATCTTATTTGAAATAATTGTTTTCCCCACTTTATATATATTTATCTATGGATTCCAACATTTTAATTAGGTATTCATCCATATAATTACAACAATCCCCCACAAATCCATAGAAAAATAATCTATTAGGGTTATCGTAATGTGCTTTCAGCAATGGCGCCTTCCGGTTTGAACCACTGCCTATGTTATCCAACTTTTGCTACCACAGGGACAAATGGATCTAAGCCTTGAATTTGGACCTTGACGTGGTAGCGTCCATTGGTAACAACATGTTACTTGCTATGTGTTAATCTTTAGGTTTGACACTATAGGCCATGTGTCCCGATCCTGTATCATGAGTGCTATTTGAGAAATAACCCTATTTCCTCTAGTCGCGGCCAAACAACTACATTCACTTAGTTGAGCGTCTCAGGATGTACTGCTAGCATCCCGTCTTACAGACTTGACCTCATTCAGTGTTAATACACTTACTGGATTAGCAGTAGTCAGCTCCTATCAGGTATATCAGGGGATAGACACAGATACTTAGTATCAGTCTTAATTAGGAGCAACTTTTATATACCCAGCAATTTGTTTATACCACATTGAACCTTCCTTGTGGGATCTCCACTTGGTAGGTTGGGTTGCCACTGCTTGTATATTAGTTTAGGGTTTTTAGTCCCATCCCCAGCCTGGATTTCTGTACTAAAGACAAGTCCTTTAGTTAAAGGGTCAGCCACATTGTCTTTGGTACCAACAAAGTCAACGACTATGACCCTGTCAGACACAAGTTCCCTTATAGACTTTAGTCTAACTTGGATGTGTCTCTTGGTCTTTTGATTATATTTTTGGCTTTTAATCTTTGCAATTGTGGTTTGAGAATCACAATGCATCACGACTGCTGGAAGAGGAAAGCTAACCATGGGTAATTGTATCAATAACCCATGTAGCTATTCAGCTTCAGTCCCTGTCGTGTCAAAAGCACATAATTCGGCCTCAAATGTAGATCGAGTCACCAAGGTTTGCTAGGTTGACTTCCAGGAGATAGCGTCCCCACCAAGGGTAAAAACGTACCCCGTACACCCATTGTTTCTAGAGTTCGTGGCTATCCAGCTAGCGTCACTATAACCTTCAAGTATTGCAGGGAACCTGGCATATTAAAGAGATAGTGATAATGTGCCCTTCATATACCTAACCCGGTCAAGAGCTTCCCAATGTGTTCGATTTGGATAACTTGTATATCTTGCTAACTTCGAGACTGCAGACGAAATGTCTAGTCTCGTCCCATTTGCCAGATATTGCACGCTCCCAATAATTTATGAATATCTTAATTGAGATACAGGTACACCACTTTCATTTTTAAAGAGAGCTACTGAAGGATCATATGGTGTTTTGGCAATTTCACATTCTTTATAACCAAATTTCTCAATTATCTTCTCAACATAGTGAGATTGAGAAACTGCTATACCCTCAGTTGATCGAGTCAAATTGAGTCCAAGAATAACATTTGCCACACCCATATCCTTCATTTCAAACTTACTCTTTAAAAATGACTTGGTTTCATTTATTATCTCAATGTTAGATCCAATTAATAAAATATCATCAACATACATACATAAGACAATACATTTATCATCTTTAACTTTACAGTAGATGCACTTATCATTAACGTTTACAACGAAGCCAAAAGATAAAATAGTTTCATCGAATTTTTCATGCCATTGTTTAGGAGCTTGTTTCAAACCATATAGTGATTTAACAAGCTTACAAACTTTTCGCTCATTTTCAGAAACTACAAATCCCTCTGGCTGATCCGTATAGATTTCGTCCTTGAGATCACCATACAGGAATGTTGTTTTAACATTCATCTGGTGAATCGGGAAATCATATATAGAGGCTAGTGCTATCAGCACCCGGATTGTAGTCAAACGAGCAACAGGGGAATATGTATTGAAAAAATCGATTCTCTCTTTTTGCCTAAACCATTTGGCAACTAATCTGGCTTTAAACTTATCTATGGTTCCATCAGATTTAAATTTCTTTTTAAAGATCCATTTACATCCAATTGTATTACACCCCTGAGGGAGATCGACTAGTTCCCATGTCCCGTTAGAGACAATGGAGTCCATCTCATTTTTGACAGCTACCTTCCAATGCTTTGCTTCTTTTGAAGTTTGAAGGTTACAGGATCACCCTCAATATTGTAAGTGATAAAATCACTTCCAAAATCCTTGGCAATTCTTGCTCTCTTACTCCGTCTAGGTTCATCTGATTCAATCGGTACTGAATAAGAACTACTTGGATTAACCCCCACATTTGTCATCTTTTTCACATGTTCAGGAATTGATGAAGATGTAAGGGCTGAATCTAAAGAATTTTCATTAGGCATTCCCGTTTTCATGGGAAATACGTCCTCAAAGAACGTAGCATCACGATATTCAACTATTGTGTTAACCTCTATGCCAGGAATTTTTGATTTTATAATCAGAAACCTAAGAGCATAGCTTGTTTCCACATAGCCTAAAAAGATTTCATCAACAGTCTTTGGACCCAATTTCTTTGTTTTGTGTTCTGGAACTAACTTTTGCAAGACAGCCCCACACACAAAAGTATTTAAAACTAGGTTTTCTGCCTCTCCAGAATTCAAACGGAGTGCTCTCATTATGTTTTAGAGGAACTCTTTTCAGAATATAGCAAGCCGTATTCAAAGCTTCTCCCCACATATATTTAGGCAATCCAGAATTCAAAAGCAAACTATTAATCATATCTTTAAAAGTTCTATTCTTTTGTTCTGCTATCTCATTCGACGAAAGAGAATATGGAGAAGTTCTTCGTGAATAATGCCAACATTTCGGCAATATTTTTCGAACAAATTAGACTCATATTCTCCATCTCTATCTGATCTTAACCGTTTAAGTTTTTTACCAGTTTGAGTTTCAGCTTCATTTTCAAACATTATGAATTTTTCAAGTGCTTCAGATTTATGTTCTAACAAATAAACATAACAGTATCTACTGCAATCATCTATAAAAGTAATAAAGTATTTCTTATTATCTTTAGTTAAAATTCCATTAAATTTACAAATGTCCGTATGAACCAAATCAAGTATTTCAGAATGCCTTTCAACCGATTGGTATGGCTTTCTTACTTGTTTTGCTTCAACACAAATGTGACATTTGTCTTTATGGTTTATTTCATGTTAAAGGACTAGATTTAAATTCACCATCCGTTTAACAGAACCAAAATTTAAATGTCCTAATCTATCATGACAAACATTAGAAGATTCAATTGCATTCACAACAGGAAATTCAGAAAATTTATTAGAACCAACATTTTCAACTCTTAATTTAAATAAACCATCATCTAAATAACCTTTACCAACAAAAGTCCCATAATACCGAATTATGATCGACTTTATTGGACTTATAGTTCATTTCGTAACCTTCCCTAAGTATTACAGAACCACTTACTATATTTCTCCTGATCGTTGGAACATGATGCACCATTTGCAGTGATAGTATGCGCCCTGAAGGAAACTTCAAGTCCACGTGTCCTATCCCTAACACTTTTGCACCACTTGAATTTCCCATTGTCACGGATTTTACATCAACAGGCTGATAAGACACAAATAGCAATTTATCAGCACATACATGAACATTTGCCCCAGTGTCTATTAGCCAATCATATGGTTCATAAATAGTAAGAATTTCAGGTTTCAAGGAAACATACCCATCAACAGAGTTTTCTGGAGCTTTAGGTTCACTAGTATCTCCTACAACCTATGAAGCACGAATACTTCAAAAATTTATTAAATGTCGTGTCGAACATTTTTCGGATGCGATACTCCTCAGATACTTGTGGGATACGTATTCGACACTCCACGTGGCGTGTCGTTAAATATAATTAAAAAGAAAAGTTGGACACACGTATCAGATGCTTAATTAGACGTATCCAACACATTTTATATTCAGAATTTTGCTAACTCACCACAATTGGTAAGAACAATGTAAGACGTCAAATCACACTTTGTATTATATACAACTGCAATACAAGATAATTTGTCTATAACGGGATATGTTTTATATAACATAATAAAACAATGAACATTATGTATAATTAGTAGTATTAAATTACTAATAATTTTTTTTTTTTTGTAAAAATTATGCAATTTAGTACTTACGAAACTTAACTTGATCGATTTCAATATGTATGAATACATAAATATATTATTTTACTTATTTCAATATGCATAAATATATAAATTTATATTTTTTACATTCGTATCCAGTAAATTTTTAAAAACCCGCGTCGCCGTATCCGTGTCGTGTCGTATTCGTATCGACGTATCCGTATCCGTGCAACATAGCCAACAACCATGTTTACCATAGCCGGAGCTCTAGTTTCACCAATGTCTCCCACAACCATGTTGACTGTAGCCGCTGTAGTAGACTCAGATTTGGCTTTGGACTTTTTGGTAGGACACTCTTTTGCCTAGTGACCCATCTTTCCACAAGTCCAGCATGGTTTGTTTGCCTTTGGTTTCTTTTTGTTTTTAGGTTTATTTATGAATTTCGAGTTGGGGTTTACATGGTTCACTTTTTTCTTTCCAGTTATCATATTTGCCTTAGGCTGGTACTCAATAGGAATACCATGAGTTTGGTTTTTGTGTTCCTCTTCGATACTTATGGCAATCATAAGATCATCAAGAGTCAGTTTTCCCTTTTGATGTTTTAATGTCATGCCAAAGTTTTCTCAAGATTTGGGAAACTTATCAATAATTGACATAACCAGAAATTTATCTGGAAGTTTCATTTCAGCATCAGAAAGAGAGTACTCAAGATTTATCAGTTCATGCGTTTGTTCATTTACATACTTTTCTTCAACCATCTGAAATTTCAGGAACTTGGAAACAAAATACTTTTCGATCCCTTGCTCTTCAGTATTATATTTCCTGTCCTATTCGTCCCAAAGAGACTTAGATGTATATGTATCAGAACAATACACGTCGAAGAGTACATTCGATAAAGCAGAAAGAATGACTCCTCGACCTATTTGGTTCCGTTCTGACCATTCAGCTATTTGAGCAGTCTTTGGGTCCGTTTTAGTTGGTTCACGTCTAGTCACCTGAATAACCAACAAAAATCCCTTCATCGTAAACCAAATTTTCATACGTTGTTGCCAATGCTTAAAAAATTAGCCCGAAAACTTTTTCGGTAAACCGGATAAGTCGACTTTTGTGGCTGGCATGGACACAGTACCGGAGCCTCCGACAGATGACATGATAATTTTAGTATACGAATATAATTTCTTCAAGATTGTTGGAAAAATCACAGCCGAGCCAAGTCGGGTCGAGCGGGCGGCAGCGCGCGTGTGGTGTATTCATATGACCCTCTTTGTAAAGACTTATACCAAGTCTAAACACTTAAGTTCATATATACTAGTACACACAAATATAAAAAGTCGATGTGGGACAAATGAAGAGTTTGAAAC
This sequence comes from Penstemon barbatus, assembly GCA_003313485.2. NCBI lineage: Eukaryota > Viridiplantae > Streptophyta > Magnoliopsida > Lamiales > Plantaginaceae > Penstemon > Penstemon barbatus. The sequence continues at coordinate 28,760,825 of CM064881.1, forward strand.
TCTTCAACTTCCTCACAAGGCTTTTTATAATTTGCCAATTAATCTTAGACCAATGTGGGACAAGCCCACATACAAATTATCTTATTTAAAATAATTGTTTTCCCCACTTTATATATATTTATCTATGGATTCCAACCTTTTAATTAGGTATCCAACCATATAATTACAACACATTCCATAAATGTTTCCTTGATATTCTCTATATTAGTCTACTTTCTCATAGGAAACTGGTTGACCCCTCGGGCTAAATATGAGATGGAGCAATTGGGCAAGTTGGTCCCTTTGGCGAAGTATACGTAGTGGAGTTCGCGGGTATTAGAATAGTGTTTGACAAACCAATAACGGAGTTGCATAATCTTATCTATAAGCAATCTTAATAGATTAATGTGGAGTTTATTTAAAAATGTATAAACCTTAATTAATTAAATAAAGGCCAACTTCGTCTTTTTCAACAATTTATATGAAATGTTAGAATCCTTAGATCACATGAATGTTAAATGCTGACTACCATCAATTAGGGAATAGTCTTTGAGATTGTCTTCTTAAATCGGTTCTAGGTTGAAAGGTTGATCTAGACAGGATATGGACGTGCTCGATTGGACTTGTACGAGTATGTATTCTCCAAACGTGGGAGATCGTAGAGCTTCGTGAGCGAGGTATTCAATACTAGTCCATATGAGAGGGTGGTTCGACAGGAGATCGAATGCATTGAATTCTCCATTCATAGATATCCATCTTGAAATCGCATAACACATATGAGTGATGAATCTTATTACGACAATGTATGATTTACTCCGCATACTTGAGATGCTTGTGCAAATATGATACACCAATAATACTTTGACATGCTTCCAAACCTCACCGCATGGGTATATTGTCTCATGATTGGGTTCATGCAGCCTGTGGCGGAGCTAAAGTTAGACCGGAAACCCCCCCTCCCCAAGAATATTCCTTTAAATATTATTATAGTAGTGAAATGATGAAATCTAAGTCCCTTTGCTGGATGATTAGAACATTTGCAATATCCCTTATTCTTACTGACCAGGGTTCGATTTCTGGTAGGTGCACTTTATCTTAAGCCAATATTTATGCATTCTTTTAATATTTCTGTCTCTTAAGAATATTTATGCATATTTTTAATTTTTCTTTCTTTATGATTATTGATATGGTATTTTACTGTTTTTATAATATATCATCATCTTCTTCTTCTTCTTATTATTTTTTTTTCCAAGAGTTTAATTCCTTTCGAGACACGTCGGTCACATAAAGTGGGAATCCTCCCAATAGGAATTTGAACCTAAGTTAGCTACTTTGTAGTGATTAATCCCTTCCACTAGATCAATCACTTCATTCACCCGTTGGTCTTCTTATTATTTTATTTATTTAGTGCATTGTTCCTAAACAAAAAGAATACGATTTTTCACAGTACTTCATAAAAATGTCTTCTCTTTATAATTATATTGATTTAGTGTACTCTTTTTCAAATTATTTTCTTTATTTAGTGTAATGCTTCGAATTTTTTTTAATTAATAATTGTAAAAAGGACATGGTCTCTTATTTTATTTATAATACTCCTTCATTATTTAATGCATTGCTAGAAAAAAAATTCGTCCCGAAGAGAATTCGTCTAGCTCCGCCACTGATATAGCCATGAATACAGCCTCATCATTATAGGTTGTGAGAATTTCTTATGCATTCTAAGGTGATCGATTCCGAAGAGTCCATGACCATGACATGTGACATTAAAACGAGTTTTGAAATAAGTAGTTCCAAGAGATCTAATCTTCATCCATAAATAGAAAGCATAGTATATTCTAATAAGGGTATTGACCAGTTCACACGTCTTGGATCATCATCGAGAAATTAGTCAGTAGAAGTACTGAATGTACATGACATTCGTAAGGGAATGGTTCAATGAATTAATTCAATAGATGATTAAGCCTAATGAGCTTGTAGTCCGACATCAATCATGATTTGTATGTATTCTTGAATTGATTGAGATTAGTTGAAAAGTGGTTAGTTAACATATTGGAACGATTATTCAATTCCTTTTGGGTTAAATTATAACACGCGACTGATTAATAGTGGACCTAAAAGCTAAAACATCACATATGTTACGCCCGATCGAGCTGTAGCGGTTGGGCTTGGACTAAAAAGTTGATTAGTTTAATTAGATTAAGTTGACCATTTATTTTATTAAATTAATTAAATGAAAGAAGATTTAATAGGAGAGTACAATAAAATAAATTGGGAATCGGCCAAAAAAAAAATGGGGATTGTATCTCAATTTAAGTTTGGTCTGATCAAATTAAATCAATAAGCTAGATCTAGGAGACTCAGAGAGTTTTCTCTTAATTAGGAGTGTTGCTTAATTAAAATATATATTGAGATCCAGATCTTAATAAGTTTTCTCTCCATCTGTTTGTCAAGTTTAGGATTCGAAATCAAATCACACTACTCGATATTCGTGTGAGCTTGTTCGATAAAAGCTCGTTTGAGCTCGATTCGTCATATTAATTAAACAAGTTTGAACATTATTTTCATTCGATAACTTTTGAACTCGACTCGAACTCAACTCGATAAGTTTAAAGTTTATAATATACATATAAAATACTCCCTCTATTTCTTTTTAATTATCATTTTAAATTTTTGTACATGTATTAATGAAGCAAATAATTAGCCTAAATCTTAAAAAAAGGTTGAAGTTATACCTAAATACTCATCTTCTTCAATTTGTTAAAGTAGAAGAGAGAGAGAGACAAACAAAGAGTAAATAATTGTAACATTGGAAGATATGAAATTAAGCTGTATTGGAATCCTAAAGTGACAATAAATTTGGAACAAGAAAAAAATCTCTAAAGCCAAATTAAAATGGAATGGAGTGAGTATCAATTTACTCGATAATCGACTCGAGCTGTTCGATAAAAGATTGTTTGAGCTCGACTCGTTTAAGATTCAAATCAAGTTCAAACACAAAATTACAAACTCGAAACAATTCAAACTAAGTTTGAACAGTATTCGATTACACCTCGGAAAATTCTTGTATAGACCTGGTTTATGAGTTTTTCATAGACCTTGTGATTGTAAATACACCACATCATATCTTTTGATGATGTCATGCTCTCAAAATATATGATTTGGTATATTTACTATCACAATGTCTATAAAAATCTCATAGACCAATCTATGTAAAAATATCCCTTACACCCCTACCTAACTCTATGCCAAAAATTATAAATGACCGCACTAATAGGTAATTACGCCCCTACCCCTAGCAGTTTTTATATTGGAAAATGAAAACTTTGATTCCGTGAAGGGGGCCGCAATCAGACCGACCAGTTCCGCGTGATGAACCTAACACATTTAATTCTGTTTTTTTTTTACACTAATAAGCGTTTCCTTAATTAGATTAGCTAATTAGCTAATTAAGTTAAACCAATATAAGATTAACGACACTAAACATTTTATTATTAGACCCATGAACCACGCTTCTCTTTTCTGCAAAGATACTTCCACTAAACTGAAGTTCCCAATCTTATTAAAAATAATATACAATTTTATTAATTAAGTCAATATCAATACTACAAGTTTAATTTTATTTTATACTAAAAGTCTTTATTAATTTGTAGTTTATATTTTATATTTACCATATATTAAGTTTTTTTTCTTCATTCTTTAATGCCTCGAGTAATTAATGTGCGGTGCAAAAACAACCTTTGTCAATTAGACAAGATAGAACTTAGAAGGGTTATATTTAAAATTTCAATTTTAATTTTTTTGTCTCACTTTTCTTTTAACTACCATATTAATTATTCGGTTAATATAATACACTATTTCATTTAAATTCCAAATATTCCAGGAAAAGGGGAACATCATGATGTCATTAATTCAACATGAATTAGCTTTTATTTGGCCCTAAGATTATTTCCCATGTCATTAATTTAATAATATGAAGAGACCTCAACTATAAAATAGTATGAAAATGAGTTAAATACAATTTACCAATATGACATGCATGTTATTCAGTTTATCCCATATAATTTGAAAATGAGCGTTTTTATTTCTTATATTTTTATAAAAATTTCACACCGTCTCCCTCATATTTTAAAACTAGAATATTATGTGAATTGACAAAATTATCCCTCTTATTTTTGACATTTTATATGTACATTCTCAATTTTTGCGAGTGAGTTACACTCTCCGATCGAATAACATAAATTGCTCCTTTAAAATTTTCTTGAGGGAGTAAAATGCTCTTTTTCAAATCGAAAGAATATAAATTGAACATTATGAATATTATATGACTAAATTGACATTAGCTCGAAAAATAAATATTAAATTAGTAAAATTGAGGAACTGGATCTTGGTTTGGATAAACTAATTACTCCATTATTGAGTAATCAAATAAATTAATAAACAGAGACATGAAAAGAGCAAGAATCTAAAATCAACATGAGTCCTTCAGTATATCCCATGTGCTCCCCCCCCCCCCCCCCACCCCAACCCCCAAACACACACACACACATACAACTACAAGATCTCTGTTTTATCATCACTAGGATTTTCTTACTTTTATAAACAAGACAAATAATAATAAAATAAAAAGAATGGTCCTTTTAGAGTAGCTTGTCATCAGCAAGAAATGAACACAACACGCATAGGGTGATTCTTGATGTGTCTCTGCAGTGGCTATATATGCAATTCCTGCAGTGAGAATTGCTGCTGCCAATGAAATGGAGAAGAGGGGTATTGTTACTTTTATTGCTCTCTCCATTTTCTTCAACTCAAGTTTTGTACTTTGCCACCCCAAAGATCCTATCAAGTCCATTTTAGGTTGGTTTTATTTAATTTCATGGTTTTTGTTTTTATTCTTATTTTAGATTAGTTAATGGTTGTAAATAGTAATAAATTATTGATATTAATTGATATTATGTGTGCATTTCCCATTTTTTTTAGTAAATTTAATTAATTAATGAGGTTTCTTAAGTGGAATAGGGTGTTTGAATTTCTATTTAAATTTTCAGAAAATTTATAATTTTTCTGAGTGATCTTACTTCTGGGAATCTTATTTTACAGGATAGTTTATGTTTGGTTCTTGATTTTCAGCTTGTAAAATGATGAAAGAAAATGAAAATGAACAAGAAACTGAGCTCAAAGTTCTATCCATGAGCTAAATGTAGAATACCCTATGTGCTTTGCCTAATTGGCAAAAAACCCCGTGATCTTTTTTTATTAGCAAAAAAACCCATTTGAAATTCATTCATAAATCATAGGGAGGTTATTGTTAATTTTTTTAAGTAAACAGGGGTTATTGCCAATTTTCATTGTTAACGAGGGGATTATTGTCAAGCTCGCAAGTGAATATGGATGTTTTTACATCTTTTGGTGGGGGTATAATTATCATTTTGGCTTGGGAAGGTGGTGTTTTGGTGATAAAAATTAGCACAATGGGGAGGTAATAAAAATAACAAAGGTTTTTTTTTTGCTAATTAGGCAAATCATAAGGTGTATTTTTGCATTTTACTCTTCTGTCATTTGATGCATATAAAAGTTTACTCACCGATATCCAAGAACTTAACAAAGCCTGAATATTTGACATCCTTGGTTTCATTGTTGAAATGTAGGACAAGATCAAAATATGGGGTCTTGGAAAGATGAAATATTAAGTTCCGGAGCACAAGCTCCGGGCCCTGCCAATGATGTGAGCACGCTTGTATTGGCGAAAAACAGAACAAAGAGGCCCGATATGTTATCGAGTTTTCATATATACAGAGGTGGATGGGACATTGCCAATAAACATTACTGGGCTGTAAGGCTAAATCTTAAGTTCTTTTTTCCGAGTAAAGATGATGATTGTATGTACTTATATTATGCATTTGACTATTTTACCCGCAGTCTGTTGGATTTACAGGGGCAGCAGCTTTCATTCTTGCTATTTTATGGTTTATTTCTTTTGGATTGGCTCTTCTGGTGCATCATTTTTGCGGATGGAAAATAAGCATCAACGGCAAAGAATTAAGCTGGTCAATAAGGATATGTCTTTTACTACTTATCGTCTTTACAAGTGCAGCAGCGTAAATTTCCTAACTCGAACCCTTTCTTATTTACAAGCTTGGTAGATGAATATATTTTTACGAACGCTATATTGGCTTTCATTTATACTCTCTTGTAAATTAATTGGATAGAAGATACATCCCGATTGTTTACTCTCATTTTCAAGAGGCAACTTATTACTCACTTGAGCTAAATGCAAAATTATTTGTTTAAACTATCAAATAAACCCCGTGTTCTTTTTCTATTAGCAAAAAATCCATTAGAAATTCCTTCATAAATCACAGGGAGGTCTTTGTCAATTTTTTAAGTGAACACGGGGGTTATTGATAATTTTTTAGGTTAAGATGGGTGTTTTTGCATCCTTTCTTGGGGGTATAATTGTCATTTCACCTTGGAAGGTTTTCTTTTGCTAGTAAACAATAAGCACAAGGGCTGGTGTTGCATATCATTCTTACTCACTTGATTTGCTTTCTCTATTATCAGGATTGGATGTATTTTACTTTCGGTAGGACAAGACGAGTTTCACGGAGAAGCATTACATACATTGAATTATGTCGTAAATCAATCCGACTACACGGTACAAACACTGAGAAATGTCACGGAATATTTGTCACTTGCGAAAACTGTCAATGTAGCCCAAATTTTCCTTCCTTCAGATGTCATCGGTGATATTGACCGGTTGAATGTGGACTTAAATAATGCATCAAATACATTGGAGCTGAATACAAACCAAAACTCGAGCAAAATTCAGAAAGTCTTCAATGCAGTGTAAGTAAGAATTTTATATCTCATGATATTTAGCATATATATATATGTATGTATGTATGTATGTATATATAGATATCGTATGGTATCGATGATAAATTGCTTATTGCAGGAGATCATCACTTATAACTGTTGCAGCAGTAATGCTTCTCATATCTATTCTCGGTCTTGGTATGTATTGTTAAAAGTTTTAAACACATTGCCTCCCTCTATTAAAGAACTTATTGCCGTAAAATTTTGGCAAAAACACATTCCATCCTTTAACATTCACCCAATTTCAATTTTAGTCCTATGCATAACAAATTTGGTTCTCTAACTTTCAGAAAGTTTCAATTTTTGTCCAGTAGTTGCAAATTTTGTCCTCTTATCTTTTAATAAATTTTAATTTTCGTCATGCAATTACAAACTTTTTCTTTGATAATAGGACCAAATTTATAATTGCAGGGCGAAAATTGAAACTTACTGAAAGCTAGAGGACGAAATTTGTTATGCATAGGACTTAAATTGAAATTTAGTGAAAGACAAATGACTGAATGTGTGTACAATATTTTGCCCCGTTTGCCGTAAATTTTTCAAGTTAATGTGTATGTACTTTTTCTTTGCAGTGCTGTCTATTCTTGGCCATCAACAAACAATATACATGTGAGTTTCAACTTTTATTTTACTTTGTTATTTATAAAGTCGATGGTTCTTTTTTTCGTTAATTCTTCGATTTTCTCACTAGTTGTCATATGCGTGCAGATTCATTATCAGTGGATGGTTATTTGTGGCAGTCACATTCATCCTTTGTGGAGTTTTCATTATTCTGAACAAGTAAGCATTTCATTGTGTTATAGTTCTTAATAGTCGAGCGCTTTTGGCCAGAGGGTAAAATAGTCTATTTTTTTGTTTCAGTGCAATTGCTGATACATGCATGGCGATGGGAGAATGGGTCGAGAATCCTCATGCCGAAACTGCCCTTAGCAATATCCTTCCTTGCGTCGACCAAAGGACCACGAACGAGTCTTTGTTCAAAAGCAAACAAGTGATAAATGATATCGTAAACATAGTCAATGGATTTGTGAACTCTGTTGCCAACTCGAATTCTCGTTCTCAGGACACTTCGAGTTATTACAATCAATCTGGTCCAATGATACCTCAACTCTGTTATCCATACGACTCACAACTACAAGATCGACAGTGTTCGGCTCAAGAACTTTCCATGGGGAACGCATCTCAAGTAAGCTTTGCGCATAAAGTTTATTTTTTATGTAGATTAGGTTTCATTTGCTATGGATTAGGCACGTTCTTCCGCACAATGCTTACTAACATTTAATTAGATAAACATATTCTCACATTTCTTTATTTCCGAATAAGTTGATGAGAAAATTAGAGATCTTTTCTCCGTTTTCAAACCTTAAGAGTCTTCCAAATTGGGAAAATTATTGTTTTGGTGCATATTTGTACGCGTTCGCCACTCATATTCTTTGCACATTGAGAACATTATTGTTTTTAATTAGAGATCGCTTGCCACTTTCTTGTGAACTTAAGGGGGGACTTACCAATTAATGTAACACAAGAGGGTATTTGTCAATTAAAACAAATACATTTAGTGTTTCGCTACCTATGAGAAGGGCATGAGGACAAAGTGTTCTTCTTGTTCTATATCCGAATGGAGGTATAGTAGGAACAAAAGGAACACCTGTCACATTAATCGCACGTGCGGAACATAAACTGCACAGAGGAATCTCTTTAGAGCTAAATGCAAAAAATACCCCTGTGCTTGGCCTAAATGGCAAAAAAAAAAAAGAAACCCTTGTGTTATTTTTATCAGTAAAACACCCCTGTGTTCTTTATTTTTATTAGCAAAAAATCCAATTTAAAATTCTTTTGATAAATCAATAGGGAGCTTATTGTCAATTTTTTAAATGAACAGAGGGGTTATTGCCAATTTTCAAAGTTAATAAGGGGCTATTGATAATTTTTTAGGTTAATAGGGGTGTTTTTTCCATTTTTTGGTCAGGTATAACTGTCTTTTTTCTTGCAAAATATGTACTATGGAATGGAGGTTTTTTTTGCTAATAAAAAAATAGCATAAGGGGTTTTTTGCTTATAAAAATAACACAGGGTCTTTTGTACTAATTAGTCAAAGCATAGAGGGTATTTTTGCATTTCACTCGAATTTTTACTATAATTTTTTTACCTCAAGGATATCTAAACTAACACGAGGATGCGTCTTGCAAATAACCTAGGCAATCTAAAACTTTATGGATTGTTGCCTATTTTGCCTATTGCTTAGAACTTGCAAAATTGTAAACCAAAAAATCTATGTTCATGTATGCAGGTATGGCAGAATTATACGTGCACGGTTTCTGCACAGGGCCTATGCAGTAGTGTCGGGAGGTTGACACCCGACATATACACACAACTTGTGGCAGCCGTAAATGTAAGCTATGCTCTCGAATATTACACCCCACCTCTTCTAAGTCTCCGAAACTGTAACTTTGTACGCGATACATTCAAGAATATAACCTCAAACTATTGTCCGCGGTTAGAGCAATATCTTCGAATTGTAAATGCAGGATTGGCTTTGATCTCAGTAGGTGTAATGCTTAGTCTTGCTTTATGGATACTTTACGCAAACCGCCCCCAAAGGGAGGAGGAAGCGTTTGCTAAGCTTTCCGAGAGAATAAGATGTAGTTGCATTGGCAAAAGATTCCTCAACACAGATGAAGTGATCCAATGTAACCAATTCGAAAAAAATAAACACTAACCTCTATTACCTTACTTGCATTTTGCTTTTGTATTTGTTTTGTTTTTTTTCTCATAGGGGCTTCTTGCATCTGCAGTTAATAATGAATCATAAATTGATTTCTTGCATTTGCAATTAATAATTATCTTAGAAGTGAACAAATGTTCTTAGTGTGTTGTTCATTTCAATAAACCTAAACAACAAAGGCTTTAATAAATATCCAAAAAGAACCAATCGGATAAAAATAAGAATGTTCTGGCAGATCATTTGGAAATATGCAGTGTTTTAGAACCTTTGCTTCACTATACACCCTAAATTCACATCAAAGTGTAATTGAAATTCAAAAGAATAAAATTACAAGACAATTTCACCACTCAATCTCTACGCAAGCTATTATTAGATATAATAAGATTACAAAATCAAAAAGTAACAAATATAAAGTCACGCCAACATATTTTTGAATGTGAAAATAACTGAACTAGAAAATTATTAGATGACAGTCACCATGATTGACACCGACATCTCTAGAAATTGATTCATAAAAATCCTAGTTTAAACCAATGTTATTAAAATCGGACCGGACCGGCCGGTCCGACCGGTTCGACTGCGAACCGGAAGCTGGTCCGGTCCGGTTAATTTGCTGGTTTTAGCGGTTCGACCAGCGGTTCGTCCGGTTCAACCAGTAAAACCGCTAAACCAGTAGGCTCACTGGTTCGCTCTCCGGTCCGATTTTAAAAACATTGGTTTAAACATCTGATATTTCCTTTTTATGATTTTGTAAAATTCCTTAACAATGAAAAAATGGAGGATATTTTTGTAACTATTTCGGTGGTGAATTTGCGGTACATTGGCGAAGAAGAAACCACCGAGGTGGTGGAGTACTCCGAAGAAGATTATGGTGAAGCAAGTTTTGGAGGCGATTAATTGAGATGGCAGCAGTGCTTCTCTTGTGGAGCAACAACTGAATTTGATGTGCAAAAGGCAGCGGCGGCGTTGGAGAACCGTGAGAGAAGGCGGATTGGTGGACGACGTTATTCGAGAACTGTTGAGAAAAGGAGGGTATGGATCTCTCTGTTTAGCTGATAATATGCAGCAACCCTGGGAATCCGGACAAAAGCAAAAATCTGTTGAAAAAAGTCAAATCTAAATCTAGCAACTCAAAGAAAACAACCGAAATAGTGAAATTTGAAGGAAAAAAGAATGACACATACATGATGACTAGCGCGACTGCTGAATTTTTTTTTCTCTTTCCATTTTTCTTTGTTTTGGCCAAGGCTGAATGTGATAATCCTAAGACAACAGTTAAAACACACTCATTCCAATAGGTAATAGGCAATTTTGATTGAAATAATAGTGATCTAGCAATACTTAAAATATGTTGATATTTTCTTTCCACCACAGCATTCTGATGTGGTGTTTCTACACTGGAAAATTGGTGAAAGATACCTAATTTGGAAAATAGATCAGAGAATAAAAGCTCTTTTGCATTATCACTTCTAAACACTTTGATTGTAGATTGAAATTGATTCTTAACCATAGATATAAATCTAGGAATAATGAAAGAAACATCAGACTTATGTTGTAACAAAAATACCTAAGTGAATCTGCTAAAGTCATCCACTAATGTGAGAAAAAACTTAAAGCCATTATGTGACTGAATTTTGTAAGGCCCCCATATGTCATAGTGTATTAATTCAAAAGCATGAGTGGAAAAAGAATTGCTAGTATTATAAGGTAAGCATTTCTGTTTTGCCAAGGGGCATACATCACATGGTTGACTGATATTAGCGGTAGGAAGTAAACTTAATACATTTTTAAGGGAAAGTAGTTTATCATGAGAAACATGACCTAATCTATGATGCCAAGTAGTATAGGAAACATATTTACAGAAATGTGTTGAACATGAAGCAGTATTAGGTTTGAAAATATAAAGTCCATGTGAGATGTCACCCTTGCCAATCATCTTCAGGGATGTCTGATCCTGTATATAAAATAGGTAGGATTAAAAGTAATACAAAACTTGAGAGACTTCAAAAGAGATCCAACGGATAAAAGATTGAACTTAAAGTTAGGTACAAATAAGACATCAGTGAGATGTAAATTAGTATCCAGTGTCACAGAACCTTTAAAAAATACAAGAACAGTGGTATTATTAGGAAGTGTAATGGAAGTGTTAGAAACAGGACCTAGGGAAGAAAACAATTTTAGGTCACTACATATATGACTAGTAGCACCAGAGTCCACAATCCAGCAATTAGTAAAGAAAGAAGAATTTGGAACATTAAAAGAGGAACATGTACCTGTATGTGTAGTTATATTGAAAGAGCTGGAAGTAGTGGCTGGTGTTTGAGTAGAAGGAAGATTACCAGTTTTGCTGATGATAAAGCAATGTGGAGAGTTGATTGGACTGTTCTGGAGATAGTGTATGAACAAAATCTTGCAAATCTTGTTTGGCAGGTTTTTCAATTTGAGTATAAGTGTTGATGTTGTTAATTCTTGAGAATGCTTGTTGCTGAGGCCTTTGAGATGGAGGTCTGTAGCCAAGAGGGAAGCCGTGGATTTTAAAATAGGTTTCCATTGTATGGCCAGGCATCCTGCAGTGTATACAAAATGGTCTATTTGGCCTGAATGGTGGTCTGCTGGATGTTGATGGTGGCCTGTAAGAAGGGGCAGATGGTCTGGATTGTGTAAAATTGGATTGAGGGTTAGAGGGTGGCCTGGTTATGGGATAAGAGGGTCATGATTTGGTAGCAAAGGCTAGAGAGTTACTGTTTTCAGTAGGTTTATGGTAAGTTTGAAGGGATCTTTGAGTTTCTTCCTGAGTGAGTAAGGAATATGCCTTAGGAACTGATGGCAAAGGTTCCATAAGTAACAGTTGACTTCTAGTATGGCCTAGTGAATCTTGTAGTCCCATTAGGAAGAGCATTAAGTATTCATTTTCAAAATATTCAGTAAGAAGTCCACAAGTGCACTTTGGCCTAATATTAGTAAGCTCATCCCACAAAACCTTTAATCTTGAAAAGTAGGCTGTGACAGACATATTTTGTTGTTGGAGAGATATAAGATCTCTTCTTAGTTGGAACAATCTAGGGCTAGAAGCACGCTTAAATCTTTGTTGTAGTTCATTCCAAATGGCCATAGCAGAGGTGTGATATAGTATTGTATGATGAATTTCTTTGGAAAGTGAATTGAGGATCCATGTGATAACTAGTTTGTTGTTTCTTTCCCAATAATTTGTAAGAATAGGGTCATTTGTTGGTGGTGGTAGAGTACCATCAGTAAAGCCTAATTTATTTTTGACAGAAAGGGATAGGGTCATGGCAATACTCCATGTTTGGTAGTTATGTTCTATTAATTTTTCAAAAACTAAAGAAATACCAGGTCCATCTGCAGGGTGCAGATAATAAGGACTGGAATGGTCTTCAATTGGGCTCTTGTGCGAGAAGAAGGAAGAGAAGAGGAGATGGTTTCAGTGGGTGAATCAGAAGACATTTGTGCAGAAACGGGGTAAGTGTTCTTGAAAGAATTTTATGTGTAGTTATGTGATGAAAAGAATTGTAATCTGATCTGAATATTTAGAGATGAAAAATAGAGTGTAGAGGGGATTTTGAATAATCTGAATATGTGGAATGAATGTTACCGGAATGTAAAGGGAAAAATACTGATTCTGGAATGAATCTTCATGTGAAATGTTGGTTTCTTGAATGAACAAGATGCGAGGAAGATGATTTTTGGATATAGTGGATGTGTAGGGAATCGAGTTCTGGGAAGAATCTAAAGGAGGATGATGATGGTTGTGATTTGATTGAAGATCCACTGAAGATTGATGCTGATTGTTGTATTACGTATGCATCTTGATGAACTTGGATGATGGTGAGACAAAAGGATGAATAGAACTGCTACTGTGAATAGAACTGCTACTGGAATGAAGAATTCTGATATGAATGATGAAGATATGCAACGGATTGATTTCAATGGAAGAACAGAATTTCTGCTGATACCATGATAACCCTAATTTATGTATGTATATATGTAAATTTGATGAGAATTTAGAGAAGAAGAAACTGTGTTATATTGCTCTTGTATTTACATAAAGTGTATATAAAAATGAATTTTATATAGAGTTTAAGCTGCTACTTTTATTTATAACAAAATAACTTAGGGGTAAATAAGTTCCATTCACCTAAAATATTAATTAACTTATAGTATGTAAAATGAGATAGTCATTTGCAGAATCAGGCAAGATATTAAAGACCTGATTCCATCACCATTTGAAATACTATAATCTTTTGATACACCCTGACATAGTTCATTCCATGAGCTCCATACATGACCTTTGATCGACAAACAGAAATTCGTGTTATTTTTAATTTTGGACTCAGTTACTTGTAGTTTTCTGGGTGCGGCCCAGGATAATTGACAGCGACCTCCTTTGTGTTAATATTTTTGAAGTGGTCTCACTGAATTTAATGCCCAAAGAAAATGTTTTGCTGAGTTATTTTAGTATGTATATCAGTCAGTTTAGTCATCTATTGCTAGATCTAGGTTTGCATGAGGACTTTGCATGGAATTTTCCCATATAGTTTCTGATAGGTTCAATTGAACAATTTTGGTCTGAAATCTCTTGCTGCATCAGAAACCCTTTCTTTTTATATTTTAATTTGTGCTCGGAGTCCACCTATCTTCCATTACTGATAATCATTTTCTTAATGTCCCTTCTGTTTGAGAATGATCAGCTAAATCAGTTGTTTAAAACTATCTAGGATATTTGATTTATATCAGATGTTAATATCTTGGTGTGTTCAGATTTAGTAGGTAATTCTTAGTAGATTTAATTGTTGATCACCTCTATAGGCAATCTAAAATCATCTTCAAGTCATTTTGTATTATCTTATGTTAAGAAGTAATGTTTATTTATCTAGAGAGTATATAGTAGCAGAGTGCATAACATATTTTGAGACTGAAGTTGTGGTGGGTAATATCTGTTCTTACTGGTTTGAGAAACAGGAAAGTTATGGGTGGGTTGAATTGATCATAGTAATTTCAAATGGTTTGTTGCTAATCAGTGCTTGCATCTTCTTGAATCTAATTTCCATATTGCATGTTTTCTACTTTTTATGATGTGTGTTTTTCACTGAAATCAATGAAATACCCGGCATATGATATTCCCAAAAAAAAAAAAAAAGAGAATGTTAGAACCCAAGGGATGGAACAAGAGTTCGTTACCATGGAGAATGTTGCAGCTACAATTGGTACTAAAGGCCTGAGTGGTGATACTCCGATGACGGAGAAAGTCTTTTTCAAACAAACACTATAGGAGAGAAAACAGCTAGAGAGGCTGTCAAATTTGAGGAAAACATGTTATTTGATTTAGAAAAAATCAAAGTGGTGGAAGCGACGATGGACTGCCCTTACCCAAGAATTCTCCTTGAAGAAACTCTACTGGAGACCATAAGAAAGACTTGGCAAGAAGCTCTTATCCTCAAAATAATGGGGAAACATTGGAACTTTAACTGGTTTACAACTTAGTTGGACTCAATATGGAAACTCAGTGGAGATTTTGAACTACTTGACCTGGGCTCAAATTGCTACACTCTAAGAATACATGACCAAGCTAAGAGAGAGTTCATCCTCACGGAGGGGCCGTGGATGATCGCGGGCCACTTCCTTGTGGTTAGGAAATGGATACCAAACTTCCAAGCATCCACGGATCGAATCACCACCGCTTTTACATGGGTACGTACATCCGAATTGGGAACCGAATACTACAAAGAAGCTATTGTATACGCTATTGCTCGGAGCATCGGTAAACCAATTAAAATCGACCATGATACTTATTGGGCTACGAAGGGGAAATACGCTCGACTATGCATTGAAGTTGATATCCAAAAGCCATTACAAAGGGCTGTCTAGGTAGCGGAGGTACTCTATCCGGTTGTATACAAATACTTTCCTGTCTTGTGCTACGAGTGTGGCCGAGCAGGACATCGGAGATCAGAATGCCCCAAAAATATTAGAATTTCTGGAGATAATATGGATGAAGATGAACCAGGGAAGAGAGAGTAGCAGATTTTTTCGGGTCGAATAGAATTTTCAATTTAAAAATTCAAACCAGCATTTTTATGTTTCAAAAACAAGTTAATTATCGTTACAATTTCACAAAATTTAGCTCACGTGTTCAAATTATCTTATCTAATATTCATATTTTTAAATGATAATATGCATAAAACTTCCAAGCATCCACGGATCGAATCACCACCGCTTTTACATGGGTACGTACATCCGAATTGGGAACCGAATACTACAAAGAAGCTATTGTATACGCTATTGCTCGGAGCATCGGTAAACCAATTAAAATCGACCATGATACTTATTGGGCTACGAAGGGGAAATACGCTCGACTATGCATTGAAGTTGATATCCAAAAGCCATTACAAAGGGCTGTCTAGGTAGCGGAGGTACTCTATCCGGTTGTATACAAATACTTTCCTGTCTTGTGCTACGAATGTGGCCGAGCAGAACATCGGAGATCAGAATGCCCCAAAAAAATTAGAATTTCTGGAGATAATATGGATGAAGATGAACCAGGGAAGAGAGAGTAGCAGATTTTTTCGGGTCTAATAGAATTTTCAATTTAAAAATTCAAACCAGCATTTTTATGTTTCAAAAACAAGTTAATTATCGTTACAATTTCACAAAATTTAGCTCACGTGTTCAAATTATCTTATCTAATATTCATATTTTTAAATGATAATATGCATAAAAATAAAATTATTAATTAATACATTTTTAAATTGATGGTATAATATTTATTATGATTTATCTTAATAAAGTATTATGTAAATATAAAAGAAATTAATTTTATTATCCAACATGAATCTTTAATAGAACGAATTGGTATAGATTCATATCTGTTTCAAATATTTCAAATAATTAATCTTTATAACCCAAAACCCGACCCAACTACAAAACCTAATTTCTTCTTCCTCATCCCACCGCCGCATCCCCAGTTCCCATCTTCTCCCATGGCGATGAAACTGCAAGAGTTTTTGGCGCTCATTAATGAAAATGACAATAAGCACTCTCGAATTAAGCAAGTGTTTGAGTACAGAAAAATGATTGAAGGAGTCATCGCTATTGTATGCAACATTCCAAATCCGCCACAAGTTGCTATTCTATTACTCGAGTGTTGGATGAAGATGAAGATTAAAGTGCAAGGAAGATAAGTAATTAAGGGAAGGTTTTGATGATTTCCAAAACATCATAATCAGCTAAGTATGGAAAGCTTAGTTTCCTTAGAAGAATTTTGAACAAGTAAAGAAGACATCAGAAGAGTTCAAAGTTCAAAGCCCAGAAAACTAGTGATCTCACGCTGAAACAGCAAACAGAAGGGTAGACCATCAGCTGACTCAAATCAGATTAGTTCAGAGTTTGATCAACAGAGTGCCTATCAGATGGGTTGCTTCGATCAGCAGAGTAGAAGAGATCAAGAGATTAGTCCAACGGTAATAAATGCACCGAGTGTAATAAATGTTGTAAGAGAAGGGTAGTAATGGCAAATGATTGGAATTTACTCTCGGATCAGCAGAGTGCATTTAATGCAGCTACAGGAAAGTACAGCAGAGAAAGGACTGTAGCAGGTTACCGTTATGCTTTCGGGCTAAAGCTATGGATTTGAAGATTTGATTTCCTTCAACGGCCTTATTTTCAAATTCAAGTATAAAAGGAGCTGATTTCAACGAGCGAGACACACAACAACAATCTGAGATTATTCTTTGAAGCAGAAATCATCTAAGTCTCAAAAGCTTGAACAGCTCACTCGTCTGGTGGAAGTCATCTGTTGACAGAAACCTAGTTGAAGAAAACAGAAAAATACAATCTGAGTGTTTTGTATTAGCTGAGTGTTGTGCGAAGTTAGAATCCATCTTTGTGAGTGATTCTACTTTAGAGGATAGGTTTTCTTTGTGAATTCCTATTGTGAGCTTATAGCCTTTTCATTTGTTGTCTAGGTATAAGTGGAGACATATTGTAATCTGTGTGATTATAGTATAACCTAGAATCTAAGTGATCTGGAAGAGTGGACTAAAGGATTTACATCCATATAACCACTATAAAAATTCTTTGTGTTGATTTGCATTTAAAGTTTTTCTTGCATATTTCAAACTGCATAAGCAAACACTTTGAATTGATTAAAAAGATTTTAAAAGGAGTTTTTGAAACTGGGGATAAAATCTTTTTAAGGACTTAGTCTACTTGTGAAAAACACTCTCAAACATCCGCTGCAAGTAAACTCTTAAGAAAACTACTCTGTTGAAAAACAACTAAGTATTTATAAGAAGAGTGGTCACTCTGCTGTTCTAGACTTGTTCTTAATCATCGAAGTCATCCTACTGTTCTTCATCAGCTTAGTCTGCTGACAGAAGAGTGAAAAGTTTTTAAGTC
This sequence comes from Penstemon barbatus, assembly GCA_003313485.2. Taxonomy (NCBI): domain Eukaryota; kingdom Viridiplantae; phylum Streptophyta; class Magnoliopsida; order Lamiales; family Plantaginaceae; genus Penstemon; species Penstemon barbatus. The sequence goes on from CM064881.1 coordinate 28,778,817, forward strand.
TAAAATTTTTAGAGGTCTATTCACCCCCCCTCTAGACCTCATCTGACCACTTGGGACCAACAAGTGGTATCAGAGCAGGTGGTTCATTAGAATCAGTTGCCTGATCAACGAGCTTGATCCGAGTGTTTTTCAAAGGTTTTCAAAACTTTTCAAAAGAGCATCTTTTTGAAAAATTAAAACTTTTTGAAAATGGACTGTATCAGCCATGTTCCCCACATTGCTGGTATGTCGTTTGAAGACTGGAAAATCAGAATGGAGATTTTCCTAGCTGCTTATAATGACAACATGTACACATGTATCATTAAAGGTCCATTCAGATTCACAAAGACCATAAAGATCAATGAAGTAGATACGGTTGTTGAAAAAGACCTTCATGAGATGACACCAGAGGAAATCAAGCTATTTAATCTGGATAAAGTCGGAAGATTCATCATGACTAAAGCCCTGGACAATGATAGGTTTGACAAAGTCAAACATTGCAAGACTGCAAAGCAGATGTGGGACAAAGTCAGAGATATGAGTGAAGGAAATGATGCCATAAAAGAGCATCAGCTAACTGTTGCTTTGGAAAAACTTGACAACTTCAAGATGAAGTCTGGAGAAACCATTGATCAGATGGATACCAGATTCACCAGAACACTGAATGAAGTTCTAAAGTTGGGAAAAACCTTTACTGACAAGGAAATCACCGTCAGAGTACTAAAGGCCTTACCTCCAAAATTCAACATGAAGGTGACAGCAATGGAAGAATCAAGAGATTTGGGAAAGATCTCTCTTACAGAACTGTTTTCCGTACTCAAGGCATTCGAGTATAAACTGCCTAGAATGGGAATTGAAGAAACCTCAACTTCAGGACCCACAGCTACCCTGGTTGCTGCTGAAAATCAAAGAAGACCAGCTCAGAAAAGCAAAGAAGTGGACTCATCTGATGAAGCCACTCTACTCAACAAAAAGGAGTACACTGCTGGAGATGTTGCATTGCTGATGAACAATTTCAAGAAGTTCTACAAGAGAAAAATGAAGAACAAATATAACAATGCCTCAACTTCTAAACCTAACTCTTCTTCTCAAGAAAAAGATGATTATAAAGCAAAACTAATGTGTTATAACTGCAGGAAATTGGGACATTTCATCAGAGACTGTCCATATCCAAAAGCAGAGAAGTACACTGAGGAAGAGAAGAGAATCAGAAAAGAAAGAAATCATCAGAGAGGCAAGGCAATGATGGCTGAAGCAGAGAAGCTGACTGCTGTCTACTCATCTGATTCAGATTCGGACTCGTCTGATGAAGAATCGTCTGATGAAGAAAAACCTGCTCTCCTCTGCCTGATGGTAAAGGAATCTGATGACTCCGAGGATGAGGTAACTCCTCTTGAAAGTGAACTATTTAGTTCATTTGAACAAATGATGCTTAACAATACTACTATTGCTGAAGCATTTAAAAAGCTTAAGGAAGAGATGATATTGCTGAAAGAGCAAAATAGTTCACTGAAACTTAAAGCTGAAAAGCCAAAAGAATCAGTTGAATATAAACTGCTTGAGCAAGAAAATGAATCTCTGAAAGCTGAATGTGAAGTTTATAAAGGAAAAATCATGGAACTTGAAAAAGTTATTGAGTCTCATGAGAAATCATCTGTTGCATCCACTCATATGTCTAGTAAACAGAAGATACCTTTAGAACAGGATAAGTAAAAATTGAATCATACTGAGAAATTTATATCTGCTGACAATAGTAAGGTCATTCTGTATGTTCAAACTGCTAGACCTACTTCACCTGAGAAAGAAGTAAAGGAGAAGAAATCTCCTAAGGCTAAAAAGAGCAAAGAGCCTAGTGTAGGTAAACGGACTAGTAAGACCAAACAACAGAGTCCTAAGAAGTCTGCTGATAAAGCTAAAGTCAATCAGACTAGTGGTAAAACTAAGTCGTCTGTTAATGAGCAAGCAACTAGTAAACCAAAGAAGCATAAGAATAAGAAAAATCAAAATGCTTGGTATGGAAATGAGTCATATTATGTGCAACCTGCTGCATATCCTCCTATGTATCATGCACCTCAATTTCCTAGTTACTATGCACCTTACCCTGCTCATCCAATGCATGCATACCCTGTTTATCATGCACCTTACCCTGCTTATGAACATTATTCTTATCATACTGATCATCAACATGACTTATCTGACAACTATGATAAAAATGAAACTGTTCATGCTCCTGTCAAAACTCAGAAGCCTAAGAAGCCTAAGACATCAACATCTTGGGTTGTCAAAGGTGGAACTAATCCTTCAGGACCCTCTCAATAAGGGTACCTAAAACAATTTTATTTTTGTTTTGTAGGTTAGGATTAGGAGTAGGAGTAAAGTAGAGAAGATTTGGTACTTGGACAGTGGATGTTCAAGACACATGTGTGGAAACATACATGAGCTGACTGATGCAGTTGCTGTGGATGGTCCAAAGGTTACTTTTGGAGACAGCAAAGAAGACAAGATTGTAGCTAAAGGAAGAATAATCAAAGGAAACATTGAGATAGCTGACGTCTCATATGTTAAGGGCCTAAAGTATAATCTGCTGAGCATAAGTCAATTTTGTGACAAAGGATATTCAGTCATCTTCTCAACAGATAAGTGCCACGTTGAACATATTGGTACAAAGAAGGTAATTTTATCTGGAAGACGACAAGGGAATGTCTACATAGTCGACTGGAATTCTGCTGATAAGAATTCAAATGTTTGTTTGGTGGCTTCTACACCAAGTGAAGTTAGTTGGCTATGGCACAAGAGGATGAATCATTTAAACTTCAAGACCATCAACAGATTAATCAAGAATGATTTGGTAGAAGGGATTCCTAAAACAGTCATGAGCAAAGACAAGCTATGTGACGCATGTCAGAAGGGTAAACAAATCAAGTCATCATTCAAAAGCAAGAAGCACCAATCTTCTGAAAGGATCTTGGAGCTGCTGCACATGGACTTATTTGGACCCATTGATCCAGTCAGCAATAGTGGAAAGAAATACTGCCTAGCTGTTGTGGATGATTATTCAAGATACACTTGGGTGATATTCATGAAAAAGAAAAGTGAAACCAAGGAACATCTTACTAATCTGATGGAACTGATCCAGAATGAAAAAAGTATAAAGATATTGAAGATCAGATCAGATAGAGGGACAGAGTTTACAAACTCTACTGTTGAAGAGTATTGTAATATCAAAGGAATACATCATGAGTATTCAGCTGCTAGAACCCCTCAACAGAATGGTGTTGCTGAAAGGAGAAACAGAACACTGAAGGAAGCTGTCAGAACTATGATAGCTGAAGCTAAGCTGCCACAAAGATTTTGGGCAGAAGCAACAAATACAGCCTGCTTTACTCAAAACAGATGCATGATCAACAAAAATCATAACAAGACTCCATATGAAGTTTGGAACAACAGAAAACCAAACATTCATTACTTTAAAATTTTTGGTTGTAAATGTTTTGTTTTGAATAATGGGAAAAATCACCTTACTGCTTTTGCAGAAAAGGCTGGTGAAGCTGTTTTTGTAGGATATTCTACTGTTAGTAAGGCTTATAGAGTTTTTAACAAAAGAACATTACTAATAGAAGAATCCATTCATGTAGTATTTGATGAACCAAACCAATCTTCTGAAAAGAATCAAAGCACTAATCAAGATCTATCTAATGATTTACAGAAGTTAAGTGTTGGAAGGAATGAAGAATATGTTCCCATCATACTACCTGATCTTAACCCAGCTGCCAACTCAAGTGCTGTTCAAAATCAGATCACTGATTGTCTAACAGACGAGTTACAACCAGCTGACAGACCAGAGACTGTTCAACAGACGGCAAATGTTCAACAGACTACTACTGCAACTCCATCAGTAGTGTTGCAAGATCATGACAGAGGACAACATTCAGACCTGCAACCTGATCTCAAATGGCTCAGAAATCACACACCTGAGTTAGTGATTGGTGATCCTTTAGATAGAGTGAAAACAAGAAGAACTGCTGCACAAGATGCCATGTTTGTCACTTTCCTATCTCAAATAGAGCCTAAGAAAATTGAAGAAGCTCTCAGTGATTCCTTCTGGATAGAAACTATGCAAGAAGAGTTGAATCAATTTGAAAGGAATGAAGTCTGGTACTTAGTTCCTAGACCAAGTCATCAAAGAGTCATTGGCACTAAATGGGTATTCAGAAATAAGATGAATGAAGATGGTGTTGTCACCAGAAACAAAGCAAGATTAGTGGCCAAGGGTTATTGTCAAGAAGAAGGAATTGACTTTGATGAAACTTTTGCACCAGTAGCAAGACTTGAAGCAATCAGACTGTTTCTAGCCTATGCTGCTTACAAGAACTTCACTGTCTATCAGATGGATATGAAGTCTGTTTTTCTCAATGGAGAACTGCAAGAAGAAGTATATGTTGAACAACCTCCTGGATTTGAAGTCTATCAAGAAGAGGATAAGGTATATCGTCTGAAGAAAGCCCTCTATGGACTGAAACAGGCTCCAAGAGCATGGTATGATACCCTATCTGATTTTCTTTTAATTAAAGGATTTCATAAAGGTAAGGTAGATAAAACCTTGTTCACTATTGAATGGGAAAATCATATATTGATTGTGCAAATATATGTAGACGATATTATTTTTGGTTCAACTAACCAACAGATGTGTGACAAGTTCTCTAAGCTGATGCAGAATAAGTTTGAAATGAGCATGATGGGAGAACTTAATTATTTTCTTGGTTTACAAGTTAAACAGCTGCCTGATGGAATCTTTATAAATCAAGCTAAATACGCAAGAGATCTGTTTAAAAAGTTTTGTATGGAAACTAGCTCTACTGCTAATATTCCAATGTCTACAAGTCTTCGTTTGGATAAAGATGAAGATGGCAAATCAGTAGACATAACCAAATACAGAGGCATTATAGGGTCACTGTTATATCTAACAGCAAGCAGACCTGACATAATGTACTCAGTAGGGGTTTGTGCAAGATTTCAATCAAATCCCAAGGAATATCATCTCTTAGCTGCCAAGAGGATATTGAAATATGTTAAAGGCACTCAAGAATTGGGATTGTGGTATCCTAGAGAATCTGGATTTGAGCTTATTGGTTATTCAGATTCAGACCTTGCTGGCTGCAAGATTGACAGAAAAAGCACAACTGGTGCCTGTCAGTTCTTAGGTAGTCGTCTGATCTCATGGATGAGTAAGAAACAGACTTCAGTGTCCATATCTACTGCTGAAGCTGAATATATAGCTGCTGGAGCATGCTGTGCACAGATATTATGGTTGAAGCATCAACTAGAAGATTACAATATCAAAATCAGTGGAATTCCAATCTACTGTGACAATACAAGTGCAATCTCTCTTACTCAGAATACTACAAGTCATTCAAGGACTAAACATATTGAGATTAAGCATCACTTCATTAGAGATCATGTGGAAAAAGACAATGTTATGATAGAGTATGTTCATACTGACAATCAGATTGCTGATATTTTCACTAAACCTTTAAGTGAAGTAAGGTTCTCAACTCTAAGAGCTGAGCTAGGACTACTTAATTTGGATGCATAAGCTGAGGGGGAACTTATCAGAAGACTGAAGTTCAACAGCTTAGTTATCCGTTATTCTATTCAAGGATTAACTTTCAACAAACTAGTTAACTTATGAATTCTTAAAGACAGGGGGAACGTGTAAGACTAGCGGTACTTCTGCTCTAAAGATGAAATTTGTTAATATCAGTTAGTTGAAGTTATGTTATCAGAAGATCTGTTCTTAATTCTTGAAGACTGAAGATTATTTTATCTTGCTGGATTGACAAACAGCAAAGGAAGATTACTAGCTATTGGCTTTCTCTAGTAATATCAGATAACAGATCACTCGTCTGTCAGATAAGTTAAACTCTACTCATCTGATATCTTATATAAGCATGGTTATAAATCGTATCTTTAGAAACGCGCTTTTATAAGTAACAGATTAGTGTCGATAGAGTTTCCCGCCCATCTGACATTAAAATAATAAAATTGAAATTCGCAGCTCTCATCCACACGATTAATAAACTGTCAGATTGATCCAACGTATCAGATTAATCACGATAACCTAAACTACATGAAACGTATAAAATCCGATCTGAACAGATCAGTCGTCTTACGCACTCATAAACTCTCAAATTCTCTAACTCTCAAACTCTCTTGTTTTCAAAAGTTTACTGCTTTCACAGATTTTCACTTAGTAATCTCAGAAATGGAGAAGATTATCGATGGAAGATACTTGAACTACATCAAATTTCACTTCTCTGGTACTGATCTGATGCGCTCACTCATGGAGAAAATCAAAGAGGCATCTTTAGTTCCAGTTCTGGAAGCACACGAAGACAGGGTCTACTTAGAAGACGTAGATCACTTCTACAAGACCAGGAAATTCAACGATGATGAAACTGTTATGTCTGCTGTTATTGGGGGTAAGAAAATTGATGTTTATGTTGCTGTTTTAAGTGAAATTTACAAATTGAAAAATGAAGGAGGAGACGTGACAGACCTAGGGTCTGAGAAAGAGGATGAATTTTGGGGAATTTGTGCGAAAGAGGGAGAAGAGATGACTGGGACTCTGATGAAGACTCAGTTAAAAGATGAGTATCAGAGGTTCGCAGACATTATTGCGAAGGTGCTGGACTGCAGCACAAGCTCTTTAGATGGATTACCTAGGAGGAGGTACTACACCATGATCTGCATTTACTATGGACTGAAGGCGAACTAGGCAGCTCATGTCTATGATCTGCTGAGTGACAAGAGGACTTCGCATGCCATCTTGCTTAGTCATCTGTTCATGTCACTAAAGTGTCCTATGGCAGGAGGGAAGGTTACTCACACTAGCAAAGAGTTTAAATTGTATGAGCCAGTCAGGAGTGTGGCTGCTCCCAAGAGAAAGGCTCCTACTAAGTCTAAGAAGACCCCTTCTAAGAAGAGCAAGAAGGAGGGTCAGAGCAAGTCTGCTGATCAAGCAGCAAGCTCTACTGTTGAAGCTGGATCAACAGAAGCTGAGATTGAAGTCCCTGAGAAGATAATAGATGACTTCACTGCTGAGCTTGAGAAGATGGAAACAGGTTCCTCACCTGAAAGGTCAGAGTCTGAAGAAGAAATCCCACTTCAAAGACTGAAAAGATTAAGGACCAGGAGTGAAGCAAGGGGACCTCCCCAAGCTAAGAAGCCCACTGGAAGGATTCCTAAATCAAAAGCAAAGAGAAAAGTCAATTTCTCTGAAGAACAAACCATCACAGTCAGAGAATCACCATCAGCAGAAAGGCCAGTTATCAATGAAGAACTTTTGGTTGAGGCTGCTGCTGAACAAGTTCAAGAGCCTGCTAGAGAGGCTACTGCTGAAAAGAATGGAGAGTCTGCTTTGGAAGATGTTGAACAGCAGACTGGCACAGCAAGTGAAGGGACTGTACCTCTTATACACCCTACTCCTGTTGCTGCCACTCCCATTCAAGTGATAGAGAGTCCTGAGGCTAGGAAGCTAAGGACTGGAAAGATTGTGGTTCCTTACATTTCTGCTGCTGAGAAAAAGAAAATTGATGATGCTGATAAGCAAAGAAAAGCTGCAGAAAAGGCAGAGGAAGATAGGTTGAAAAGCCTTGAGCTTAAGAGGCTGGAAGAAGAAGCCAGCAAACTAACTCAAGCAGAAAGGGATGCTATTGAAGCAGCTGAGTTAGCTGCTGCAATAGAGGCCAGTACCAAGGACGCTCATGGTCCAAGGCAGACTGGTGGAATACAGATTGGGGAATCAAGAGACCCTAACAAGCCCAAACCATCGATGCCAGCTCCTAAAATTCAACCTAAGAAAAGATCAGAAGTGAAACTGGCTCTGGAGATTGTAAGAGACAATCCAGAAGCCTTTGATGAGTTCATAGAAAGGTTGGATACTGAAAATGACAAAATCACTCGTCTGACGATGTTTAACAAGGAAAAAGTCCGCTACAACAGATGGAGGGACTATCGTCTGACAAAGAGCAAGGCACAAATAAATAGCTGGAAAGCCTTCAATGATGAAGAGGCCTGGGTTCTTAAGTGGCTTGAAACAGGATCAATAACACAAGCACTTGACTCAGAATTCTTCTTAGACAAACTTAGACTGATGATCAGCAAAGTTGTGAAGGCTGAAGCCAAAATGATCTATGACTCAGTTCCAGAAGATTATGCAGAAAATGAAGACTTGAAGGAACGGTCTATCAGATTGGCTGTCTCCCAGACTATGAAGACATGGGCAAAGAAGACTAGAAAGATGGAGGGACAACCAAGCTCACTTATTCCTATCCCTAGTCTAAAGCAGATAGTATATGGTCCAGCAATCAGACCATATGAAGATCTTCCTGAGAATCCAATGTCACCTTTTATTGCCATTGATGACCTGACATGGATCACTCACAGGACTGCCTTAGATGAGGCTGGTAAAGTCCACACCATTACAGAGGTGAAGAAGATCAAAGCCCCTGCTGCTGATCAAGGGAAAAAACAAGATAAGTCTACTGAGCAAGAAAAGAAAGATAAAGAAACAGAAGACTCATCTGACCCAGCTGATCAGAGTAAGGACTTAGAGGAGAAAAATGAAGAAGAGACTGCTGATCAAACTGCGGAGAAGGAAAGCACTCCCAGTCATGCTGATGAAGCCAAAGTGCAGGAGATTGCCTCTGGTTCAGCTGATCAGACCAAAGAAAATGAAGTTCTTGCCTTACCTTCTATTCCTACTGATGTTGCTTCTAGTTCTAAAGTTTTGCAGGACTCCCTATCTGATATTTTCCAACAGATGATTGCCAAATCCCTGAAGGAAATGGAAGAAAGAATAACCGCAAACCTTTTGGCTGCATTGAAACCATCAATCCAGAAAGCTGCTTCTATCCCTGCTGATGCCATTGAAGATACTGCTCACAATGTCAAATCCATCAGACAGGATATGGATGTTATCCAAGCTAGAACCAAGAACACAGCTGCTGGTTGGAGGGATATTACTGAAACTGTTGAGATGGCTATGCAAGCAGAAGATGAAGCCTTGATGAATATGAGCGGATCTTTCAAATCTACTGCTGATATGGTACTTGCAACCCAATTTCAGCTGGGTGATCAAGGTGAAGCAGTTCTCAACAGAATGCATGCTATGGAAGCAAACCAGATAACTCATGCTGCTCAAGTTGATGTCATTCAAGCAAATCAGCTAAGGCAAGGAGCTCAAATGGATGCCATGAATGAGAACATCAGACTTCTCTGTGATTCTCTCCAGATCACACCACTCTCTCCAAAATACCAAGTCAACCCTGCTGATGAGGACAAAAAGGGGGAAGATAAGGTAGAAGAAGAGAAGACTGCTGAATTGGAAGAAACTGAGATGCTGGAAGAGTCTGCAAGTGAGAATGAACATGAAGAAACCAGCAGACCAGCAAATCAATCAGACACAGAAGAAGACAGTGAAGCTGAAGAAACTGAAGCTGAAGCAAAGGTCAAATCTGACAAAGAGATAGCTGCTGCTAAGGATTCAGCTGAAGAACAGCTTGACCCTGATGTCAGAAACAAAAAGATGGAGCTTCTGAGAAAAAAATTCAATGAATCAATAGCTGTGACATCTGAGCCAGCTGAAGAAAAAGAAGAAGAAGACAAGGAAAAAGAAGAAGACAAATGATAGTTAAATTTACTTGTAATTTTCCTTGTAATTTTCTTTCATTTTGCACATCTCATCTGATAAGACTTGTAATCTGTAATCCTTTCATATATCTATAAAATTACAAGTTTTGAATCCAACAGATCATTTCTAACTCAGAAATTTTTGAGGATAAAAACTTTAGTTTAGGTACAGGTACTTAGCTGAAGTTTTGTCATCATCAAAAAGGGGGAAATTGTTGGATGAAGATGAAGATTAAAGTGCAAGGAAGATAAGTAATTAAGGGAAGGTTTTGATGATTTCCAAAACATCATAATCAGCTAAGTATGGAAAGCTTAGTTTCCTTAGAAGAATTTTGAACAAGTAAAGAAGACATCAGAAGAGTTCAAAGTTCAAAGCCCAGAAGACTAGTGATCTCACGCTGAAACAGCAAACAGAAGGGTAGACCATCAGCTGACTCAAATCAGATTAGTTCAGAGTTTGATCAGCAGAGTGCCTATCAGATGGGTTGCTTCGATCAGCAGAGTAGAAGAGATCAAGAGATTAGTTCAACGGTAATAAATGCACCGAGTGTAATAAATGTTGTAAGAGAAGGGTAGTAATGGCAAATGATTGGAATTTACTCCCGGATCAGCAGAGTGCATTTAATGCAGCTACAGGAAAGTACAGCAGAGAAAGGACTGTAGCAGGTTACCGTTCTGTTATCGGGCTAAAGCTATGGATTTGAAGATTTGATTTCCTTCAACGGTCTTATTTTCAAATTCAAGTATAAAAGGAGCTGATTTCAACGAGCGAGACACACAACAACAATCTGAGATTATTCTTTGAAGCAGAAATCATCTAAGTCTCAAAAGCTTGAACAGCTCACTCGTCTGGTGGAAGTCATCTGTTGATAGAAACCTAGTTGAAGAAAACAGAAAAATACAATCTGAGTGTTTTGTATTAGCTGAGTGTTGTGCGAAGTTAGAATCCATCTTTGTGAGTGATTCTACTTTAGAGGATAGGTTTTCTTTGTGAATTCCTATTGTGAGCTTATAGCCTTTTCATTTGTTGTCTAGGTATAAGTGGAGACATATTGTAATCTGTGTGATTATAGTATAACCCAGAATCTAAGTGATCTGGAAGAGTGGACTAAAGGATTTACATCCATATAACCACTATAAAAATTCTTTGTGTTGATTTGCATTTAAAGTTTTTCTTGCATATTTCAAACTGCATAAGCAAACACTTTGAATTGATTAAAAAGATTTTAAAAGGAGTTTTTGAAACTGGGGATAAAATCTTTTTAAGGACTTAGTCTACTTGTGAAAAACACTCTCAAACATCCGCTGCAAGTAAACTCTTAAGAAAACTACTCTGTTGAAAAACAGCTAAGTATTTATAAGAAGAGTGGTCACTCTGCTATTCTAGACTTGTTCTTAATCAGCAAAGTCATCCTACTGTTCTTCATCAGTTTAGTCTGCTGACAGAAGAGTGAAAAGTTTTTAAGTCTAAAATTTTTAGAGGTCTATTCACCCCCCCCCCCTCTAGACCTCATCTGACCACTTGGGACCAACATCGAGGAAGCCCTAGATAATTTCGAGGTGGGGGTTGTCCTCAGCTTACAAAATTGGAAGGAGAAAGGAACTTCTCCGGTGAAGGATACTCTTGGAAAGGATGTCCCTCTGGAAAAGGGAAAGGGTTTGGTTTCTGAATCCCATCTAGGGAAGAGGGAGAAAAAAGTGGGAAAGGGAAAGAAACTTGTTGGAGAATCTTCAACGAAGACAAACGTTCTATGGAATGACGACATGCACCTGGCATGTATGGTTCAATTAAAGCCTATGGTGGGCTTCGAAGTAAGTTCCACTCACCTCAAATATTAATTAACTTATAGTATGTAAAATGAGATAGTCATTTGCAGAATCAGGCAAGATATTAAGGACCTGATTCCATCACCATTTGAAATACTATAATATTTTGATACACCCTGACATAGTTCATTCCATGAGCTCCTTACCCAAGAATTCTCCTTACCCTGACAGATTTGAGGAAAACATGTTATTTGATTTAGAAAAAATCAAAGTGGTGGAAGCGACGACGGACTGCCCTTACCCAAGAATTCTCCTTGAAGAAACTCTACTGGAGACCATAAGAAAGCCTTGGCAAGAAGCTCTTATCCTCAAAATAATGGGGAAACATTGGAACTTTAACTGGTTTACAACTTAGTTGGACTCAATGTGGAAACTTAGTGGAGATTTTGAACTACTTGACCTGGGCTCAAATTGCTACACTCTAAGAATACATGACCACGCTAAGAGAGAGTTCATCCTCATGGAGGGGCCGTGGATGATCGCGGGCCACTTCCTTATGGTTAGAAAATGGATACCAAACTTTCAAGCATCCAAGGATCGAATCACCACCGCTATTACATGGGTATGTATATCCGAATTGGGAACCGAATACTACAAAGAAGCTATTGTATACGCTCTTGCTCGGAGCATCGGTAAACCGATTAAAATTGACCATGATACTTATTGGGCTACGAAGGGGAAATACGCTCGACTATGCATTGAAGTTGATATCGAAATGCCATTACAAAGGGTTGTCGAGGTAGCGGGGGTACTCTATCCGGTTGTATGCGAAAACTTTCCTGTCTTGTGCTACGAGTGGCCGAGTAGGACATCGGAGAACAGAATGCCCCAAAAAAATTAGAATTTCTGGAGATAATATGGATGAAGATGAACCAGGGAAGAGAGAATAGCAGATTTTTTCGGGTCTAATAGAATTTTCAATTTAAAAATTCAAACCAGAATTTTTATGTTTCAAAAACAAGTTAATTATCGTTACAATTTCACAAAATTTAGCTCACGTGTTCAAATTATCTTATCTAATATTCATATTTTTAAATGATTATATGCATAAAAATAAAATTATTAATTAATACATTTTTAAATTGATGGTATAATATTTATTATGATTTATCTTAATAAAGTATTATGTAAATATAAAAGGAATTAATTTTATTATCCAGCATGAATCTTTTACAGAACGAATTGGTAAAGGTTCATATCTGTTTTAAATATTTCAAATAATAAATCTTTATAACCCGAAGCCCGGCCCAACTACGAAACCTAATTTCTTCTTCCTCATCCCACCGCCGCATCCCAAGTTCTCATCTTCTCCCATGGCGATGAAACTGCAAGAGCTTTTGGCTCTTATTAATGAAAATGACAATATGCACTCTCGAATTAAGCAAGTGTTTGAGTACAGAAAAATGATTGAAGGAGACATCGCTCTTGTACACAACATTCCAAATCCACCACAAGTTGCTATTCTATTACTCGAGGAAGCCCTAGATAATTTCAAGGCGGGGGTTGTCCTCAGTTTACAAAATTGGAAGAAGAAAAGAACTTCTCCGGGGAAGGATACCCTGGGAAAGGATGTCCCTCTGGAAAAGGGAAAGGGATTGGTTGCTGAATCCCCTCTAGGGAAGAGGAAGAAAAAAGTGGGAAAGGGAAAGAAACTTGTTGGAGAAAGGCGGCTTAAACGATTAAATTACATTCCAAATTAATCAATTGACTTAGGGTTCTTCAGTCTTCAATTTCCCCTTTTTGTTGTTGTTTGATTTCTCCATCTTCTTCAGTTAATAGAATGTATATGAGCCAACATAGCTACTCCCCATGCAAATGTAACAATACTCGAGATTTCTCTAAGGAGTTAACATACATAATAGAGATTTTTAATTTTGGAACAATTGGGATAACAACATACCCCAAGATATCTAACATATATGCTCGAGCATATCTATCTATAACCTCATCCCCATTCAGTTGGAATTTCAATAAAAATATCCAACTCCCTTAGGTGGTGTTTGCAAATGCTTCTCTGGAAGAAGAAACAGGTACTTTTGCTGAAAGTAGATAAAAAGTACTTTTTGAAAAAATCTGGGGGTGTTTGCAAACTACATTAAAAAGCAGTTTAAAGCATTTAATTTAGTGTTTGCAAATTTATAAAAGCACATAACTATAGTTATTTTATTTATTATAATATCTTTTGAAGTGTCTATTTTACCCTTAAATTCTACTTTTGTATTTATATCTATTTATTGATTAGGACAAGTAAAAATTTAACTCTGTTAATGTACACAACACTTGTAGTATTTGCTTGTTATAATTAAATTCATAGTAAATACTTTTGCAATTTTAGAAGTAAGTAAATAAATTTTAATAATATTTGTTTCCCGTGCAATGATAGTCCTAACTCGGTGGTAGTGGATTCCGTAAATGTTTTTGTTAAGATAAAGAATGTGGATATTTTATTTGGAAGTATATATGTGGATATTTGTGGAATTATATGAATATGGTAAGGGTAAAATTGACTAAAAATTGCTTTTTTTTAATTACAAAATTGCCACCGCTTAAAAAAGCATGTAAGGGTCTGCTTCTTCAAAACCTGATTTTACCTGCTTTTTTCTTGAGAAGCAAAAGCAAAAGGTGATAATGCAAACACTACAAAAGTGCTTTTTTTAAGAAAAAAGCTGAAAAGTGCTTTAAAAAAGTGTTTGCAAACACCACCTTAGTCTAAGATCTACACTTTCTCTACATTTAAGAGTAATTCCTAGTAATTCTACACAAGTATCTACTATTTCTAGATAGGAATTAATGACTGCTTTGCCAGTGATTGGAAAGTCCAGTTATATAAGAGATCTTCTAATCCTAAATACAATTGATTTCGTAAAATGAAGACTCATTTATATTGAAAACTCTCTACAAGAAATTCAGTGAAATTTTTATTTAATTTGATTTTTGTATCTTAGTAGCATACTTATAAAGGCACGTGTTCCGGCATAGGAAATGTTGAAGGGTTGTTGCAAATTTTCACCATTGACCAATCAATTTTGTCAAGTTGTAAGACGTTAGTAAATGAATTATATGTCTAGGTCTTGGTCTAGAGGCAAAACTTTGATTGGACATTTTAGTAAATAAAAATGCACAGAGAGGTGGAAGAGGGAATTTCGAATTTGTGATAGGTAGTGATAAATTTTCGAATTAGTGTGATTTAGGGTTTTACTGAATAAGAGATTAGAAAAAATTGGTGGTTTCAGTCTTCTTATACAAATAAATTTTAATAGTAAAATTTGATAACTAATGTGCATATAGTGGAGTGGTTGCAGCGGTGAAATCTAATTTACTTCAATGCAAAGTCCTGGCTTCATATTAACTACTTTCTTGATTTAGTTGCTTTTGGTTTACAAAGGAGGTCTAGGCATTATTTATAATAAACCATCTCCTAAAATGAACGGTCAATATCAACTTGATCTAATGGCTAAAAATTTTCCTATGGAGATTTTTACAATACATTTATATGATAATTTTATGGACCTATCTAGAATGAATTATTCTAGAACTACATATATAAGTGAGAAAAATTCTAGAAAACTTAATCATATCATGGTCAGGGCGGAGTGTAAGAGAGGGGGGGGGGGGGGGCATGGTACCCCAAAATAAATATGTCCATATTTGGAAGGATTTTGACCCATTTCTGCGGGTCTCAATTTTTAAAAAATGGCTTGGATAGTTTCGATGAAACTTTTGAAATATTATTTAATTAGGTTTTGTGGTCTGAAAAAGTTGAAATCCCACTTGAATTAGTCTTGGATGTTAGGGTTTGGGGGAAAAAAATGGATCGTAGGTGTCAAATCAATATCTTTTTTAGAGAGTTTGGGAAAAATTAGATAGTAAGTATCAAATCAATGTTTTGTAAATTTGATGAGTTTGCGTGTAAATTTATTAATAATTTATATGCAGAATTTTATGAATATGACAAAAATTCATTTAAAAAGAATTTGGCCGGATCTCATGAGGTCGAACCAAAACCTATCCTTATAGAGCCTATGAATATTAAATATGGGTACTACAAGTCTACAATTCGCAAAATTGTGTGGGATGATGATTAAGTACCTAGGTGTTAGATGTGCCAGGTTCTTCTCGAGGGCGCTCAAAAATTTAGTTTTTTTGTTCTTTCATTTTTTGGACTTAATTTGAATATAATACTGGGAATACATGATTAACCAAATTAAATTAATTTTCCGGTTGGCCACGTGTAATTAGATTTTGTTTGACATTCCAAGTTCAATCCTCAAATGCACCCAAAAAATTTTAACATGTAGAAATTCATATTCTTTCTCCATATTTTGGCCCATCTTTCACTTTTATAACTTAATTGTACAATATATTTTATCTTTTATGAAAATTTAATTAATTAGAATTGGATGTTTTGATTTTTTTTTTTAACTTTCATTTTGCTTTTAAGTTCATTTATTTCTATAGTAATCAATATTTCTCATGAAATTTACATTTATTCTAGTTTCAAGTTCATTAAACTAATAACCAAATTTGAGTAATTTTCCGGTTGAATCCTCAAATGCACCAAAAAAATTTGTCGGGTAGAAATTGGGTTTTTGGCATTTTGCACTCTGAAATTGTAGGTTTTTGGCACTTTATATCCTAACTTAAAAGTTTTGGCACTTTACACCCTGTAAATATAATTTATTTGGCAATTTGTATCCTAGTGTGTGTTTTAGTGAAAAAATTAATTGGTAGAAGAGTAGAATATTTATTTTCAATTTTTTTTTCACTTTGCACAATATAGATTTTGCACCCTTAAAATATAGAATGTTAGTATTTTGCACCCTAAAATTATAAAATATTTATATTTTTCACTCCGATTTAAATTTTTTGGCACTCTGCACCCTAAAAATATAATTTGTATGACATTTTGTACCCCAGTGTATTTTTCTTAAAAAAAAATCATGAATGTCGACGATGTAGAGACAAAAAGGTAATTTACATGCACAACAATCATAAACTTGTTATTCTAAATTTAGTTTACTTTATATTAACCTTTTTTTAACATTTTCACCCAGTAAAATTTAGATTAAAAAATAAGGCATTGTCTTTATATTGTTTTCTAGTATTCTCTAGATTATTTACTTTGTATCTAAAATACACGTTTACATATCTACTATATTATTATATTACATGTTATATACATTATTTAGATTTTCATATTAAGTCCAGATTGAAAATGCCAGAAATTATAATCTTTGGATGCAAAGTGCTAACATTCTATATTTCAGAGTACAAAGTGTTAAAATCTATATATTTAGGGTGCAAAGTGCAAAAAATATTCAAAAATAATTATTATACCCTTCAATAAATGAATTTTTTTTTCAAAACATACATTAGGGTGCAAAGTGCCAGCTAAATTGTATTTTCAGAGTGCAAAGTGTCAAAACTTTTAAATTATGATGCAAAGTGCCAAAATTCTATAATTACAGGGTGCAAAGTGCCAAAAGCCCGGTAGAAATTCATATTCTTTCTTCATATTTTGGCCATCTTTCACTTTAACTTAATTGTACGATATCTTTTGTCTTTTTATGAAAATTCAATAAATTAGAATTGCATGTTTTGACATTTTTTTTCACTTTTAAGTTCATTCGTTTCTATAGTAATCAATATTTCTCATGAAATTTACATTTATTCAAGCTTAAAAAAAAAAAAGTTCATTAAACTATGAATATATGGTAAATATAATTAAAATTCTTTCACTTCACTTTTATTCATTCCTTTCTATAGTAATCAATATTTCCCATGAAATTTACATTTATTCAAGCTTCAAAAAAAAGAAAAGTTCATTAAACTATGAATATATGGTAGATATAATTAAAATTCTTTCACTTCACTTTTATTCATTCCTTTCTATAGTAATCAATATTTCTCATGAAATTTACATTTATTCAAGCTTCAAAAAAAAAAAAGGTTCATTAAACTATGATGGTATATATAATTAACTTTTGGACAATGTGATCAAAATTATACTATAGTTAGAGAAGTAGAAAATGTAATTTTACCTTTGTATTACACATATATTAATGGCACATTCAATTTTTTCATATCTTGCATAAAACTAACACCAAAAAAGAAAAAGAAAACATCTTGCATAAAACTGAATTGCAATTGGTACCATATTGTGTATAGTTCATACTTAATTATACTCCATAATATAAAACATTACCTATAAGTAACCAAGAATTGTAGTCCATAATATAAAACATTAAATCCTCTCCAAAAAAAATTATATAGAGAATTAAATAATATTTTATATGAGAGATGAAGGAATTGACGCTACAAGAAACTTTGGTCCAATGGTTGGGTTTTGGCCCGAGCGCAAAACCGAGTCAAAATTTCTCCAAACTAGTTTTCATCAATCTAATAAAACTCATCACAAACTTATTCATAAATCAACATCTAAACTCTTGAAATCTATAAAACATTAATTTAACAACTACCACCTATTTTTCCCTCATATTCTATAGAAAAAACATTGATTTGATACCTACCACTTACTATAATCCCCCAAACCCCAACATTCAAACCTAATCCAAATGAAATTTCAGTTTTTTTAAATCGCAAAACCAAACTACCAAAACTAACCATATGAACCGAGACTCGCAAAACCAAGCCAAACTCCAGACTTTTCCCATGAACCTAGTAGCATATCAAGTTACTTTTCCCAATTGGAAATCAGCTTTTCATTATGTAGATTTCCATATACATTATGTACATATCCCACCTTCACACTAAATTTCACTTTTTTTTTTTAACTACTCCACAAGTCAAATATACACTTCTACGTAATAAAACTTAGTAATTTACACAAGTTTTTAAGTAGAACTACAACTTCATTTATCATCAGAAATGAAGCTTTCTTATCTATTTTTAGCATCAACAAAGATTGTGTGCAACCAAACACCAACAATTCGATGGAAAATCGACACAGAATCAGTTCAATTGCGACCTCTTTACTGCACAGAGATAATATGAGGCTGATGCAGTGGACCAGCTTCTTCATCAGATTGAGACAATGATAGATTTGCCTGGTAATAAACCATAGAAAGAGGACGTAAATGAAAATTCGTTACAAGGGTATTTTAGTCATTGAAATGTTTTGTATAAAAAAGGACCACCCATTGAGGACTTAAGACTAAGCATAGTTGTCGCAATGTAAAAAATTATGTTGTTCGGGATAAGGGTATTTTAGTCATTGTATACTCCATTAGTTTCTGCTTTTCTTCTGGAGTGAATGAAAATTGATTTGCAAGGAGTAGAAAGCAAAATTACCCCTTTTGTTTTGCCTAATTAGCAAAAATGACTGTTACTTCTATTACAAAAAAAAAAAAAAAAAAAACTGTGTTAGTAAAAACCCCTCCTACATATTTTACAAGAAAAATGACAATTATACCCCTAAAAAAATGCAAAAACACCCCTATTCACCTAAAAGTTTGACAATAGACCCCCTGTTAACTTTAAAAAGTGGCAATAACCTCCCTATTTTTTTTTTATTATAAAAGAAGAATACATGTTTTTTTTGCTAATAAAAATAACATAGTGGGATTTTTGCCAGTTAGACAAAGCACAGGCGTATATTTGCATTTAGCTCATTTGTAAATAATAAATATAGAGACGGGCGAGAAAGAGTGTACCTGTTGGCTCCGGCGCCTCAGGATAGAAGTCACTGCTTTCAGTATTATGCAAATTGGGATTATAATCCCAGCTATTCTTAGCATCAACAACTGTCATAAAGACCGATAAATAAGCAACCTCTCTCGTTTTTTTTTTTAATCTGCAGGTTTAAAATACTCGAAACATTCGTATTTGGTAAAACAAGGATCTTACCATGATCAGTGGGAAAGAATAGTTTCCTGCACGACTCACAATGATCGGAAGAGTATGCCGTAAAATCAAGAGAAACATAAACTGCAATGATAAAAGAGAGAACATAAAAATCCTGAAATTTATAGATATGTATGTATATATAGAGAGACGGAGATGGATTTAGAGGGAGTTACTATAATGGCAGCTGAACGACAACAAAAGATGCTTCGTGAAAGTGCAGAGTCGTCGTTGTCATTGTCTGAATCTATGAGACTAGGATCAGTTGAAACCATTGTAATGATACGAGGATTATTGTTCAACTCCCTAGTTGATATTTGCCAATTTCCCCTGATCATAGTCGACTGATTTAGTAATGAGAGTTTATATTTACACAACGACGACAACAAAGAGAATAAAAAACGAGAGCTACCTCAAATTCATCGGGAGGCCCCCAAAACGAAAGATAGGGGGTGGTGCAGTATATCCTGGTTTAAATAGCTGCAATATGATTACACATACATACAAACATCGGTTAATAAGTATAACTAAATGAAAAGTTTCTGAAAGTTTCCGAAATTGAATCGAGTTAATAGAGTTAAATGCAAAAATACCCCCTATGTTCTGCCTAATTGGCAAAAGCTCCCATGTATTAATTTAACACCAAGAACCTCCTAATGTTATTTTTTTATTAGCGAAAAAGTCCCTCCAACGTCGGAGTGCATATTTGTAATAAACATGACGATTATAACCACATCATAAAATGCGTAAACACCCCTATTCACCTAATAAATTGACAATAACCCCCCTGTTTACTTTGAAAAAAGGCCGTAACCCAACTTGTTCACTTATAACAATTGGCAATAACGCACCTATTGACTTATGAGGGTATTTCAAATGGATGCAGTCAGCTAATAAAACGTTGATATATGGTTTTTTTTCTAATAAAAAAGAACACGAGGGGGTTTGATAATAAAAATTGACACAAAGGGTTGTTTTCGCATTTAGCTCTTAATTAATATATATCACCAACACTGAGGAATTCAAGAAGCAGCCAACCTGGTGGCATATTTCACATAAGGTGTCACCCTTCTCATTGCACCACCTCTGTACGCATTTACGGTGAGCATACTGCAAGCAAATAAAAAAGTATCATTAATGATGTAAATTCTATCATTAATGAAAGATAGAACATTCATAATTATTGAAATCCGGAACCATTTGTTGTTGGATTCAATTTCAAAAGACAGACAAGCTTTACTTTTTAGAAATGATTTCGACTGAGTAGAATAAAATACCGAAATAGTATTAAATTTAAAGTAACTAATAAATGAAAAGATTTTATGAATAACAAGAAACGAACTTTTAAGCTTCCACGGCAAGAGCAAGGAGTTTCCATACGTGAATCGAAATCTTCATCTTGGCATATCCTACACTCCACAAGTTTCTTTGGAGATGAACTAAACTCGGAATCTTCATACGAGGAACAGTCGATTATCGTATCATCATCATCTATTGTTTGTTTTAATAAGTTTCTACTTTCAATTGCAGCCTCTAAAGTTGACTCGGTTAGCAGTCGATCAACCAGCAACACAAAGTGATCCCCCATATTTTTTAATCGAAAAACTAGACGACACCCTTTATTTGATTGAAGGCTTTATAAGACGAGCCAATTACCTGAATAAATTAAAACAAGTTGAATATTACAGGATAACTAATAGAGTTAAAAGCTGGTGAATAAGAACAGCTTTATGAGCAGAAATGAGTTATCTAATTGAAATTCGAAAGACTCAATAAATTGGTATGATTAAAGCACATATAAGAACATGATTCAATTTCATTTCAAAGAAGGGAGGGCATATAAAAATAAAATTGGTGTTTATACTTAAAAAATACTATATAAACATCATTTAGAAACAAAACCATATAAGCAACATAAAGAGGGAATTAAAGATAAACAAAAAGATCTGAACTTGACAACAAAAATTCCAAAAGTGACTTTACTTTCCGTATGAGAAATTAAAAGCCTTTGAGAATAAAAGTTCCTTAAAGAATCCAAAATCTACCAAAAATTACAAATACCCATTTCAGAATACGCCTTAACAAACAAACCCAACACTCAAAAGATGCACAAAAAAGTGATATTTGATACAAAAACAAAAATAAATTACACACACAAAGGAATATGCTTGAAGAGTTTTTTTTTTTTTTTATCTTTTTTTGGCTGTTCAATTTAAGAAATACATGAAAAAGGAAGGAAATTGAGCATACCCAGATGGAAAAAAACTGATCTTTATCTTCACAGAATGTTATTAAATGTAAAGACTGAATCAATAGATATAAAATTATACATAGAAATCTAAAGAAATGAAGGAAAAAAGAGACTTACAAGAAGGGGATCGGATATCTGAAACTAAAGCTAAAGAAATCTTTCTTTTTTTCTTGTTTAAAAGCAAGAGATTGAGTGCCCTTATTTTCAGCTCTGCAATTCAAATTTCAAATATATTTTCTCCTTATAATATGCAATAGGTGTCTAGATATATATATACACACACACATACGGATTTCGGAATAAGGCTTTCTCAAATTTCAAACAGAGTCATAGTCCCAGAATAAAATAACAATACTTTTAAATTTTGATGCAAAAGGTTTCTTTTTTATTTTGTTTTTGGAAAAATTGTAAATTTGGATTATACAATAGGACATTTTGCAGGATTGATACCATTAGATACATAAATGTATATTTAGTATAATAATTTAAATATTGGTTGCAATATTTATTCTACAGTCAAATAATTGGATCGAAATGAATGAAATTAGTCACGTGCCTATTATCTCGTCTTTTGTAGTGAAAATCATCATGTGATAACGTAAAAAAATATGAGGAAAACATGATTGTTCCTCCAAGAGATTAAATAATATGATAATTTTTCCTTCAAAAGTGAGGAAAACATGATTATTTTCGCTCCGAAAGACGAGATACAGTCATGTGCGATGTACATAGCTAGCCAATTCCGTCCATATTCGTCCAATTATTTGACGGTAGTATGAACATTGCAACTAAACTTTAAATTATGGTACTAAATGTGCATTTACGTGTCGAATGATACCAAAATTGCAAAGTGTCATGTTGTATGGTACCAAATATGCAATTTTCCTTTTGTTTTTAATTTTCAAAATTTATGGCGATTTTAACGGCAAAGAGACTATTACTCTTCTATTTCAGTTAGTTGAAATCATATTTTAATGAGATCATTTATAGTTTAAACTTAGTTAATTAAGGTGAGGTTCAACTACAAATGGTCATGCTTTGTGTTTAAACATCTAATGATGTTAATAAATGGTTTTTCGATTTTAATTATTGAGAGGTAACTTAAAGTAGGATTAGTTAATTTATGAAACTTTCAAGTTACTAATGACATTAAGAATAAAATATTATGTGTTATCATTGTACAAAATAAATAACTAAATTGATTGTATTACGACATATTAAAAAGTGTATTATATTTGTCACGTGGATATTTTATGAGCTATTGTATATGGTATAACTCAATTAACTCAAATTTTTACATACAATAAATTATAGTGATTTAAACTTAAAATATTATAATTCACACCGCGGGAGCATAAATAATTTTCATTGTGCCCTTAAAATTTGGAAAATTTATCTATATCATGGTACAAAATATTTTTTCTAAGTTCCCAAAGATAGGTACAACCTTTTAAGAAGTCAAAGCTGATTTTCGAAGCTTTAATAATGCAACACGTGGGCACTTATACTGCATTTTTTCTTGAAAAAGAAAAACATTATCCAATTTAGTGTAACACGTAAATCAACAAAATATATACCATTTGTTTATTTCAATAATGAAATAATACTAATATATCATATCAAGCAAACTTCATCACCATATATGGCGGATGGTGTTATAGCCAAGTGGCGAAGTTAAGGCACGTGGTCAAGAGATTTTGAGTTGGAATCTCAGTAATTTGGATTTTATTCTATTTTAATATTATGTTTGATAGTTAATACTATTTGTAATTTGATTATATACAAATGAATTTCTAATTTAACTATATTAATAAGTAATAATATAATTATCTTACTTTAAAAAATCATTACTATATTCCAACCATATACGTATATCTAATATATAATCAGAAAAGAAAAAAAAAAACATAGGTTGGATATAATTAAGAATAGCACATATAACCTTTGTGAAAGAGCTAAAAAGAATCATTTTTATCCTCTTATGAAATTTTAAAAAAGCAATTTACCTCTTTCAGCCAGAGAGTGTAATTTCCTTGCCATGAAAAATGTTTTTGTAACATAGAGGGTAAATCCTCTCCAAAATATATATATATATATATATATATATATATATATATGTCTAAATGAGGTAAATTGTCATATTTATCATAACACATTAGGGTAAAATGTCAAATTATCATATGACACAGGTTGGTAAGTGTCACATATAAATATATATATATCAAGAGGCGGTGCGAAACTTTTATAAGATTATAGGGATAAAGTGTTCTTTATCAAATCAAATGGCCGGAAATAAATTGAATGTTATGAATATAAAGAAGGGTAAATTGACATTAGCTCCTTTGTGAAATAGTACCTCCATAGTCTTTTCCTACTGAGTTCAGAATTATATATATTTTCCCCGAAATCTCTGTCCATATAACTTTTTAATTGTCATAATTTTTTTTAAAAATATTTTGACTAATGAAAATTTATTAATTTTTATTTCTTAACACACCGCACCACTTAGTTGACGATGTCAAATTAAAGTGGTCAATTGACCAACATACATATATAAAAACATAATATGTTGAAAAAGTTAGTGCTACGTAAAAAAAAAGTTAGTGCTATGTAAAGTTATACTCTAGCTTGGGTAAAAAAAAAAAAACTTATTTTCTAGCTGGAAAATGAATGTTACTTGCACTTTTCGTGTGCAAATTATGAAAAAACAATATTTTTCTAGAAATAAAGTTTTTGACAATTACAAATTGTTATAAACTTTCTGATACAATTACGAATAAGAAGAAAAGTAGTTAAAAAAAATCTATTTCTAGACTCTAGTTGATCTTAACGAGGCTTGTTCTCCTATCAAATATTTTTTTAATTCATTTAACCATTATTCAAGCTCGCAAAAATAGGGGGAAATGGACGACATACTTGTGTTATGCAAAATCTCAACATAATTATTTTGTGAAATTTTTATTGTAAAAAATCCTCTTGTATTTTCAGAAATCCAACATAAACCATCCAACTCGTCTTCTTTTGTCTATTTTTCAACGTGTGTGTTCTACGCGGACAATGTGAAATTTTTGTTCTTTTTTCCTAGTTTATTCAGCCAAAATTCTCATTATACCCTTTATTCATTACTCACCTTTAATAATAAAATGCACGAAATTTCCTTGTACTTTCAAACTTAACACGGAATACCCTTGTACTTTTAAACTTAGCGCTTAATCTCTTTGTACTTTCTGGACCTTATAAGCCTTACACCTTTGAAAGTTTGCACAAAATTCTTTTATACTTTTAAACGTTTGCACAAATCATTGTATTCAGGGTTTCTGAAAGATAGTACAAAGAAATTTGGTACAATAAAAAATTCACAACAGAATTTCGTGCATGTTTCGCATAACACATCATCCAATTTCCCTCAAAAATCACCTTGAATTAATATATACGCCGAAATAAAATTAAACATTGGGCATATATTATTAAGTTATTTAAAAATTGATCAATATCACATTTGGTGATCAATGATATTATAATTTGATCAATGGATAATAATTTTTTGTTTATGTTTTTTTATTTTTTGTTGATCGAGTCTTCCTTAGCAAATTGAACTATATGTGATTCTGCCTAATTTAATGATGCTCATAAAAAGTAGTGGATTTGTTTAAATCCATTATGCATGGTGACATGGTCTGAGGTCTCTTACACTGGTCAACGTACAAAATTGAAAACTCAATGAAAAGAGAAAAAAATTTCCAATTTCAGCCATATTTTTTTATTTTCAGTTTTAATAAATATAATTAATTAATTAAGCACAACTATATTTGACTTCTAATTAATGTTTGACTGCGAACTATTTCGATCGAGAAACATTAGACGTGTACATGTAAGTTGATTGGTTGGCTCACTTTTGTCCAATTTGTTCCTTAAAAAATTGTAGAAATTGTCATTATCAATTACAATTTTTAGAGAGTTTGTTGAAGTATGACAACAACAAAGGGTATTGCTTTTTCATTGGTTTGGTTGGTAAACTTCTTAATTAATTAAACGAATTAGAATCTTAATTAGTTTCTCTAATCCTATTTAATTTTATGGTTATTATGATTCGTTGGTCTCATTAATTTGTACCAAAGAATTTGGTTTGTTCTAATATTTTAAATTTTTTTTTATCATTACTAGGGATGAAAATCTAACCAAACTATTCGAAATTCGACTCGAGCTCGTTCGAGCTTGGTTCTTCACACTAATCAGACAAGTTTGAACATCTTTTTTTGTTCGATAACTTTTGAAGATCGGCTCGAGCTTGACTCGATAAGCTAAAAATTAAAAAAATACATGTAAAATATCAAGTTACTCGATACTCGGCTCGAGCTTGTTTGAGCTCGACTCGATTGAACATCAAACCAAGTTCACACATAAAATTTCAAGCTCGATGAAAATCAAATCAAACTTGAACAGTGTGTCGTTCGATACTACTCGGATCGATTACAACCCTAATCATTACCATAGAGCAGCTAAGAAAAAAATTGCATTGTACATAGCATATGTGTTAAAAAATAATTCTAATTCAATTGAATTAATCCAACATTAATTCCACAAATTTTACATATATCTTTTAGTTGGTCATTTTTTTTTTTATAAATTAAACCCCCATGCTTTGGTATAAATCAAAAAATAAATTTTTTTTTTTTTTTTTTTGGTAAAACTTCAAAGTTTCATTTTGGATCTCCCAATAATTAGTTTGTGATTTTAGTTTGATTTTAGGACTAGGAACTTTCCAATGGCGATTAGTTAATGCAACTATATCCGATAAATTTGGGTGAACCACCAGTACTTTTTGCATGTACAGTCATGGAGAATCATATCATTAATTATAGATTATTGTTCAATTAAGATTCCTTAATAACGAGATGATCAATAATTAAAGAATAAATCTATTTTAAGGAGATTATATGGTTTAATAAACTGAGCAGGTAAGTTAGATGATCTAACTTGGGTTTCTAGTTTTCTTTGTCTTTTTCATTATAAAAAAAATCACAATAATAACATGAAATAGTCAATGGAGGGAACATAATGATGAATAATTAAAAACAAAAAAGTATTATTGTATTTTTTGTGTCACAATTATAGCTCACTGACGTTTTTACCTCGTAACTTTTTGGGTTCATACATTTGATGCCACAACTTCCACGTTGGAGGCAATTTTGATGTCAATTTGGCCCGAAATTCCCCACGTGCGGGCCAATTTTCATGTCACGTGGCCTGCACATGAGGAATTTCAGGCCAGTTTGGAATTGATCTCAATTGCCATCAATGTTTAAGTTGTGACACCAAATTAATGTACTAGCCCGAAAACATATAGGATAAAAAACGCCAACGAGCTATAGTTATGACACAAAAAATGCAATAATCCCTATGTTAATCTATATGATAACATTTTTTGACTATTTTATTTTTTCACTTTTATTGGATAAAAAACAATGTTTCCTTTATTCTCGTCTAGTTGAAATTTTATCGAGTTTATTATTAGAAAAAATCTTGCGACTCCAACCAAACTAACAATGGTTTTATTAATCTTAACAAATACATCAATCTCATTTCATACTTAAGTAGATTAAAAAAAAATCACCCCAACAAGAAGTAGACAAAGAAAATGGAAGAAATAAAGGTTAGGCACTAATTCACTAAATTAAACCAACTTCTTCCTGAAACTAAAATTCGTGTATTTATACTTGGATGATTAATAAGATATTTTCTTTCATTTAAATATTCTAATTTTTTTTTTCCATTTTTCCATATATTAATATGATTATATGGATCAATATATAGACAACTACACGTATTAATATGGTCATATAGATTTATATGGGAATTATTGCATTTTTTATGTCACAATAATGGTAAAATAGCAATTTACATACCTTAACTTTCACTAATCCGCAGAACCAGTACATTTAATTTCCAGTCCACAAAATCAGGACACTTAATTTTTAAGTAAGCATTTTACGTCCCTTAACTTTCACTGATCCGCAGAATCAAGACACTTAATTTTTGAGCAAGCATTTTACGTCCCTTAACTTTCACCTGTTCCGTAGAATCAGAACACTTAATTTTTCAACAAGCATTTTGCATCCTTAAACTTTCACCGGTCCGTAAAATCAGGACACTTAATTTTTCAGCAAGCAAAATATGTCCTATAACTTTTCTATAACCGCAATTTTAGTCCACTTGACCGTAATTTCATTCTTATAAAATTTTCGGACGTCCTATAACTTTACATCCATTGTGCTCCTCTGTTTTTAGTTGGCTTAGGTAGGTTCTTATTTATAGAACACTATGCCTTTTTTTTCAATAGTTGTACTAGCTACTTAATGTTACGAATGAATTGGAAAGCATCGTGCACATTCTACTACTTCAATTATCAGTATTACTTTATAAAACTAATAACTTTTAAACTTTAAAATTTTAAGACCTATTTGACACATAAGTCCTGTTCCACTTGATAAAACAAACATCCACTTGACAATCACTTAACAAACTGTCTATAACTATTTAACAACATCAATATCAATTCAAATCCTCAAATTAATTGTCCAGTTGGCAATTATGCAATTTTCGACGAGTTGTTGACTAAACTTGCAAGTGGACTAAAATTGCGGGTATAAAAAAGTTATAAGACATATTTTGCTCACTGGAAATTAAGTGTCCTGATTCCGCGGATCAGTGAAAGTTAAGGGATGTAAAATGCTTGCCGAAAAATTAAGTGTCCTGATTCCGCGGACCAGTGAAAGTTAAGGGACATAAAATGTTTGCTGAAAAATTAAGTGTCCTAATTCTGCGGACCAGTGAAAGTTAGGGGATGAATGCTTGCTGAAAAATTTAGTGTTCTGATTTTGCGGACCAGTGAAAGTTAAGGGTCGTAAAATGCTTGATGAAAAATTAAGTGTCTTGATTCTGCGAACTATTGAAAGTTAAGGGATGTAAATTGCTATTTTGCACCACAATTATAGCTCGCTGGTGTTTCTATCCCTTATCTTTTAGGTTAGCACTTTTGGTGACACAACTTCAACATCGATGGCAATTTTTGTGTCAATTGAGGCACAATTCCAAAATTGGCCTAAAATCCCCCACGTGACATGAAAATTGGCTCGTGTGTGGGGATTTCGGGCCAATTTTGGATTAAGACCTCAATTGGCACCAAAAATGTCACCGATGTTGAACTTGTGACATCAAATATGCAAGCTCAAAAAGATACGAAGTAGAAATGCCAATGAGTTGTAGTTGTGGTACCAAAAATGCAATAATCCCAAAAAATTAAGTAAACCCAAATGAGTACCGTACACCCGCATATTCACGAACCAAATTGAAAAATCAAAAGATGCAGTTTTGTGGGTTTTACTTGAGTCTTGTGGGTTTTACTTGTTAATTATGCCAATAATTCCGTATTTAGTTGGAAAAGTCGAGGTCTCAAGAAAATGTAATTCTTGTCCGCATGGGCAGCTCAACTGGTCTCAGAGGTGGAAGTTGGAACAAGTGACCACGGATCGAACCTCACCAGCGGCAGTGTGGGAGCAACCTCTCAAAAATGAGGGGGGCTAATTGTGCGCAGTGAGTACTGGTCCCAGCCTCTGTTGCCGGTTGAGTCACCATGATTTACCTCCTCTCACAATCCCGTCGGACAGGGGGTGAGGGGCGCCCGGGGTGAGCGATTTCACCTTTTGTTGGAACAAGAAAATGTAATTCTTAGAAGTGTGGTATTTCTGTAATTCAAAGTTAGTATTGATGGTTAATTTAAATTTGTACTCTTGTATTTATTAAAGAGATTTAAATGAATTTTCTGATATATTGATGATCTATGATTTTCAATGGGTCAGGATCAGACTTGACCCAGATGGACTTCATTATGTTGGATTGGATTCGGGTCGAAGATTTTGTCCAGATTTGAATTTCTCGAGTTCAACGGATTAAGTCGGATATCAGATATTTTTTTCAGATTCAATAAAATCTTCACTTACAAATCTATTCCTATAACAAGTTGGACAACTTTACAATTTCATTTAATTTACTTATATGTTCAAACTTATTATTAATGTTACACTAATGTATAGGCTAAAATTCAATTTTGGTACCATAGAACTGGGCAAATTTTTTTAATACCAAAAGTTCAAAAATCATACAGCCGTTAAGTTTTGCCATGGCCGTTTAATCTCCTTCGTTAAGTGCATGTGAGGGGCACATGGGGCACTAATTTGTCCGTTCAATTTTGGTACTAATCTGCCCGTTCAATTTTGGTACCGTAGAATTGGGGAATTTTCAATTTTCATACCAAAAGTCCAAAAATCATACCAATTCTCACTCAGTCGTTTCAAAATAGGGGGAAATGCAATTGTCTAAAATTGAGCAGGTTGTTTTTGCAATTATTGCCTTCTTCCTCCTATGGACGATCGCCGGCTTCCGGTGGCTGTTTGTCGAAATTGGTTGAAGATTTTTGTTCCTCTTGTGCGGAGCTCAACCGTCTATGGCAGCCACTTGGGCGGAGCTCAACCGTCTATGGCAGCTACAATAAACCTATGGAAAATGATGCCCACGGTCAGGGGAAACTAATGCAACAAGAATTACGAAGTTTGTTTAAGAATCGAAGAAGAAATCACGATTTGAAATTTCGAAAATTTTGACCTACAATTCGAATAGTATCAAAGGATTGAAAAGATCTTTATATGTACGAGTTCTCCACGACAAGGGGAACATAAACCCTCAACAAATTCCGACCAAATGCCACCGGAGCCGGCGGTCGTAGGGGTGGGATCGGGACTGATTTTTGGGAATTCGGATATTTCGGGACGGGATTTTGGGTTTCGGGATTTCAAAAATTTAAGTCCCAAAACCCAGTAGATCAACCAAGGTCCTGTGGGTTTCGGGTACCCGATTTAATTTCGGGATTTCGGGACGGGTTCGGGAGTCCCGTGAATCTAAGTTGCAAATTTAAATTGTGCAAATTAAATTTTTTTTTGTAAGCTTATTGTTAAAATGAAATGAAAAGTAACATGACTACTAGTCTACTGTAGAACAAACCAATTCAAACATATCACCACTGATAGAAATGGTGTCCTGCAAGCCAGCTGTATGGCTAGTATTTATTGTAATAAATGCGGAACTATTCAATTTCGATTAATAAATGCACTTTATTAAATGGTCAACTTTATCTTATGTAATAATTATCTACGCATAAGGATAGAAGTTCTTAGATCACAGGGCTATGGGACAACCCGTAGACTGATCTTCAAGGCCATGATCTAGAACATATTCAAGAGTCGTAGAATCCAATCGAGATAGGACATCGTTGGATTCGGTTAGACTCTCACTATTGTGTGTACTCCGATGAACTGGAGAACGCTGGGGTCCACGAGCGTGACTGGGATGGTCGACACACATAAGTAGGTGGCTTGCTGGGATGGCAAGCGCACTGAATACCCCAATTAGGTAATAACTCACCATGGAAGCGGTGGTCGCATATCGGGGTTGAAGTTATTCCAAATTTATAATAGTATATGAGGAACGATCCCTAACTACTTGAGGTGATAGGGTTTATCTGGTGCGAGAACGTCTATGCTTTGATATGAGTTCCGACTGACTGGGGATCGCCAGAAAGTCTCTGTGGACTCATGTTGGGTATAGAGGAACTCGTATGCAGATTCATATCATCAACAAAGGATCCATTGACCCGACTTGATAGGTTGGGAAATTCTCCTATGGATTTCTGTGAGAAATTAATTCTGGTAAAATCTTTGGCCAAGGTATCTGACGACTTTATGTAAGTAGCTCAAAAAGATTAAAGTCAAAGAGAATTTATTTCGAGATCAGAGTACATAAGGTCAAGACAAAAGAAAAGGGAATCCGATGAAAGACCATACCCTTAAGTCTCGACTGGGAGATTGTTCGATGGAGAGATTATGTCGTATATGGAAATTATAAATGATAAAAGGTTCACTGAATTAATTCACCAGTGATTGGGCTCCATGGGTTTGTGGCTGGACATCGACCGTGGAGTGTGGGAGAATTCCCAAATTGGCAGGGGTGCTAATTTTGGAATGATCAATCGACAGAGTGTTCGATTGATTTAGAGTAAGTCTTACTCGAATAATTAAATAATATTTAATTATAACCCACGGCCAATTATGTGGTGAACCTACGGGGGCATACACAATACACAAGTAGCGAAAGCGAGGAAATAAGAACGACCGAGTCGACTGGGTCGACTGGGTGAAAAATCGACTGGGTCGATTATATTGGGTGGGTCGACTGGGTCGACCCAATTGGAACAAAATGGGATCCAATTGGAATTGGATCAGGATCATAAATTAAATTGGAATTTAATTTGTGAATTAATTAATTAAGTTGGATTTAATTAATTGGAAAATGATTTTAATTAAATAGACTTAGAGTCTGATTTAATTAAATGGGAGATTAAGTTAATTAATTGGGCTATTTAATTGGGAGATTAAATTAGGCCTGGTCAAATTAATTAACTGGGCCATTAATTAATTAGGAGACTTGGTCTTCTAATTAAAGAGGGCCGTGACCCATGTAGGAGAGAGAAGACCTAGTCCTAATAGGACTAGGTTGGAGAGAAAACTATAAGTAGCTTTCTTATAGTTGAATTTCACACAACTCCATATGCAAAATTGAGCAAGAGCAAAAATTATCTCTCCCTCTCCCTAGCTATATCGACCGAACCCTTCTTCCACTTGGAAGAATTTTTCGTCTTCGAGTTTTGTTCCTAAATCGTTCCTAATTCCTAGTTTATAATATATCTCGTGTTCTAGCTGATCGAGACATATTATTTTCGTGATATTGTGGTGTATCAACTCGTAGAGGCGCAACACGTGGGGCGCTCCTGAGAAGCCTGGATCGATTTTTGTTGGAGGAGAATTCAGAGCTCGTTTTGCTAGCCGAGGATTTGCAAGGAGATAGGTATAAACGAGAAAACTTATACTATCGTTTTATTTATATTCATATATATACAACTAGAGAATATCCTGGCAAGATTCCTTAAGAGGTCCTAAAAAGTTTTATATTCCGCTGTGCCTAGGGCTGTTTTTCTTATCGAATCCCAACAGTGGTATCAGAGCCAACTCTAGGCTTTGTATATATATGAATTTGCAAATTCTGTGTTTATTAAATCATATGTTTGATTTATGTGGCTAGTTCTTTAACTTTGCATGTTATAGGACGTATGTTTAATTAACTTGGAGTTAATGTTTAATTTAGGATTCGAAAATTTTTATCATGTTGGTTTTTAATTTTGGATTGGGATTTAATTAACTGGGTTTGTTGAATTAAATCTGTGAGTAATCGAAACAAAGAAACAAAAAAAAAATTATTAGATCTGACTCGCGGTGGCATGCGGCGGTGCGCGGCAGCGCACCGCGGCTAGGCGGCCACCGCAAGCCGCTGCCAACGGCAGCGTGCTGGCAGCACACGCTGCGCGCAACAGCAGCCTTCGGGCTGCTATTTGCGCACTGCTGTGCGCGGCTGCTCGCTGCCGCATGCAGCCGCGTGCAGCGGCTGCTGCCGCAGGCAGCTCACGCGCCGACCTGGTGGTCGCGCGTGGGCTGTCCTACGTGGCAGTCCTGATTGGTCTCGACTAGTCGTTTTTGGGTTGGACTCTAATTCTGCCTATTTTGAAAGTCCTGAAAATCTTGGAGAATTTTGGAAGATTAGGAAACTTAGAGGTTTTGGATAAAGTAGTTATCTTGTTAGATGTGAACACTACCTTAATTAAACTAATCTAGTCAAAATAGGATT
Organism: Penstemon barbatus; assembly: GCA_003313485.2. Lineage (NCBI taxonomy): Eukaryota > Viridiplantae > Streptophyta > Magnoliopsida > Lamiales > Plantaginaceae > Penstemon > Penstemon barbatus. The sequence continues at coordinate 28,812,217 of CM064881.1, forward strand.
ATCTTGAAAATCTTGGAGATTTGGGAATTTTGGGAAACTTAGAGTTTTGGATAAGGTAAGAATCTTAGAGATTTAGATTATCTTAATTAACCAATTTAATCAAGATAAGAATTGTAGATTACTTAAAGCTCAAGTAAGAACTAAATAATCTTAGAGGTTAATTGTTAATTCAAAATTAATTAACTTGGATGAATTTTTGCGAATTAAAATTAATGAAGCCGGTAAATTTACATTTATGCCCTTATGTGAATTTATGCATGTTCTTGAGTGAATATGTGGATTGATCGATTTTGCCCTTAAGCCCTGTGTAGTTTTTGGTTTATTTATTTTTGGGTTGTAATTAAATGGGCCTGATTGGTGCCCTTGCTTGCGCAAATAAATGTAATAGAATAGGACCATTTAAATTATGTAAGCTAGGCTTAGACTAGGCTTGGAGCCGAGAAGACCTCATGAAGACTTGGAGATCCACATGGAGGCCCATTTACCTTGGAGGACATGGAGGCCCAATTCATTACATGGAGGCCCAATCAAGCTGGATATTACAAGAAGGTCCATGATGTATGGGTTTTAAAATTGTAATAGTTAGGACATTTAATTTCCACCCTAGACTGACCAATTGATTCATCACTTGGCTCGTGATGAATCGCATAGAATGGGCATTCGATCAATCATATCCTGCTAGGTGTTGTATGTTTACTTATATTATTTGATGTATGTCATGCATGCTTGGAATAGATCACGTAAACAAGATAAATCATAATCTGATGAGACCTCGCACAAGAAAACTTAAAACCTCCAATTGAACATTAAAATTCAATTAGAATATTAAATCGAATAACGGGCGCATAAGAATAGTGTCTATGGTCCGAGCCTATCCAATTACTAGGTCTTAGGCATATTGTACGAATATATCTCGATGTCTCACGAGTCGTGGGTCGAGCTATAGGAAGATGATATGACTATTGCCTCGATGCACGAGTTTAGTGCCAAGGGAGGGGATATCAAGGTTTTAGGCGCTGTCTCACGAGTCGTGGGGTGTCTATGATTGAACTATTTCTCTCCACGAGTATTGGACATGATTTAACGCTAGTAAGTATGGATATCTCACGAGTCGTGGGTCCATATCGAAAACCAAGGCTAAATGAACTTAAGGGTTAGCTGCGATGGTTAACCGTCGACGTAACCGACCACCAAATTAATCAAATAGTATGGCCAACGAGTCGTGGGTACTAGGAGATTGCATTTGTGCCTTAAGCCCGCTAGGATATTTTAAATTCCCGAAACTTATGTGGGGGCATAAGATTTTGATTAAAATAGTGGGAGTAATTTACAAATAAAAACCATGTTTGTAAATTGTGCATTTTAAATTAATCTTTCGCGTATTTATTTCTTCTATCGTCATTTTGTAGATATAATGTCTAAGAATCCAATTTCCATCATACTTGAACAAAACAAATTAACTGGACCCAACTTCCATGACTGGGTCAGGAACCTTAAGATCATTCTCGCTTCTGAAAAGCGAGGTTTTGTCCTTGATGGGCCCCCTCCCGAACTTGCTAAGGATGCCGATGATACTGAGAAAGAAGCCGTGGATTTATGGCTTGACGATGACTTGCAGTCACGTTGTCTCATGTTGGCATCCATGACGAATGAGCTTCAAAAGCAGCACGAGCATATGAAGTCTTCTTTTGAAATCTACACGCACCTGAATGGTTTGTTTGGGGTGCAAAGTAGATATGAGCGATATGAAACTGCTAAGACTTTGCAACAAACGAGGATGGCTGAAGGTGCTGATGTTCGATCTCACTGCATCAAGATGATTGGGCTTATTGAAAAGCTTGGTCATCTTGACGTAAAGATGGACAAAACCTACTGCCAGGATATAATCCTCCAGTCGTTGCCAAGATCATTCGAGCAATTCGTGGTGAACTACAACATGCACAAGATGGATGTTGAACTTCACGAGTTGGCTAATATGCTCGCCACTGCCGAGGCTTCCATGAGAAGAGAGAAGCCAGTGATGGTTGCTACCTCGACCCAATCCAAGTCCAAAAGGACAAAGAAAGGGAAGGAGAAAGGAAATGCTTCTTCAAGCAAAGGCAAAGCACCATCTGGGCCCATAGGGAAGGGAAAGAAGCGTAAAGCTTCATCTGGTGAACAAAAATGTTTCTACTGCAAGAAACCTGGACACTGGAAGAGGAACTGCAAAGAGTTCTTGGAGAGCTCGAAAGGTATATTCCTTGTTGAAGTTAATTTATCAATTAACTGTGCGTCATGGGTGCTAGACACTGCTTGTGGTTCTCATCTTTGTAATGATTTACAGGTGATGGGAGCAACAAGACCACTTAGGCCAGGGGATTGGATCCTAAGATTTGGCAATGGAGCTAGAGCTGCTGCCGAGGCCATAGGCGAAGTGGAGTTAGATTTAGGTGGTAATAAATTAGTCCTTAGGAACGTTCTTTATGTACCTGGTTTGGTGAAAAACATTATTTCTATTCCTGTTTTGGATAATGAAGGTTTTAATTTTACTATTAATAAAGATTCCTTTTCGTTATTCATGAATGATAATGTGTTTTTCACTAGTACATTAAAAGATGGACTATATACCATTGAACCACCTAAGTTAGTGATGCATGTACAACAAAACAAAAGGAAACAAGATAATGAAATATCTGCCCAATTATGGCACGCTCGACTTGGACATATATCTAAGTCTAGGATTCAAAAGTTAGCATCATCTGGCGCGATTGAAATCAATCGCATTGATGAAATGCCAACATGTGAACCATGTTTAAAGGGTAAAATGGCTAAGTTGCCATTTAAGGGAAACCCTGAGCGAGCCAAGCAAACATTGGACTTAATACATACTGACGTATGTGGACCACTAAGAAAAAGCGCCCGAGGTGGCTATGACTACTTCATCACTTTCACTGACGACTTTAGTCGTTATGGATATGTGTTCTTGTTGAAACACAAGTCTGAAGCCTTTGAGCGATTCAAAGAATTCAAGATGGAAGTAGAGAATCAACTTGGTCATACGATAAAGGCTCTTCGTTCTGACCGAGGTGGAGAATTTCTTAGTAACGAATTTCTGAATTATCTTGTAGAGCATGGAATATTATCGCAGTGGACTCCTCCTACAACACCCCAATTAAATGGAGTAGCAGAGAGAAGGAATCGAACTTTGATGGATATGGTTCGATCCATGATGAGTGCCACTGACCTTCCTCTTTCATTTTGGGGACATGCCCTCCTCACGGCAACGAAGATACTGAACATAGTACCTTATATATCCGTAGAAAAGACACCATACGAATTATGGTTTGGCAAGGCACCCTCGTACGCATTCATGCGCATATGGGGATCTCCCGCTTACGTTAAAAAGCTAGTGGGAGATAAATTGGAAACTAAATCCACTTTGTGCAAATTCGTGGGGTATCCGAAAAACTCGATAGGATACGAGTTCTACGATCCTACAAGACAAACTACGTTTGTCTCAAGGAACGCTCACTTCTTGGAGAAGGATTTCTTGGTTGACAAGAAGGAAAATAACGTAGAACTGGATGAGGTCACTGAAGCTCAAAAGGCCAAAGAGGTCGATCAAGCTGACCCGTCGCCACAGGCAGTGGGAGAACATGAGCATGAAAGTGCACCAGAAGGTACACCGATTCTTCGTAGGTCAGAAAGACAACGTAGAGAACCCGAGAGGTACTACGGTCTGCTGCATGAGACTGGACAGTCTCTAACCGACCCAATGACTTACGAAGAGGCTATGCTAGACATAGACTCGGGAAAGTGGCGCGAAGCCATGGAATCCGAATTGGACTCCATGCACTCAAACAAGGTCTGGGCCTTGGTAGATCCACCAGTGGGAGTGGCTCCCGTGGGTTGCAAGTGGATCTATAAGCGAAAGCTTGGAGTGTACGGAGAGGTAATAACCTACAAGGCGCGATTAGTGGCAAAAGGATATACTCAAAGACCTGGAATTGACTTTGAGAAAACCTTCTCGCCCGTCGCAATGCCTAAATCCATTCGAATCTTGCTGGCCATAGCTGCGTGGTATAACTACGAGATATGGCAGATGGATGTGAAGACTGTCTTTCTCAATGGGGACATTGATAAGGAGATCTACATGGAGCAACCAAAAGGATATGCATCCAAAGGAGATGAACACAAGGTGTGCAAACTCCAGAGGTCCATTTATGGACTAAAGCAAGCTTCCCGAAGTTGGAACATTCGTTTCGATGAGACAATCCAAACTTTTGGATTCATCAAAAACATGTTCGAACCTTGCGTGTACAAGAAGATCAGTGGGAGTACAGTTGAATTTTTGGTGCTTTACGTTGACGACATTCTTCTCATTGGAAACAATGTGAAAGCATTGTCCGAAACTAAAGCATGGTTATCTACACAATTCTCGATGAAGGATATGGGAGAAGCATCCTTTGTACTAGGTATAAGGATCTACCGAGAATGATCAAAAGGACTGCTGGGCCTCTCCCAATCCCAGTACATAGATAAAATCTTGAAAAGATTTAGTATGGAAGAATCCAAGAGAGGATTGATTCCAATGAGACACGGGATTGCACTCTCTAAGTCTATGGCCCCAAAGACGCCAGAAGAGAGAAGCAATATGTCTCGAGTACCATATGCATCCGCGATAGGAAGCATAATGTATGGTATGTTATGTACGAGACCAGACGTAGCGTACGCTTTAAGCGTTACAAGTCGCTACCAGTCTGATCCAGGTGAGCAGCACTGGATAGCCGTAAAGGCAATTCTGAAGTACCTGAGAAGGACTAAGGAATTGTTCTTGGTATACGGCGGAGGAGAATTGAAATTGAAAGGCTATACAGACTCGAGCTTCCAATGCGATGTAGACGACTTCAAGTCGACATCAGGATACGTATTCTGCCTCAATGGTGGTGCGGTTAGCTGGAAGAGCTCCAAGCAAGAAACAACCGCGGATTCAACCACCGAAGCTGAATACATTGCTGCGAGTGATGCAGCAAAGGAAGGTGTTTGGATGAGGAACTTCATCCAGGAACTGGATGTGATACCTAGCATCGCTGAGCCCATTGCTATCTTCTGTGATAACAATGGGGCAATAGCGCAAGCGAAGGAGCCGAGATCTCATCAGAAATCCAAGCACGTACAAAGACGATACCACGTGATAAGAGATATCATTGGTAGAGGAGACATTAAGATGGAACGTGTCGACTCAGAAGATAATACGGCGGACCCGCTAACGAAGCCTCTGCCTCAAAAGGCATTTGAGAAACATCTGCAAAAGATGGGACTCAAGAACATAAAAGACTGGCTTTAGGACAAGTGGGAGATTGATAGAAATAGTGTCCTGCAAGCCAGCTGTATGGCTAGTATTTATTGTAATAAATGCGGAACTATTCAATTTCGATTAATAAATGCACTTTATTAAATGGTCAACTTTATCATATGTAATAATTATCTACGCATAAGGATAGAAGTCCTTAGATCACAGGGCTAGGGGACAACCCGTGGACTGATCTCCAAGGCCGTGATCTAGAACATATTCAAGAGTCGTAGAATCCAATCGAGATAGGACATCGTTGGATTCGGTTAGACTCTCACTATTGTGTGTACTCCGATGAACTGGAGAACGCTGGGGTCCACGAGCGTGACTGGGATGGTCGACACACATAAGTGGGTGGCTTGCTGGGATGGCAAGCGCACTGAATACCCCAATTAGGTAATAACTTACCATGGAAGCGGTGGTCGCATATCGGGGTTGAAGTTATTCCAAATTTATAATAGTATACGAGGAACGATCCCTAACTACTTGAGGTGATAGAGTTTATCTGGTGCGAGAACGTCTATGCTTTGATATGAGTTCCGACTGACTGGGGATCGCTAGAAAGTCTCTGTGGACTCATGTTGGGTATAGAGGAACTCGTATGCAGATTCATATCATCAACAAATGATCCATTGACCCGACTTGATAGGTTGGGAAATTCTCCTATGGATTTCTGTGAGAAATTAATTCTGGTAAAATCCTTGGCCAAGGTATCTGACGACTTTATGTAAGTAGCTCATAAAGATTAAAGTCAAAGAGAATTTATTTCGAGATCAGAGTACATAAGGTCAAGACAAAAGAAAAGGGAATCCGATGAAAGACCATACCCTTAAGTCTCGACTGGGAGATTGTTCGATGGAGAGATTATGTCGTATATGGAAATTATAAATGATAAAAGGTTCACTGAATTAATTCACCAGTGATTGGGCTCCATGGGCTTGTGGCTGGACATCGACCGTGGAGTGTGGGAGAATTCCCAAATTGGCAGGGGTGCTAATTTTGGAATGATCAATCGACAGAGTGTTCGATTGATTTAGAGTAAGTCTTACTCGAATAATTAAATAATATTTAATTATAACCCACGGCCAATTATGTGGTGAACCTACGGGGGCATACACAATACACAAGTAGCGAAAGCGAGGAAATAAGAACGACCGAGTCGACTGGGTCGACTGGGTGAAAAATCGACTGGGTCGATTATATTGGGTGGGTCGACTGGGTCGACCCAATTGGAACAAAATGGGATCCAATTGAAATTGGATCAGGATCATAAATTAAATTGGAATTTAATTTGTGAATTAATTAATTAAGTTGGATTTAATTAATTGGAAAAGGATTTTAATTAAATAGACTTAGAGTCTGATTTAATAAAATGGGAGATTAAGTTAATTAATTGGGCTATTTAATTGGGAGATTAAATTAGGCATGGTCAAATTAATTAACTGGGCCATTAATTAATTAGGAGACTTGGTCTTCTAATTAAAGAGGGCCATGACCCATGTAGGAGAGAGAAGACCTAGTCCTAATAGGACTAGGTTAGAGAGAAAACTATAAGTAGCTTTCTTATAGTTGAATTTCACACAACTCCATATGCAAAATTGAGCAAGAGCAAAAATTCTCTCTCCCTCTCCCTAGCTATATCGACCGAACCCTTCTTCCACTTGGAAGAATTTTTCGTCTTCGAGTTTTGTTCCTAAATCGTTCCTAATTCCTAGTTTATAATATATCTCGTGTTCTAGCTGATCGAGACATATTATTTTCGTGATATTGTGGTGTATCAACTCGTAGAGGCGCAACACGTGGGGCGCTCCTGAGAAGCCTGGATCGATTTTTGCTGGAGGAGAATTCAGAGCTCGTTTTGCTAGCCGAGGATTTGCAAGGAGATAGGTATAAACGAGAAAACTTATACTATCGTTTTATTTATATTCATATATATACAACTAGAGAATATCCTGGCAAGATTCCTTAAGAGGTCCTAAAAAGTTTTATATTCCGCTGTGCCTAGGGCTGTTTTTCTTATCGAATCCCACCACAACCATTTCAAAAAAAGAAAAACTGTTGGTCCCAAGTGGTCAGATGAGGTTTAGAGGGGGGGGGGGGAGGGGTGAATAAACCTCTTTAAAAATTTTCTTCCAATTTTTAACTTCAAAATTTTTTGTTTAACAGTGAGCAGACTAAGCTGATCAGAGTAGTAAGTTATAAGTCTGTTCGCGAACAAATCTTTGAACAGGTTTGATGAACACTCGTCTGATAATTACTTAGCTGATTTTGTCAAAATCAGTTTTAATACTTAGAGTACTTGCAGCGGATTTTCAAAGTGTTTTTCACAAGTATTCTCAGTAGTTTGAAAAATGTTTCCCCAATTTTATAAACTCCTTTTTAAGTATTTTTCAAACAGTTAACTTAACGTGTTTTTATGCAATCTGAAAATATGCAAGTTTAAAAGCAATGTAAAAACACAAGTAATTTTTATAGTGGTTATATGGATGTAAATATCATTTAATCCACTCGTCCAAGTCACAAAGATCTTGGGTTATACTAGAAACACAAAGTAACCAGTACACTCTGCTTACGCCGATCAACAAATGAACAGGCCGTAAGTGCGCAGTAAGAAATCACAAAGAAATCCTACCCTCTGAAGTAATATCACTCACTTAGATGGATATCTACTTCTCACAACACTCTATTTTTACAAATTCACTCAGAAGATGTGTATAGCTTTGTTCTTCAACTTCGCTTTTCGTTAACAAATGACTAAGCTGATAAATGAGCTGTTCTTGAGACTTAAAGAATTTTGCTTCGAAAATTTCTCAGATATTGTGTTGCTTCTGTTCTCTTCGTCTCTTTCAGCTATTTATACTTGAGGTTTGAAAAATGTCCGTTGAAGAGAGACAAGATTCAAATTCCTCGAGTACTGGTCCTTAATTTCCGCGAACGGCTCTTTTGCAGTCTGTTCGTACTGTCAACAGTACTATTCTGCAGGCAGCATTAAATGCACCCAGCTGATGCGAAGCATTTCTTCAATCATTTGTCTTTAATATCCTTGTACTTCAGCATTTATTACTTCCAGGGGCATTTATTACCGTTGGGAAGACTTTATGATCCTTTCCACTTGGCTGACGGAAGTGCAAGTCTGATGGTGAGCTAAGCTGATCCCAAACTTGAACAAATCTGATTTGAGTCGGCTGATCTTCATCAGTCTGATAACTTTCCTTCAGCAGATCAGAAGTCTTGGACCTTGAAAATTTTGACTCTTCTGATATCTTCTTTTACTTAGTCAAAATTCCTTCCAAAGGGATCATCATCTAAGTTACTCCATACTTAGCAGATTTTGAAGTTTTGGAATGCATCAAAATCTCCCTTCTAAATTTGTCTTCAGTGCCTTCATCTTCATCCTTATCCAACAAAAACATAACGGAAGTTGGTATGAAAAATGAAATTTGTCCAGTTCTATGGTACCAAAATTGAATTTTATGTTCCAGCGGGCAGAATCCGACCCACGTGCTCAGCCCGCCCACGAAGACTTAACGGACACGTGGCAGAAACGTTAAGAAAATTAACGGAAGTGCCTTTTTTGAAACGGCTGAGTAGGAACTGGTGTTATTTTTGAACTTTTGGTATGAAAAATGAAATTTGCCCAGTTCTATGGTACCATATATAATTTATTTATTTATTGTCGGAAACAAATCTTTAATGAATCAGATCGACCTTGGTTCATATTCCCTTCATATATTTTGGATTACGGATCTTTATAATCGGATATATTTTATCGAAATTCTAAAAAACCGGGTCAGATTCGAATCCGATTCAAATTGAAATCCGCCTAATTGACAGCCTGGCCTACTTATATACTAAGTTATGTAATTAGTGTTTGTTTAGTTTTTCCCTTATCTGTTATCCAATAAATAGGTGTTTTATATATTACTACTAGAATAAGGCAATGCTAATTAGTTTCAAAGTTCAATGTAAAACTTAAATTTAGAAGAGTTTATGCCCTACGCCTCGAAATGGATTAAATCCTTGGAAAAAAAAAGTTTCAATAAAATAATGTATTCAAATGTTAGTAATTCATTATTTTATTAAAAGATAGAAAGATCTGATTGACAATTAGAAATAGAAAATACACCAAAAAGAACAAAGAATTAAGACAAGCAAAATTCTTCTAATGTCCATCAACCAACCTCAGCCTCTATTTATCATATCTGCATTCACAAAATGAGTATTATTATTCAATTAATTAAGGCAAAAACGAAAAAAATGGTAGAAATAAATACTTACACGATGCAAGGGAGATATTGGGAAAACTGAGGCATGTGACATTTATCTGGAAGTGTTCCCGTTTTAGTTTTATCAGGTTTAAAGGACAACTGCTTTATTTGTTCCGTCTTATAACACTCGCACATTGCATATGGAGGAACAACCAACGAAAAATATTGAACACCTTTCACACAACATTCTTTGCTTGGATTCTCTAATGTCGAGTTATGCACCAAATAATCCTTGCAATTTTCTAAGTAGCGCATAGGAACTGCTGGACAATTAATTTTTTCACATTTTCCAGTTACCACCAATGTTGTCAAAATCAAACCAAACACGAAACATATTTTTCCCATCTTACTTACTAATATTAATTTTTGTTTTTTGAATGCTTATATTTTTTGAATTATGGCACTGAAATTTATAGTGCATGGAAACATTACTTTTTAGAATAGTGGAAATTTATTGTTAATATAAGAAACTGAAGTGTGTCTTATTAACAAATTAATATTACCTTCTTATCTCTAGTGTAAAGGACAATTATCACAATATGATGAACTTATGTCCCACTTCTTGAGAGAAGAAAAGTTTAGTTAATGTGTCTGATATGCTGCAAAATTAATTAAGAACTAACAACCTTTTTTTTTTTTTTTTTAAATAATGATCTCAATTTACTTGGTGTGCTCGTGTTATTTATTTAATCATATGTAATTGTGTTATCAAAAGAAAATGTAATTTTGTAATAATGACTTCAGGACATTTGACAAATGTATATATAATGACTGAAGGGCAAGTCCAATGCAGGGATCCAAATGGGGATGTAAACCCCTAACTGTCATTTCACATCTTCAATTTACAGTTTTCAACACTCCAATGCAAGTTTGTAAAAGAGTTTCTATTTTAGAAATTGTACTTTCTGGATGCATATATAGTTATTGAGGAAGAGAGAGAAACTGAGAATGAAAAAATGAGAGGGAAGACAAAAAACTGAAAATCTTACCGTTGCTTGAGAAAATTGAGCCGCTGAGAATCTGCCATTAAATACCCATCTTCTTCTACCTTCTTCTCCAGCCAATTTTTTCCATGATTCTTGTAATTTTCGAGCAAAATAATAATTGGGAGAAAGTATTTATATTATAGGTTGGAGAAAGATTAGAGAATTTGGGGGAAGAAATTGGTCTGTTGAGGAAGAAGGGCAGAGAAGACGTATATCTTGTAAACTCATCCAGGAAGAGGGCTTTCCACTTGTTAATGGGTATGTGAATTCTGTCAATGGGACGAATTTCAATCCGAATCCGACTCGATTTAATAGGATTTTAATTTGATTAAGGATTCGATGGATCTAATTGCATTATAAAAATTCGTAATTCAAAAGATATGTAGTGAATATGAATTTTAATCGATACGATATGTTAAAATTTTGTATCCGACAATTTATAAAAAAATAAAATTTGTACATAACATTTTATTAAAATAAGTATTATTAATATTATTTTACCAATAATTTAAGAAAATATTATTTACTAATTCATTTACAATTTTATGAGAATTCCAATTAATAAGTTATCCATTTTGATTAATTCCGGGTCTTGTATTGTATGAACACGGGCCCTATTGTCCGATGCGGCCCAATTTATTTATAATTCCAACGGATTCCTCCTAGGTTCAAATTAACCAACAGAAGCTTAGGACCAAAAAGTACTCCTCCCTCATGATTTCAAGTTATAAACGCATATCAATTGGGCACATAATTAAATATATTTTATTTATCAGCAGTACTATTTATCTTTTTTAAAAGATACCTATAATATTTACAAGGAGAAGTCATGTCTTGGTGTAGGACTTTTTTTATTTTCCTATGTTGCCCGAATTATTTAAATTAACTTAATTGTGTGTCTTTTTAATTTCTTCACTAATCACATGACAATTTTATCTTTTATTTTTAATATTAATTAATTTAATTAAGTGACTTTTCACCTTGGTGCTTTAATTAATTTAACTATTTAAACTTTACAATTCCTTACTTATTTATTTAATTAAATTTACTTTCATTTTTTTCAGAAAAAAATTCTTTATTTTTGTGCTTAATTTTTTTAATACACACTAAAATGCATGCTAAAGTATTAAAGCATGCGGAATGCGTGTTGAGAATATACTAGGGGGCCGTTTGGTAGGACCTAATAGGGGGTATTAAGTCATATTATATGAGTTAATATGGCCTAATACAATGTTTGGTGGCATTGCTCTAATACCGGGTCAAATGGATTAAATCCTTACGACCCGGTATTAAGACTAGATTATAATCTGTCAAGCATGGGTGGATTAATAATTAATCCGGGTGAATATGGATTAGATAAAATGTCACTAATAATCTCAAATTTACATATTTCCTTTTTAACATATCATTATATATCATAAATTCTTCTCAAATCTTCGAAGATGGATAAATTAATCACAAATTAAAATATATATCAATTTACAATTAACATGGAAGCATTCAAACTAAAATATTGAACAAACATTGATCAACTCATATTATACATGTTAAACAAATGACTTTGATGAATTGATATATCTTACCTAAGATAATATGTTCAATTAAGTAGTAAAACTATATCAATATATACATAAACTCAAAACTCTACAAAACATATTACGGTAGATTGATTTAATATAATATGACTCAATCAAATCTAATAAACGTATTTTTAATATGATATTTAATCCGACTCTAATATAATCCACCGTAATTCCATACACCCTACCAACAACCCCTAGTACTATTATAAAAAAAAGTCATATCATGATATCATGATGTAGTAATCAGGTCGAATTCGAATCCGCTTTATTGACAGCCAATGGCGGAGCTACCCTTTGTCCATGGTGTGCATCCCCCCCCCCCCCCCCTGAAATTTTAACCTTTGTTTAAACTTTTAGCTATTATCTTAGATATGTAGATATAATCTTTATAAATTTTAGGTTTGCCTTTTAAAGGACCCCACTAATAATACTAAAAAATTATATAATTGGGATTTGGGGCCACTTTTAATAATTTTACTTATGATACTAAAATTTATTCACTCACTTATAATATATTGTTGTATTAAATTATTTGTGTTACTCTAATTCCGCTAATAAGAAATTGGATATTCGATAAAGTCATTACTATATTTGTATATAATCTAAAAAAGCAAAAGCTACAAAGTGAGCATCAACTTAAATTTCAACATATTCTTTATATTCTAATATACCATCTACTATTTAAAATACAATTTTCTTTGATTTGGAGACATCTTTTCATTCGCAAAACCACTCCAAATCTTTTATATTAGGAGTTTTCTGATATAGAGGTATTATCATTTGTTATGTAACTTCAAAAGTACATTGTCAACATGAGGTTAAGCAAAGAGTTTTCAAAATTTGAAGTAATTGATGATATTGTCAGGAAATTAGTTTTCTTAAAAGAATTTGTTTCGGCAAGGCTCGGTCTAATTTTCTAGTTTTCATGTATTGATTGAATTGTTTTTTGGTTTATTTCGATCCAAGTAAGTGTTTCTTATTAGTTTTTATGTTGTTTAATCTGATTTTATTAAAGTTAATATATGTTAGATTATGGGAAAATTGTTTTTTTGGTACCATAGGATAGGTTGACTTGCACTTTTGGTACCATTGGATATGAAAATGCAAATTTGGTACCATAGGATAGGTTTTCATTGCAATTTTGGTCCCAAACCCAATTTTTCTACAAAGTTAATGACAATTTACCCCCTACTAAATGCATAATGTTCAATTTAACCCCTCGTGGTTTAAAAAAGAGCATTTTACCCCTTGAAATTCTGTAAAAATTTCACATCGTCTCCCTGATATTTTTATAGGCGGCACTTAATCCACTTTTATTATGATAATGTGATTTTTTAACCATTGTGTTATGATAAATGTGACAATTTATCCCCCTATGTTAAATAAAATAGTTTGCATGCATAATCTCAATTTCGGCAAGTGAGTTACAATCTCCGGCTGAAGGGATAAATTGCTTCATTAAAATTTTACAGGGGGTAAATTGATTTTTTTCAAATTATAGATGGATAAATTGAACATTATGCATTTCATAGGGGGTAAATTGCCATTAACTTTGTAGAAAAATTGGGTTTGGTACCAAAATTGCAATGAAAACATATCCTATGGTACCAAATTTGCATTTTCGTATCTAATGGTACCAAAAGTGCAAGTCAGCCTATCCTATGGTACCAAAAAAGCAATTTTCCCGTTAGATTATCTACATTTGTTTTATGCTGAGATTTATGTTAAAAATATTTTTTGTGAGATATTTAAGTACACAAATTATTAGACACCAACAATTTTAAGACAGTCATTGCTGTCACGGTGCATACAGTTTGATTCCCGGTAGTCTCCCAAGATATAAATACAACAGTATGTTGTTCATTGTTTGCACACATAATGAACTCATGGCGAACTTGAACAAATAGAAATTTCGGACTAAATTATGATAAAAGTAAGAGAAAGAGAGAGTAGTAATTTTCCTTATATAGCTACTATAAAATTAATTCATAATTGGCTATATCCTGTCTCATATAGACACAAAAATACATCTTGAAAAGGGCACAAAGTTTCAGTCCAATAGTACATATTTGAATCGAATATACACATCTCTTACTCTTATTTCTTTTATTCACATTAAAAAAAACTCAACAATAGTTAGGTTTATCACTTATCCGTTATCCTATTTATAGATTATTTATATATTAGTCATGGTGGATTAAGGCAATCTTAATTTCCAGGTTTAATTTAAAACTTCAATCTAGAAAATTTCAAACATGATATAAATCATTACTTTATTATAGATAAAAGGATCTGATGGACAATTAAAAATAGAAAATACACCAAGAAACAAAGAATTTAGACAAGCAAAATTCTTCTAATGTCCATCCTCAAGCTCTATTTATCATACCTGCATTCGAAAAAAAAAAAAAAAAAAAAAGCAATGAGTAGTATTATGCAAAAAAGTAAGGCAAAGAAAGGAAAAAAAAAAAAAAAAGGTAGAAATAATTACTTACACGATACAAGGGAGATATTCAGAAAACTGAGGCATGTGACATTTGTCTGAAAGAGTTGCCGTTTTAGTTTTATCAGGTTTAAAGGACAACTGCTTTATTTGTTCCGTCTTATAACACTCGCACATTGCATATGGAGGAACAACTAGCGAAAAATATTGAACACCTTTTACACAACATTCTTTGCTTGGATTCTCTAATGTCGAGTTATGCACCAAATAATCCTTGCAATTTTCTAAGTAGCGCATGGGAACTGCTGGACAATTAATTTTTTCACATTTTCCACTTACCACCAATGTTGTTAAAATCAAACCAAACACGAAAAATGTTTTTCCCATCTTACTTTTATTAATTTTTATGTTTTGAGTGTTTATATTTTTTGAACATTGACACTGAAATTTATAGTGCATGAAAACATTACCTTTTAGCATTGTGGAAAATTATTGTTAATGAAAGAAATTGAGTTTGTCTTACAAATATTACCTTCTTATTTCTAGTGTAAAGGAAAATTATCACAATATGACGAACTTATTTCCCGCTTCATGATAGAAGAAAAGTTTAATCAATGTGTCTGACAATGCTGTAAAATGAATTAAGAACTAACAATTTTTTTTTTTTTTAAATAATGAATTGTGTACAATATTTATCAAAAAAAAAATTGTGTACAATACGTGTTACTTACTTAATCATATCAAAATTGTGTTCTAAAAAATAAAATGTAATTTTTTATTTAATGACTTCAGGACATTTTGACAAAAATATATATAATGACTTCAGGCGTAATAAATTTTATATATCTTGTAAAGTTATCCAAGAATTGGGCCTTCCACTTGTTGATGGGTACAATGTTTTTCTAATCGAACCGGACAATTAATCGGATCACTGACCACTGGTTCTACTGGGTCACTCATCGGATCAGATGATGTCAAAAAATATATTTAATATTCATAAAAATTTAAATATTATCCTATGATTGATTAAAAATATACCAAACTTAAATTTATTTAAACTAAGAAGTATAATATTTATCTAACTTTTATTTATCCTAAAGGTAATATGATAGTAATTAGTAAATTCATATAAATATAATATGAATATTTATTTAGTTTAAAAATATAAAATTTAAATTAAAAATACAACAAGCTAAAAGATTAAAATTTTTAGAATATGTTTACATATAAAAGTCTAATAGTCAGGGCCGGTCCTAGACATTCCGGGGCCCTAGGCGAATTTTAAATTTGTGGCCCTTTGTTATAATCAATATATTTTGTAAAGGCAAAACTATTCATAAATATTGGCATATTATTTTCTCTAACATATTGTTTTTTAGATGGATAATTAAATAACAAACTTATTTAATTTTAAAAAATGTAGCCATGAATTTTTTTGTATAAATTTTAATATTAAAAATATTATTTTAGCCGAAGCAAATTTTACAAGTTTATGTACATAATTAACTCTATTTCATTCTTTTAAAATTATCATAATTTATTGTTTGACTTTATAATTTCGTGACATTCTTAACTCTATTAATTATATATTATTATATATAGGAACATTATACATCATATATAAAACTAAGAAAAATATACACATACATATAAAAATATGGATGGAGCTAGACCAATTTTATTGGGGGCGAAATTCTTTTTTGCAATGTACTAAGTGATAAAGTAATAAGCAGAAAAATCCTATTATAAAGAAAAAAATTGTGTTCTTTTTATAATAATTAAGAAATAATTTTTTTTAAAGTACCTATTAAGTAAAAAAATTGACAATAAATCATTACGTAAGGAAAGGGATTAAAAAAATAATTACTACGAAAGGAAAATAAAAAAGATGAATAGTTATTACAAAAGAAAAGGAGTTAAATAATATAAAACAATCAAAATATAAGAAAAAAACTCAATAATGGGATTTGAACTATAGACCTCTCATTCATCAAGAGAAAGTCTTACCACATGAGCCAAAATACATGTTATTTACATAAAATTAATAAAATAAGAAATATTTTGTTTTTAAATTTTCTAAAGGCCTATATATAAATATTGGCGCTGGCCCAAGTTGCCTAGCACTTGGGCCGGCCCTACTAATAGGCACAATCAAATTTGCATAATATATTGATTTGCCTTTCAAACTTTGACATTCTTTATCCTAAAAATATAGTTGAAAACAAATATCATTTAGAAAAACTTTTAATAAAAAATTATGTCATAAAACTATCATTGATAATGTGTTAAATATTAATTATCTCAATCTAATTTATTAATATATTTGGTTATAAGTTTTCTATAATATATAAATTGTAAACCAAAAATTCAACAAAAGTTATGTAGCTATTATGATAAGGTCGTCATGTTTCATTCAAGAGGTCTGGTGTTCAAAAAGCCCTACTTCTAATTTCCTAGTTGTCATGTTTTGGATTAGGATAATTGTCCGATTAGAGATTTGATGGACCTGATTTGATTATAAATATCCGTAATCCGAAAGACATGGAGCGAATATGAATTTAGGTCAATTCAATCCGTGAAAGATTTGTATTCAACAATAAATAAAAAGAATGATATATATACATAATGATTTATAAAAATAAGTAACATTAATAAATAATTCATTGTCAATTTAAGAAGGTAATAATATATAACTCGTCTATAAATTTATTTAAACGAAAATATTTTCATCTAAAAATATGAATATTGGTAATGAAAGTTTGAAATGAAATAAAATTGTTTTAGGAACAATATTGATAAAATTTCTTTATTAAAAATTTAATTGGAGCCGAAAAAGATCAGATCTCCGGCCAAATCGACCTAGATACATTGGATTAAAAAAATTTATATCCGAGCATAATTTGAGCAAGATCTGAACCCGACATGATCCGATCTGATATAAATAGAGTCGGATATGAATGAGTCTGATCCGACTAGAAACCAACCCATTGACAACTCTACTTGTTTTGTGTGAACACGGGCCCTTTGTCCGTTGCAGCCCAAATTTCTAATTCCAACGGACTCGTCCTAGATGCAAATTAACTAGTAGAAGTTTAGTACCAAAAAGTACTCCTTTATACTTTCAAGTTTCAAGTTGCAAATACGTATTGGGTCCTTGTAATTA
Source organism: Penstemon barbatus (assembly GCA_003313485.2). Taxonomy (NCBI): domain Eukaryota; kingdom Viridiplantae; phylum Streptophyta; class Magnoliopsida; order Lamiales; family Plantaginaceae; genus Penstemon; species Penstemon barbatus. The sequence goes on from CM064881.1 coordinate 28,829,992, forward strand.
AATATTCTTTATAAATCAAAGTAAAGAGTAAAAGTTTCATTAACATAATAGCAATGTTAGTGAAGAAAGAATGATACTATTAATTATTATATACTCCAGTCCTCTATGATAGACAATAGTTCAAAATAAGTTGTGATGATCCTGAGATATTTTTGTTCATATAAAGAGTTAAAAGGGTGAGATCTTTAGATTATTTAAGAATTATCTATATATAAAAGTACGAGCTGATTTTTTTGATTTTTTTTAAACTAATACACCCCAACATAAAAGATGGTTAAATCAATAAAAATGAGGAAAAAATAGAATAGAAAAAAACTACTTCAATATAAAAAGAATTAAAATAAGTAAACTTAATGAAGAGACATAATAATTAACATAGAGTCATATTTTATTTACTTTTTACATAAACTCCTAAAATCTAGAAATTATATTATATCTCTTACATCAATTTTTATACTTTCATTCTTCTTTTCTTGTAAATATATAAATGAACCACAAAGAAATAGAAAAAAAAAGACACTTTTATTTTAAATAGCACTTAAAATAAAGTATATGTAAAACAAAATAAGACAAAACTAATGACTACTATACACCCACATATTAACGGACCAAATTGATAAATGAAAAGATCTACTTGTTAATTATGCAAATGAGTCCGTATTTTAGTTGCAAAAGTTAAGATCTCTAGCTTAATGCTAGTTTTGATAATTAATTTATATTTGTATTTTTGATATTTATTAAAGAGATTCAAATACATTTGGTGATATAGTGATTGATGTAATTAGAAATGTCTTTGCATTGGATTCGGATATAATTAAGCTCGAACCAGGTCCGACTCCATTTATGTCAGATCGAATTTTGCTCGAATCTGAATTTCTCAAGTCCAATGGATTCACTCAGATATCGAATTTTTTTTCAGATCCAATAAAACATTTACTTTCAAAATTTACACCAAAATATTTTCCTAGACAACTTTAAGTCATTTTATTTAATTCAGCACATATGTTCAGACATTCTAGTAATGTTACTACTCCCTCCATTTTATTTTATTTATCAGTTTGGAGGATTGCACACGGATAAAAAAATGTAATAAAATAGCCACTTTTTTAAGCAAAAAATCCAAAATACCCTTTTAATCAAATAATAACATCATAAATAAGCATTTATTACAAGCATTAACAAGAAGGGTAATATTGGTAGAAAATAATTAATTTTACATTGAAATCCTAAAACGATAAATAAAAGTAAACAATTTTTTTTTTGCCAAAGCGACAAATAAAAAAAACTTATTTATTTGTTTATTGTCATATACAAATCTTTAACGGATCAGATCGACCTAAATTCATATTCACTTCCCGCAGGAGTCCGGGCCGTGTCTCAGTCCCAGTGTGGTTGATCGTCCGAAAACACCACGTAGTTAGGATTACGAATCTTTATATATAATTGGGTCTGATCTATCGAGTTTCTAATCGGACTAACCTCGAATCCAATTCAAATTGAAATCCGCTCATTGACAGCCCTACTTATATACTAAGTTATGTAATTAGTGTTTGTTTGGTTTATTATCACTTATCCGTTGTTATCATATATAGGTGATTTATACATTTGTTATAGTGAATTAAGGCAATGTTAGTTTCAAAGTTTAATGTAACAACTTCAATCAAGAAAAAATTTCGAAGAATGTATAAAAACTCCCGCGACATGATATTATATTTCATTATTTTATTAAAGATAAAATGGGCAATTAAAAATAAAAAATACACCAAGGAACAAAGAATTTAGAGAAGCAAAATTCTTCTAATTTCCATCATCCTCAAGCTCTATTTATCATATCTGCATTCATAAACAAAAAGCAATGAGTATTATTATTCAATTAAATAAGGCAAAGAAATGGGGAAAAAAATGTGGAAAAAATTACTTACACGATACAGGGGAGATATTCAGAAAACTGAGGCAGGTGACATTTGTCTGAAAGAGTTGCCGTTTTAGTTTTATCAGGTTTAAATGACAACTGCTTTATTTGTTCCGTCTTATAACACTCGCACATTGCATATGGAGGAACAACCAGCGAAAAGTATTGAACACCTTTCACGCAACATTCTTTGCTTGGATTCTCTAATGTCGAGTTATGCACCAAATAATCCTTACAATTTTCTAAGTACCGCATGGGAACTGCTGGACAGTTAAGTTTTTCACATTTTCCACTTACCACCAATGTTGTCAAAATCAAACCAAACACGAAAAATGTTTTTCCCATCTTACTTACTTTTTATTAACTTTTGTGTTTTGATTGTTTATATTTTTTGAATTATGACACCGAAATTTATAGTGCATGAAAACATTACCTTTTAGAATGATGGCAAATTATTGTTAATGTAAGAAACTGGGTGTGTCTTATTTACATATATTACCTTCTTATTTCTAGTGTAAAGAACAATTATGACATTATGCTGAGCTTAAGTACCTCCTTTTGGTAGAAGAAAAGTTTAATTAATGTGTCTAACAATGCTGCAAAATGAATTAAGAACTAACAACTTTTTTTTTTTTTTTTTTTTTTAAATAATGACCTCAATTAACTTGTGCACATGTTACTTAGTTAATCATATATAGTTGTGTTCTAAAAAATAAAATGAAATTTATAATAATGACTTCAGGACATTTCACAAAAATATATATCATGACTTAGGTGTAATAAATTTTATAAATCTTATGGAGTCATCCATGAAGCCCTATTCTTGGATGTGTGTGAATTAATTAATGGGTCATCCTTCATATAGGTATATGAGAATTCTAATAAAAAAATAACAGGCCCTATTTTTGGTTGCAGCAGAAAATTTTAATTTAAATGGACTTGTTCCTGATGCAAGTTAATTAATAGATGTAATGCAATCTTTGATTGGAGCGGTAATTACATTGATAAAAATAAATTGTACTCATATTAGGATAATATTTTGCCGAATCATTATACTTTCAAGTTACAAATATGAATTGGGACCTTTAATTAAATATATTTTATTTATTAAAATTAAAGTAAAGAGTAGAAGTTTAATTGATTAATTATTGAACAAATAATTGAGAGTTAATAATGTTAAATTTGTAAGGGTGTTTTGAGAAGTTAATTTCATCTCCCAAAAAAAAAAAAGGGAGAAATAATTTAGCGACGAAGAAATTTGAGAATATAGAGATTTTTGGTATGAGTTCTACCAAAACCAATTTCTTCAAACTTTTTATGAATTAATGAATAATAAATATCCTAATAAATTAATCAAAATCGGACTGAGTTGAGAGCCCTAATCCCGACTGGTATTTTTACATTTTATGGTCCAAGATATGGCCCAACAAGCCCATTAACTAAAATATACAGATTCTACATCTCCCTACACATTTGAGCTGTTTAATCTAAATTTTTACTTTGATTTGATAGAACCCAAAATAATTAATATTAAATATAATATATTTATTTTGTGATTGAATGTAATCCCTAAATAAGTAACTAATCATAAAACAAGTTCAATACACATGTCATATAATTCGATGGGTTTGATCAAATCAGATATGGACGAAAAATTTCCCTAAAGAAGACCCAATTACTCAATTTCTTTCATTATGTCAGCAAACAAATATATCAAACATTATGAAAAGAACCAATTAATTAAAGAAGTTGAGAAAATATTAATATTTAAGAAATATAACACAAATACCATCATTTCAAAACTCTATCATATAGCAAATTTAGCAAAACAAAGAGGAAAAAAAAAAAAAAAAAAAAAAAAAGAAGGGAGCAAATGCCTCATTAAATTACATTTAGACCCTTCCTTAATTGCCTATGAAATTTCATTCACTTACCCTTGAACACATCGGTCGGAGCCAACGGAGGAGTATCAAGCTGATACAAGTTAAGTGCAGGACCCGCGAACCGGAACAATATCCACCCTCCGATTATAATATAAATCGAAGCATAAGCAAATTTGTTAAGCCAAAACAATAGACCCTTTTCACCCACATAAAGCTCTATAGCCTTCTCCGTTAAAGTCATCGAGTCCCATTCTTTAGGAGGCGACTTTTTCTTTAACGGCATATTAGACGTCTCTTCCTCTTGCTTTCTTCTTCTTCTCGAGCCTCTTTTAAACCGTATTTCTACCGTATCCGGTGGTGTTATTATAGGTGGTTGGACAGGTGGCGATGTGTCTGTATCATTGCCATTGTCAATACTACTTCTCGTTAGTATGGTTGGGTGAATCAGTCGATGTGGGAGAGAACCGGGGAGTCGAGAGGGAAAAGTCGAGAATGTTTTTGCGAAGGACAACATCGTCAATCCACTATGCTACATGCAGTCTCCAATGACCTAATGCCACATCAGCAAAATAATTATATAATTATACACAATATTTTTTGAGTAAGATCATCAACAAAACTTCATAAGAGAACACAAGGTGAAACAGCTTTATTAGTAATCTATTGACATAATTTACATTTTGGCCCTAAAACATGAAACAAAAGCTCGCCTAACTCGCCCGTTAACAATATTTCGACGACGCAATTGTTGTGAATATTTTCAACTTATAACTGGCTTCTGTTTTTGCAAAATTACAGCATATCACTTATTGTAAACACACTAAAAGTTTGATAAGATTATATAAGTCAAGTTAATTCCTCGTGATAAGCCTAATGGGCAATTTATCCCTCTCTAATATGAAAATAGGCGATTTACCCCCTCCCTCCGATATAAAATAATGAACAATTTACGTCCTTCCTTGTGGAGTAAAGTGTAGGACACATGCTCTATATTGCGACTTGGACTTCATTCTCATGTGAGAAATGACCAATTTAGCCTTACCTTAACAACATATTCACTTCAATTTACCCTCTTGTGATATGCATAAATGGACAACTTACCTCCCTGTGATATGTGTAAATGAACACTTTACCCCCCTGTGATATTGCATAATAGTCATTTTACCCCTTGTAAAAATGTAAAAATCAAGAAGTAGACAGTGTGCCTTTTACAAATAAACAGAGAGGTAATTTGCCCTTTTATTTATCAGGTAAACTACCTATTAAGAATAACACAGGGAGGTAATTTGTTATTCACTCAAAATTTAACTATTCAACCCAACTTTATTTACCTTGAACTCATAAGATAATTGCAACTAAATAAAGCTGCTCATTCCATTAACAATCAAAAACTCTTTCAAGTAAATTCAAATATTTTATTACATAATAAAAGAAATTTCATAATTTATCCTAAATCACACATCTTTACAGAATTTCAAAACAAATCCAAGTGAAAACCCAGATGAAAGAAATGTGCATATTTCAAGAAAGATAATATTTAACAGAAATAAATTACAGAAAAAAAGGATTGGGAAGAAAAAGACATGCCTGCGTGAAGTAGTGTTGGAGCAGAGAGCAAGAAAATTGTTTTATGGTCTCAGATTGATTGGATTTGTGATGTATGTTATGAAGGGTAATCCGTTAACAAGATATATAGTAGAGTCGCGTTTTAGCACCAGCGATTCTTGTGGAAAACCAATGGGTGTATACGGACCGGTTTGGGCCAAAAAATGATTTGGTCCGGCCCAATTTAGCGAAATTAAACAACCCACACATATTTTGGCCATAATATAAAGTAAATGGGTCAAAATCGTTAACGGGTCATTTTATATGGGTCATAAACGGGTTGGATTGATAATGAGTCGGATCATAAATGGATTTGTTCGAGTTTGGACATGGGTCCACCCATATAGGCACTGGCGGATCCACACAGGGGCAAGGGGGGGTATACCCCCCCTGAAATTTTTTTATTTTTTTTATTTTTATATATATGTGTTGTAATTTTTTTTTAACAAAAAATTTAATATATTAGCCCAATAGCCCAAATTTAATTTCAAATCCAATTAATATACCCACTTTAACAATAACTTACTCTTCCAATTGTAAGCCCCAATAATATTGCAATCATTTTCCTTTGTCTTCGATTTACATTTGATGGCGTCGATATTGGGGATCACTAATGACTTGTCTCAAGCTTTACAAAGAAAAGATCAAGATATAGTGAATACTATGAAATTAGTCAAATTAGCTAAAGATCATCTTCAAGAGACAAGAGATGATGGATGAGAAACTTTGTTGGAGGATGTTACTTCTTTTTGTTCTAAACATGAAATTGAAGTTCCTTCAATGAGTAATGTTTATGTTCCATATGGGAGGCCAAAGCGTAGGATTGAACAAGTGACTATCGAACATCATTATAAAGTTGAGAGATTCAATTCGGTGATAGATAGACAATTGCAAAAGTTGAACAACCATTTCAATGAAGTAAACACGGAGTTGCTTCTTTGTGTTGCATGCTTAAACCCATCCAATCACTTTGAAGCTTTTGACAAAGGAAAACTTGTTCGTCTTCCCGAATTTTATCCAAATGACTTTTCTTTTCTTGAGCTCTCGGCTCTTCCCAATCAACTTGAAAATTATATTAGGGATGTTGGATCAAGTGATGATTTTTCTAGTTTGAAAGGGATTGGTGATCTTGCTAAGAAGATGGTTGCAACTAAAAGACATGTCGCATTCTCGATGGTTTACAAACTTGTGACATTGACGCTTATTCTACCTGTTGCAACTGCATCAGTGGAGAGAGCTTTTTCGGCTATGAAGATAGTAAATAATCGACTTCGTAACCGAATAAGCGATCAATGGCTAAATGATAGTTTAATTGTCTTTATAGAGAGAGGTATATTTAGTAGTATTTCCAATTATGCTATCATGGACCGGTTTCAAAAGATGAAAAATCGTCGTGGTCAATTATTAAAGTAAATATGTAGATATTTTGGGTTCTTATGTGAATAATATAAACTTTATGTTTAACTGTTTGATTTTTTTTTTGTGTATAAGTTTAGCCCCCCCTGACCCAAATTCCTGGATCCGCCCCTGCATATATGTATAATAATAGTGTGTATTTTAGTAAATTAAAGTTAAATAAATACATCATAGTTATAAGAAAATGTTATTCAAATGTCTCCAAGTGAGATTAGATTAATATGGTATTATTTAAATTACATTGATTAAGAAAAACTCATTACAGTTAACATTTTTATTTTTATTTTTAGAAAACAATTTAATATATTTATATTTATATTTATTTGAAACTTAATATAATTAACAACATTGTAATTAAAATTTTCATGAATCTAGTAGAGAAATACAAAATAATATTGTTTAGTCAAAATTAAGTCATTAAATATTAATTAGTTTAGCTAAATGTGTATTTTTTTTTCAGTAGATACACTAATAACCCACTTATAAACCTATTAAAAGTCCATATAAATGTTTACAAATCTAAACCCATGGACAATAGGAAATATATGAGTTGGGTTGGATTAGTTCAGACCGGTAAAGGGTCACCCAATGGGTTTTGACCTTCTTTGCCATTCATAAAAAATGTTTAGAATCTTAAAACTAAAATAAAAAATATAAAGAAAAGGAAATGTATGTAAAATAAAAAGATATGTATATGATTTCATTATTTATACAAGATAATTGAATAACTGGAAGAAAACACAATTATTTATACAAGATAATTGAATAACTGGAAGAAAACACAATTAACATTTATTGACAAGTTTCTATTTAGTACAAGACCTCAAAGATGAGAGCATTATTGAAACAACATTAAGAGAAAATAACATACTAAAACAAGATCATTGAACATTCTATTGGAAACCTCAACAATAGATTTTATTTAGATATGGCAACTCAAATTCGAATCCTAACCAATCATTGGAATCCTATCAACATTGCCATTTTCATCGACATAAACCCAAACTCGATCGCATCGAAAATCAGTAGTAGGAAATGATCCCGTTGGCAAAATAATAGCCGTTACCAAAGGATTCTCCCTTTCAATAGTCGTTACTGCCACATTTCCTGGCACCCCGACGAGCTCAGGCCACGAATCCTTACCTACATATACCACAAAAGTTAATTTAAACTAATTTAGTAACAATACTTATATTACTCCATAATAATTAAGTACAAGAATATAAATCAACAAAGATTTATCAATCTAATAGGAAACTCGTCATTGTTATAATTACCAAATCACATAAATACAATACATAAAGCTATATTAAATTAATTAATTACCTTGACATTCGGTCGACATCCTTAAAAATAACTTTTGGCCTTTCTTGTTTTCTTTGCTTATGACTAGTAGATATGTGTTAAAGAGCTATATATGACAGGCTATTTATAGAGCAAAAAATTTCAATGCTAGCTTGTTGATTAATTTTTTTTTTTTTTGACTTTTGGTCCTGGGAAAAGTTCTAAGGGAAATATAAAATGATTTTAAAGATTGAATTGCTATGTCAAAATGACTTGGCATTTAATTAATTTGAATATCTATCTATCTTAATGTGCATGCATGTGTGCAGTTGGCCGTTGATATTATCTTTATCTCTTCACGCAATGTTTCGTGGCTGCCTAAGACAAGCTAGCTAGTAAAATATACATGATTCTTTTGACTATAATTAATAAATTAGATATTTAATCATGAACTACTTATAGTTGGAAGTAATTTGGTTCGAGGAATATTAACTTTGACAATGTACATAATTTAATCGATAATTTAATTATTCTCAATAATACCAATTCTTATTTTTTTTTAAATTATATATAGCGATGTGATGATGAAAAATAAATTCAATAAAACTTGAATAATGAAAATAGGTACTAGTTGAATCCGTGCAATCCCCAAATTAGGGCAAACTCAATGCTAGAGGCTAGGGGTCGAGCTCCGGAGCTCCCCAGCTGCCCCTGCCCCTGCCTCCAACCCCTGCTCATCCAAATTCAACCCTGGGGTTCCCACTTTATTTAATTTCAATTTAATTATTCCCCACTCTCACCATTATAATAATTATATAATAACAATACTAATAATAATAACAAATATAATAATTTTAATAATAATAATAATAATATAAATTAATAATAATAATAAAAATATTCATTAAATTGCTGGAGTACAACACGAAAATACATCATCGAATTAAAAAAAGTCCTACCACACAACAAAGGAAAATAAAATAAAATACAAGAACACACATCATCGGCAATAGGATATGACAATATTTTAATTAATTAAGATCAAAATCACCTCTTCCTTCACTTGACGATTGACGAACCTCCTGAACCTGAAATAAGCGTTTTGTAAGCCCCTTTTTTGAATTTCTTTCCTTAGACCCTTCCAATATAGGTGTTTTTATTTTGTTTAAATGTTTTCTTGCTTAAGTGTATGTTAAATTGCTTGTTATTATTTTATTAATCAAATTAAATCGTATTGTTCCAATTATTTTTCATTGCAAGTTATTAAATTTCACGTTGGTGATTTAATATGATAAATATATTTGTTAAAAATTTCAACACAATAATATGCTTACATGCTTACAAAAATATTATAAATGAAGTATGAATTTGAATTTTTTTTTTTGTCTAAGTGTTTAAATTATATTTAAGTAATTGAAAAATTATATTGTTCAAATATTATATAACCACCTATATTTTAATTAAATGATTTAGTTGTAATTTAATTTTTTAAGATGAAATTAAAATTTTAATTAAATAAATTAAGATGTCATAGAAAATATGAACAATAAAAGTTAAACAAAATTTTTTTAACTAAAAACTATATCACAAATTACATAAATATACAACACTATTAAATAATAATACACACATTTTAAAAACAAAACCAAAAAATAAAACTAAATAATTAAAAAAAATTAATCAGGGTATGCCACTTGGCGTCCCCTGATTGCTGCCTGGGCGCACTCGCCAGACAGCTAGCAGGCGCTTTTACACGCCTGCGGGGTGGATGGGGAGCTCCCCAGCTACCCCATATCTCACCCCCAGTCCAACCCCCCCCCCCCCTCTCATTAATTTTCAGCACCTCCAGCTCAACCCCAAGCCCAACCCCCTCCATTGGGTTTGGCCTTAGGATCCCGATCATGTTCGGCAAAGCAATAGGGTGCTCTAGCTAGAACATAAGATCAAGGCCTATCTAGTTCGGGTCATACATTTTTTTACATGTACTCCATATATAAGAGCCATCTGGTATAAGGCTTATTAAGACAACCTCTCGAATATATTGCCTTTTTATTTTTCTTTAAGATTAAGCGAGAACCTCTCCAAACAGGGATTAGATCTTGAGTTTGCTATCTTTTAGTGACTACTCCCTTTAACTAGATCAATCACATGTTGATATATATTGTCGTTACTTGTCGTATAGAACTATCATACAACACTAGGGCAAATGTCTCGAGCCCTAAGTGTCCGTAAGATTATGGCAATAACCTTGAACTTATCTTATAAAAGATATTACTAATATTATTGTACATTACACACAAAAAAATTTAGGGCACCCGTTTAACCAAGATTCTTTGACAAAAGTAATTCATTGTCAAATAAAGGATTCATATGGTTGTCCAGATCGGATCGTCTGGCTGAACCCAACACATTAACATAAAAATTACAATACATTTACTTTAAAATTATATATATATATATATATATATAACTCAATCAAAAAGAAAATAAGTTTATTAATTTCACTCATTTGAGGAAGAATTTTGGGGTTTCACATCTTATATCCACGTCAAATAGGAATAGTGTGGATCAGGAAGCGAGTCAAAGCCCAACAACTGAAAGAATAAGCCACCTCCTCACCTCATCAAAGCTCCCACGATTTTATCTATTTTATGAGATCTCTTTATAATGTAAAAAATAGCTCATATCGTCATATTTTTTTTGTGATTTCTACATATGTTCTAGTTGTGTTGGTATAGTCATGTATTCTTTTGTTTCGAAATTGTGTCAAATTTGACCATTATTGAATCATATAAATATTGTGAACAAATCTCATGTTGTTGTGATTTCTTTTAATTGTCAAATTTGAACCATTCAAATCCTCTAATTATGTCAACGAGGCACTAGCTTAGTAGTTTTTTTTTTTTTTTTTAACATGGTGAATACACCGTTACATCAAACACTGATAAAGTTGAGGTCATATTGTACTAATATGAATTTTTCTCTAGTTTTATATTTGTGTTTGATAGAGATTTATATATTATTTGCAATTTTTGTAGTTGAGCGTTATTGAAATGAATTTTGAAGTAATAATTGATGATGAATATATTCTTAATTTTTTTAAGTAAAAATATATATGTAAATGTATTTTGTATGAAGAATACTAAAACTTTTTATATATATGCATTTGAATTTCAATGGAAAGATGTGAACAGACCCACAAACTTTCACGTATGACACACCATTTGGATTTTGGACCTCTTTTTCATAGACAATTAATTTTAGAGGCTGCCAACAATTAATTATAGGGGCAAAGTTGAAAATTTTCAGGGTATTGAAAGGAGAGCGCACCTTAACTCGTGGATTCTCGAACAAAAATAACTTGCATTCTGATTGAACTAGGTAAGGGGTCAATTGTAAGATGATGACAAACCACAAGAGAATTTTCGTGATACCTACTAGGTGACGGAGGTTTTCATAATTAGTCCTTACCTCGGGGTATTCATAATTTACCCTTTTATTTATATGGCATAATTGCAAATTTAATCCCGCAGGATTTGACCATCGTTACTTTTGACCATATTGAATATATATTAAACTACTTTCGACCAAACTTTTGAAATATTTAGCAAAGTTTTGATCCCGTATTTTATAAAATTACACTTTGTATCTTTGGCTCCAAAGAAGGGAATGGAACAGAACTCCGGTCCAAAAACATATAAAATAAATTGAATAACAATGTTCTTATGTAAATATTAGATCTGTAGAGCAGTTCCTTTTTTTTTTTGGGAAATATTGAAGCAATTTATCTTACATATGTACAAATGCTGTGAAACAATATATGTAAATTTATAGTAACATCGAATCAATTTCCATCCAAGCATAGTCAACCATGGTGAGTATTTCCATTTAAATTGATTCCAATTTCCAATTGATACCCGTAGAGAGAGAGAGGAGGAGAAAAAGAAAAAAGGGTAATTTACATAGACACCCCCATGACTATTACCCTAATTACAAGAAATTACCCTCCTGTTTGAAATATTACAAAAACACCCCCTCAACCAAAAATTGTATTACAAGGACACCCTCCTGTAACATAAAATATATTACCAATACATCCCCTAAAATACATTACCAATACACCCCTCGAGGGGGTGTTTTTGTAATATTTCAAACAGGAGGGTAATTTCTTGTAATTAGGGTAATAGTCAGGGGGTGTCTATGTAAATTACCCAAGAAAAAAATGTGATGAGAGGTGGGTCAGGATTTGAATGAAAATTAGTTAATTTTGGAAATGTAATTTTTTTTCCTTCTAGAATATCTGTCCAAAAATTAAGGTACAAATATGTTGTTGACTTTTTTTTAGTAACTAGAAAAGTGCACGTACGTTGTACGTGTCTAGTTAATTTCATAAATAAAGTTTATAAATTATAGCAAAATTAACTTTATCATGTCACAAAATAGCACAAATTAATTAATAATATTCAATTTAATTAATAAAAATGATGACTTTAAATTATTGTAATCAAGTATAACTTTTTTTTTTTTTTTTTGATGATCGATTTGTTCATAAGATCTTGTAGATTTTTTATTATAAAATTAAGATCATAACAAAATTAATTAGTTCAATCCATTATAGTAATTTTCATTTAAAAAGCACTATTTTAAGAGCATTATTTATTTGTTTTAATTTGAAATAATACTATGTTATTTGAAATGCATTTGTTTAAGGAAAATGCGTGCCTAAATCCACCGGGATGCTGGATGAATGCCACATGGGCATGAAAGGACAATTTTTTGTCCTCTCATACCCATGTGTAGGACATCCAATCGCAGTGGATTAAATTAATTGGGGTAGGATCTAAGTAACCGTAAAACCTAAGAAGTTTTTCATATTTTCAATTCATTAGTTTAATCCACTTTTTCACGGGTTTATCCTTTTTTTTTTTTATCGATTTTATTCATTTTGCATTGATTAAATGTATTTTTTCTCCGATTTACCCGTTCGTTTATCAAAATTAACCTACTTTCGTTATTTTTCTCACTTTTTGTCGATTTCTTTTATTTTTTCCGATTTAAACCATTTTCTACCAGTTTCACTCTGTTTTTGTTGGTTAAACTATTTTTTTTTTCTTTTTACAGTTTTCACTCATTTTTCCACTGAATTACATGTTTATTCAGCAAATTCTAATATTTAATATTTCACATGTTTTCACCGACTTCACCTTTGTTTCTCGATTCACTGATTTAACCATTTTTAAGGATTTCATCCGTTTTTCACAAATTTCATCCATAGGTATTCAATTTCATATGTATTTATCAATTTTACAGGTGCATTTTTACCAGGTTCACTCGTTTTTCACCAACTTTACCAGTGTTCACAAATTTCACCCAAATCTTTATCATTTTCGCATGTTTTAACCTACTTTTATCGATTTTCATTAATCGATTTCACCTATTTCCATGAAAAGAACTCCAAGAAAATTCGAGTATCACCAATTTCATCAGTTTTTCATGAATTTCACAATTTTTATTTTATCGAGTTTACATGTTTTTGCACCAACTTTACAAAGATTTATATTCAAGGTTATTCATGTCTTCATATTCTTGAATTTTATTAATATTTTGCTTTTCTAGCCAAAGATAAATTACGTAATTAGCTAAGTCATGAGCATTTTTTCTTTAACACGTATGTTGTATGTGTCTAGTTAATTTTATTAGTAAATTTTATAAATTATAGTAAAATTAACTTTGTCATGTCATAAAATAGCACAAATTAATGACTAATATTCAATTTAATTATTATTTCATTAAAAAAAATGATGACTTTAAATTCTTATAATCAAATATAAAATAATGATTGATTTGTTCTTAAGATCTTGTAAATTCTTTTCTAAAATAAGATAATAATAAAATTATTTAGTTCATTCCATTATAGTGCTTTTCATTTAAAAAGCACTATTTTAAGAGCACTATTTATTTGTTTTAATTTGAAATAATATCATGTCATTTGAAATGCATTTGTTACTTACCTAGACCAATTTTCACATATTTAATCCATTCTTCACGGGTTTAACACGTCTTTTTACCGATTTTATTTATTTTAAATCATTCTAATGTATATTTTTATTTGATTTGCCCGTTCTTTTATCCGTTTAACCCACATTAATTATTTTTTCCATTTTTTTTCCGGTTCTACCCTGTTTTTTATCGGTTAAATTATAAAATTTTTAATAGATTTCACTCGTTTTTACCTATTTCACACGTTGTTCAATTGATTTACATGTTTTTTTCATCAATTTCACCTCATATTTAATTGATTTCACATGTTTTCAATGTTCTCACCAACTTTACATTTGTTCCTTGATTCACTGATTTCACCAATTTTTAATGGTTTCATCCCGTTTTTCACTAATTTCACCGGTCTTATTCGATTTTTGTGAATTCTATTTAAAGTTATGTGATTCTGTATGTATTTATCAATTTCATGGGCACTTTTTTACTGGCTTCATTCATTTTTACCAACTTTACAAGTTTTCACCAATTTCACCCAATTATTTTTTTTTTTTTTTTTTTTTTATCATTTTTACATGTTTAACCGACTTTTCTCGATTTCACCAATTTTTTATTAACCGATCCCGTATTCCATGAAAAGAAATCCGTGAAAATTCGAATATCATCAATTTCATCTATTTTTTACAAATTCAACTTGAAATTTCATTGATTACACAATTTTTTTTTAGATTTATATACTATCATCTTCACTAATTTACTATACTAATAATCCTTATTCTAATGCCACAATGTGGTGGCTAGTGTTGATCAACCTATGCATTTACATGGAATTAACTTTTATGTGGTTGGATATGGACTTTTGGAATTTCAATAGGAAAAGAATCGGTAAAATATATTTTTTCAAGTAGTAGTGTTTATATAGAAGTATGCTTCTTCAAGTATTTTCCTATTTTGCCATTAATAATAAAATTTAAGTAAGGGTATATTAGTCTTCACAAAAAATTCAAGAAATTCTATTTTCTGAACTCGTACTTTTATATGTACTAGAAAAGTGCACATACGTTGTACGTGTCTAATTAATTTAATAAGCCAATTTTATAAATTATAGTAAAAATTATAGTAAAAGTACTTCTCATAAATAATACAAATTAATGACTAATATTTAATTTAATTATTATTTCGTATTGTAATTAAATTTTGATGATCAATTTGTTCATAAGATCTTGTAATTTTTTTCCCTCTAAAATAAGATTATAACAAAATTATTTAGTTCATTAGTAATATTTCTCTTTTCAAAAGCACCAATTTAATAGCACTATTTATTTGTTTTATTTTTGAAATAACACCATGTCATTTAATTGACATGCATTTATTTTCATACCTAATCCGCTTAATCCTTTTTTCCAACCGATTTCATTCATTTTGCATCGATTTAATGTATTTTTTCACCGGTTTATTCGTTCTTTTATAGATTTAACCTACTTTCATTATTTTTCCATTTTTCGTCGATTTTTTTTTTTATGTTTTTTCGGCGTAAATCGTGCATTCTATAGATTTAACCCTAACCATGTTTTGCCAGTTAAACTATTTTTTTATTTTTACGGATCTCACTCGTTTTCACTTATTCATACGTTTTTTCACTGATTTACACATCTTTTCACCAATTTCACCTCACATTTCATTGATCTCACATGTTTTACTGTTTCTCAATTCACTGATTTCACCCAATTCTAACTATTTCATCCATTTTTCAGTAATTCTGCCGGTCCTATTCAGTTTTCACGAAATTCATCTAAAGTTATTCGATTCCATGTGTATTTATCGATTTCACCAACTTTACAAATATGTTCACCCAAATTTTTATCGTTTTCACATGTTTTATGATCTATTGATTTCACCCATTTTAAACGATTTCTTCCATTTCTCACTAATTTTCATCGATCTTATCTGGTTTTCACAAATTTAATCCAAAGTTATTCGAATGCATATATATATTTATCGATTTCGCAGCCGCTTTTTTTACCTATTTTATTCGTTTTTCCCCAACTTTACCAGTGTTCAACATTTTTTTTATTTATCATTTTCATTTGATTTAACCGACTTTTATCGCAATTTCATCCGTTTTTCATGAAAAGAACTCCATGAAAATTTGAGTATCACCGAATTTTTATCAATTTCACAAATATTTTTTTACTGGTTTCACACGGTTTTCCACTAACTTTACCAATATTTATGTTCGAGGTTATTCATGTCTTGATTATTCGAGGTTATGCATGTCATAATATTCTAAAATATTGTTTATATTTTACTTTTCTATGTTGGGATTCGGTAAGATAAACAGCCCTAGGCACAGCGGAATATAAAAATTTTAGGACCTCTTACGGAATCTTGCCAGGATACTCTCTAGTTGTATATATATGAATAAATAAAACGATAGTATAAGTTTGCACGTTATATCTATCTCCTTGCAAATCCAAGTTGGCAGTCAGCAAAACGGACTCTGAAATTCTCCTCAGCAAAATCGACCCAAGCTCTGCAGTAGCGCCCCACGTGTTGCGCCTCTACGGGTTGATACACCACAATTACACGAAAATAATAAATCTTGATCAGCTAGAACACAAGATATATTATGATCTAGGATTTTGGAACGATTTAGGAACAAAATCGAAAACGAAAAATTCTTCCAAAAGGAAGACAGGGTTCGGTCGACTACACAGGGAGAGGGGAGAGAATTTTTGCTCTGCTCAATTTTTGCTTATTGAGTTGTGTGAAAAATAACTATAAGATAGCTACTTATAGTTATCTCCATAACCTAGTCCTATTAGGACTGGGGCTCTTCTCTCCTACATGGGCCATGGCCCTCTTTAATTGGAAGACCAAGTCTTCTAATTAATTCATGGCCCAGTTAATTAATTTGACCAGGCTTTATTTAATCTCTCAATTAAATAGCCCAATTAATTAACTTAATCTCCCATTTAATTAAATCAGACTCTAAGCCCATTTAATTAAAACCCCTTCTAATTAATTAAATCCAACTTAATTAATTAATCCACAAATTAAATTCCAATTTAATTTATGATCCTGATCCAATTCCAATTGGATCTCAATTTGTTCCAATTGGGTCGACCCAGTCGACCCACCCATAATAATCGACCCAGTCGACTCGGTCGTTCTTATTTCCTCGCTTTCGCTTCATGTGTATTGTGCATGCCCCCGTAGGTTCACCACATAATTGGCCGTGGGTTATAATTAAATATTATTTAATTATCGAGTAAGATTTACTCTAAATCAATCGAACACTCTGTCGATTGATCATTCCAAAATTAGCACCCCTGCCAATTTGAGAATTCTCCCACACTCCACGGTCGATGTCCAGCCACAAGCCCATGGAGCCCAATCACTGGTGAATTAATTCAGTGAACCTTTTAACTCATTTACAATTTCCATATACGACATAATCTCTCTATCGATCAATCTCCCAGTCGAGACTTAAGGGTATGGTCTTTCATCGGTTTCCCTTTTCTTTTGTCTTGACCTTATGCATTCTGGTCTCGAAATAATTCTCTTTGACTTAATCTTTATGAGCTACTTACATAAAGCCGTCAGATACCTCGGCCGAGGATTTTACCAGAATTAATTTCTCACAGAAATCCATAGGAGAATTTCCCAACCTATCAAGTCGGGTCAATGGATCCTTTGTTGATGATATGAATCTGCATACGAGTTCCTCTATACCCAATATGAGTCCACAGAGACTTTCTGGCGATCTCCAGTCAGTCGGGACTCATATCAAAGCATAGACGTTCTCGCACCAGATAAACCCTATCATCTCAAGTAGTTAGGGATCGTTCCTCGTATACTATTGTAAATTGGAATAACTTCAACCCCGATATGCGACTACCGCTTCCATGGTGAGTTATTTCCTAATTGGGGTATTCAGTGCGCTTGCCATCCCAGCAAGCCACCCACTTATGTGTATCGACTATCCCAGTCACGCTCGTGGACCCCAGCGTTCTCCAGTTCATCGGGGTATACACAATAGTGAGAGTCTAACCGAATCCAATGATGTCCTATCTCTATTGGATTCTACGACTCTTGAATATATTCTAGATCACGGCCTTGGAGATCAGTCCACGGGTTGTCCCATAGCCCTGTGATCTAAGGACTTCTATCCTTATGCGTAGATAATTATTACATAAGATAAAGTTGACCATAGAAATAAATGCATTTATTAATCCAATCGAATGGTCCTTTCAATTAAATGCAGCCAAAACAGTTGGCTTGCAGGACACTATTTTATCAATCTCCCACTTGTACTAAAGCCAACTTTTCACACTTCTGATTCCCATCTTAAACAGATGTTTTCGGATGCCTTTGAGGCAATGGCTTAGATAGAGGGTCCGTCGTATTATCCCTTGAGGTGACACGTTCCATCTTTATGTCTCCTTTACCAATGATATAAATATCAAATGGTATCGTCTTAGTTCGTGCTTGGATTCTGATGAGATCTCGACTCCTTCGCTTGCGAGATAGCTCCATTATTATCACAAAAGATAGTAATGGCTCGACAATGCTTGGTATCACATCCAATTCCTGGATGAAGTTTTTCATCCAAACACCTTCCTTTGCTGCTTCACTCGCGGCAATGTATTCTGTCTCGGTGGTTGAATCTGCGGTAGTGTTTTGCTTGGAGCTCTTCCAGCTTACCGCACCACTATTGAGGCAGAACACGTATCCAGATGTTGACTTGAAGTCGTCTACATCACATTGGAAGCTAAAATCAGTATAGCCTTCCAATTTCAATTCTCCTCCACCGTATACCAAGAACAATTCCTTAGTCCTTCTCAGGTACTTCAAAATTGCCTTTACGGCTATCCAGTGCTGCTAACCTGGATCAGACTGGTAGCAACTTGTAACGCTTAAAGCGTATCTATGTCTGGTCTCGTACATAACATACCATTCATTATGCTTCCTATTGCAGATGCATATGGTACACGAGACATATTGTTTCTCTCTTCAGGCGTCTTTGGGGCCATAGACTTAGAGAGTGCAATTCCATGTCTCATTGGAAACAATCCTCTCTTGGATTCTTCCATATTAAATCTTTTCAAGATTTTATCTATGTACTGCAATTGGGAGAGGCCCAGCAGTCCTTTTGATCTATTTCGGTAGATCCTTATACCCAGTACAAAGGATACTTCTCCCAATTCCTTCATTGAGAATTGTGTAGATAACCATGCTTTAGTTTCGTACAACACTTTCACATTGTTTTCAATGAGAAGAATGTCATCAACGTAAAGCACCAAAATTCAACTGTACTCCCACTGATCTTCTTGTACACGCAAGGTTCGAACATGTTTTTGATGAATCCAAAAGTTTGGATTATCTCATCGAAACGAAGTTCCAACTTCGGGAAGCTTGCTTCAATCCATAAATGGACCTCTGGAGTTTGCACACCTTGTGTTCATCTCCTTTGGATGTATATCCTTTTGGTTGCTCCATGTAGATCTCCTTGTCAATGTCCCCATTGAGAAAGACAGTCTTTACATCCATCTACCATATCTCGTAGTTATACCACGCAGCTATGGCCAGCAAGATTCGAATGGATTTAGACATTGCGACGGGCGAGAAGGTCTCCTCAAAGTCGATGTCTGGCCTTTGAGTGTATCCTTTTGCCACTAGTCGCGTCTTGTAGGTTATTACCTCTCCGTTCACTCCAAGCTTTCGCTTATAGATCCACTTGCAACCCACGAGAGCTACTCCCACTGGTGGATCTACTAAGGCCCAGACCTTGTTCGAGTGCATGGAGTCCAATTCGAATTCCATGGCTTCACGCCATCTTCCCGAGTCTATGTCTAGCATAGCCTCTTCGTAAGTCCTTGGGTCGGTTAGAGACTGTCTAGTCTCACGCAGCAGACTGTAGTACCTCTCGGGTTCTCTACGTTGTCTTTCTGACCTACGAAGTATCGGTGTACTCTCTGATGTACTTTCATGCTCTTGTTCTCCTACTGCCTGTGGTGATGGGTCAGCTTGATCGACCTCATCTAGTTCTACGTTATGTTCCTTCTTGCCTAGCAAGAAATCCTTCTCCAAGAAGTGTGCGTTCCTTGAGACAAATGTAGTTTATCTTGTAGGATCGTAGACCTTGTATCCTATAGAGTTTTCTGGATACCCCCACGAGTTTGCACAAGATGGACTTTACGTCCAGCTTATCTCCCACTAGCTTATTCACATAAGCGGGAGACCCCATATGCGCATGAATGCATATGAAGGTACAATACCAAAACTCATATCACTTGATATGTTTTGGAACTGGCTTCCTAGATACTTACCCCAGTATCTTCGATTTTCTCGATCAAGTTTTTATTTGATTGGATAAGGAATTTCATGTAAGATTTCTTAATGAACATTTACATGTCCAGAATGCTCAACAACTGACAATGTTTTGAGTGAGTCTTACATTTCGAGAATCCAATTCTCCATTAAATAATCAATGGCGTACTGCCAATGCATGTTTGATTTTGAATCGATCCAAATCTCTTACATGCTTTCATTGATTAGGCTCTCTTTATTTTATTCCAAAAGTAATTTGGAATTGTACATCACAACGTACTTTTACCCATGAGGGTACTAGAGACGCCTTATCTCCCACTAATGCTTTAGTGTTTCTACACACTTTTAAATGGATTAAATCCATTCCAGTTTGTTTATCCCTCTTGGTTGCCTAGCAACCAACTACTAAATCTAATTTCCATTAAGCAAGATTCGAAAGTCGGTTACTATGTACATCATCCCAGTCAAGCTCGACCCAGTCGAGCTCATTCTTTGAATCTTTAATTCGGAAATATGTTTTAGTATTCGTGTATCGCCTTTCGGTTTCTACAACGACTCAAGTGTGTGAAATCTTGATTATTTATATTTTATTGACTATGCATATTATATTTAGTCGTTAAATGAGTATACATACTCATTTGCTTATGTACACCTTTTGCGTATAAATCTTATAGCGCAATCAGTTCCAACCATTATGGAACTATCACATCCCTTAAGACAAAGGATGATATAAGCAAATTCTAATGATCTAAATAATTCATGGCTTTAGATGCATTGAATGCATCAATGAGTGCTTCATCGGGCATCCAACACCCTTATGCATTACTTTAACCATAAGGTTAAGTTCAATAAAATTTAATCATCCCTTATGGGATGAATAGGTTCAATTCCCTCTTTCCCTTGATCTTAATCCATGGAAGAACAATTTTGATTGACTTTACAACTTATCATCCTTACAGAAAAACCTCCAAGGTTATTTCCCTTCAGAGAGGATTCATTCCTCTTCTTTCATCTCTCGAGCCTTTTGAGGCCTTTTCACAAGATGTTACTTCCCATTTATGGGAGACTTCATTTATGCCTTCAAGAAAATTTGGGCTTGAGAACCATCCTCAACCCTCTGGTGAAACTTATCACCTTTCTTATTTGAAGAGTAACTTCGAAAAAGGCAGCTTGGTGAAACCTATCACCATTCCAGTCGAAGTGTAACTTCGAAAGAAAAAACAATGAAATCTTTGTAAGGAGATTAATCCTTGCTTGGACTCGAGAATAATTTCTCAAGTTTTGAAGTCATTCAAATTCATTTGGGTTCAGTCAATTTATTTGATTCAAGTATGATGGTAAATATTCAAGGATATATCATTTATGAAAAACTATCATAAACAAGACGATAAATACGCGACAGATTAATATCAATGCATAATTTACAAACATGGTTTTTATTTGTAAATTACTCCCACTATTTTTGTCGAATACTTATGCCCCCACATAAGGTTCGGGAAATAAAAATTTCCTAATGGGCTCAAGGCCCAAATGCAATCGCTCAGTACCCACGACTCGTTGGCCATACCAATCGATCCACTTGGTGGGCGATCACGTCGCCGGTTAACCATCCCAGCTAACCCTTGAGTTCATTTAGCCTCGGTTTTCGTTATGGACCCACGACTCGTGAGACATCCATACTTACTCGCGTTAAATCATGTCCAATACTCGTGAAGAGAAATAGTTCAATCCTAGACGCCCCACGACTCGTGAGACAGCGCCTAGAACCTTGCTATCCCCTCCCTTGGCACTAAACTGTGCATCGAGGCAATAGACATATCATCTTCCTATAGCTCGACCCACGACTCGTGAGACATCGAGATATATTTGTACAATATGCCTAAGACCTAGTAATTGGATAGGCTCGGACCATAGACACCATTCATATGCGCCCGTTAATCGATTTAATATTCTAATTGAGCTTTTAAGTTCAATTGGAGGTTTTAAGTTTTCTTCGTGCGAGGTCTCATCAAATTATGCTTTATCTTGTTTACGTGATCTATTCTAAGCATGCAAGATATACATCAAAGAATAATAGTAAACATATATCACCTAGCATTGCACATATGATTGGTCGATTGCCCATCCTATGCGATCCATCACGAGCCACATGATGGACCAATTGGTCAGTCTAGGGTGGAAATTAAATGTCATAACTATTACAATTTTCAAACCCATACATCATGGGCCTTCTTGTAATATCCACCTTGATTGGGCCTCCATGTAATGAATTGGGCCTCCATGTCCTCCAAGGTAATGGGCCTCCATGTGGATCTCCAAGTCTTCATGAGGTCTTCTTGGCTCCAAGCCTAGTCTAAGCCTATCTTATAAAAATAAAGGCCCTATTCTATTACATTCGTTTGCGCAAGCAAGGGCACCAATCAGGCCCATTTAATTACAACCCATAAAATAAATAAACCAAAACTACACAGGGCTTAAGGGCAAAATCGACCAATCCACATATTTACTCAAAGAACATGCATAAATTCACATAAGGGCATAAATGTAAATATACCGGCTCGTTTAATTTTAATTCACAAAAATTATCCATGTTAATTTAATTTTGAATTAACAATTAATCTCTAAGATTAATTAACTCTTACTTGAGTTCTAAGTAATCTACAACTCTTATCTTGATAAAGTTGGTTAATTAAGATAGTTACAAATCTTCCAAGATTACTATCTTATCCAAAACTCTAAGTTTCCCAATTTTACAAATCTCTAAGATTCTCAAGATAATACTATTTTGAATAGATTAGTTAACTAAGGTAGTGTCCAAATCCACCAAGATTTCTACCTTATCCAAAACTCCAAGTTTCCTAATTTAATAAGATCTCTAAGATCTTTAATCTTGGTAACTTACTAGAAGAGATTAATTTTAATTAAATCTCTTCTTACAATTGAAACTCTAAGTTTCCTTGTTTAATAAGACCTCTAAGATCTTTTAATCTTGGTAACTTACTAGACATTAATTCTAATTAAATGTCTTATCACAAATGAAACTCTAAGTTTCCTTGTTTAATAAGATCTCTAAGATCTTTTAATCTTGGTAACTTACTAGACATTAATTCTAATTAAATGTCTTATCACAAATGAAACTCTAAGTTTCCTTGTTAATTAGATCTCTAAGATCAATCCAAGATTCACCAAGATTCCATAACAACCATATCTCCAAGATTTTATCCAAGATTATCCAAAATTCTGCCACGAAAATTTTGAACCACTGTATCGTAAATCGTTGGCTTCAAATTGACAAGAATCCAACATTTTGCAATTAATAAAATTCAATTGCAATTTAACACATAACATGGCTTCAAATCTTACGTAACACCTTTTCCAAATTAAAACAACATGCCTACAAAGACACATATGGTCACGCATGGTCACGTTAACAAAGAAAAAAATTACGCCGAGCACTAATTAATTCTCACCAAGAGAATAAAGTGTCGATACAATAATTTGTTTTTTCTTTTGTTTTGTTTTAATTTGTGTTTGATTCCTTAATTAATTAAAATCAACAGTTTTAATTAATTCAATCCAAAATAAAAATTAACACGATAAAATTTCGAATCAAAAATTTTACATTAACTCTAAGTTAATTGATCTTCGTCCTAAAACATATACAGTTAAAGAACTAGCCACACATAAATCAAACATATGATTTATAAAAACACAGAATTTGCAAATTCATATATATACAAAGCCTAGAGTTGGCTCTGATACCACTGTTGGGATTCGGTAAGATAAACAGCCCTAGGCACAGCGGAATATAAAAATTTTAGGACCTCTTACGGAATCTTGCCAGGATACTCTCTAGTTGTATATATATGAATAAATAAAACGATAGTATAAGTTTGTACGTTATACCTATCTCCTTGCAAATTCAAGTTGGCAGTCAGCAAAACGGACTCTGAAATTCTCCTCAGCAAAATCGACCCAAGCTCTGCAGTAGCGCCCCACGTGTTGCGCCTCTACGGGTTGATACACCACAATTACACGAAAATAATAAATCTTGATCAGCTAGAACACAAGATATATTATGATCTAGGATTTTGGAACGATTTAGGAACAAAATCGAAAACGAAAAATTCTTCCAAAAGGAAGACAGGGTTCGGTCGACTACACAGGGGGAGGGGAGAGAATTTTTGCTCTGCTCAATTTTTGCTTATTGAGTTGTGTGAAAAATAACTATAAGATAACTACTTATAGTTATCTCCATAACCTAGTCCTATTAGGACTGGGGCTCTTCTCTCCTACATGGGCCATGACCCTCTTTAATTGGAAGACCAAGTCTTCTAATTAATTCATGGCCCCGTTAATTAATTTGACCAGGCTTTATTTAATCTCTCAATTAAATAGTCCAATTAATTAACTTAATCTCCCATTTAATTAAATCAGACTCTAAGCCCATTTAATTAAAATCCCTTCTAATTAATTAAATCCAACTTAATTAATTAATCCACAAATTAAATTCCAATTTAATTTATGATCCTGATCCAATTCCAATTGGATCTCAATTTGTTCCAATTGGGTCGACCCAGTCGACCCACCCATAATAATCGACCCAGTCGACTCGGTCGTTCTTATTTCCTCGCTTTCGCTTCATGTGTATTGTGTATGCCCCCGTAGGTTCACCACATAATTGGCCGTGGGTTATAATTAAATATTATTTAATTATCGAGTAAGATTTACTCTAAATCAATCGAACACTCTGTCGATTGATCATTCCAAAATTAGCACCCCTGCCAATTTGGGAATTCTCCCACACTCCACGGTCGATGTCCAGCCACAAGCCCATGGAGCCCAATCACTGGTGAATTAATTCAGTGAACCTTTTAACTCATTTACAATTTCCATATACGACATAATCTCTCTATCGATCAATCTCCCAGTCGAGACTTAAGGGTATGGTCTTTCATCGGTTTCCCTTTTCTTTTGTCTTGACCTTATGCATTCTGGTCTCGAAATAATTATCTTTGACTTAATCTTTATGAGCTACTTACATAAAGCCGGCAGATACCTCGGCCGAGGATTTTACCAGAATTAATTTCTCACAGAAATCCATAGGAGAATTTCCCAACCTATCAAGTCGGGTCAATGGATCCTTTGTTGATGATATGAATCTGCATACGAGTTCCTCTATACCCAATATGAGTCCACAGAGACTTTCTGGCGATCTCCAGTCAGTCGGGACTCATATCAAAGCATAGACGTTCTCGCACCAGATAAACCCTATCATCTCAAGTAGTTAGGGATCGTTCCTCGTATACTATTGTAAATTGGAATAACTTCAACCCCGATATGCGACTACCGCTTCCATGGTGAGTTATTTCCTAATTGGGGTATTCAGTGCGCTTGCCATCCCAGCAAGCCACCCACTTATGTGTATCGACTATCCCAGTCACGCTCGTGGACCCCAGCGTTCTCCAGTTCATCGGGGTATACACAATAGTGAGAGTCTAACCGAATCCAATGATGTCCTATCTCTATTGGATTCTACGACTCTTGAATATATTCTAGATCACGGCCTTGGAGATCAGTCCACGGGTTGTCCCATAGCCCTGTGATCTAAGGACTTCTATCCTTATGCATAGATAATTATTACATAAGATAAAGTTGACCATATAAATAAATGCATTTATTAATCCAATCGAATGGTCCTTTCAATTAAATGCAGCCAAAACAGTTGGCTTGCAGGACACTATTTTATCATTCTAGCCAAATAAAAATTACGTATTTCGATTATAAATAATTATGAAAGTTGATGTAAGAGAAAAATATTAAAATTTAGAAGTTATGTAAGAAATAAATATAACAAGATTTCAAGTTCAATTATAACTCTTCATTTAGTTTTCTTATTTTTATTCAATTTATATTGAAGGGTTCATATTGGAGTAGACTTCTTTTTCCTATTTTATTTTTTGTAATTATCTTTCAAGTATGGGTATATTAGTCTTCACAAAAAATTCAAGAAACTCTATTTTCTGAACTCGCACTTTTATTTGTATAAATAATAATAATAATAATATAGAATAGATATAGATATAGAATAGATATATATAGATATAGATTGAGATGGAACATCTCATATTCATCTATGTTTCCGTAAAAACTTAGAAAGACCCAACTATTGAACTAAATCTAAAATAGATTTCAATAATATTGGCAACATATTTCATTAATACTTATTACACTTGTGTAATCTGAACCACTTCTGTATTTATTGACACCAAATTATTGCAATATTGACAATATCTATTGAGAATTTTGTAGTCTATTTAAAGGCAATTGGATATCACTTTTTTCACCATCATTCCTTTCTTTTCATTTTCTTGCTTCGATTTATCATAGCCAATACTTCGCGAGAATGACTTCACCGAAGTTTATTTTTTCAGTGGTCCTCGTGCTTACAACAATTGGTATATATACCCCTTTCTCTCTCTCTCTCTCTCTCTATATATATATATATATATATATATATATATATATATATATATCTGTAATGTAAATTCAATGAAATCGGAATAGTTCCCTTCGTTGGTATACTACTAGATTAGGATGAAATCTAATTGGGTTCAAATATTTCTCTTCTTGATTCCTGTCAAAAAGGAACAATTGGAAATTGAAATAATTGGAATAGAAGGCCTCTAATTTTTTTTTAGCAATCTGTTTTTATGTTATTTCGTACTGTACAATTCTTTTCTTCGTGGGACCATTTTCCTGCGAGAGGTAATGAGAAGAATTATAGAATGGATTGCTAGCTATGCCTAGATCACGGACAAATGGAAATTTGATTGATAAGACCTTTTCAATTGTAGCCAATATCTTATTGCAAATAATTCCGATATATATATATATATATTACTTATTTCATTTGTAATTAATTTGACATTGTATATTCAAATTTTTAAGAAGATTAGAAAATAAAGATTTAAAGAAATATGTTAACAGTGAAATGCAAAAATTCCCTATATACGTTGTCTATCTAACGAAAAATCATACTTTATTTTTACTATCAAAACCCCGTGCTACTTTTTATTAGAAGAAAAAATTCCTCCCAAGTCAAAATGACAATTATACCCCAATTATAGATGTCAAGACACCCCTCTTCAATTAAAATTTTTTGACCAAATCCCTTTGCTGACTTTGAAAATTCGCAATATTGTTCCCTTGTTAACTTAAAAAATTGATAATAACCTCCTTATAAATTCAAAAAATGAAGATTTCACTAAAGAAAAGATCTATTGAAATTTTGTATTTTATATTTTCTTCTCAACAATGAATAATCTTAATCTTAAACGAAGAGTTTAATTAATTAACTACATTAATAGAACTTACACTTCAATTCTGTTTTCATTTCCTACAGTGTTTGTAAGAGCCGAGACAACATGCCTCTCCACCTTCGATTGTATAAGTGTTCCCAATGACTGTGACTATCCAGCACATCCACTTACCTGCCAAAATGGCATTTGCCAGTGTTGGTGCGAAGATGAAAGGATCTGCGGACACCATCCTCCTATTCATAATTAAAAATAATAACATGTAACAAGTTCGTAAGGGCAAGTCCAATAATAGGGATGTAAATTGAATATGCAAAATAAATATGCAGTTTTTTTAAATATATAATTATTTATATTTACGCATTCATTTATTTTCCGAGATCTTTAATAAATAAAAAAAAATAAGTTGAGATTCAAATTCAAATATTATGAATTAATCAATCAGAAAATAAGTGTATTAATTTTACCCCTTAAAGTATAGGGTGAGTATCAGTTACCCCGGCCCCCTAAAGTATCAATTGTAACATTTATCCCCCTCTGTTATAGTTTTGTAGTTTTTTATTTCAAAAATACCCCCGACCCCTTACATAAATAATAAATGTCTTTATTAAAATAAATTTGTCTCTTTATTACTTATGAATCCATTCATCCACCAAACAAATTATGTTTTAATTTCTTTATTTCATTAGGTTTTATGGTCTCAAAATTTTCTTTATTTTCATTTCATTTTTTCTTTATTTCTGTTTCAGTTTGTTTTCTTTATTTTATATTTCAATTTTTTAACCTCAAATTTATTCTTTATATTTTTTTTGAGTTTTCATTTGGTGATAATTATCAAATTTATATTCGGTACGAATTACTATTCAAAATGTTGATTAATTTTCCTTCAAATTATTTCTCGCAAAATTCAAGTTTAACATCAAATAATATTATGTTTAATTTCTTCATTCCTTTGTATAAAAATAAAATCTTTAGTAATTATGAATTCATCCACCAAACAATATTATGTTTCAATTTCTTCATTTCTTTTGTTTCCTTATATTATAGAAAAATGAGATGAAAATGAAGAAAAGAAATTTGAGATTGAAGAAAGAAATTAAGGTGACAAAAGAAATGAAGAAAATTAAACATAATGTTTAGTGGATGAATTGATTCATAATTAATAAAAATACAATTTTATTTTGATACAGTAATAAATAAATTATTATTTATAAAATGTGTGGAGATATTTTTGGATAAATACTACAAATTATAACAAAGGGGGTAAGTATTATAATTTATATTTTAGGGGGTAACTGATACCACCCTCGTACTTTAGGGGAGGAATCTATATTTCACCCTTTAATTAAACCTCATTTGAGCAAGAATTTTGGGGTTTCATATCTTATATCCACGTCAAATATGAATTGTGTGGATCGGGAAGCGAGTCAAAGCCCAACAACTGAAAGAATAAGCAACCTCCTCACCTCATCAAAGCTCCCACGATTTTATCTATTTTATGAGGTCTCTTTATAATGTCAAAAATAGCTCATATCGTCATATTTTTTTGTGATTTCTACATATGTTCTAGTTGTGTTGGTATAGTCATGTATTCTTCTGTTTCGAAATTGTGTCAAATTTGACCATTATTGAATCATATAAATATTGTCAACGAATCATATGTTGTTGTGATTTATTTTAATTATTAGTGAAATTGGAGCCATCCAAATCTTCGAATTATGTCAACGAGGCACTAGCTTAGTTTTTTTTTTTTTTTTTTATATGGTAAATACATCGTTACATCAAACACTGGTAAAGCTGAGGTTACAATGCACAAATATGAATGTTTCTCTACTTTTATATTTGTGTTTGATAGAGGTTTATAAATTATTTGTAATTTTTTGTATTTGAGCGTTGTTAAAAAGAATAAAACTTTTTATATATATGCATTTGAATTTCAATGGAAAGATGTGAACATACAATTGGATTTTGGACCACTTTTTCATAGACAGTTAACTCTAGAGGCTGCCAACAATTAATTCTAGGGGAAAAGTTGAAAATTTTCAGGTTATTGTAAGGAGAGCGCACCTTAACTCCTTGCAGTGGATTCTCCAAAAAAAAATAGTTTGCATTCTGATTGAACTAGATAAGATGTTAATTATAAGATGATGACAAATCACTGAGGGATCTTCGTAATATTTACTACGTGATGTAGATTTTCACAATTATGCCTTACCTCGGGTTATTCATAATTTACCCTTTTATTTATATGGCAAAATTGCAAATTTAATCCCGCGGGATTTGACCATCGTTACTTTTGACCATATTGAATATATATTAAACTACTTTCGACCAAACTTTTGAAATATTTAGCAAAGTTTTGATCCCGTATTTTATAAAATTACATTTTGTATATTTGGCTCCAAAGAAGGGAATGGAACAGAAACTCCGGTCCAAAACATATAAAATAAATTGAATAACAATGTTCTTATGTAACTATTAGATCTGTAGAGCAGTTCTTTTTTTTTTTTTCTTTTTTTGGGAACAATTGAATCAATTTATCTTACATATGAACAAATGCTTTGAAATAATATATGTAAATTTATAGTAACAATGAATTGAAGCAATTTACATCCAAGCATAATCAGCCATGGTGAGTATTTCCATTCCGATCCATATCCGTAGAGAGAGAAAAAGAAAAAATGTAATGAGAGGTGGATTATAATTTGAATGAAAAGTTAATTTCAGGAGTGTAATTTTTTTTTCTTCTAGAATATTTGTCCAAGTATATAAAGAATTGCAAATAATAAACCACTACTACACAATAGTATTAAATTAGAGAAAAACTAGCATTTCTAGGTTGATATGTTGGGTACATGGTATGACCCGAGCTAGGTTGAGCCTCTAATTGGCTTAGAGAGGATCCGACCTAAAACCCTGGTTAGCGCTTCTTGTTGTTCTGTGCGAAACGTGATGATTCTGATTTGGGAATTGTCCAGTTTCAACTAGTAACTAACAAAAAATGGGTGTTTTATGCAGAATTTTTGAAATTACAGGAGAGTTTGATGTAAAAAAATAATTCATAGAATAGTTTGATATAGATTTCACATAACACAGGTAGTTTAGATATATATTGATGCAAAGTGAATATATTTGACATATATAGCAATCTAATCTTTAAAATCATTTTATATATTTTTTTTACTTGCACGTTTCTTCTTCTTCAAACAAAACTCAAAACTCTTACATCTTTGAATATTCAAATGTGTTAGTTTAGATATATATTGATGCAAAGTAATATATTTGACATATATAGCAATCTAATCTTTAAAATCATTTTATATATTTTTTTTACTTGCACGTGTCTTCTTCTTCAAACAAAACTCAAACTCTTACATCTTTGAATATTCAAAGTCGCAGCACCAAAAGTCCAAATTGAAAATACGAATCAACAAGCTAGCATTGAAAATATTTGTTCTATAAATAGCCTGTCATAGCTATTTCACGTATCAACTAAATAAGCATAAGCAAAGATATCAAGAAAGACCAAAAGTTAATTATAAAGATGTCTCTTGAATGTCAAGGTAATTTAAGTTCGTCTTATGTTGACGGGGTATTTCGTAATTGTATTATTTGTTGATATATATGTTCAATTAGAAATTTGGTAATTATAAAATTCAATGACTTGAGTTTCCTATCATTTTCTTGTAGTTACTTATTATAATATAGCTATTGTTATTGATGTAGTTTAACTTAATATTTTTTGTTGTCTATGTAGGTAAAGATTCATGGCCTGAGCTCGTAGGAGCGCCAGGAAATGTGGCGGTAACAATTATTGAAAGAGAAAATCCTTTGGTCACGGCCATTATTTTGCCACCAGGCTCATCTCATATTACTGATTTTCGTTGCGACCGAGTTTGGGTTAATATTGATGGAAATGGCAATGTTAGTGAGGTTCCAATTATTGGTTAAGGTTCGAATTTGAGTTGTCATATCTAAATAAACTCTATTGTTGAGGTTTCCAATAGAATGATTAAATTAAATTAGTATGTTATTTTCCTTAATGTTCATTATTTTTTATGTCTTGTATTAAATAGAAACTTCTCATGTCAATAAATGTCATAAGTGTTTTCTTTCAGTTATCCACTTATCTTTTATAATGATATTTTATAGGTGTATGTTTATTTTGTATACAATAAATTGGTACTATTTAAATGTGGTTTTAAGAGATTTATCATTAGGATATATATCAACACATTTGGTCAACATATTTTTATATTTTAAGGAGATGATGATAAAATTATATTTTTGTACCATACATAATGGGGTCAACGTGACTAAGATCTAATATTTGACATCAAAATTAACACTAAATTCAATTTTAGTACCTATGTTAAATTTTCAGAAGGAAAATACCATGTATGACTCACAACAAAACCATATACACCATCCAATTTTCTTTATTATTTTTTTTTTTTGTTTTCTAAGGGTTTAATCCCTTTCGAGGCGCGTCAGACACATAAAGTGGGAACCTCTCTCAACAGAGGTTCGAATCTAAGTCCGCTACTAATTTTTGTCGAATTTGATCTACAACCATATCCACCAATATTTTATGTAGTTTATACCACGTTAACATTTAAGTAATTCTCAATATTTTGTATTATGAGCCAATATATATACGTGTTAGGTTTGTTTCACGAAATTGGACCATAAATCGGTCCATATACACCCATAGAATTTCCACAAGATTGATCGAAGCACAGTAGTGAAATGCGACTCTACTATAGATCTTTGTTAATGGATTACTTTTATTATTCATTATATAAACAATAGTTTTTTTATTTTTTTATCTTTTTAAATACACATATATCTTTATTGTATTGCATTCTATAAATTTTAAAAATTCGTATGATTATATTCGCATTGTATCTATTCGTATGACTGCATTCGTCCGTACAACATATTGGAGCAAACATTTTATTAGCTTCTTGGATATGTTTGATCATTTTAGGAAATATTAACTTCATAAAAAATACTACCGGATATTTTACAATGCTACTAAAAGAACTTGAAATAATCTACATGGATTTGGACTAGAATAAAATTCAAGTTAAATATTATAATCTGGTGTATAACAAGAGGATCACATATTTAATATATGTAAATATAGGTTACAAATGGGCGGGTGCGGAGGTTAATTTTGGGTCAAGGAACGAGATCAATTTGATAGATTATATGCCAGATAAGATATTAATTTGTACATTCGGTGCATAAACATCAAATAATAAATATACTATGTTTATAACATCTTATCGTGCAACAAATGTACTAGATAATTTTTTTTTTCAAATTAGTCTGAACCCCACACTAAATTTAATCAAATTCCTAATTAAAACATAATTAATTATCAAAATTAAACTAATTAACAAAAAATGGAAATTGATTGTGGCTACTTGATCGACACATGCAGGTCATGATACATGTACGTACCCATCTCCTCATATTCCGAGAAAATCAATTGCTATGACTTGTGAGTTATCCAATATTAATTATTAGTCTCTATATATAATGAACAATTATGTTAAATTAATCACATCATCATATTATTAAATATTAAACCAAAAATAAAGAAAACATATATCTTAATAACATAATTATGTCTAGCAAAGTTACTGGCAATAGTGGTGGATCAGTTAGTGGAGGCAAAGCTAGTAATGGTGGCGGTGGTTCATCCGGTGGTGGAGCTGCCGGAAGTGGAGGTGGCGGTGGTGGTTCGGGATCGATGAAGGCTCCCGGAGGTGGAGGAGCCTATATATCCAGGTCTGGATTTGAAAGCAATCCCAAAGCATATTTTTCTGGATTGCGTGGAAATCAGAAGGGTAAATAAGTAATTTGGGTATTATATGTTTTGTTAAGTTAAAATTAATGGGAGGCTACCCCTGTTGTGCATCCAATGGTATTAATTAATTTATTAAAAAATATCATTATTATTATGAATAAAACCTTTGGACTTTTATTTAATTTGTATATTTCTTTTGTGTGTGGGTCGACATCGGTGATATCATAACTCTAGATGACCATTTTGTGTGTTGGAATCCAGGGGCGGATCCAGGAATACGGATCAGTGGGGGCTAAGCATAGATCATATTTATGATAAGTTTCCCCCGAAAACACCAAAAAGTTTCTGTATTTGCGTTAATCAAAATGAGAATATAGAGTAATTTATACTTTAACATAATTTCTTTTTATTTACAATTCTTTCTAAGATTTCTCAAAAAATTTCAAAAATTATCAGAAAGTTTCTAACATACAACTGACCGAAACATACGTAAAAAATAAAACTTTAATACATGGGGCTATAAGGTTCTAGGATAAATTAAATAATCGAAATACAATTTCAGATGACACCAATATATTCATAATTAATCACACGGATTATTAATTTACTAAAATTTGTACATAATAGCCAGGGCAGAGCTAGATCAATATTTTTTTTTTTTGGGGGGGGGGGGGGGGAGGGAGTTTATGTAGTAATGTATTAAATAAAATGTATAATAAAAGAAGCCAAAGGAACAAATTCTCTTGATTATTATTAAAAAGCAAATAAAATTAAAAAAAATATTAAGACATAACAAAAATTAAAGAACAATTATTCAGAAAGAAAAAGAAGCTAAATGAACAATTGTTGAGAAAGAAAACGAAATTAAAAGAACAATTATTGAGAAAATAAAATATATTAAAAGAATAATTGCTAAGAAACAAAAAAATTATAAAATAAATAACAAAGAAAATGGCACTCCTAGAATTTGAACTCGAGACAATGTTGATTAACATGTATACCAAAACCAATGAGAAACTAAAGGTAATATAAATTTATTTAAACAATACTTCTTAAAAAAGGAAAAAAACTAAAAAAAATGCAAGCAAACAGGGTCTCGAACCCTGGACCTCATCCGGAAATTGGGAAGCCCTATCCACTGAGCAAATATAGTAATTATGTAAATTTTACTAATAATAAATATATATTATATATTTGAGTGGGGGCTATAGACCCCACTCGCCCCTATGTAAGTCCGCCCAATGGAATCGATCAAAAAAACTTCAAAAGATTTTATGTTTAATAGAACTTTTTAATGCTAATTAATTTTATCATTTTACTTTAAAATTGCTATTTAAGATAGAAAATTTCTAGTTTAAATCGAACTATTTTATTACCGTGTTATGCACAAAATTACACTAAAGTTGTAAATGAATTTTCTTATCATGATTACTTTATGAGTTATCAAAAACTCAGTTCGGGCTTGCTATGGGCAGTTCAGTTTTGGCTAAACTGCCCATAGTTCACCATACCCATAGTTCACCATACAAAATATGCCATTTGGCAAAAATGGCACCTCCTACCTGATAGATATTTACACTATAGGGTCACGAGAAATGACTTCTATGCCCCTGGCTTCTTCTTCTTCTTCCCTTTTTCTTCTTTCATTCTTCTTAAATCAGAGGAGTATGTCAATTAATCAATTATCAAATTTAAGCAAAAAACACCTGAAATTAAACACTACGAATCAAAACAAGTAATGTAGAACAAGAATCAAGAACAAAAATACTCAAAAAATCGCTAGAATCAAAGAATCCGAAATCTGATTTGAAGCCCAATTTGCAAAATTCAACAAGAGCTGTTGTTAATTGCGTAGGAAATAGGCCGTAATCAAACCTCCGAACAAAAAGAAGAAGATTCCTCAAGAAATCCGAATCAATTTTGAATGGAATTCACGGCCCTTTTAAGTTCTTGAGGGTCCGAACCTCTGAATCACTTAAATGAACATGGCAAACAACAATTAAACACTCCATGAGTGTTTTCCAATCTAAATCGAACAGAAATCTCACGGCCCGTTCAAGTTCTTCATGGCCCGAATTAAATTCCTGCTCAATTAGTGTATGTAATGCGAAATTAACTTTGGAAACACTTTACCCAAGCCCTAGAGAAGAGTAAATGAGCAGCAATTATCTCTATGTGAAGAATTTTAATTGTCAAAAGATTTTAAATGATTTTTATTCACCCGTGATTTTATATCCGTTTTGAAGTAATGTTTTAACTGGCAATATCCTCTATTTTTAGGAGCAGATATGGAATTAAATACCAACATATATGGAATTGTTTGACAATTAAAATCATGTTTCCTCCTACATCATGACAATAACTCCAAGCTGTTAAATAAAAATAGCCTGAAAGTACTTCCAGGCTGTTGAATAAAAATTCCTCCTACATCATGACAGTAACTCCAGACTATTTTTATTCAACCCATTGGTATTTTAATTACTTCAAAATCACGTTTCCATATATGTAATGGAGTTTTTATTGATTACGGTTGGTATATAAAAACGGATATAAAATTGTTTTAATTCGGATAAAAACTTGCTATAAGTACCCTTGTCACGGTTTTTAGAAATTTAATCAAATTTAGGTTATAAAAACGTGATTATTTAGGTTATAAAAACGTGATATATAAGTATATAAAAACGTGATTTATTCAATACTTATAAATACGGATATAAATCACGTTTTTATAAATTTTATAAATTAGTTAAAACTTGTCAAAAATGGATATATATGATTTTATAAGTTTTGAAGAGCAAGTAATTAACTAAAATTGGGATTTTATGTTTTTAATATGTATTATTAATAAGGAGGGGCAAATGTGTAAAGAGAACTAATGTTACCTGTTATAAGTGACCTGAACACCAGGTGACTTTTTTAATAATAAAATATTCCAACAGTTTTCCACAAGCTGAACTGCTGGTAAAAGTCCCCAACTCAGTTGATGAAAGATATGAATAATAACAATACAATTAAAATTGATGAAAACAAAAGTAATTTGAATAATAATAGTGTAAGGTATGAATAATAACAATACAATTAAAATTGATGAAAACAAAAGTAATTTGAATAATAATAGTGTAGTTAAAATTGATGAAAAGATGTAATGCAAATTTTTATTAAGTTCATTTTACATAATGTTAGTTTATTTATAGCTGTTGAATAGTTTATTTTTTCCTAAAGATATTTCGAATGATCTTGTACTGATGATCTTAATTGATTAATTGAGAGAATTTTCTTCATATAAAATTTTGATTATTTGAGAGATTTTTCATCAAGTTCATTGTTGGACATTTCGATCAAAAATTATGGTACAGATCTGTTGTTGACCTTTTTTAGTTGTTGAGATGGAACTTCTCATGTACACCCATAGATCAAAGTTTCGTTTTCGATATATATTTCGGTGAACTGAATATAAGAAACTCTTCGAAAATTTTCGGAAAAACTAGGAAATTTTATAAAATAAATTACTAAATTAAGGAAAAAAAGAAAATATCAAGACAAATATAGAATTTTGAAAATACATCTTATTTTCGTTTCGATTGATTCAAAAACAGAAATTTTTTCGATGGTTTAAAGATGGAAATTTTGATCCATGTGCACACCTATGTTTTCATAAAATCTTAATTTAGAAAGATCCAACTATGAAACTGAATTTAAAATAGATTTCAATAATATTGGCAACATATTTTCATTCAAGATATATTATTACATTTGTGTTAATTTTGAACCATATCTGTATTTACTGGCACCAAATTATAGCAATATTGACAATATCATATTATTGAAATGTCTTTGGGTATAGTTTCTATCATTTTTGAGAATTTTGTAGTCTATTTAAAGGCAATTGGGTATCACTTTTTTGACCATCATTCCTTTCTTTTCATTTTCTTGCTTCGGAGTTATCACTTATCATAGCAAATACTTCGCGAGAAGAGAATGACTTCACAGAAGTTTATTTTTTTAGTAGTCCTCGTGCTTACAACAATTGGTATATATACCCCTCTCTCTCTCTCTCTCTATATATATATATATTATATCACTTATTTCATTTGTAATTAATTTGACAGTGTATATTCAAATTTTCAAGAAGATTAGAAAATCAAGATTTAAAGAAATATGTTAACAGTGAAATGCAAGAATACCCTATATACCTTGTCAATCTAACGAAAAATCTTACGTTATTTTTATTATCAAAATCCCGAGCTACTTTTTATTAATAGGAAAAAGGAGTGAATAGCAAATTAACTTCCTGTGTTATTTTAAATAGGCAAATTAACTCCCTGTGATAAATAAAAGAGCAAAATGACTTCGATCTTATGATATCCAAAATAGGCAATTTAACTCCATGTGATAAGAAAAAAGGTAAAATCCCTCCCTGTGTTTTTATAAAAGAAGCACATTGTCTCCCTCTAAATTGCTTATTAATTCATATCATATGGAGTTAAATTGCTCATTATTTGATTTCACAGGGAGGTAAATTGCCCATTTTTATATCACAAGGAGGTAATTGCTCGTTATTTTATTCCAGGGGGAGTTAAATTGCCTATTTTTATTTCACATGGAGATAAATTGCCCATTAGACATATAACATGGAGTTAACTTGCAAAAAATCCTAGGAAAAACCCCTCCCAAGTCAAAATGACAATTATACCTCAATAGAAGATGTCAAGACACCCCTGTTCAATTAAAAAATTTGACCGAATCCCTTTGCTAACTTTGAAAATCGCAATATTATTCCCTTGTTCACTTTAAAAATTGACAATAATCTTCCTATAAATTCAAAAAAATAAAGATTTTACTAAAGAAAAGATCTATTGAAATTTTGTATTTTATATTTTATTCTAAAAAATGAATCATCTTAATTTTAAACGAAGAGTTTAATTAACTACATTTATAGAACTTACACTTCAATTATGTTTTCATTTCCTACAGTGTTTGTAAGAGCCCCAGACCCAGACGAGAAACCATGCAACAGCTTCATCGATTGTAGTGGTCTTGAAAATCCGTGTGTCCGTAATAATCAATGGGTCTGCCAAGATGGCATTTGCCAGTGTGTGTGCGATTGGGAAGGCTGTATGAACAAGCAAAAGTTAAGACACCATACTTCTATTCGGAAAATTCTTGTCTAGACCCGGTCTTTCATAGATCATAACACAAAATCTTGCAAATATGTTTCGTGGATGCACTGATTTTGTTCATGGTCTTTGAAAGACCTGGTAACAATAACAATAACATGTAATAAGTTCGTAAGGCCAAGTCCAATGCTGAGGATGTAAACTGAATAAGCGAAATGGATTATCGAAACTCCAATACATGTATATGCAAAATGAATATGCATTTTTTTTATTAAATAATCATTTATATTGAGTGAATTGTACTTGTGGTACCAAGCTATATACCGATTCTAACTTGTGGTACCATAAAAATCGAGGTCGACACATTTGGTACCACAATTTAAGAAATTGAATCACATTTGGTAACACAGTTAAAATTGGACGTTAACTGATGAAGTGGCAGTAAAGTTTTATTGCAGAATTAATACCATTACTTATATTGATTGACAATTATACCCCTAACTTTTCAAATTTAATACCATAGTAGAAAAGTTAGGGGTATAATTGTCAATCAATATAAGTAATTGTATCAATTCTGCAATAAAACTTAACTGCCACGTCGCCAGTTAATGTCCAATTTTAATGGTGGTACCAAATGTGATTCAATTTCTTAAATTGTGGTACTAAATGTATCGACCTCGATTTTTATGGTGCCACAAGTGAGATGCATTTATTTATTTTTTTAGATATTTAATAAATATAAATAAATTAAGTAAGTTGAAATTCAAATTCAAATTTTATGAATTAAGTAAAAAATAAATATAATTAATTCATTAATGATAATGTATAAAAAAGGTAATCCACTTAATTATGCAATCATATAAAAAATTCTCATGCATGTTAATAAACAAATCAGAAAATAATAATTGTTAAATATAGTTAATTTAGTAATCCAACAGCACCCATATTCAATTAGTAATCCAGTATTGATAAAATTAAGTAGGCCAATATAAGTAACCCAAATTTAATTAATAACACAACATGTATTAAATAGGTCACCTAAGCCTTCTGTCTTCTTCAGTCTTATTTCTTATTCTACGCTCAAACATGGATTGGCGCATTCTCATCCAAACATCGGAAAAATTTAAGAGGAATTAATGCATTGCACTACGTTTATAAGAGGAGTTAATGTGATATATACACTGTATATTGATAAGTGGACGCATATGCTACGAAAAATTTATAAGTGACGAAAGTAATTAAATCAGGTCATAAGAGGGACTAGAAGTATGATTCAATTAAATGATATAAATAAAGATTATTCTACTTCTTCTTGGCCAAAATTTGTAATTAGTTTGAGGCGAATTTTACAATCTTGTATAATTGTTCATGCTAAAATTTGACACGTCATGACAGGTAATTCAAAATGAAAAATATTATGGGCCAATATATATACGTGTTAGGTTTGTTTCACGAAATTGGACCACAAATCGGTCCATATACACCATAGAATTTCCATAAGCGCAGTAGTAAAACGCGACTCTACTATATAGTTTTGTTAATGGATCATTTTTAATTCTATAAACAATAGTTTTTTTTAATATTTTAAATACACATATATCTTTATTGTAGTGTATTCGATAAATTTTAAAATTTCGTATAATTATATTCTATATTAGCATTGTATCTATTCGTATGACTGAATTCGTCCGTACAACATATTGGAGCAAACATTTTATCAGCTTCTTGGATCTGTTTGATCATTTTAGGAAATATTTATCGTAACCATGGATCAAAATTTCCATCTTTTTCGTTGAAAACATCGAAAAATTTCTATTTTTGAATCAATCGAAACGAAAATAAGATGTATTTTCGAAATTCTATATTTGTCTTCAGATATCCTTTTTTCCTTAATTTATTAATTCATTTCATAAAATTTTCTAGTTTTTTCGAAACATTTCCAAAAACTTTTCAAAGAGTTTCTTATATTCAAATATATATCAAAAACGAAACTTTGATCGCAACTTCATAAAAAGTACTATTTAAAAAAATTAAACGCAGATATCCAAACATTCAGCACTACCGGATATTTTACTATAATGCGTGGAGGTGCTAATAATCAAGCTATGCATAGAAGTAAATATGGCTACTAAAAGAACTTGAAATAATTTTTAGTCTACATGGATTTGGGCTAGATTAAAAATTATTAAAATTCAAGTCAAATTTTATAATCTCGTGTATAAGAAGAGGATCACATATTTAATATATGTAGGTGTAGGTTACAAATGGGCGGGTGCGAAAGTTAATTTTGGATCAAATGGAACGAGATCAATTGATAGATTATATGCCAGAAAAGATATTATTTTGTACATTCGGCGCATAAATCAATGAAATTTATTTACACATTTTTTTTTGTGTATTAATACATAGTAGAAATTAAATAAGATCGATCACATAGTTAATTTTTAATTAAAATTATCGACTGAGTTGCAATGTCCACCTTAGAGTATTATGTAGGGCTGTCAATGGGGCGGATTTCAATTCTGATCCGTCTGAATCCGGTTCGACTTATTAGAATAATTGTCCGACTAGATATTTAATGGACCTGATCCGATTATAAAGATCAGTAGTCCGAAACTCATGGAGCGAATATGGATCGATTTAGATCGATCCGATCCATTAAAGATCCCCTATCCGACATTAAATGAAAAGAAAGATATATATACATATTTTTTTATAAAAGTAAATATCTTTAATAATATTTCACCATCAATTTAAGAAGATAGTAATTTATAACTCATTTATAAATTTATTTAAAACAATATTTTTATTTTTCAAATATGAATATAGTAAAGAAGCTAATTTGAACATGTGAGCTAAAATTAAATAAAATTGAAAAGTTAATAAACTTGTTTTAGGAAAAAACATTAATTTAACTTTTTAAATGAATATTTATTGGATCCGAAAAAAATTCAATATCCGGCTAAATCTGATCAAGATCCGTTGGATTCAAAAAATCTCGATTCGAGCAAAATCCGAGCAAGATTCAAATTCGACAGGATTAGATCCGATATAAATGGAGCCGGATCTGGATGAGGCTAATCCGACCCATTGACATGTCATCGTTCAACAAATATACCGGATAATTCTTTTCCAGTAAGAAAATTTCTGAACCCACACTAATTGTAGTCAAATTCATAATTAAATTAAACATAATTTAATAATTAAGAAAAAACTAAGTCAACACGGAAATTTATTTTGGCAATTTGATCGACACATGCAGGTCATTAATTAACTCACCACCTCTTCGTATTACGGAAAACTATTACTATTCCGAAAAAATCAAGTGTTGTGAGTTATCCTATATTAATTATTAGTCTATATATATAATGAACAATTATGTTAAATTAATCACATCATCATATTATTAAATATTAAACCAAAAATAAAGAAAACATATATCTTAATAACATAATTATGTCTAGCAAAGTTACTGGCAATAGTGGTGGATCAGTTAGTGGAGGCAAAGCTAGTAATGGTGGCGGTGGTTCATCCGGTGGTGGAGCTGCCGGAAGTGGAGGTGGCGGTGGTGGTTCGGGATCGATGAAGGCTCCTGGAGGTGGAGGAGCCTATATATCCAGGTCTGGGTTTGAAAGCAATCCCAAAGGGTACTTTTCGGGTTTGCACGGAAATCAGAAGGGTAAATAAGTAATGTTTGTTAAGTTAAAATTAATGGGAGGCTACCCCTATTGTGTAGTCAATGGTATTAATTAATTTATTAGTTAATATCGTTATTATTATTATGAATAAGATGTTTTTCCCAGTGAATTCATGCATACAATCTTTGCTCTTAATTTTTATTTAAATTGTATGTTTCTTTTGTGGGGGTTGATCTAGATGGCCATTTTATTTGTTGGAATGAGGGAATTGCACTTTTCATACCAAATTTTTACCTACTTTATACATTTTATACTACACCTTTCAAAATGACACATTTCATACCAAAATCGATCAACTTTTTTCAATTTTGGTACCACCGTTAAATATTGGATGGAAAGGACACGTGCGCCGCACGTGTCCGTTAAGTCACAATTTTGAATTCTTAGGGGGGGATATTTGCAATTGGTCAGGGGGGATTTTTGCAATTGGTCAGGGGGGATTTTGGCAATTATTTTCCACCATCTCCACCACCTCCACGTAATTTTCAATTTCCCGGTGACTCCGGCCACCATTAAACCTCTCCTTGGTGGCTACAGGTTCGTCTTGACCTCCACTACAACAAATTTACTATTGGGGGACGCTTTTTTTGGCAACGGACAAAATTTCGTCACCAAAGAAGTCATTAGGAGATGAAATATTGAATTCGTACAGAATTATTTCAGGACGCTCAAGAGAACGTCCTAATTTTGTGATATGTCCCAAGTTTCAGTTGTTTTCCCTTACTCAAAGTCCGTCGCCATTGGAATCTATGGCATACTTGTAATTTATTTTCCCAAATTTCGTCGCCACTTGTAACTACAAATAAAGCGGTGGCATAATTGTAATATGAACTCCAAAACTACAAATAAAGCGGTGGCATAGTTGTAATATAAACTCCAAAACCAGGGGCATATGACACGAGACTCCATAAGACAGTGGTCCCATTTCAACCCGCCTCACTTTCACAACTCTCTAAAATTCAATTAAACATCCATGGCTCCCCAATCCCAAATGCAGGAATATGTTTCAAAAATTGGTTCAGCCTCACTACCTCGAGGAGATATAGATTGGTTCCGCTTTCACAAATTTATCGCAAGCATGCTGTTTAGCAGACTACAATTTCTCAATCCTATTGCGAATTGGTAAATCTGAGCTTCTATTTGCCCTAATTTCGGCAATTCTTTTTTATTTTTTACTCGAATCTTTCATATTTTTGTTTTATTTTCTGTTCAATTGACGGTGAGCTTTATTTCTTCACCTTTGTTTTTCAGTTTTGGTATAAATACGCAATCAAACCCAAATATCTACGTGTAATTCTCAAGGTTTATTGATAATAGCAGTTGCGCTCACAATTGTGTGTCAGTTCGTTTTTATTTTTCCAATTTCATTATAATCTAATCACTTGAGCTTGACATTATTTGTTCTAATTTTCTCAGTATTTTTTGTCATTTTTTAATTTAGTATTCTTTTGTTAGAATTGTTGTTAATCCTTAAATGTTTATGACAGTATAGCACAACTATTCAAGTTTAAGTATTTGAGTGGCTGTGACCTGACTTGTGCTATAACAACTTAATTATGCAGCGACTATTCCTTGTTTGAAGAGGAAAATAACAGATTGGGCGGCAACAGATTTTCAGCGGTGCATCCTCGATTAGGTTCAATTGATTCATATTCAATTTTTTGGAATGGAGATCCAGTTTGTCGAGTTTCCTTTGATGTATGCCTGCTTCTGAGTTTATGTTAAATGCTCGTTCTCGTAGATGATAATGTTGAAAGGTGCAAAAGCTACTTCTGAAACTGTGATGCCTTAAGAAGTGGAGCAACTGCAATGAAAACAATGCATAAAGCCCATGTAAAGGTTAGACTTAGTAGATCTTCTAATATTTATAATTCATTTTGTTCATATGCTATTGACACTTTGTTCTATGTGACTCAATCCGAAATTGATTTCAGGAAGAACAAGTTGATAAG
The DNA here is from genome assembly GCA_003313485.2 of Penstemon barbatus. Lineage (NCBI taxonomy): Eukaryota > Viridiplantae > Streptophyta > Magnoliopsida > Lamiales > Plantaginaceae > Penstemon > Penstemon barbatus. Next base: position 28,874,323 of record CM064881.1, read on the forward strand.
ACTAAGCATGTTTTATTTGGAGGAAGAAAAGTAGGACAAAATTCATTCAATCTCTCAAAAACATGTCAAGGTTAGATATATGAATTTACATTCTAGTTTGAGCTTTTTTTTCTTACTAAATTAGTTGTTCTTTGTTTCATTAGTAAAGTTTTTGTCTTTTTGATGGAAAGCCTCCTAAGAAACAAGAGCTCGCAAAACAGTATATGCTCTTGTACTGCTAATTTTTGCGCTATTTTAAATTTTGAGTTTGGTCGGTCTGTTTCTAATTGAGATATTAATTCGACAAGTGTAGATTCTCAAAAGGAGTTTGTTGCTGAAGATCTAAATGATGTTCTAGAGGTCTAATATTTTGATATATTGTCATGGCATATGAAGTTTATATCTATCTGCATTCTAAGATGATATATATGTATCTCCCTTTTATCATATATGCTCCCTCTAAACAAACCCTTTACTCTTTTCGTAATTTTCTGTTGTACAGATAATTTTACAAGATAATGCTTTGTTGTCTTTGTACACTGGAAAAGAGGAAATTGAAAATTTTAGTTAAAGAACAGTGTGTGGGTTTGTGGAACTCTTTAATTCTATGATTCCTTCAAATCTACAAGTCTTCTCCGGTTATATTGAAATTGTTCATAATACACTTGGCTCTTCATGTGCTTTTCTTTGTTGGAGGCAGTTCCAAGTAGGTAGTTTCTACAATGTAGGCAATTCCAATTCTTTGTTGACTTGAGTCTATTCTTTATTGGCCATACAATCACTTTCTTGCTTGGTATTGTGAGAAATATAATGAAGACATGCAAGTCTTATTGTGCATGTATTGATTTAGTTTTGAGATTAACCAGCTAAGTTCCTATAAATCATCATCACGAGTCTAAATAAGTGTTTGATCATGTGACAACTTATTTAATTAACTCAACTCGGCTTGCTGCACTTTGGATATGAGCATGTAAATCTGGATAAATATGACTTCATCTTATGAACCTCGCATGTGATTATGTATCTTGATTCTTCTGGTATAATATTTTCTTATTTATCTTCTCGGATAAATGTTTGGAGAACTGAACAGAGAATCTCAGGTGTCTACTTGTAAATTTTCTAGATAGTATATTCTTTATCATGAAAAGACAGGTTTTTCTCGTTAATGTAAATAGCTTTTAAGAAAAGATCATATATTTAACGAGGAGGATACCCTTTAGAATATTGAAGTAGTTCTTCATACTAAATATTTTATCTTTCTGCATTTATTGGAAGATGATGCAATTTTGTTCTTCCATAACATCCGTTTCTCTTCTAAAAGACTTTATAACAATTTTCTATCGTTTTTACACTTACTTTTCCATCATTTTACAGGAATTATCCTCTGTTAATGGCTACGAGGAAAATTGCTCCTGCACTGGCAGCTGGATGTACTGCAATGCTTAAATCATCTCAATTGGCTTCTATGTAAGCCTTTATCTACAGACATTTTTGGTAACTTTACGTTTTTTGTTTTACTTTTAACGGTTACCTATTTCAAATGTAGCACTTGTTTGGAGTTGGCTGAAGTTTGTAGAGGGGTGGGTCTTCCACCTGGTGTTCTGAACCTCTTCACTGGATTGGGGCTATAGGTTAGTGCTCTGTTGGCTTCTCATCTTCATGTTGATAAGGTAAAGTTTTCTTGCATGTCATTATATTTTGTGTTGGGTCCTTGCTATTCTATAGCACTGATTTCACTAAAAGTAGATTAAAACAGGGGCATCATATCCCTTTTTGTGTATCATCACTAAATGTGGTGACAGGAAAGATACAATTATATTCATTTAACTGGTGTGGGTAGACCTACCAATAAACCATGTATATGTTTCCAACATTCTTGTAAACTTGAAAATTAAGTTTGTATCTATTTCGTAAAAATTATATATGGATGAATGTGTATTTTATTTTTTTATTTTTTTTGATAAATAGAATGTGTATTTCATTTGTCTAATTCAGTGAATGTTGATAAATAGAAAACTTGAAGAAGCTCCAAAACCTCCAAGAAAGGCTTCGAGTGCAAGCACTAGAAAACTTGAAGAAGCTCTAAAAGATTCTCAAATTGAGAACACCCGGCTTAAAGAGCGCTTGGGGGCAGCAGAAATTCAATTGGATGAGCTTAATGCTCGAATGGCAAACCAAGACAAGATTTTACAAATAATACTATCTCAACAAAATCTACAACCACCTATCTGACATTAGTAAGTACTTGAATCTCTTGCATGTAGCTTTTAGTTATTTTGTGAATATGAGGTAACCAGCGGAATGTGGTTATAAGTCATTCATACGCCGTTTGAAGATTACCGTGTAAATTTTATGTTTTTACTTGACGTTATCTAGCTGTTAGAAATGGTAAGATTCTATCACCGATTGTACATTACTATGTTAGCGGATTCTTATTTCTCCATTTATGCCAATATAAGTAGATTTGGAATCTAAATTTACTGCAGCAAGCATGCTTTGATACCTATCAATACACTGTACGTGTTTGGTTCTGTCCTGTTGGATTCCATTGTGTTTTATTTTTCAGAACACCTTATGTTCAATGCTTTCGTAATTTTCGGATTCATGTAATTTGCAGTCTTAGGTTATATGTGTATCGTCATTGTGGATTGTGCTTTTGAGTTCTGTTTTGTTTAATTATGTTTAATCCTGTTAATGATAATTTGTGATCCGTTGTAAGTTCTTCACATTCAATCTTTATATGATTCGATTTATGCACTTTGACACTAATATTACTAATTTGTATTGGCAGGACGACTCTTGACATATGCTGCCATGTAAGTTTTTGTGAGTTAATGAGTGTAATCATCTCGTTAGTGGAAATATACAGTCCCGAATCTTGGTCTAATAAACTTTGTATATATTTTCAACATTCTTGTAAACTTCAAAATTAAGTTTAATTATGTTTCTTATAAATTGTACATGAATGAATGTGTATTTGGGTTGTCCAATTCAGTGAATGTTGATCTATTAATCATGTTTTATATATTTTGATTATTGATGCTTGATGGAAATGAAAAGCAATTATAAATTAAATTATTGTAATAATTTAATATGATATTTTGTTATAGTAATAGGTGTTGTGTTTTAATGAGATTTGGGTACGAAACGTACTTTTCATAAAGGAGCATTTTTACATATAAATTTCGTGCAGAAAAACTAGTATTTCTGTACAAATATTAAATTTCGTCCCCAAAGGAAGATTTTTGGCTACGAAATTGATGTATTAGCCATGGAAATATATGTTTTAGGGACGAAATAAACTGTCCACAAAGGAGTAGAATAGGCGACGAAATAATAAAGTGTCGCAATAACTGACATTTTTGGGGACGATTTGCACAATTTTGTACACAATTACATTTAGCGTCGCCGCTTTGGCGACGACCCTGGCGACGAATTTATTTCGTCTTGCTTGACTATTGGCGACGAAATTTCTATATTTAGCGACGAAACTTTTCGTAGCTAAAAAGCTAAATTCTTGTAGTGCTCCTCTACAAAGATAATACACTATTACGTTGTTTCAGATCCATCCCGTCACTTGTATTTCAAATCTATGAATTTTAACGTTTTTCGTTTTTATTCCGCCGCCGGCGGAGGAGGTCGACCCACCGTCTAATACCTACCGCTGTTCATTCCCCTTGGTGTTGCGGTTCTTTTGCCTCCAACCTTATCCGTTTTCATCAAGTATTGAAGAAACCCCCAATTTTTAAAATTTAGGTTACTATTCATCATTTTCTTCGCGAATTTTTTTTTTTTTACCAAAATTGAAAAAGGTTGATCGATTTTGGTATGAAATGTGTTATTCTGAAAGGTGTGGTATGAAATATATAAAGTAGTTAAAAGTTTGGTATGAAAAGTACAATTCCCTCTTGTTGGAATAGATCAAAAAGTCTGGGCCAGAACAAAAAAACTTCAAAAGATTTTTGGTTTATTAACTTTTTTATGCTAATAAATTTTATTAGGTTAACTTTAGTATTGCTATTTAAGAGAGAAAATGTTTAGTTTAAATCGAACTAGATTATTACCATGTTATGCGCAAAATCACATTAAATTTGTCAATGAATATTCTTATGATGATTAGCTTATTAGTTATCAAAAATTCAGTTATAAATGCAATTAAAATTGGTGAAAACAAAAGTAATTTGAATAATAAGTGTAATTTAAATTGATGAAAAGGAAACTAATGCAACAATAAATACATAAATGGTTCACCCAATCAATATCCAAATTTTTTAAGTTCATTTTACAGGTTAGTTTATTTAGAGCCAGTGAATAGTACATGTTTGAGTTTCTTTTTGACATATTTTGCCCTATATGATATGCACTTTTAGTTCACATGAGATAAAATAGTAGTAATTCAAATAAGATTGAAAATAACCTAACAAATCCGTTTCACAAATGCCAATTTTTTTCTTTCTAAAAGATAATTGAATTTGTAACAATTAATTGATTCACAAATCACAAATCTCACGAAAAATGGTTATAAAAGAATATGATTCACCTCAACACAAATACATAATTGTTATTTCGTGTTTAGTTGAGTAAAAGATGCTAATTAAGATGTTTCCTCGAACAAGATATTCTATTTATGTAATGTAATTCCACTGCCTGGAGCTCCAATATCTTTCATGATAATCGAAATTTGGATCTTAGTTTAAGCTTTGTGCCAACTCAATTCCATATCTTGATTCAAGTTTCGGATGAAAACTTCCAGAAACTTATGATATTTTCAGCTTATTTCTAATAGGTACAACACAATTAAAATTTTAATAAAATTTTACAAATATAAATTATAAGACCCATAAGTATTCTAGACAAAAGTAATCACTTTTTAGTAATACAATCCATTTGAAACATTTTGATTCAAGATTTCCTGTTTCAAAGAACTTCAAATACTATCATACATATAAATTAAACTAAGGAATCGTAATCAGTTTCATGGAAATCAAATTTCCATGATGATTGATGAATACATCGCTATATTGAACACAATAATATGAATGTTTCTCTAGTTTTATATTTGTATTTGATAAGAGTTTGAGGGAAAAATACTTTTGGTCCCAAATTTTTTCCCAAAAAACACATTTGGTACCATGCTTTGCAGAAAAACAGATTTGGTATCACAATTTAGAGAGTCTTGACACATTTAGTCATTTCGTTAAATTTTGGACGGAAATTTCGTGCGTGACCGTCACGCGCGCGTCTAGTTCAAATTGGTCACGAGTTTTGCACGTGAGAAATCGGTCAAAACACTTTTGGTCCCAAACTTTACCCCAGAAAACACATTTGGTACCATGCTTTGTAGAAAAACAGATTTGGTACCACAATTTACATACTCTTGACACATTTAGTGTCCCTGTTAAATTGATAAAAATCACATATAATGAACAGACAACAGTTTCTCTAAAAATTTGATAAAAATCACAAAATATACTTAAATCATTAAAAATATTCTTAATAAAAGTATCTTGGATACCTGACTTGGTGCACTTTGACTTGCACTTGTATTCCAATGTTGATACAAGCACCGATCAAAAGTTCCATCTTTTCCATCGAAAACATCGAAAAGTTTCCATTTTTGAATCAGGCGAAACGAAAACAAGATGTAATTCCGAAACTATTTATTTGCCTTAAACTCAGTTATTTTCCTAAATTTAGTAACTTTTTTTACAAATTTTCCTTAGTGTTTTTGAAATATTTTCGTATAGTCTCGAAAAGTTTTCAATATTTGGCTCTCCGAAACATACATTCGAAACGAAATTTTGATCCATGGATACAAGTGCAAGTCAATGCACCAAGTCAGGTATCCAAGGTACTTTTGTTAAGAATATTTTCAAAGATTTAAGTACACTTTGTGATTTTTATCAAATCTTTTAGAGAAATTGTTGTCTGTTCATTATATGTGATTTTTATTAATTTAACGGGGACACTAAATGTGTCAAGAGTATGTAAATTGTGGTACCAAATCTGTTTTTCTGCAAAGCATGGTACCAAATGTGTTTTCTGGGGTAAAGTTTGTGATCAAAAGTGTTTTGACCGATTTGTCACGTGCAAACTCGTGAACTTAACGGGCACGTGACGGTCACGCGCGCAAATCCCGTCCAAAATTTAACGGAATGACTAAATGTGTCAAGACTCTCTAAATTGTGGTGCCAAATCTGTTTTTCTGCAAGGCATGGTACCAAATGTGTTTTCAGGGGTAAAGTTTGGGACTAAAAGTGTTTTTCCCTCGTAAGGGTTTATATATTTACAATTTTTGTATTTGAGAGTTATTGAAATGAATTATAATGTAATAACTGATAATTAGAGTATTCTTTTAATTATAAGTATATATATGTATATGTATTAGTATGAAGAATGCTAAAACTTTTTATATATATGCATTTGAATTTCAATGGAAAGATGTGAACAGACCCACAAACTTTCACGTATGGCATACAATTTGGATTTTGGACCACTTCTTCATAGACAATTAATTCTAGAGGCTGCCAACAATTAATTCTAGGGGCAAAGTTAGAAAATTTTCAGGGTATTGAAAGGAGAGCGCACCTTAACTCCCTGGTGGATTCTTGAACAAAAACAACTTGCATTCTGATTGAATTAGGTAAGGGGTCAATTGTAAAATGATAATAAACCACATAGAGATTTTCGTAATATTTATTACGTGACAAAGATTTTCATAATTAAGCAGCCTTACCTCGGGAGTATTCATAATTTACCCTTTTATTTATATGACGAATTTGTAAATTTAATCCCGCAGGATTTGACCATCGTTACTTTGGACCATATTGAATATTACACTATTTTCGACCAAAAGTTTTGAAATATTTAGTGAAGTTTTGATCCCTTATCTTATAATATTAAAACTTTGTATCTTTGGCTCCAAAGGAGGCAATTGAACAGAAACTCCGGTCCAAAACATATAAAATAAATTGAAGCAATATGTAAATATTAGATCTGTAGAGCAGTTCTTTTTTTTTTTTTTTTTTTTCTGGGGAACAATTGAAGCAATTTATCTTCTTACATATGACAGATGCTTTGAAATAATATATGTAAATTTATAGTAACAATGAATCGAAGCAATTTCCATCCAAGCATAGTCAGCCATGGTGAGTATTTCCATTTAAATTTATTTCAATCCATATCCGTAGAGAGAGAAAAAGAAAAAATGTAATGAGAGGTGGATTATAATTTGAATGAAAAGTTAATTTCAGGAGTGTAATTTTTTTTTCTTCTATAATATTTGTCCAAGTATATAAAGAATTGCAAATAATAAACCACTATTACACAATAGTATTAAACTAGAGAAAAATTAGCATTTCTAGTTTGATATGTTGGGTACATGGTATGACCCGAGCTAGGTTGAGCCTCTAATTGGCTTAGAGAGGATCCGACCTAAACCCCTGGTTAGCGCTTCTTGTTGTTCTGTGCGGAACGTGATGATTCTGATTTGGGAATTGCCCAGTTTCAACTAGTAACTAACAGAAAATGGGTGTTTTATGCAGAATTTTTTAAAGTACATGAGAGTTTGATGTAAAAAAATAATTCACAGAATAATTTGATGCATATTTCATATAACACAGATAGTTTAGATATATATTGATGCAAAGTCAATATATTTGACATATATAGCAATCCAATCTTTAAAATCATTTTATATATTTTTTACTTGCACGTTTCTTCTTCTTCAAACAAAACTCAAACTCTTACATCTTTGAATATTCAAATTCACAGCACCAAAAGTCCAAATTAAAAATACGAATCAACTAGCAAGCATTGAAAATATTTGTTCTATAAATAGCTATTTCACATATCAACTAATTAAGCATAAGCAAAGATATCAAGAAAGACCAAAAGTTAATTATAAAGATGTCTCTTGAATGTCAAGGTAATTTAAGTTCGTTTTAAGTTAACGGGGTATTTCGTAATTGTATTATTTGTTGATGTATATATTCAATTAGAAATTTGGTAATTATAAAATTCAATGACTTGAGTTTCCTATTATTTTCTTGTAGTTACTTATTATAATATAGGTATTGTTATTGATTTAGTTTAACTTAATTTTTGTGGTATATGTAGGTAAGGATTCATGGCCTGAGCTTGTAGGGGCGCCAGGAAATGTGGCGGTAGCAACTATTGAAAGAGAAAATCCTTTGGTCACGGCCATTATTTTGCCACCAGGCACATCTCCTACTCTTGATTTTCGTTGCGACCGAGTTTGGGTTTATGTTGATGGAAATGGCAATGTTAGTAAAGTTCCAATTATTGGTTAAGGTTCGAATTTGAGTTGTCATATCTAAATAAAATCTATTGTTGAGGTTTCCAATAGAATGATCAAATCAAACTAGTATGTTATTTTCTCTTAATGTTCATTATTTTTTTATGTCTTGTATTAAAATAGAAACTTCTCATGTCAATAAATGTCATTAGTGTTTTCTTTCAGTTATCCACTTATCTTTTATAAATAATAATAATAAAATTTTATAGGTGTATGTTTGTTTTGTATACATTAAATTGGTACTATTTAAATGTGGTTTTAAGAGATTTATAATTAGGATATAGATCAACACATTTTTATATTTTAAGGAGATGGCGATAAAATTATATTTTTGTACCATACATAATTGGGTCAACGGGACTGAGATCTAATATTTGACACTAAAATTAACACTAAATTCAATTTTAGTACCTATGTTAAATTTTCAGAAGGAAAAGACCATGTATGACTCGCAACACAACCATATACACCATCCAATTTTCTTTATTATTTTTTTTATTTTTCCAAGGGTTTAATTCCTTTCAAGGCGCGTCAGACACATAAAGGGGGAACCTCTCTCAACAGGGGTTCGAACCTGAATCCGCTACTAATTTTTGTCGAATTTGATCTACAGCCATATCCACGATTCAATATTTTATGTAGTTATACCACGTTAACATTTAAGTAATTCTCAATATTTTGTATTATGAGCCAATATATATACGTGTGTTAGGTTTGTTTCACGAAATTGGACCACAAATTGGTCATATACACCCATAGAATTTCCACAAGATCGAATCGAAGCACAGTAGTGAATTGAAACCCGACTCTACTATAGATCTTTGTTAATGGATTACTTTTATTATACATTATATAAACAATAGTTCTTTTTATCTTTTTAAATACACATATATGATATATCTTTACCGTATTGTATTCTATAAATTTTAAAAATTCATATAATTATATTCGCATTGTATCTATTCGTATGACTGTATTCGTCCGTACAACATATTGGAGCAAACATTTTATCAACTTCTAGGATATGTTTGATCATTTTAGGAAATATTAACTTCATAAAAATACTACCAGATATTTTACAATAATGCTGCTAAAAGAACTTGAAATAATCTACATGGATTTGGACTAGAATATAATTCAAGTTAAATATTATAATCTCGTGTATAACAAATGGGCGGGTGCGGAGGTTATAATTTTGGGTCAAGGAACGAGATCAATTGCTAGATCATATGCCAGATAAGATATTTATTTGTACATACGGTGCATAAATATCAAATAATAAATATACTATGTTTATAACATCATATCGTGCAACAAATGTACTAGATAATTTTTTTTTTAAATTAGTCTGAACCCCACACTAAATTTAATCAAATTCCTAATTAAAACATAATTAATTATCCAAATTAACAAAATTAAACTAATTAACAAAAAATGGAAATTGATTATGGCTATTTGATCGACACATGCAGGTCATGATACATGTACATGTACGTACCCATCTCTTCATATTCCGAGAAAATCAATTGCTATGACTTGTGAGTTATCCAATATTAATTATTAGTCTCTATATATAATGAACAATTATGTTAAATTAATCACATCGTCATATTATTAAAGAAAAAAATATAGCTTAACAACATAATTATGGGCAATAGTGTTGGATCAGATAGCGGAGGCAAAGCCAGTGGTGGCGGTGGTGGTTCGGGATCGATGAAGGCTCCCGGAGGTGGAGGAGCCTATATATCCAGGTCCGGATTTGAAAGCAATCCCAAAGTATACTTTTCTGGATTGCGTGGAAATCAGAAGGGTAAATAAGTAATTTGGGTATTATATGTTTTGTTAAGTTAAAATTAATGGGAGGCTACCCCTGTTCTGAAGCCAATGGTATTAATTAATTTATTAATAAATATCATTATTGTTATGAATAAAATCTTTGGACTTTTATTTAATTTGTATATTTCTTTTGTGTGTGGTTCGACATCGGTGAAAACATAACTCTAGATGACCATTTTATGTTTAATCGAACTTTTTAATACTAATTAATTTTATTAGGTTTACTTTAAAATTGCTATTTAAGATAGAAAATTTCTAGTTTAAATCGATTTCTAGTTTAAATCGAACTATTTTATTACCGTGTTATGTACAAAATCACATTAAATTTGTAAATGAATTTTTTTATGATGATTACTTTATGAGTTATCAAAAACTCAGTTGATGAAAGGTATGAATAATAACAATGCAATTAAATTTGATGTAAACAATAGTAATTTGAATAATAATATTGTAGTTAAAATTGATGAAAAGATGTGATGCAATGATAAATACAGAAATGGTTCACCTAATTAATATCCAAATTTTTATTAAGTTCATTTTACAGAATGTTAGTTTATTTATAGCTAGTGAATAGTTTATTTTTTCCGAAAGATATTTCGAATGATCTTGTCCTGATGATCTTAATTGTCAATTCGTATAAAAAAATTGATTAATTGAGAGAATTTTATTCATATAAAATTTTGATTATTTGAGAGATTTTTTATTAAGTTCATTATTGGACATTTTGACCAAAAATTACGGTACAGATCTGTTGTTGACTTTTTTTAGTTGTTGAGATGGAACATCGCATATACACCTATAGATCAAAGTTTTGTTTTCGATATATATATCGGTCAACTGAATATGAGAATTTTTTTGAAAAGTTTCGGAAAAACTAGGAAATATTATGAAATAAATTACTAAATTGAGGAAAAATGAAAATCTCAAAACAAATACAGAATTTCGAAAATACATCTTATTTTCGTTTCGATTGATTCAAAAACATAAATTATTTGATGTTTTAAAGATGGAAATTTTGATCCATGTGTACTGCTGGAATTTTTAGAAAGACCCATGAACTTCTAACAGCAGTTCACTTTCCACAAAAATGAACTGCTGGAATTTTTTAACAATAAAAAAGTGACATGCTGACCAGGTTGAATATAGCAGGTCACAATTATTGAACTTACACATTTGCCCCTCCTTGTTAATAATATATATTAATAACATAAAATCTTACTCCTTGTTAATAATATATATTAATAACATAAAATCTTTAATTCTTTTGACAACACTTTCTGTTATGATAATATTTCGAACAAAAGATTTTTTGATTTCTGTTATTAACATTAGCAATCTTAAAACAGAAGATTTAAAACATGTGAAGAAATCGAACAAAATTGCTACGAACAAGATTAGCAATTAAACATGTGAAGTGAAAGTGATTTTTTGTTCACTCCAGAATTGCTAAGAAGATTAATTTAGGTGAAATTTGCAATTCTGTTTCTACGATTTTTGTTAATAATAACATGTGAAGTGAAAGTGATTTAAAACAAAATCTTTTGTTCAATCCAGAATTGTTTATAATATCTTCTTAGCAATTTAACATTTAAACAAGAATTGCTAACAATTAAACATGTGAAGATTTAAAACATAATTGATAATATAGCAGGCCACTCCAGAATTGATACGAACAAAATCCAACAAAAATCTCTACGAAAATTTCCAAGCAAAAAAATATAAAATTGTCTCTACGAAATTGCAATTAAAAATCATATAAATCTTTTGACAATTAAAATTCTTTCACATAGAGACAATTGCTGCTCGTTTACTCTTCTCTAGGGCCTGGGCAGAGTGTTTTTGAAGTTAATTTCGCATTACATACACTAATTGAGCTGGAATTTAACTCGGGCCATGAAGAACTTGAACGGGCCGTGAGATTTTTGTTCGATTTTGATTGGAAAACACTCCTGGAGTGTTTAATTGCTGTTTGCCGTGTTCACTTAAGTGATTCAGAGGTTCGGGCCCTCAAGAACTTAAACGGGCCGTGAATTCCATTTAAAATTGGTTCGGATTTCTTGAGGAATCTTCTTCTTTTTGTTCGGAGGTTTGATTACAACCTATTTCCTACGCAATTAACAACAGCTCTTGTTTTTTTTTTTGAGAAGAATACATTGTTATATCAATTACTATATCGAATCGAAACTATTACAATGATATCAAAGCGAACTAATTACTAGTATTAAACTAGAGAAAGGCTAGTATGAAACTAGAGAAAGTACCCACATTTGTGGGAGTTGAACCCATGACCTCATGGTCATGGAGCCTCATCCTTAACCACTTGGCTAAGGCCTCACCGGCAACAGCAGCTCTTGTTGAATTTTGCAAATTGGGCTTCAAATCAGATTTCGGGTTCTTCGATTCTAGCGGTTTTTTGAGTGTTTTTGTTCTTGATTCTTGTTCTACATTGCTTGTTTTGGTTCGTAGTGTTTAATTTCAGGTGTTTTTTTGCTTAAATTTGATGATTGATTAATTGGCAGACTCCTCTCTCAGGAGAAGGGAGGAAGAAGAAGAGGGTATTGAAGTAATTCGCATTTGATGTAGTATAAATATAGGGTTAATTACAGGGACCTCCCCTGAGGTTTGGTCAAACTCGCGCCCATTCCCCTCCAAGAATGCTAATTACTCAGACCTCCCCTGAGGTTTGCAAAACCTTACAAAACCCTAACGGAGACTAACGGAGGTGGATGGAATGCGTGAAATTACCCTCTTGTCCTCGTCAATTTTAATTACTTCGACCTCCCCTAAAGTTTACAAAACCTTACAAAAATTTATATTTGCCTATTAGTCCCCAAACTTTAATAAAATTAAATTTACACATAAAAAGAAAAGAAAAACTAACCCCACCCCGATTTATATCACATAAAAAAAAAAAAAAATAGTTTATTAATTATGCAATTAATAGTAATAATAAATATGTAAATAAGATTTTATTTTTGTATTTTATAATAAAATATTATTTAATTGTATTGTATTTAAGTAAGATATAAATTTATGATTTTATTGTTGAAAATATTAAACACTTATATATATATATATATATATATATATATATATATATAGTTTAATTGTATTGTATTTAAGTAAGATATAAATTTATGATTTTATTGTTGAAAATATTAAACACTTATATATATATATATATATATATATATATATATATATATATATATATATATATATAATAACCCATAAATTTAATTATTTACAAATACCTCATAGATAATTATTTTATAAAAGGGTATTTGAATTAGTATCTTTAAATTTTGTGAAAAAAATATTTATTGATTTTTTTAGTTAAATTTTTATAAAATGCATATTTCAATACTGTATAATTTATCAATAGCGTAAAAAATAATTTATTAATTATGTAAACAAGATTTATTTTAGTATTTTATAGTAAATATTATTTAATAGTATTGGGTTTAAGTAATCAATAAATAAATTAATACTTCTTATTTTATTAAATGTGTATTTGAATGAGTATTATTTAATTTTTTTTAAAAATAATTGATTTTCTTAATTATTAATATTTTAGCATTTTTATAATGCCTTTTCTGTTTAAATTTTTCCTTATTAATCATAATTTTTATTTATTATCCTTGTTGTTAAAATTTTTTTAGAATTATGAAAAGAAATTGATATTATTGAAATTACGGTTTGGATATGGATAAATCTTAATATTTTTGCATTTTCCATAATGATCTTTTTATTTATCTTTAATTTTTCTTATGATTAACAATAATTTATTCACTCTTCTTTGTACTTCAATTTTAAAAACATTATGAAAAAAGATTGAAATTAATATCTACACATTATTGTTAATTTATTCATTTTACATTTTGAATTACAAATTATATAAATTTTACAAGCCTTCATTGAAATAATTTGTTATATAAGAGTTACTAGTGTATTTCTCTTTGCATATATTTTACAATAAGTAAGAAAATACTTTAGAAATATTTAAAATGTTATTTTAAATATGAATATACATTAATAAAGTCATTACACATTTTATATAAATTTAATAACATTTTAATCCACAAATGTAATTTGACATTGCTATTAGATCCATTCTCATGCAACAATGTAACATTTGCTGAGAGGGGTAATATAGTCCATACAAATATGCTACAGTAAGTTGGGGGCAAAATTGGCAATCGACCAAAAATTTATGATGACGTAAGCAAAAATTAACGGAACCCTAACGGTTGTAAGGTTTTTCAAACCTCAGGGGAGGTCTGAGTAATTAGCATTCTTAGAGGGGAATGGACGCGAGTTTGACCAAACCTTGGCAGACTCCTCTCTCAGGAGAAGGGAGGAAGAAGAAGAGGGTATTGAAGTAATTCGCATTTGATGTAGTATAAATATATATCAAGTTATAGATAAGTTGTTTGCCACATGGCAAACAATGTATGGTGAACTATGGACAATTTAGCCAAGGTTAAACTGCCCATAGCAATCCCGAACTATGAAACTAAATCTAAAATAGATTTCAATAATACTATTACATTTGTGTTAATCTGAAACCAAATTATTGCAATATTGACAATATCAGATTATTGAGAATTTTGTAGTCTATTTAAAGGCAATTGGATATCACTTTTTTGACGACCAGTCCTTTATTTTCATTTTCTTGCTTCGGAGTTATCATAGACAATACTTCGCGAGAAGAGAATGACTTCACAGAAGTTTATTTTTTTAGTAGTCCTCGTGCTTACATCAATTGGTATATGTACCCCTCTCTCTCTATATATATATATATATTATATCACTTATTTCATTTGTAATTAATTTGACAGTGTATATTCAAATTTTTAAGAAGATTAGAAAATCAAGATTTAAAGAAATATGTTAACAGTGAAATGCAAGAATACCCTATATACCTTGTCTATCTAACGAAAAATCCTACGTTACTTTTATTATTAAAACCCCGAGCTACTTTTTATTAATAGGAAAAAGGAGTGAATAGCAAATTAACTCCCTGTGTTATTTTAAATAAGTAATTTCACTCCCTGTGATAAATAAAAGGGCAAAATGACTTCTTATGATATCCAAAATAGGCAATTTAATTTACTGTGATAAGAAAAAAAGGTAAAACTGCTCCCTGTATTTTTATAAAAGAAGCAAATTGCCTCCCTCTAAATTGCTTATTAATTCATATCATAAGGAGTTAAATTGCTCATTATTTAATTTCACAGGGAGGTAAATTGCCCATTTTTATACCACAAGGAAGGTAAATTGCTCATTATTTTATTTCAGAGAGAGTTAAATTGTCTATTTTTATTTCACATGGAGATAAATTGCCCATTAGACATGTCACAGGGAGTTAACTTGCAAAAAACCCTAGGAAAGAGCCCCTCATAAGTCAAAATGACAATTATACCCCAATAGAATATGTCAAGACACCCCTGTTCAATTAAAAAATTTGACCTAATCCCTTTGATAACTTTGAAAATTCACAATATTGTTCCCTTATTAACTTAAAAAATTGACAATAACCTCCTTAAAAATTCAAAAAATGAAGATTTTATTAAAGAAAAGATCTATTCAAATTTTGTATTTATATTTTCTTCTAAAAAATGAATCATCTTAATTTTAAACAAAGAGTTTTTAATTAACTACATTAATTGAACTTACACTTCAATTCTGTTTTCATTTCCTACAGTGTTTGTGAGAGCCCAGACATGTTCATGGTGTACACCATGCGCCACCCTCTCCGATTGTAGACATGTTATCAATCTGTGCGACTCTACACATCCACTTATCTGCAAAAATGGCATTTGCCAGTGTCAGGAAAAGCAAAAGTTAAGACACCATACTTCTATTCATATTTAAAAACAACAAGATGTAACAAGTTCATAAGGCAAGTCCAATGCAGAGAATGTAAACTGAATAAGCGAAATGGATTATGGAAACTGCTATACATGATTTTTTTTATTATATAATTCTTTATATTTATGTATTCATTTATTTTTCGATATCTTTAATAAATATAAAAAAATTTAAGTAAGTTGAAATTTAAATTCAAAAAATTATAAATTATGTAAAAAAATAAATATAATTAATTCATTAATGATAATGTATAAAAAAGGTAATCCACTTAGTTATGCAATCTTTTAAAAAATACTCATGTTAATAAACAAAACAGAAAATAATAATTGTTAAATATAGTTATTTTAGTAATCCAATAACACCCATATTCAATTAGTAATCCAATATTAATAAAATTAAGTAGGCCAATATAAGTAACACAAGTTTAATTAATAACACAACATGTATTAAAAGCCCAAGTTAACAAATAACCCAATAAAAAGGTTACATAAACATGGATTAGCGCTTTTTCATCCAAACATTGGAAAAATTTAAGAGGAACAAATAAGAGGAATTAATGTAATACACTGTATATTGATAAGTGGACACATATGCTACGAAGAATTTACAAGTGACGAAAGTAATAAAATCAGGTTATAAGAGGGATTAAAAGTATAATTCACTCAAATGATAAATAAAGACTATTCTATTTCTGCTTGACCAAAATTTGTAATTAGTTTGAGACTAATTCTGAAATCTTGTATAATTGTTCATGCTAAAATTTGCCACGTCATGACATGTAAGCATCAAGGTGGCAATTTTGTCTAATAATTAACGATGGAATGATATTTAAAAAAAAATATTAAATTATGGGATGAAATTTTGTGAGGTGATATAGTTTGGAGAAAAAAACCCAAAATCACAAATTAGTTTGCGTCTTTTTTGCAATTTTGCCAATATTAAATTATACTTTCGACCAAAACTTTTGAAATATTTAGCAAAGTTTTGATCCCGTATTTTATAAAATTACACTTTGTATCTTTGGCTCCAAAGAAGGTAATGGAACAGAACTCCGGTCCAAAACATATACTCCGTATAACATAAATTGAATGACAATGTTCTTACGTAAATTGATTCCAATCCATATCCGTAGGGAGAGAAAAAAAAAGCAAAAGTGTAATGAGAAGTGGGTTAGGATTTACATGAGAATTAATTAATTTTACTAGGGTAACTTTGTCTATTAAAAAATTAGCCGTCGTGACCACCATTTATCATGTTAGGTATCTTTTAGGAATACTTTTGCATAAAAAGTGTCCCTAAAACCCCCCTAACATGGCGGATGGTGGCTACCTCAGAGGGTAGCCACAAAAATTCCAACATGCAGTGTGTAACTCAAAACATAGACAATAACTAAACTCTAATAATTAAAAATATTAATTTTAAATTTGAATAAGATTCTCCCCCAATAAAATGCTTGAATATAAATAAATAAGTCAAGACAAACACATTAATGAAAAAGCACAAAGAAAGGGTCATGTCTAGAAGAGTAAAATAAATTGAAATACTGTACATTGTTACGAAATAAGCTAGAATATGAACATGTAAAGATTAAACTAAAGAGAACAAAGTAGGGAGAGAAGATTTTTTATTCATATTCTTGAGAAATACATTACAAGTATCACTATTTATAGGACTAATTGGAATAACCAAAAGTCATAAGTTACAAGATAAATAACTCTTCAATGTGAATTAATCTAGGCTTTAGTAACTTCAAAGTGACCTTTCAATGACATCCATAATATTAATATTTATAACACTCCCCCTTGGATGTTCATTGTTTATTGTTTATTGCCTCATTAAAAACCTTACTAGGAAAAACCCATTGGGATAAAAACCTAGTGAAGGAAAAAAGGGTGCAATATATCTTTTACTCCCCCTGATGACAAAATCATTTAACATCTTTAAGTCGACACATCCCAATTCCACTTATCAACTTCTCAAATATGACAGTTGGCAATGCCTTAGTTAATAAATCAGCCAAATTTTCACTTGAACGAATTTGTTGAACATCTATGTCACCATTCTTCTGAAGTTCATGAGTGAAGAAAAATTTTGGTGAAATATGTTTCGTTCTATCACCTTTGATGTACCCTTCTTTGAGTTGAGCTATGCAAGCTGCATTATCTTCATACAAAATTATTGGGGTATTTTTGTCGAATGATATACCACACATCTGTTGGATATGATGGGTTATTGATTTTAACCAAACACACTCTCGACTTGCCTCATGCATTGCGATTATTTCTGCATGATTTGATGAAGTGGCAACTAAAGTTTGTTTAGTAGAACGCCATGATATAGCAGTTCCATTGCTTGTAAATACATAGCCTGTTTGAGAGCGGGCTTTATGTGGATCAGATAAGTAACCTGCATCCGCATATCCAACTAAGTATGATTTTGCATTATTTTGATATAGTAACCCCATATCAATTGTTCCTCGGAGATATCGAAATATATGTTTAATTCCATTCCAATGTCGTCGTGTCGGAGAAGAACTAAATCTTGCTAATAAATTTACAG
The DNA here is from genome assembly GCA_003313485.2 of Penstemon barbatus. Classification (NCBI taxonomy): domain Eukaryota; kingdom Viridiplantae; phylum Streptophyta; class Magnoliopsida; order Lamiales; family Plantaginaceae; genus Penstemon; species Penstemon barbatus. Next base: position 28,892,888 of record CM064881.1, read on the forward strand.
CAAAAGATATATCAGGACGTGTACTATTAGCAAGATACATCAATGCTCCAATAGCACTGAGATATGGTACTTCAGGACCAAGAAGTTCTTCATTATTCTCACGAGGACGAAAAGGGTCATTTTTTACATCCAGAGATCTTACAACCATTGGGGTACTTAAGGGATGTGCCTTATCCATATAAAATCGTTTCAAGATCTTTTGTATATAAGTTGATTGATGAAGAAAAATTTTGTTTGATAGATGCTCGATCTGCAAGCCGAGACAAAATTTTGTTTTTCCAAGATCTTTCATTTCGAATTCTTTCTTTAAATAATCAACTGCTTTTTGAAGCTCTTCAGGAGTTCCAATAATATTTAAATCATCAACATATACAACAATTATAACAAACTCTGATCCTGATTTTCTTATAAAAACACATGGGCAAATTGGGTCACTTTTATAACCTTCTTTTGACAAGTATCCACTCAATCGATTGTACCACATGCGCCCAGATTGTTTTAATCCATATAATGATTTACGCAAGCGTATTGAATAACTTTCCCGGGATTTCCCAAATGAATCTGGAATTTTAAGTCCTTCAGGGACTTTCATATAAATTTCAGTATCGAGCGAGCCATATAAATAGGCTGTAACAACATCCATTAGACGCAAATCTAACTTTTCACGTACTGCCAAACTAATAAGGTATCTAAAAGTAATTGCATCCACCACAGGAGAATAAGTCTCCTCATAATCAATACCGGGTCTCTGCGAAAACCCTTGTGCCACTAGTCGTGCTTTATATCTAACGACTTCATTTTTCTCGTTTCTTTTTCGCACGAATACCCATTTATACCCAACGGGTTTTATACCTTTTGGTGTTTGGACTATTGGTCCGAAAACTTCACGTTTTGAAAGTGAATTTAATTCTGCTTGAATTGCGTCTTTCCATTTT